>JAPXFQ010002241.1:0-600000 GCA_028564705.1 Apricaphanius iberus | reverse complement strand
GACAGGACACTAGACACCCAGGCTGAGTTTAGCCCACCCTCTCCCAGTACACCCTCCCCACCGTCCCAAGTGCATCCCGTTAGAGAGAGCGCCTGTGCTAGATGGTAAACGCCTCCCCATCAACAAGAGAGGCCCCAAGCACCGCCAGTGTCCCGAGGGCCCCCGCGCTGAGGCCCGAACCCGGCGCAGCACCACCTCTGATACCCCGGACATGCCGCGCCGGGCCCGTGAGCAGACTGAAGCCCCAAGCGGCCAACCCCCCAGGCCGACACCCTCCAGCCTTGCTACTACCGCCCGATGGCCGGGAGGCAACCAAACCCAGCACCTCCACCCACCAGCCCACACCCCACCACCCGGTAAGTCCACTGTGGAGGCCGACCAGCACCGATCAAAGGGCCCGACCCCAGCACCCCGCAGAGTGCTTGGACCAAGACCCAGGAGCCATGTCCAGTCCCAATATGACTGATCGGGCCCAGAGATGCCGGTCACTCGTTGACACCCCGACGCGCAGGCGCCGCAAGGGGCCATCGGGGAGCCAGCGACAAGAACCAGCCCAGGGAGATGGAAAAAGCAGCAGCGCCCGCCGACCACCGGCCGACCACAGCCGGCACCGGCGGCAGCGCCCCCCCCCCACCGGCCAAGCCCCAGCCAGGACCACAGGCCGGGGGGCAAGCCGCCCCAGAGCCCCGAGCCCCAGGCCCAGCCCAGACCCCCCCCCCCCAGAGCAGCACAGCACCGGGCCAGTAACCAGTGTCCGCCAGCACGACCCCCCTAAGGTGCCGCATGCAGCCACTAGGAGTCACCACACAAAGCCCCCAATGTCCCACCCCAGGCGAGATCCACAGCACCTACCGCCCCAACCGCAACCGGACCCAACCCCGAGGACCACCAACCCTTAAACTCCACATCGGCAACCGTGTCCCACAGAACAAAATCAAGGCCCGGCCCAACTAGGTGATTGAGCTGATCAAGGGAGAACAGAAAGATTGATCAGATGTGGAGGCAGAAGCCGTTTCTAGACCAATGTATTCCAGAAGGAGATCTCTATATTGATTAATATTCAGAGTATTTTTATTTTTCTAGTTCAAGAGGATATTTTTCTTAGCGATGCATAAGGCAATGTGAACTAATTGCATAGACTTTGTATGCATGGTAACTTCATCTAAATTTCCCAGCAAGCAAACTGTGGGAGAAGGTGTGATACTACATCAGACACTTTGATAGGTCTTCACATATCTCGTACCGATATTTCTTGACAGGTGGGCAGAACCAAAGAGAATATAATTGTCTGGTAGATTGCTTGTACATTGTAAACGGGTATTAGACGGCGTAAAACCCATCTTGAACATCCGTTGGCCTGTATAATGCACTCTATGAAGGATTTTATATTGTACTAATCGTAGATTAGGATTTTTAAGAAGTTTAAAGGTTCTTAAGGAAATCTGAGACCAGAGGTTTCGGTCAATTGAGATGGACAAGTCCATCTCCCATTTTAAAATAGGAAGAGCTTTTGATTCATCTATTCTATTTAATGTTTTGTATATTTTAGATAGCAGTTTGGGAGGGTTAAGATCAAGAAAGTCTAAAACTTTTCCTGGAATTTGTAAATCAACTGTATTGAGCCTAAATTTATTTTTTATAATTGATTTAATTTGTTAATGTTCTAAGAATTTATTCTTGTTAATTCCGTATTGTGTAACCAATGTATTAAATGGGATAAAGTCTGTTCCATCAAATATATGCTCCAGGTATTCAATTCCTTTACAACTCCAGTTTGGAAAGTTGATCATGCATTTTTTTTGTAAGATATCCGGGTTATTCCAGATGGGTGTACGCCTGCATGGGACTAGTAAGGTCTCTGTCATTTTAAGAAATTCCCACCAAGCTGTCAGAGAGGAGCTGATACTAATACTTTAAAAACATTCATTTTGTTTTATATTTGAGCTAATACATGGTAGATCTGAAAGTTGTATCTTATTGCATAGAGTCTGTTCAAAATCTACCCAGCACTCATCGATATAACTGTGTTTTAACCATCTTGATGTGTATTGGAGCCTGTTGGCTAAGAAATAATGACATAAGTTTGGTAGGTCTAAACCTCCTTTATCTTTGGACTTCTGCAGTGTTTTTAAGCTGATACGTGGGGGTTTATCCTTCCAAAAAAATTTAGAGACAGAAGAGTACAGAGATCTAAACCAATCAGGTGATGGTTTGCTTGGGATCATTGAGAATAAATAATTAATTCTAGGCAAAACCATAATTTTTATTGTAGCTACCCTTCCAAATAAGTGATATTGGAAGGGATTTCCATCTTGCCAGATCATCTTCCACTTTTTTTAAAAGTGGGACGTAGTTTAGCTTTCTTCCTCTAGCTATCTTCCAGTCTTGGTGAGATATGGATACCTAGATATGTAATATTTCCCGACCGGAGTTCCACAGCAACGGGACCCTGGAAAGAACAGTTGATTGGAAGGACTGTAGATTTTAACCAATTTATGGAATAGTCTGAAACTCTTGAATAAGATTTTATCAACTCAATTACCTGAGAGAAAGAAGTTTGTGAATGCTGTAGAAAGCGTACTACATCATCTGCATACAGACTAATTTTATGTTCTATTTTGTTGCATTGTATACCTTTAACATCATTATTTTGCCTGATTGCTGCTGCTAATGGTTCAATAAAAATAGCAAAGAGGGATGGAGAAAGTGGACATCCCTGCCTGGTACCTCTCTGAAGGAAAAACCTTGATGATGTTTGATTATTAGTCCTAATACATGCTGTTGGTGAGCTGTATAATATTTTTAACCAGTTTACAAAAGAATTACTGAACCCGAATTTATATAAGGTTGCAAATAAAAATGTCCAGTTAACTCTATCAAATGCTTTTTCTGCATCTAAAGATAATATATTGGTTTAGACGTTTTTATAGTAGGAATAATCTATTAAATCTATTAATCTACGTGAATTTGTTGAAGAGAGCCTACCTTTTATAAAACCTGTTTGATCAGGATGGATTATAAGAGGTGTTATTTTCTCTATTCTTCTTGCAAGAGCTTTGCAAATTATTTTCAGATCCACATTGATAAGAGAAATGGGACGATAACTGGTAGGAGACATAGGGTCTTTTCCTGGTTTTAATAGAAGATTGATGTAGGCAGAGTTCATGTTTGGTGGTAATCGACCATTTCCCTTTGTTTCCTGTAACATTTTGTAAAATGTTGGTGCCAGAATATTCCAGAATTTTTTTATAGAACTCTCCTGGAAATCCATCTGGGCCTGGAGCTTTATTATTAGGCATGGATTGGAGGGCCTCCTGGAGTTCAGACACTGTTAGCGGTGAATCCAGGGCCATTGCTTGATTGTCTGAAAGTTTAGGAAGAGTTATTTTATCCAGAAATTGTACAATATCATTATTTGAAGGCCAGAACCGAGAAGAAAGTATGAAAGAATGAGGGGTCGTCAACATTTGGGCCACATACAGTAACTATACATAACTTTTGGTTATGTATAAATGGTTTTATTATAAATCTACCCTATGTATCTGTAACTGTGTCTATTACTTTAAAATTAGTATTTTTATTTATTAATATTGCTACTCCTCATTGTCTAGAGTTATAGCATGAAGAAAATATATTAGGATACTCCAGTGTTTTTAAATCATTAGCAGTTGAGCTTGATTTATGAGTCTGCTGTAGTAAGACGACATCTGCCTTCAATCTTTTAAGATGGTTGAAAATCTTAATCCTTTTATCTCTGGAGCTAGAGCCACGAATATTCCATGTTAGAAATTTTACAGGATTCATTGGGCTAAGATAAACATTAGACATTTACTATCGACTGTGGCTCAGTGGTAGAGTAGTTGGCTTGCAATCGGAGGGTCGTAGGTTGGATTACAGCTTCCTCCAGTCAAATGTGGATATGCCCCTGGGCAAGGCACTTAACCCCAAAAACATCGTCCTACCGAGCCATGTTGGCTGTCGGTGTATGAAAGTTAGTGTGAATGGGTGAATGTGGCTTTAATGTACAGCGCTTTGAGTGGTCAGTACGACTAGAAAAGCGCTATATAAGTTCAGTCCATTTACCATATAGGTGTAGTCTTGGTTTGTCCATGGAGTTGCCTGATTGAAAATCCAGAAGCAGAGATAATGCAAGGGAAATAACGTACCATACAGGTGTGTAAAGAATGATAGCATGATGGAAAATAATGAATATGCCATGATAAACCAAACTTCTCTTCTTTGAACTCAGTTTATTTTTACTAAATGTCACAACGATTAGAGAAAGAATTTCAGATTTAGTCACTTTCTGCAAAATCAAATGTTTACAGGACACATTTCACTGTGGATGATGAATCTGTCTTAGCAGCTTCTGCTGCACCTTCACAAGCTCTCTGGCTTCTCTTCTGGGGTTTATTTTGACATTTTGGACCAGAAGTTGTTTATCTCTGGGACACTAAAACCCGTCTTCTTCCTAACAGTATGATGGTTGAACTTGCTCTCTAGGATGAACCAGACTGGAGCAGCTCCATGATTCTGACATCTTGACTGATTTTTTTGACTCTCACATTGTGTGTCAAAGCAAAAAGCAGTCCCTGCTTCCAAATCCCTAGTATTTACTACATGCTACATAGTAGCCACTAATTGCCTGTAGATGCAATGTACACTGCTTATCAAACGAGTGAGTAGTAGGCATGAAATCAGACGTACCTCTCCACCATTTTACCGGGATGTTTACGTTATGTTACGTTGCCTGTGGTCCCGTCCTCGGCAAGTATTCTTCTACGATTTTGGATTGTATCGCATCGAATTTCACTGTGGCGGTAGTACACATCAAGGAACTTTATGTCTACAATGCCAATCCATACTAGAGATTAGGATCTACTACATCGCTGCGTAGTAGGCGTAGTATGGGTATTCGGATGCAGGGAGTGTGTTCCAGCTGTGCTCCAGTTGTGGCCATTAAAGCATATCCACAGGTGAGCTCCAAATTACTCAAATATGTAATTCAACCAATCAGAAGTTTACAAAGCCATCACATCATCACCTGGGCTTTCACTCATTGTTTAAAGAGACAGTAACCATTCTGTATTATTACTTTTCTCACTATTGCGGTTTTTAGCTAACAAGTAATTTAGATAATCCTGACATGAAACAAGTGGTCTGACAGTGAGGAAAAGAAAGAGTGGATGTGTCTTTTTATTTAAACATCTTCCAACGTTATATGCATTTAATATTATAGAGTAAAGAGGCACACAATATTCTTTCATTAAAAGAGGGTTTATAATGTATAAAAGTATGGATTGTTTCTCTTCAAAAGGACATGTTTCTTCATGTGGGTCAATTACTCTAAATCCATTGAAGTTTGTGGTAGAAAGTGGAGGAAAAGGGAAAAGTTCTAGTGTTGTGAATACTTTTGGAAAAGAGGGAGTGTTTAGATAAAAGTAATAAAACTGCAACAACTGTTGGATCCAGTTCATGTAAATGAGCTCAGTCAGAACGCTTTGATGTGTTTGGCTGTACAGCTTATTGCTGTCTCCACTATTCAGATCCTGACAGAAACATAAAGACCACCAAAGCATGCATTGTTTTTGTTAGCAGAGAGATTTCAGCCCCCTGACCACTCTGCTATTATCACCAAATTTGCACAGAGGTATGATGATTCAAAGCCAATTATTGGTTGCTCTCGGCTAGCATGTGTCCCCTGCTTCCTCCTGTGGCCAATCGTGTTGACCTTCCTCCCTGCTCCCATCTAGAATTCTGGGTGGCAGGCTATTTTGTAGTTAACGCCCCCCCAACACACACACACACACACACTACCTAAATGCATACAATTTAGCCTGTGAAAAATCAGATCAAGTTATGTAAAGAACAAAAGCAAGCAGACTTCAAAGCGAAGGACCAACTTGTAGAAGCTAGTTGTATTAAACCAACCTTCCCTCCAGACAAGGCGGCATTTGGTAATTGCTTTTAACTCAACCTCTCAGCATCCTCCTCCACCCCCAGGCTGCCTCAGACCCCCTGCACCACCTAAAAGGGTCCAGTCTTTTGGAGCAAATCCCAAACCTGGTCTTTGAATTGGGCAGGCTTGGCATCGCTCCTTCCACATCCTAACGCACCCCCCCAAGCGCTTTGTTCCTCTTAACGGATCTAGGCGGGCCGATGGACCGTGATCTCTGGAAGCCCACCCTGTCTGTGTGAGGCAACACACACATAGACACAGACAATGCCAGGCTGCTGTGGAACCCAATGAGAAAGAAGGAGGAAGCTGAGGAAAAAATGTCAACAAATGTCCTGAAAGCGTCTGCAGCTCAGAGTCTCATCCTGGACAGAGATTACAGGCGCAGTGAGTGTCGCTACTGCTTTCATTGTGCCTTTTCTGATAAGTTAGCCATGTGTGATGGCTGAGGCGGAAAGTCTGGACCACTGCCTATTCAGCTGCCCTGAAACACCTGCCACCAGATGGATCCAAGAGTGAACTTGAACAAGGAGAAGAAAGAAGAATACAACAGTTCAATTTCCAGCCCTCCCAGCGGCTGCCTCATTCTCCTTCTAACAGTGTCATCAAACCCGGTATTATTCTGATTTGTAGAGTTTTCAATGGTGGGTTGAAAGACTGAACTTTTGGTCTGACGTGCCAAAAACATCAGAACAGTTCTGAAGTCCTGTTTGCTTTTCTAAAGTTTTCACCAAGATACATTTTAAAGGTCTCATTCACTGGTGTTTTTATTCTTTTATCCGTGTTCTCTGGTATGAAAGAATGCCGTGTGTCGGTTTGTTTGAAAAAAAATTCCCTTCACTATTTTTATGTTATTCCAGTTCAGCGCAGCAGTGGGCGAGTAGAAACAGCACAATTTGGGGGCTTGGTCATTAAGACTAATGACATGCAAGTTTCCTGTCCCCTGCAACACAACTCCTACACTGTCTCCATTTAATGAAATCAGAAAAGTGTCATTTGAAACAAAAATCATGCCGGTATTTAGCCTTTGATGGAGTTTACCACCCAGTTTAGGCTGCATTCCCAAACAAGGCTGGACTGCAGTGCAACAGTACTGCGCGCCAGTCGGACAGGGATTCGGAGCTGTGCTCTTCCCTCTTCACTGTTGAAGTGAGCATTATTTGTTTCTTTTCCCCGGCTTTGTAATATTCTTGAATTCAGCTGGTCGCTTGGTCTGATCTGCAGGCCGGGAGATTTAGCTGCTGATGTTACACTTCATGGTTTGGAGCTTAAGTTAGATTTTTAGGATAGTTATACAAGCTATATCTCTGGGTGGATGTGGACACACATATTATTATCATGGCACGTTTTTAACATAATACTTAAAAAGAAAAACATTTGGTGAAAAATTCATTTTTTACTTACAGTAGCCTGGGAGCTGGTGTTCCATGTTTTGGTACAGATCTTGGTTTTAAATCCAACTTCGAGGCAAAGCCAGAACTGTTAGGTCTGTAGCGACAAAGTAACTCTGCTCAAAGTGACTGAACAAATCACTTGCAGAGTGTAGTACTTTCCTGGTGCTCCAAAAACCGAATACAAACATTTCTTCCTCAGCTCGTCTTCCATGGGTAAAGAAATGTAATGTTGTGTTACTTCCACAAATACCGAACGTGTTCTGGGAAAGAAGATCCGGGGCTTAGCCATGATGACTGATATGCAAAAAACATTATTGTTGTTTTAAAGGATACAGCACTCAGTCAACAATATCACAGTCGACTACTGATTGAAGTCACCTTAGATTGCTGGTCCAGGGACTATGTTTACATCCATTATGAGTAAATAATATTAAGCTGGCTACTAAATTCTTATTGTCTTAGACATGAATCTGGCCTCTGCTTTTTTTCACTCTGTTCTTCTTTCTTACATTGATTTAATCCCGTTTTTCTTTGCTTTCCGCTTAAGTTTCATGATCAATTTCTAATTCTCTCATTATATCATTTAAAAACTTTACACCCCGGACAACTTGATGCAGATGTGCAGATAATTTCAACTTTATGCATGGAGTGAAGGAAATTACATCAGAAGAAGAGAATAAGATGAAGAAAAAGACGAAAAGATTTCCATGACAGCATCTGAGCCTCATCTTGGACCTGAACATCCTATTCAACCCATCTCTCTGTGTGGGAGCTCACAGCGGGTTGAAGAGTTACTGAAGCTTTTGGGCACGTCTGTGACTGGTGTGGGTTTTCCTAGACGCGCTAACAAGAGCCCCAGTGTTGTGCCACCAGTTGGTGCAGACAATCACCTACTGCAGAATTTTCTCTCTCAGAAGGTCATGGAATGGCTGGTTCAGAGTCTTTACGACTTTCGATTACTTTAGTTGGAGAAATGTCTGATTTCAAAACTTTGGCTGAAGAGGAACTTTAACCAGAACCAGAACCTGGCTCAGTACAAGCTTTCATCTGCTATGCCCATCTGGGTTTGAGAAGACAGAGAAGAGACACAGCAAGAACAGAAGGAACTAATGTAAGAGTACTTCCTATGTTAAAGAAAGTAAAAAGTTGATTACAGGACATTGAGGACATTTGGTCACTGGGAGGATCATCTGAATCGATTCTCCCCATCCTAAAGGGTGTTGTAGCTGAGCAGGATACCAGACCAGGTGGAGCTTCTATAGAGAATAACACAGAGAAAATAAAGTTAAATGCCGAAATAACAGCAAGAAGTACATCTGACAAGTCATAGAATAGGAAAGTAGAAAGGTGGGTTCACACTGGCCAGTGTGTCCAGGCAGCAAAACGCTCAAACGGACAAAAGTTGATATTTTAAAATTAAAACAAAGCTACTTGCACACTTTGTAGTCCGCGTAAACACTTCATGTCACTCTGTTGTTTCTCTGTTATTTCTGCACTTTCCCTCCCTCTGCTCCGCTCTTCTTTGACTAGTAATGCCTGTTTAGTGCCATAGTTGCTCTAACCAGGTATGGCTAACATGACAAAAAAGTTAAAATAAATATTTAACTGCTTACCTGGCGCTCCAATATCTCCGATAGCTACCGCAGGCATCTCCTCCTGTCCGGTTGCCCGCTGAGCGACCTACAGAAGTTGTTTTTTGACGCAGCTTGACGCACACCTGCTGCATAGGTAGACTTTGCATGTAATCTAGCTGACCTGCTGCCTGGAAGCGATGGCCGGTGTGAACGCACCTGAAGAGAGAAGAAAAGTGGTCTATCTGTCCTCCAACAGTCTAATGCCCCTTTTCCACTAAGGTTGCTTTAGACCTGAATAATGCAGCATGGTCCGGTCTAGAATGGGATGTTTATGTTTCCTTTACCATCTCAGAAGAACGGTAGTGGGTAAGGACATGGGCAGGCTTAGCTTAACAAAAGCTCCAGCAAAAAGCAGTCACAAAGTCATCATGACAACACAGATCCTCTCAAAAGTTAAAAGACTTTTACTCACATCTCTCAGACATGTATCTGTTCATACCTCCCGCTCCTGATCTGTCTTCTTCATGTCAGTACTGATCTAATCAGCCATCATCCAGTCTGTGGAGACTCCGAATCTGCCACCGTGCAGCCGATCCAGCTCTCTGATCACCGTGGAGACATCCTGCCTCTCTTTTGCTATACCAGCTTCTCCTTCCCTGACACTGTGGGCTTGCTGCCGTCTTCTCCGTCTATCACAGATTTTGCCTGCTACCACTACCTGATGGAAGCCTGCTCCAACGCACATGTGGAAGCAGATAACAGCGCCGGTGTTGCTCCATCTCTCTGATCATCGCTCCGACCTCCTCCTTCTCTGCTGCTAGCACCAGATACCAGCCTTCTTCCTCCCCCTACTGCAGCCTCACTGTGGTTTCTCCTTACTTTAACACACCGACTACTGGCCACTTAAAGCAAAGAAAAAGAAAAAACCTTCTCTTACACTTTTAATATTTTCAATTTTATGGAGAACATTTCTGATCTTGTTGCTTTTACCGTTATTAAACTCTGAGACATCACTTCAAACAAACACTGTCAGGTCAATCATATCATATCATATTACTGGACCAATCGGTCCATAGGTGGGCCTGTGTTCCAAGGAGTTGGGCTACAATAACACCTCATCCATGTTAAGGCATTACCATGATTTACATGAGAATAAGGAGCTAAATATTAGTAAGCTGGAAAAATCCCCTGGAATACAGGGAAAAGCAAAAATTACTGTAAACCTAATTTATATAGTCTCACCCTTGTGTTTTTATGCACACAGCCATCTTATTTGCCCTGTGAAAAGGACCATGGGATCTTACTTCACAGGTTAGAAAACTGGATGGGAATCTCTGGTACTGCTCTAAACTGGTTCAAGTCCTCTCTCAAGGACAGGACATACTTTGTCCAAATTGTCCAAATTGTCCAAACTGTGTCTCAGACAAAATTCCCATGACCTGTGGAGTCCCTCAGGGGTCAATATTGGGACCACTTTTATTCAACTTGTACATGCTTCCATTGGGTCAGCTAATAAACAGCAATAATGTGTCTTACCATATTTATGCAGATGATACTCAGATCTGCGTGTCACTGACGGCAGGTGAACATGGGCCTATGGATACACTCTGTCACTGTGTTGAACAGATCAGTGTGTGGATGCAAAACAACTTTCTCCAGTTAAACTCAGACAAAATCCAGAACGCTGCTGCTCGAGTCCTGACAAGAACCAGGAAATACGACCATATTAGTCCAGTGCTCCGGTCTCTGCACTGGCTTCCTGTTGCTCAGAGAATAGAATTTAAAACAGCCCTGCTTGTGTACAAGTCTTTTCATGGTTTGGCACCAAAGTACATCTCTGATATGTTAGAGACATATGAACCATCTCAGGCCCTGAGGACTTCAGGGAGGGGTCTCCTGGTGGTTCCCAGAGTCAACAATAAACACGGTGAGGCTGCATTTCAGTTTCAGGCAGATAAAATCTGGAACATTCTTCATGAGGATGTGAGACAAGCCTCAACTTTAACAATGTTAAATCCAGGCTGAAAACAGTTCTTTTTACCCGTGCATATGACAATTGAAAGTATTTTATCTGCACTCTTGTTTTTTATTGTAATTAATTATTTTTTAAGTTGATGTTTTTTTTCTCTTTCTCTGTTTTCTTAATTTATGCAACTGTGAAACACTTTGAATTCCTTGTGTATGAATTATGCTCTACAAATAACCATGCCTTGCCTTGTTTTTAAAAGGCTGGTGAGATGGTGCCAAAACCTAATATTGTTGAGAAAACTGCTAATATGGAACAAAAATGAATAAACATCATCTATACATCATCACCCAAGTTACACAATCATATTCAGTGTTCTCTTCCTAGTTACATCAAACAGTTTCGCTTTCCTTTTTCTGCTTAAGTCCAGGCCTTTTGCCTAAAGTGTCAGAAAATTATTACATAACTTGCCATAACATATGATTCTACCATTTTGGGATAATTTACAGAAGGAATACATTAAAATATTCTTATGATTCACATTTGTAATATTTATGTACAGAAAATATATTTTTGGAACCCATAATCATTTTCAAGAGCCATAGCTGATATACAGATTTTATACATCAGACATTATGTGGCTACGAGCTACAGCTGCCTGTGATTATACACCTGGCCAGTAGGGGGTTTTGTGTTCACATGAGGATGCTCCATGAGACAAACCTTTCCTGGAACCGGTTGGCTCTAGCTGTTCAATGTCTCATGAGGCTTCATCTCAACATCGCTACCTATTATTTGTTCTGTTGAAATTCAGTTCAATCCAATTAAGATTATTTCTATAGCGCCAATTCACAAGAGATGTCCTCTCAAGGCACTTTACAAGAAAAGTAATTTCAATTCAATTATACAAACATTACAAGGATTTTTATTTTGAACATGTGAGCATCACAATGCACCATTACAAAATGTAAACATAATGGCTGTCACAAAATAAAACAAGAGCGAACGCAAGGTTATCCTCTTTTTTCAGCTATCAGGCTCCCCTCCTATGGAACCGGCTCCCAGGGTTGGTTCGTGAAGCAGACAATTTGTCTATCTTTAAAACTAGGCTAAAAACTTTCCTCTTTGACAAAGCTTACAGTTAGAGATATGTTAATAGGTAGTTAGAGTCAGGTCAGACAGGTAGATAGGAAGAGACAGGTTAATGTTAGTAGTCAGGCAGAGTGTCAAAAGTTAGGAAGAGATAGGAAGAGGTAGAGTAGCTAGGTAGAGATAGATTAATGTAAGCCAGGTAAAGATCCGGAGCCGGTCGCGGCTTACCGCCGCGGAAGAAATGTGCCCCACAGGGGCCAGCCAGCGCCGGAGAGAGGTCCCTCAAGGGGATCCTCCCGCACAGTGCGGCCGCCCATTACCTGCCGGGTTGAATCCCCCGGGCAGACTGTGCGGACCCCACCCGTTTATCTCTTAAACGTTTCTCGCCCTCTTCAACTCTGTCCTCTCAGTTCTGTCTATTTTTCCTTAAGATAGTTGTCGACTATCGGTCTCGTGCCGGTATTTAGCCTTAGATGGAGTTTACCACCCACTTTGGGCTGCATTCTCAAACAACCCGACTCCGAGAAGACCCCGGCATGACGGGGGCCGTTACCGGCCCTACACCGTCCACGGGTCAGGAGGACTAAGACAGAGTGTTGGTAGCCAGGTCTCCTAGTAGCTAGGAGACAGGTTAATGTTAGTAGCTATGCTGCTTTAGGCTAGGCTGTTGGAGGACATTATTAGGGTCTGTGACTACTTTCTCTCCTACTTCTCCCCAACTGCATGATGTGCTGTCAATTCAAGCACTAACCTGTTTTCTATTATAGTAGGTGCTCCGGATTAGCCCTGCTTGACGACCCTGACTAAGATGGCATTGCAGTGACGGAAAATTCTCCACGTCCTGCAACAAACTTGTGCATCAGTTCTATTGCTCTTTCTGTGTCTCTGTTATGTATTCTCCAAGCCACAGACGGTCGCGGCAGATAACCGCTTGTGCTGAGCCTGGTTCTGCCGGAGGTTTCTTCCTGTTAAAAGGGAGTTTTTCCTTCCCACTGTCGCTGCATGCTTGCTCAGTATGAGGGATTGCTGAGAATTCCACGACGCAATCTTCTGTGGTTCTGTAATTTCTACACTAAACATTGTATTGTAATAACTCTTTTTGTAAAGTGCCTTGAGATGACATCTGTTGTGAAATGGCGCTATATAAATAAACTGAATTGAATTGAATTATCCTCTTAAAACAAGTTTAAAAATGCACATGTCCATATTATACAATCATTCCAATCAGTAAAATGTTCTGTTTTTTTCTCTAACCAGCACTGAGAGTTCCTCCACTTCCTGTTTCCTGGGAGAGCTTTTTTAACGTTGTTAAAGGGCTTCAGTCAACTTAATGCAGGAGGATATAATTGGACTGACCAAACTCTTCCAGGAATATGGGATTAAATAATTTTCTTTCATTTATTTCTTTATGATTTTGTTAATAGATGAAGTTTGAAGTTATACACTTAGGTTCAGATGTGATGCTCTTTAGTTTTATTCCAACATTCTGATAAGTTTATTTGCCTGTAATGAGTAAATGTTTGTTAAATGACCCCCATTTGTCTCACATGGTCTGATCAGCCAGCATATACACCCCAGTGTGTGTCTGTTAGGTCAGCTATGTTGTTCAGTCAGTTAAGATGTTAAGTTAACCATTTGTTTGAGGTTCACTTTTGTTCATTTGACCTCTTTTATGAGCTCTAGTTAGTGATGGGAAAAATTAAGCTTCATGAACATATGAGGCTTTCCCACACTTTTCTTCACTGAATGGTTCACTACTCGAGGCCTCACTTAAATGGTTCAAAACGCTGCCATCTGCTGTATGATTAAATGTATTACACCGAGAGAGAAAGAGCACATAAATTGAATTCCAATAAAATAATCAAACAAATACATTGTTTTATTCATTTTTATTTTAAATCCAAAGATTTTCAATTCTTTTGAGTTGAACCAGTTCCCTTTGCACAGCATTACTCAGCCTTTGAAAAAACTCTATCACATGGCATGGACAGATTCACACTTTCACGCCTTATATTGAGCCATCAACTCAAAATATTCCCTCTCTGGAGAAGACTTCATTTTTTAACAGGCTCTATCTGTAAAAGGGAGTTGGATATTTGGTCTATAAACTTAGATTATGTGACTGCAGAGTAAAGTGCCCACACCAAATGGGAGTGCATCATCAGAATCAGAATCAGAATCAGTTTTAATGGCCAAGTATGACACATACAAGGAATTTGACTCCGGCAACTTTTCTCTCCAGTACAGAACTTAAATAAGTGAAATAAAAAAGTAAATACAAATAAATAATAAAGGATAATATATACACAAAACCAGGGTTATTGTACAGTAAGTATATACAGCAGTGCAGAGTTTTAGTTTATTGTTCATGTGAGTGGACACACACTCTGTGACTATTCAGAGTTCATCAGAGCGACAGCCTGGGGGAAGAAACTGTTCTTGTGTCGGGTGGTTTTGGCGTACAGCGCTCTGTAACGCCGGCCTGAGGGGAGGAGCCTAAACAGATTGTGGCCAGGGTGTGAGGGGTCAGTGGTGATTTTTCTGGCCCGCTTCCTGACCCTGGCCCGGAAAAGGTCCTCAATGGAGGGAAGATCAGTACCTATGATCCTCTCTGAGGACCTGACTGTTCTCTGCAGTCTGTCCCTGTCTTGCCTGGTGGCGGATCCGAACCAGACAGAGATGGATGAGGTCAGGACAGACTGGACTATTGCTGTGTAGAATATGGTCAGCAGTTCCTGAGGCAGGTTGAACTTTCTGAGCTGACGCAGAAAGTACAGCCTTTGCTGGGCCTTCTTCCTTATTATGTCAATGTGGGAGGTCCACTTCAGGTCCCGTGTGATGGTGGATCCTAGGAACCTGAAAGACTCCACTGTGGGGACTGGCCTGTTGGTGATTATGAGAGGAGATGTTGAAGGGGGTCTCTTCCTGAAGTCGACTGTCATCTCCACAGTTTTGAGCGGGTTTAGCTCCAGGTGGTTCTGACTGCACCAGAGGACCAGCTGTTCCACCTCCCTTCTGTATGCAGACTCGTCGCCGTCACGGATGAGTCCAATGACGGTGGTGTCATCTGCAAACTTCAGGAGTTTCACAGAAGGGTCTCTTGACGTGCAATCAGTGGTGTAAAGGGAGAAAAGCAGTGGGGAGAGAACACATCCCTGGGGGGCGCCGATGCTGAGGGACCGGGTGCTGGATATGAAGTTACCCAGTTTCACCTGCTGCCTCCTGTCAGTCAGGAAACTGGTAATCCACTGACAGGTGGAGGGAGGCACGGTGAGCTGGGACAGTTTTTGGTGGAGGAGCTCTGGGACGATGGTGTTGAATGCAGAGCTGAAGTCCACAAACAGGACCCGAGCGTAGGTACCTGCAGAGTCTAGGTGTTGCAGGATGTAGTGTAGAGCCATGTTGACTGCGTCATCCACTGACCTGTTTGCTCTATAGGCGAACTGCAGGGGGTCTAGCAGGGGATCTGTGATGTCCTTCAGGTGGGACAGCACCAGTCGCTCAAAGTATTTCATGACCACAGATGTCAGGGCGACTGGTCTGTAGTCATTTAATCCTGTGACTGGGGACTTCTTGGGAACCGGGATGATGGTGGAACGTTTGAGGCAGGAGGGGACCTCACACAGCTACAGGGAGTTATTGAAGATCTGGGTGAAGATGGGAGCCAGCTGGTCAGCACAGATTAAACCCATACAAACACCTGGACTTTTAA
This sequence comes from Apricaphanius iberus, assembly GCA_028564705.1. Lineage (NCBI taxonomy): Eukaryota > Metazoa > Chordata > Actinopteri > Cyprinodontiformes > Aphaniidae > Apricaphanius > Apricaphanius iberus. The sequence goes on along the minus strand of JAPXFQ010002241.1, from coordinate 584,306 downwards.
CCAACTCCCAAGCAGGGGCATAGCACCAACTTTTGGGCCCTGGGTACAAACAATCTTGCTGCCCCCCCTACCAAATACCATAGTGATACCAGTGGGCCCTGAATATCTTTAGGTGGGATTTTCCGATACCAGATTTTGCTCCACCTTCACTGGCTAGCATTTGAACACTAGTTTTCCTGTGCTTATCAGTGAGAGCTGTTGGCCATAATCCTGGGTCCTCTGAAAATCCCTCATCAGTATCCCCAAGTCTCTCATTCTCTTCTCTTTCCTCTCCTGCTCTGTCCTCCTGCTCCTGACTATGTTCATCACATTCTTCACCTTCCCTCTCATCACTTATATGAATATATATATATATATATATATATATATATATATATATATATATATATATATATATATATATGAGCAGGTGACAGTGATGAGCAAACAGCAGTTATAGAGTTATAAGTGTTATAAGTGTTATAAGAGTTATAGAGTTAAAAGTCATTAATAACAGCTGGATGTGTTTAAATGTGTCATCTGTTTATATGTCTCTAACGTTGTTTTTTATTGTGCTTTTATTGTTGTTTTCCTCTAATCATGTAAAGACACTGCCTTTTTTTGAAAGTGTGCTTCAAAAATAATTTTGCTCTGCTTTGGTTTCTGCTGATGTAAAAAAAAAAAAAAACACCAGATTTTAAACTACTCTAGTAGTATCACAGTAGTTTCCCTCATAACTGGTTTCATATATGGACTCGCTGCTGTGATCTCTGTAAAACGTAATTAATGCTCAATTGCTCCAGTGAGACCAGATGTGTTAATATGGTTCAGAAATCTGCAGAGAGACTCTCCAGCCTGAAGGTAAGTAGGTGAATTCTGCAGCTTCACTTGCTGCACTTTAATTAGAACCAAATGAAAAAGAGCCCTCCCTCCCCCAAATCCAATGCAGTCTCCTCTTAATTGACTTAATGGTTGAGTAGTGCCCTGCCTGGCTGGAGCTGGCTTTGGGCTCAGGAGGGGGGTCTCATTAGCACTTTGCTTTCCACCAGGCCTACAATACAAAATCATCAATGGCTCAGGAGACAAATGTGCTTGTTAGGGACTCCAAAGGTTAATCATGGATCGGCTGCCCACATTTTAAAGTTCACTGCACCCATTTTGACTTCTGGAGAGGCTTTTCATTTTAATAAGTCCTGATCCAGAGTTGATACTTTAAATTCTTCAGTCTAGGTAAACAACGTGCAGTGTCTCTTTAAAATATTGTAATAAAAATTGTGGAAAAACCTGACTCAATATACATTTTAGCTTATTTGATTCAATTTTAAAAAATACTATCTTACTCACAAATGGAAATAAAGTGATGATGTGACTCATGTTATTTACTTTTTTCAAATAGTTGGAGATGCTGATGGCTGATGGAAACAACCATGTGAAAAGACACATATTGTGTTTGTGGAAAAAATCCTGAATGATCCTGATTGCCAACTATTTAAATGTTTGGTGAAATCAGATTGAAGAAAAACACCAGTAGAACTCAGGGCTATGTTTAATACTGAAAGTGAGAACTTTTCCACACGCACAATGTGAAGGGAACTCGAGAGTTTAGGATTGAACAGCTGTGTAGTTGTAAGAAAACCACTAATCAGTTAGGAAAACTGAGGAGAAAAAGGCTTCAATTTGGTAGGGAGCATAATGATCGGACTCTGGAGCAATGGAAGAAGGTCATGTGGTCTGATGAGTCCAGATTAACCCTGTTCCAGAGTGATGGACACATCAGACCAACAAGAGAGGCAGATGAGGTGATGCACCCATCATGCCTAGTGGCTACTGTACTAGCCTGTGGGGGGAGTACCATGATCTGGAGTTAAGCCTACTCTCTCTCTCATGTTGCTCCACGGCCTTTCACCATAAATTCACTTCCATTTCTGCAAAGCACTTGCAGAGCTTGCAGTCTGCCCCACTCCCACCGTTGTCGTCCTTTAAGTCGCAATAATCACATTTTCATTTTTTTATTTTTCCTCAGCAATGTTTTCAAGTCACTAGAAGCCTTACCATGTATTGAATATATATATATATATATATATATATATATATATATATATATATATAAATATTAATATACATATATATATATATATTAAGAAAGCAACATTAATGAAAATATGAACTGACTCCGAGTACAAGAATTTAATTGCAGAAAATCAAGTATGTGAGCATCTAAACAGCAACAACCTGTTTGAAGAATTTCATTCAGGTTTTAGAGCTCATAGCACTGAAACAGCACTGGTAGGAGTTACTAATGATATTCTAATGGCACAAGGTTCTTTCTTTCTTTCTTTCTTTCTTTCTTTCTTTCTTTCTTTCTTTATTTCTTTATTTCTTTATTTCTTAGTTTTAAAGATATACAAATTGTCTGCTTCACGAACCAACCCTGGGAGCCTGTTCCATAGGAGGGGAGCCTGATAACTAAAAGATCTGCCACCCATTCTACTTTTAGAAATCCTAGGAACTACCAGTAAACCTGCAGTCTGAGAGCGAAGGTCTCTGTTAGGAACATATGGAACAATCAGGTCTCTTATGTATGATGGAGCTAGATTATTAAAAGCTTTATATGTCAGAAGGAGGATCTTGAATTCTATTCTAGATCTCACTGGGAGCCAGTGAAGAGAAGCTAAAACACGGGAAATGTGATCTCTTCTTTTAATATTCATCAGAATCCTAGCAGCAGCATTTTGGACTAACTGAAGACTTTTAATTGTTTTCTGTGGACTGCCTGATAATAAAGAGTTACAGTAATCCAGCCTTGAAGTAATAAAGGCATGGACTAGTTTTTCAGCATCATTCCTGGACAGGATGGTTCTAATTTTTGCAATATTCTTTAGGTGAAAAAAGGAAATCCTAGAGACTTCTTTAATGTGAGATCTAAATGATATATCTTTGTCAAAAATAACACAGAGGTTCTTTGCTTTATTACTGGAGGCTAATTAAATGCCGTCCAGGTGAAGGGGTTGACTAAGTAGTTTCTTTTTCAGAGCTTCTGGTCCAAAGACGACAACTTCTGTTTTATCAGAATTCAGAAGCAAGAAGTTTAGAGTCATCCAAGTTTTTATGTCTTCCAGACATGCTTGTAGTCTACCTAACTGATTGGATTCATCAGGATTTATGGATATATATAGCTGTGTATCATCTGCGTAACTATGGAAATGTATCCCATGCAATGGCCGCTGGCCGCTCTGCTTTGTGACCGCATACCATTGCTCCTCCTTTGCTGTAGTACCTCCATTTGGCCGCTAGGCCCCCAATGAAAAGCATTGGACTTTAGTCACGTTATAAACAACTTTAATGCCTGGCGCCCATTTTTTAAAAACTTTCTATGGCTACATATTCTTCCTGAGATAACGCTGGGCTCATAAAAAACCTGGGCACCAGGCTGGTTTTCGTTAAATAATTTTTTGAAATCTTGCATAATTAATAGCATTAGAGCTAAAGACGCGAGAGCAGAATGGCCGTGATTACGACCGAACTACACGCCCCCCAAGGGCAGAGTCTACAGTGAAGATCCCGCCCCTGTGCCCTTTCTAGGAACATGCTTCGTCAGAGCTGGGGAGGAGGAGTCTGTGAATCCTCCATGAATTCCCCCATGAACTTGTGTCATTCTGGTAAACGGGGAGGAGTGAGGAGGCGCTGTCTGTACTTTTTTAAAGTCTATGACCCCATGCTGCCTAATGATTTTACCAATAGGAAGCATATATATAGTGAAAAGAATCGGCCCAAGCACCGAACCCTGTGGTACTCCGCAAATAACCATTGAGGCCGAAGAATATCTATTGTTTACCTGAACAAACTGAAATCTGTTGGACAAATAAGATTTAAACCAGCCTAGTGCTGTTCCTATTATACCGACACTTTGAAGCCTTTCTATGAGAATATTGTGATCAACAGTGTCAAAGGCAGCACTGAGATCTAACAGGACCAGAATGGTCACCAGTCCATTGTCTGAGGCTATGAGAATATCATTAGTAACCTTCACCAGAGCTGTTTCAGTGCTATGATGAGCTCTAAAGCCTGACTGAAACTTCTCAAACAGCTCATTATTGTTTAAATGCTCACATATCTGTTGTGCAACTATTTTCTCAAGAATTTTAGACAAGAAGGGAAGATTAGATATCGGTCTATAGTTAATTAAGTCGTTTTGATCAAGAGATGGTTTCTCAAGTAGAGGTTTAATTACAGCAATCTTAAACTCCTGTGGTACATATCCAATGACTAAGGATAGATCCATAATATCTAAAATTGGAGCAGCGATCAGAGGGAAAACTTCTTTTAAGAGTTTAGTTGGGATTGGGTCTAAAACGCAAGTTGAAGGTTTTGATGAAGCTAATAATTTTAGTACATCACAAAGTTCGGCTGCATTAAAGCAGTTTAAGCATATATTAGGTTCAACCATTTTTGAGGCTGCCTCATTAACTAAGGAAGAAGAAAGCATTTTGGGAAGGTTCCCATTTATCTTATTTTTCATAAAGTCTATTTTATTTATAAAAAAATGCATGAAGTCGTCACTGCTAAGAGCTAGGGGATTGGTTGGCTCGACAGAGCTATGATCCTGTGTGAGTTTAGCAACTGTATTAAAAAGAAACCTAGGATTATTTTTATTCTCCTTGATTAAAGATGAAAAATATGCTGTTCTAGCTGTGTGAAGGCTCTTTTTGTATAGCAATAGACTATTTTTTCCACACTAAATAAAAATCCTGTAAATGCGTGGAGCGCCATTTTCTCTCTAGTTTTCTAACGTTCTTCTTAAGGGTACATAGCTCTGAATTAAACCAGGGAGCTAATCTCCTATGGCTAGCTACCTTCCTTTTCAAGGGGGCAACTTTGTCTATTGCCAGATGCAGGGAGGAATTAACGCTATGAACTAGAACGTCAAGCTGTGAGGGGTTACGAGTTAAATTACTGTTTTCTATTGTACTTTTATGTACTGAGGAAACTAAAGTTGGAAGAGCTTCTTTAAAACTTGCTACAGCATTGTCTGATAACGTTCTGGTATAATGAAGTTTTCTTTCAGGTTTGAAATGATCCGTTAGAGTAAGTTTAAAAGTGATAAGAAAATGATCAGACAGGATAGGGTTATGTGGAAAGACTGTTATTTCTTAACAGTCCATGCCATAAGTCAGCAAAAGATCTAAAGTGTGGTGACAAGAGTGGGTTGGTCCCACAACCAGACAAACTCCAACCTCTCCACAATGGCCAAGACCAGAGAGCTGTGCAAGGACATCAGTGGTCGGCCGGTGGTCGGCGGTCACTGCTGCCTTTTCCATCTCCCTGGGCTGGTTCTTGTCGCTGGCTACCCGATGGCCCCTTGCCGTGCCTGTGCATCGGGGTGTCGGCGGATGGCCGCAGTGGGTGGCCGGCGTCTCTGGGCCCGTTCGGTCATATTGGCACTGGACATGGCTCCTGGGTCTTGGTCCAAGGACTCTGCCGGGTACTAGGGTGGGGCCCTTTGGCCGGTGACAGTCGGCCTCTGCGGTGGACTGACCAGGTGGTGGGGTGTGGGCTGGTGGTAGGGGGTGCTGGGTTCGGTTGCCTCCAGGCCATCGGGCGGCAGTAGCAAGGCTGGAGGGTGTCGGCCTGGGAGGTCGGCCGCCTGGAGCTTCGGCCTGCTCACGGGCCCGGTCACGGGCGGCGTGTCCGGGGTATCCGAGTTGGTGGTGCGCTGGCTTCCGGCCTCAGCGCAGGGACCCTTGGTGCGCTGGCAGTGCTAGGGGCCTCTCTTGTTGATGGGGAGGCATTTAACATCTAGCACAGGCGCTCTCCCTAATGGGGTGCGTATGGGGAGAGGGTGGCTAAACTCAGCCTGGGTGTCTAATGTCCTGTGTTTTGTTAGTAGTCTGAATGTTTGGATGATTTAGTTCTCCCCCTGGGATGGGGGCGGGCGGATGGCCTGGGTCCCCACGGGGCTCGGAGGTGCCGCTGTCGCGACTTGACGTGCTGGGGCCTCCAACCCCTGGTGGATCAGGCGGAATGGGGGTACCTATTGGAGTCAGCAGGGGAGCTGGCTGCCTGGGGACGGCATGGTGTCACCACAGGTATTTCCTCCCCATCCCCATTTGCCATTTGTTGGATGGGGGCACCCGGCAGTATTCCCATGTCCCACCCCTCTGTTTTATGTGCACATTAGAACAACACGCAACAACACCACAATTAAGCAGGGGGAGAGAGGCTGGGGGTCTTTCCACACCCCTGTTCGTGGGACTATCAGGGGTTGGAGCCCGGGTGAAATATCAGGCCGTCTGGTCGGGGACCTGGTAGGTTGGTGCCGTTCGGTGGATCGGGGGGGACCGTGCCTGGCGCCCAGGCCTCCTGCAGGTTCCGTGAGTTCTGCTGCCTGTCCGGCATTGGCTGGACCCCTGGTCTCGGCGCTCTGCGTGTGGCGGGATCTGGACCCGGGGGCTGGTACATCTGGATGTCCAGGTGCTGGCTGGGCACGGCCTGGGGAGATGTACATCCGCTGTGACTTTTGCGTGTGTCGTCCATCGGTCGGCTGCGGGTCCCTCCTGCCTTGCGGCGGCGGTGGGGGACCCCTATCGGCTGGACCCTGCTGGGGGGCGGGGTGCTCCTGATCCCCGTGGCCTCCGGGTCCTGTTCCGGGCCCGCCCTGGCATAGCAGGTTTCCGGCGGAGCCCGTGGGCTTGTCCCTGCGATCTCTGGGGCCCCAGCATTACGGCTGGTAGGTGTTCCCCTGGGGCTTCCATCTGGTCCTCTCTTGGTGGGTGATCGGCCCAGCCCTGGTACGCCTGCAGCTCCTGCCTCCTTCATGTCTGTGTCGATTCCTGTAGGACGGATTGATGGTTCCTTACACCAGCTTTCTATCACTTGCATGGGGAAACCTTATTCAGACCTGCAGGCTCGCACACACACATAGGTGTGGGGACATTGGTGAGTACGGACATATCTTGAGCTGAGGTTATCGTCATTAGTTGTTACCAGGAGCTTTACAGAAACATTAGTATTGTGTTCATTAATCCATGCTTGTGTGTAGTGAATGTGTAATTCTTAGTTTATATTACTGGATCTGAACTATTGGTGTGGTTCTGTTCAGTTCGTTGTTTTTGTTTGTTTTGTTTTACCGCTTCTCTGCCGTCTGGCAGAGGCGGAGGACTGGGATGTTTTCTTGTGTTCTTTGTTTGCCTCCCTGTCTTGTGTCGTCGGTTCGCGCTTCTGCTGGTCCTGTTTCTCTTCTTCACCTTCCTTTCTTCCTTCTTGTCTCGGTTTTGTGTCCATGACTTCAGGAAATTGAACCCACAGTAATCACTAATAAAGATTTTTCATACTTATACATCAAGTGAAGTATTAATACTCTGCTTGGGAAAGTAAATCTGTTGGGCTGGTACTTGGTACTCAGACTCAAATTCTGAGCAAACTGCTAGACAGGACACGTTAGAAAAAAAATAAATAAATAAAAAAGAAGAAGTTCAAGATGACGGTCAATCTTCCTCGCCATGCAAGATCTCTCCTGGTGGGGCATCAATGATCATGACGACAGTGAGGGATGAGCCCAGAACTACACAGCAGGACCTGGTCAATGACCTGAATAGAGCTGGGACCACATTCTCAAAGAAAACGATCAGTAACACACTCCACCATCATGGATTAAAATCCTGCAGTGCATGAAAGGTCCCCCTGCTCAAGCCAGCGCATGTCAAGGCCCGTCTGAAGTTTGCCAATGACCTTCTGGATGATCCAGAGGAGGAATGGGAGAAGGTCATGTGGTCTGATGAGACAAAAGTGGAGCTTTTTGGACTAAACTCCACTTTCTGTGTTTGGAGAAAGAAGAAGGATGAGAACAACCCCAAGAACACCATCCCAACTGTGAAGTATGGAGGTGGAAGCATCATTCTTTGGGGATGCTTTTCTGCAAAGGGGACGGGATGACTGCACCGTATAGAGGGTAGGATGAATGGGGCCATGTATGGTGAGATGTTGGCCAACAATCTCCTTCCCTCAGAAAGAGCATTGAAGATGGGTAATGATCTGAAACACACAGCCAGGGCAAGTAAAGAGTGACTCTGTAGGAAGCATCTCAAGGTCCTGGAGTGGCCTAGCCAGTGGTGCCAGAGTCAGATTTATATATATATATATATATATATATATATCTCACTTCATCTCTGGCATTAAATTGGCATCCAGAAATAATGTAAAGAATCTCTGTGCAATGTTTGACCAAGACATGACATTTTATCGCAAATTACACAAGTTTCTAAGATTTTCTTCTTTCATATCCAGAATATTGCTAAAATTAGAAACATCCAGGAATGATGCTGGTAAACTAGTCCATAATTATCTACTATCAGGAAGTCTACAAAATGCAATTAAAAACCTTCAGTCGATCCAACAAGCTGCAGCGAGAGTTCTGATGAATATTAAAAAGAGAGATCATATTTCTCCTGTTTTAGCTTCTCTCCATTGGCTCCAGGATTCAAATTACCCCAAAGCTTTTTGGGAGCCATATTTTTAATCGTGCATTGTTATTTCCAAAATAACGTGCATACACCTATATATATATGGCCAAATGGTCAAAAAACGTTGAAAAAATAATGTTGTTAGTTTAATAGGGTCCGAACAAACAGGGGATCCATGTGCAGACCAACATTTTCTGCCTTACGGCGATTCAAGAACAACAGATCACGGAGCATTTTAGATCAGAAACATCATTATGATTATGCTGATCATCAACACCATCAAAACCAAAATAATTGCTAAACAGCACTAATATCAGCCAGTAGGCTATACTGTATTCAATGTTTTTGACCGTTTCTCACTGAATAATGGAAAGCACCTTGAATTGATTGTGTCTTGAAAGTGTGCCATATAAATAAAATATCTTGCCTTGCCAATATTATCTTTAAATCAGTAGGAACCACAGGTACCATAAGATTGATTTCTGAACAAATTTTTTTCTTATTTTTAACAAACCTGGCTCTGATTTGATTGTCAATTTGTGGTCTGATTTATGGACACTTTAGCGCTATAAGTTTTTTTCAGCCATTATGGCTGGAGACTTTCTTAAAGCCATTTTGAATTGGCAATACATCTGAAAGATTTTTTTTTCTTGCATTCTTGTTCATTTTCTCTTCTGACATTTCAACAACTATTTTTTTAGCTAAACTTTCTCAATGCTTGAACATTTTTTTAGGTTATTTTGTGACCCACTGCTGTCTTCTCCATTTATCCACTGCAGACCAGTTATGTTTTTTTTTTTTTTTTTGCAAGCATCAGACTTTTTGCATAGATACACAAGTCTGCCTTTCCCCCACTCCTTCTACTGCTTTTGGGTCCAGTTAAAAGGTAAGGCTGCATGACCTCACTCAGCAAGACTCATTAACCACCAGGGTCCTCCTGTCCTCTTCACTGCTCAGTTTTTGTGTGTATGAAAAAACAAAATTATCCAGTTTACTTTTACACATTATGTCCAAAAACTATGCCCAATCTAATCCCAGGCAGTATCATTCCAAATGTGCTCGACTTGCAACAACAGCACAAATCAGTGGCAAAACAGTGCCACAGCACAATTATGGTCACAGAAGGAATTAAGTGAATGTTATTTTAAGAAGTCTGTGTTCGGAAAATTTAATGTGAGAAATTGGAAGAAATAATGAGGACACAGCATGGAGAAATTAGGATTTCATCTAATCTGAAACCCATTAGGATTCTTAAGGGGAAAAGTCTAAACTAAATTGAATCTGGACTTTTTGGAGCTCGCCCTGGGTCTGTTAGTTGTGGGCTTTCAGGGGAGCCGATCTCCCTTTAGCTCCCCTGTAATTCAAACCCTGATTTTTTCCCTGTTAAATCCAGAATAGAGTTTAAGATCCTCCTCCTTATTTATAAAGCCCTGAATAATCAGCTCCATCGTACATCAGAGATCTGATTGTTCCATATGTTCCTAACAGAGAACTTTGTTCTCAGAATGCAGGTCTACTGGTAGTTCCTAGGATTTCTAAAAGTAGAATAGGAGGCAGATCTTTTAGTTATCAGGCTCCTCTCCTGTGGAACCAGCTCCCAGTTTTAGTCCATGAGGCAGATACTCTGTTTTTTAAGACTAGGCTTAAAACTTTCCTTTTTGATAAAACTCTGTAGCCCAGGGGTCTCCAACCTTTTATTTTCTGTAAGCTACTTTTACCCCATGAAAATACAAAAGAGCTACTAACATCATACAATGTATTCACTGTTACTTTCCACATGTGAATTTACTCATGATGTACAGTATGTAACATGTTCAAAAAAGTTAGTGAACATACACACTCCAAAAAAAAATCCACCCAACTGACTTGGGTTGATTTAGCAATAATGAATTTTGTTGAGTGAACTAAATGTAAACATGTTGGGTCAGCCTTATACATTCAGGTTGCTGTAAGGCATAACTTAATTTCCAGTGTTAACTAAACAATGGTTTCAGAGAAACTATTTCTTCACTTTTTTCATGAAAAAAAGGAAATTACGCAGGTATTTTATATAATTATAATCATTTTTAGTTAACACTGGAAATAAACTCATATATGTATATTATTATATAGAGCATTTTTGAGTTATTGTGTAGCAAAGTGGTTAGTGCAGGTGCTCAGAAAACAGAGTCCCAACCCTGCTGTTTATTTTTGTGCCTTATAGCAACATTAATATATTAGGTTGACCCAACATGTTTGCATTTAGTTCACTCAACAACAAAACTCATGATATTGTGTTTTTAACCAACAAAATTTGGATAGTTTCCTAAAAAGGGCTGAGTATCCCACCTTCAAGGGTTTCAGTACATATTCAGCCTGTATTATGACCCTTTAATCCTGTAAATTTGTAGAGGATTCGTCAATGAATAAAAAAGTTGTGGAAGACTGACAGTCTGAAAGTACAACATTGGGTAATGCATTCAGTTTTTTTTAATCATGTAGGAGCCATTATTAAATATCATGGGGTGTATTGATCACTTGCTTCACTAAAAATAATGTAAAAAGTAATCGAGATAGTTGTGCAGCGTGTGGGGGTAAACGTCTAGCACCACATTTAGACACGAAAGCATTTGAAAATTGTCAAAACAACATGGACCCCATTTTAATAAAAAATCAGAGCATGTATGGTGATACAAATAATGTCACGCTCGGCTAAACGCTAAAGCAGTAAGATGTTCGTTTGTAGATTGAGTAATACAGAGCAGGAAAGTAGACAGGCTTTAGTGAGGGAGTGCGTGCTTCCTACTTTGGCACAACACCTGGGTTGGTGAGATGGCCTTCTTTGTTGGTTTGGTAAATAAAGATTGTTGCTTTAGGGAGAATAAGCTGAAAAAGCTCATTTACCTTATCTTGACGAAGGCTGCTTCCCGCTGGAAAATCTCGTAAAAAGTTCCCATGAATGCTCTATGCTGCATCTTTTACCAACTGACTAAATATTTTTCTATTACTTGCTGGCCAGCGACTTTCAACAGCATCGAGAACTACCAGGAGCTCCAGAGCAATGTGTTGGAGACCCCTACTGTAGTTACATAAATTCCTTTTGTTCTTTCTGCATCATTGCTTCTGTTTGTCCCTCAGTTGTGGCAGATGGCCACGCGTACTGAGCCAGGTTCTGGTTCTGCCGGAGGTTTCTTCCTGTTAAAGGGGAGTTTTTCCTCTTTACTGTCGCTACATGCTTGGTCAGTATGAGGGATTGCTGGGGTTGGAGTCTGTATGTTCAGGGCACAACCTCACGTCAATGACTTGATGCAATCTGCTGGGATTCCTTACATAGGAAACTTTTAACTGATTGGAATGTTTGTATAATTGTATGGAAATGACTTTTGTTGTAAAGTGCCTTGAGATGAAATTGGTTGTGAATTGGCACTTTATAAATAAAAGTGAATTGAATTGCATGGATGGATGGATGGATGGATGGATGAAGACAAGGTGAGAGAAGATGAGAACACAGGGCCTTAGATAGACAACTTTTAAACTGGTTCGAATGTTTGGATGATTTAATTGAAATGACTTTTATTGTAAAATGCCTTGAGATGTAATTTGTTGTGAATCGACACTATAGAAATAAGACTGAACGTAATTTCAAATAAAAACGATCCAGTCTCGGTTTATTTGAACTCTGAAAACACTGCAACTGTTTGAAATAAATCAATCTTACTGCAATTTTAACAATTTATATTTATCTTAAAAAATCGTAAAAAATGTAAATGTCTACACATTTTTGGCTCTCTGCAGGCTGATTGCATCTATGCCTCCTTCAGCGGGTAACCTGATGATAACAGGCAGTGAAATGTCTGTGATGCTACAGTGCCATCTATTGGAAAAGTTGTTTTATCAACCAAAGCCACCTTGATGCAAAATCTGCAAACAGAATTTTTTTCATTTGCAGTTTCATTTTTAAAGCTTCTGGTCCATTGGCGCAGCCATGGGTGTGCCAGTGCCACCCACAGAGCCAGCTGGCATACCCAAAAACTAAATGCATTTGTATATATATGCAAAGAGAGAGAGAGAGGTGACAAAAAAATCTGAAGGCTGTCTGTCATTTTTACAGATTAGGTTTCCCTCTGACTGCTTTAAGTAATGCACAGATATTTTTTTTCCCAGCTCTATGCACGGAGTCCAGGTAAATATATTCCATCCATTATTTATCCTGCTTCTCCTTGAAGGGTCATGGGGGTCTGGTGCATTTCTCCAGCAGTTATCGGGTAAGAGTAAGAGGCGTCGTGCACCTTGGACAGGTCGCCTATCCATCCATCCCAGTGCGCCTGGTTAGACGTGCTCCATAGAGCCCGATGTGCACCACAGATGTGGTGCGTCGCCTGCTGCAGTGTTCTAATTATGGCCACTACAATGAGAGAAATGTTTCCTCATGTTAAACTTTTAGTCTGAAGTGATTAATGTAATTGCAGCCAGACTAAGTGCGGATTCTACTCGCGGATCAACAGCTATGATTACCCAGTACCACGTGGGTAATCTATTCTGTCTGTGGAAAAAAATCTAAAACTTAATATCAATAACTTCTGCAACAATCTGACTATCAGATTACAAAAAAATACGAAAAAATGAGATAATAATAATAATAATAATAATAATAATAGCGTAAGCGTTTAATTTCACTTTTATTTGTGCTTCTCTGGTCAGATTGTTTTTACTGAATATTACTTAACAGATAGCCTACTATTGCATATGTAGTAACTCATCAGACGATTGCTGGAGATAACCCCCACCCCCAAGATGAAGTTTTCCCCAAGATGAACAGTTTGCTTCACATTCTCATTTCACCTCCTGTTACAAGTTACTCTGGCGAGCTCCTTTTTTTCCATGGTGAACAGGATTCAAACCAGCAGCAGAGCTACAATGCTCACTGAGACACTTAACAGCATCATATTGCTCATGTTGGAAAAAGAGCTTGCAGACAAACTGGACTCTGACAAAATAATAAACTTGTTTAAGGCCAAGCTTTAAGTAAAATGTACATGTGGTAGTGTAAGTAAGAAATAAATAGGACAAGATAAACAGGTTTACTTATAAATCTTACAGGAGATACAGTTGAAAATGGTTATCAACTCATTTAAAATGTGTGAAAAACTTGTCTTTGATGGTTGAAAAGTTATTATGATGTATATCAGAATTTGAGAATTTGTTTGATTTCACAAGTTAATGCCAGCCAATGATTTTGATCTGTCAGTCTGACATTATTAGTTGTGCCTGCAGGCCTGTAGGGGGAGCCCTTGCTGCTCCGCTTAAGGCAAATTATGAAACTGGCAACATTTCCCCCATGCAGAGGGGCATGACATGCACACAGTAATATATATATATATATATATTTGTTGAGATAAAATTTGGCACACACCCTTTTTTTCTTGTCCAAAGACAATGTGGCACACAACAAGGGCCCAGGTGGGATTCATGCACACTTACTGTTCAGCCAAAGGAATATCTCTGTGGCTAAGCAGCCTGGGAACATGATCAATCAGACCCACGTCTTGTCTGAATGTAAAAGCAGAAAGTTCAGTCATCCAGGTTTTTAGGTCTTCAAGACACGATTGTAATCTATCGAACTGATTGGATTACTTAGAATATATAGATAAATATGGTTGTATAGCACTATGGGCTGTAGTATGTGAGGCAGATACTCTGTCTGTTTTAAGACTAGGCTTAAAACCTTCCTTTTTGATAAAGCTTATAGTTAGAGTGGCTTAGGTTATCCTGAGTTATCTCTGTAGTTATGCTGCTATAGGTTTAGACTGTTGGAGGACAGACTGACCACTTTTCTTTACTCTTCTACTTTATTACCACTCGTCAGATGTATTTTCATCTGTTATTTCAATTGTTAACCTTGTTTTCTCTCAGTATTTTTCTTCCCATAGAAGCTCCACCTGTTCTGGTATCTTGCTCAGCTACAACGCCCCCTGCTGGATGGGGAACATCAGTTCGGATGATGCTCCCAGTGACCGAACATCCTCCATGTCCTGTTGTCAACTTTTTGGTCTTCTCAGACCCCCAGAAGGTCGTGGCAGATGACCGCTTGTACTGAGACAGGTTCTGCCGGAGGTTTCTTCCTTTTAAAGGGGAGTTTTTCCTCTCCATTGTCGCTACATGCTTACTAAGTATGAGGGATTATGCTGCGTTCAGACCAAGGGCTTTGTCAACGTCAGCCAAAGCTCACAAAGCATTTAGTTTGACACTTCTATGTTGAAGCTTGCAAAGTCTGCCACTTCTGAGCAAAAAAGAGCGCATGGGCGGGGCTTCTTTTGTTGCCGCACATTCTGAACTATGGCAGATAGTATTGAGAGAATGCCTTGGCTTTATTTAATAAATAAAGCTAGACAACGTCGACTTCGGCAACATAAGTGGATACACCCTATTCTACAGATGAGTTTGGGGAGTTTAACCATTTGCTCCAGGAGCTACGTATGGATGAGGTTCGCTTTCAGAAGGGCTTCCGTCTGTCCCGTGCCTAATTTTACAACCTCCTGGGCCGCATCGGAGCTCAAATTGCCTACCAGGACACCAACTACAGGTTCTCTGTTCCTCCTGAAGAGCGCCTGTGCATCTGTCTAACGTGTTATTTATGATTTTTTAAATCTGCGTTATCTAGACTTAAATGTGGGTTTTTTCAGCTCCCGCTACATTCAAAATACGTGTAGTGACATCACTACAATTATAAGCTCTGATTGGTTAACGCACCGCTTCAGGGCCATCAGCACCGTCAAAAGGTCAACTACAGGTCCTTCTCAAAAAATTAGCATATTGCGATAAAGTTAATTATTTTCTGTAATGAACTGATAAACATTAGACTTTCATATATTTTAGATTCATTACACACAACTGAAGTAGTTCAAGCCTTTTATTGTTTTAATACTGATAATTTTGTTATACAGCTCATGAAAACCCAAAATTCCTATCCCAAAAAATTAGCATATTTCGTCCGACCAATAAAAGAAAAGTGTTTTTAATACAAAAAAGTCGACCTTCAAATAATTATCTTCATTTATGCACTCAATACTTGGTCGTGAATCCTTTTGCAGAAATGACTGCTTCAATGCAGCGTAGCATGGAGGCAATCAGCTTGTGGCACTGCTGAGGTGTTATGGAGGCCCAGGGTGCTTCGATAGCGGCCTTAAGCTCATCCAGGGTGTTGGGTCTTGGGTCTCTCAACTTTTTCTTTACAATATCCCACAGATTCTCTATGGGGTTCAGGTCAGGAGAGTTGGCAGGGCAATTAAGTACAGTAATACCACGGTCAGTAAACCATTTAGCAGTGGTGCAAGGCCATGCTGAAAAATGAAATCTTCATCTCCATAAAGCTTTTCAGCAGATGGAAGCATGAAGTGCTCCAAAATCTCCTGATAGCTAGCTGCATTGACCCTGCCCTTGATAAAACACAGTGGACCAACACCAGCAGCTGATATGGCACCCCAGACCATCACTGACTGTGGGTACTTGACACCAGACTTCAGGCATTTTGGCATTTCCTTCTCCAGAGTCTTCCTACAGACTCTAGCACCTTGATTTCCGAATGACATGCAAAAAGAGCTTTCATCTGAAAAAGTACTTTGGACCACTGAGCAACAGTCCAGTGCTGCTTCTCTGTAGCCCAGGTCAGGCGCTTCTGCTGTTGTTTCTGGTTCAAAAGTGGCTTGACTTGGGGAATGCGGCACTTGTAGCCCATTTCCTGCACCCGCCTGTGCACGGTGGCTCTGGATGTTTCTACTCAAGACTCCTTAGGTCCCCCAAGGTCTGGAATCGGTCCTTCTCCACAATCTTCCTCAGGGTTCGGTCACCTCTTCTCGTGCAGCGTTTTCTGCCACACTTTTTCCTTCCCACAGACTTCGCACTGAGGTGCCTTGATACAGCACTCTGGGAACAGTCTATTTGTTCAGAAATTTCTTTCTGTGTCTTACCCTCTTGCTTGAGGGTGTCAATGATGGCCTTCTGGACAGCAGTCAGGTCGGCAGTCTTACCCATGATTGCGGTTTTAAGTAATGAACAAGGCTGGGACTTTTTAAAAGCATAGGGAATCTTTTGCAGGTGTTTATAGTTAATTAGTTGATTCAGATGATTAGGTTAATAGCTCGTTTAGGGAACCTTTTGATGATATGCAAATTTTTTTAGATTTTTTTTAGCCAAAATCATCAATATTAAAACTATAAAAGGCTTGAACTACTTCAGTTGTGTGTAATGAATCTAAAATATATGAAAGTCTATTTTATCAGAATCAAAATTATGAACTTCATCACAATATTCTAATTTTTTTAGAAGGACCTGTAGCTGAATTTCTGCGCTGCTGGCTTTATGAGCTTTGAAGCATGAAACGCAGGAAAAGCTTGAAAAGTTGACGGAGCCAAAGCTCACAAAGCGCCGCAGAGACTGAGATGCTCCTCCAACGTCCTTAACCATAGACTTAACATGTAATCTTGACGTTGCTGACGCTGACAAAGCCCTCGGTCTGAATGCACCGTTACTGTGAAGTCAATGACAGTGTCTGTCGCCACATGTTGGTCTGGAGGTGTGAATGCCAGTCTGTGACCTGATGCAACTGCTGGGATTCTTTAGATATAAGTTTAATACAAGTAGGATTCTTTAGGATGTGTGAATGACTGAACCTAAGTGATTTTCTGTGTAAAGTGCCTTGAGATGTGTTGTAATAATTGTCCCTGGACTACTGTAATTCTTTACTATCAGGAAGTCCACAAAATGCACTTAAAAGCCTTCAGTTGATCCAAAATGCTGCAGCAAAAGTTCTGATGAATATTAAAAAGAGAGATCACATTTCTCCTGTTTTGGCTTCTCTCCACTGGCTCCAGGATTCAAGTTATCCCAAAGCTTTTGGGGAGCAATATTTTTCCTTTTCGCTTCAGACATTCCAACTTTTTTAAATGAAATTAAATACAAGAAGGATTCTTTAGGATGCGTGAATGATTGAACCCACGCGATTTTCCTTGTAAAGTGTCTTGAGATGTGTTGTAAAATTGTCCCTTCATAAACTAAACTGAAGTTCTGAGCAGGCCTCCCAAGAGCTTTACTAAAGAGGGAACCCATTTAATTCAGGTGTGTGGCACCAGGAACTGTGACTGACTTTGGTAAAAAAAATTTAATGATTGCACCATTTTACTCCAGTATGTTTTTAAAAGAAAATCTATTTTCTTACTGCCTAGTCGTCTTTCCATTTAGAGGTCAAGCAAACATTCACTGAATTTTGCAGGGCTCTGGCACATGTGGTTTCAAAAGTTTGGTGTTTGGAAAAACTTGAATTTTTCATTCTTTCCGATTTTCAGTGTGACTTATAAATACCAGATTTTCCTCTATGGTTACATTACCATAGACTAAGACTAGACAGCATCGCTTAAGTACGAGCTTTATTATTCTACAGTAAAACTGATGCTGGCTCCAGTTTGGGGAAACGTAATTTAGTTATTTGCATATTTTATTAGCCCTGGTATTAATGGTGTGCAGCTGGAAGGATTTCTGTAGCCTACAATGATTCATAACCGTGGCAACAAGGTATTGCTTTTATGTCACAGCCGGATAGCATCTCAATGATCCTGAATCCCAGTTCAGTGGAGAAGTCCAAGTAATTTACATAATTAGTATTGTTTTACTTTGGTCACTACTGGACCTGAAGAGCATTACATTACCGATTAAATCGTGTATTTGAATTTCGTTTCCAAACGAATCAGTTTGATAGCATGTTTAAACCAAAGCGGTTTTACATTTTTGCCATTACATGCTCAAACGTACCCAATTACATTTTACTTGACCATTTTATAGAACTACAGAGGTTTTATTAGTTTAGAATTCATTTTATACAGCTGCCTTGTTGGACACCAGACTCTGGGTTTCTTTTAGAGCTTTGACTGTCCCAGGACAAATGCTGCCAGAATGTTCTTGTTGCAAGCTTTGAATACAGATACCTCAAGATGAAAGTAAAGACAATACAGAACAGAACAAATGCCCAACAAGGGCTTTATTAAAACACCACTTTAAACATGGGAATGCCACACAGCATGGATAACAAATGGCAGCACCAGGAAAACAGAAGGGGAAAGAAAGCTTCTTTGAAGCCACTTGAAACAAAAAAAAAAAAAAACAAAAAAAAAAACTGAAATAAAAAACCAGGTGAATAAATGCAAGGTTAACCACAAAAATGTCTAAACATGTTTGGATCAAAGACATTTAACCAATTCAGATGCAGACTTCAGTCCTGAGACAGCAAATCATCCAGAGCACCTCAGGTTATACAGTCTTCTGCTGGCCCTTCTTTCCAATTAGAGACTTGTGGATATGTGGAATCACACCTGGAAAAGGGTCAAAAACAGCATTAGACATGAACAAAACTGCTTGAATGCCAAGTACCAAGGTGTCAGAAAGCATCTTTACCTCCACCAGCGATTGTGGCCTTGATAAGAGAATCCAGCTCTTCATCTCCTCTGATGGCAAGCTGCAAGTGGCGTGGGGTGATTCTCTTCACTTTAAGGTCCTTTGATGCATTTCCTGCCAACTCCAGAACCTGCAACAGAGTCAGAATGCTGAAATGGACTTAAGATCGATTCCTAAACTACAAACTGGAAACTGCTTATTACCTCGGCAGTGAGGTATTCAAGAATAGCCGCGCTGTAAACGGCTGCTGTGGCTCCCACTCTGCCGTGGCTGGTGGTTCTGGACTTCAGGTGTCTGTGGATACGACCCACTGGGAACTGTGGCGAGACCGAAGGACACAGCCGTTAAAAATCTGAGCAACAGAGAGCTTCACTGGTCAGCCGATGGGACGACCGCCAGCGGAGAAGCCTTTCAGATGGGAACTGGCATTACGCGGTGCCAATGAATGAATGTGTTCAGACCTGCAGTCCTGCTCTCTGTGAGCGCGAAATAGCCTTTGTCTTGGTCTTTCCGGAGTCCTTCCCAGCCTTGCCGCCAGCCTGGAAGACACGGAGTGCGGTCATAGTTAGCAGCAGCCCAGCGCAACATCAACAAGCACACACTTCACACACAAGGCGGGTTAACCAAGGCGTTTATGTTTTAGCAAACCCGCTGTTTTTTTTTCAAAGCTAACGGTTAGCATGCTAAGCTAATAGTAGCAGCTAACGGCTAAACGCTAACGAAAGAAAAAAATAGAAAAACTCTTCAGACGTAGCTTCCTCTAACCGAATATATAATATGCTGTAGCAAAAACTTTACGGAATCCAATAAGCGACACTTACCATTTTCTATTTTCCACAAATAACGCCTTACACCGCAGTACAAAACACAGATTCCCTCGCTCGCTCCTTTAGCCGCTGCTGAAACAACTTGACCCGCTCGCCAACGTTCGTAATTTATACACTCACTCTATCCGGGTTCCTTCCACCAGCCAATCACATGGGACATGGTCTTCAGCCAATCAGAAGGACGTTTGTGGTAATTTTAGGTAACTATTGCTTATGGGTAATGTAGTATATATGTTTAAATGGGCTTATCTTTCACTTTCAGCGTAAAATATCAGACACGAAAATGCAATAGAATATAAATGTTAAAAATTGAAAAACTTAATAAAAACATATTTTCTTATCTACACTTAAAACACAAAAAGATGTCTTCAAAAATGTTGAACCAATATTATTTTGTGTTGTTGACCGCATGATGTCAGCATTGGGTTTATTTTAAATCAACGTGAAGCACAGAGCTTATCAAAGTTTTTGATGCGGTTTATGCGATCAACATTGCGAGTCTACATAATCCAGTCGGCCATGGTCTGCTGAATTAAACCAGTGCACCTAACCTAAACATCTTCCAGACATTACAATCATTTATGTCATCTCACATGAAGTTACCTTTTTTTAGATGTGTTTGTGCCTTCATTCTATGATTGTATTTTTGTATTGTTATTTATATTTAAAACTGTACCGTTGTAATCTGTTTATTTTTTATCATATTTGATGAGTACTTTAGTCAATTTGATCGCCACTTAGGGAAAAAAGAGGGTAAGCTACCATCCAACTGCAGGAAGATATATTTAAAATAATGACATGAGATTGGAGTTAAAATCTGTATTTAGAAAAGTTTCATTTATTTTTGGGGGATCTTCGAAAACAGAAAATACTTCTAAAAGTATGGTGTGTATTTTTTTATTACACCTTTTTAAGAGTTGCCTTCAGAGAACACTTTGGTAGTGAATAAAGTACATTTCTGTATAATTTCTTCTTTGTGTAACTACAGGTTCAGGACTCAGAGGTCTGTTAGAGAATATTGCTGAACAAGTAGCATCATTGGTAAGGGTCTAAAACAATTATTCAAGTTTTAAGCATCTCACAGAATTGAGTTCAGTCCATCATCTGAACATGGAAAGAGGATGGAACGCCGGCTGGCTTATCAAGATACTGATGTCCACCTAAACTGCCAGACTGGTCAAGAGGAGTTTTAATCAAAGAAGCAGCTAGAAGGGCCAAGGGTAGCTCTGGAGGAGCAGTGGGGATCCACAGCTCAGGTGAAAGAAACCTTGGGCAGGGCGGTTATTACACAAGAGCATGCATGGAGTGGTGGCATTCGACAATAGCAAATACTTTTGGGGGCTTGGTGAGTGTCAGGTGGAGGCTTGTTTGGGCACAGCTGATTCTGGGGGTCTCAAATTGCTTCCGGAAAGAGGAGATATTTAACAAGATCTCTTTTTTAAAAATATCGTGCTGGTCCTGCAACTCAAGACAAAATGTATTTTGTGGGAATGTCTAACAAAAAGGGATTTTTAGGATGTAAAAAACAGCTATTCCACTATTCAGAAAAAATCATATTAGAACATCCCAATCAAAATCCAGACCTAAATCAAATCCAAAATTTAGATAACGACTTAAAAATGGACTTGACCAATGCTGTCAGTGAAAGCTGATTGAGCTCGAGCTGTTTTACGAAGAGATGCCAAATATTTGTTCTATAGAAGTGCAAAACAGGTGTTTTAGACGTCTGCTAATGGAACTACAGTGAAAGGTGGTTTTGTGGGCTACTGACTCTGGGTGTGGGCTGAATATAAATGCGTACCACGTTTATTTAGAGAAAATCGAAAATCATAAAATAGAATTGAACTATCATTCGTTGTTCCACAGTAGGAAAGTCAGATGTACTGCCAGCAAATTAAATTAAATTCAATTTATTTCAGTTTATTTACAGTGCACCGATTCACGAGACATCAAATGAAGCCAGTTTACAGAAAGTCATTTCAATTCAATCATATACACAGTCCAATGAATCCTAGTTATCAAATATTACATGAAGTTCAGTTCATCTTCAAATAAGTTAAAACATTTTCTTTCTAAGGAAACCCAGCAGATTGCGTCAAGACATTCACTCTCAGCATTCACTCCTCCTGGATGTAAATGTAGCGACAGTGGAGAGGAAAATCTCTCTTTTAACAAGGAGAAACCTCCAGTAGAACCAGAACCAGAATCTGGCTCAGTATAAGTGTCCCATCTGCCATGAGCACCTAGGGGTTCCAGAACAGAGCGCAGAGACACAGAAAGAGGAGAAGGAATGATGTAAGAGTACTTTTTGTATTGATAACAGGACACGGCGGACATTCAGTTACTGGAAGCTTCATCTCAGTTGATGCCTCCCTCCAATAAAACATCACAGCTGAACAATAGCCTCTATTGAAAGAAAAAATACAAAGTTAAACAGCAAATAATGCGATTGGAACGCAGTAGAAGAAAAAAGTAGCAGAGCAAAATAAATAAGTAAGTGTGTTCTCAAAAAAATCCTTAGTCTATAGCAGCAACTACAGAGATAGCTCAGGATAACCAAACCCGTTAATTACTGAGACACGAGAGAGGCAGAACCAGGGAAGGTAAGAAGTAAATAGAAGCATGCATATTCAAACTAAGGTGAAAAAATATACATAAGAAACTGTAAAGTAAGAGCAAAAGTACAGCATGACAAAACCTCTATATAGTTACTCCCGTTACTTAGTGTGTCAAAAATGTATCAGGTGTGTATATTTGTGCATTGGAAACAACACAATATTTACACAGTTTAAAAAAACCATTTATGAAGTTTATTGGGAGCAGTGATGGTTACAGAGTCTAACAGCTGCTGGAATGAATCTGTGAAAACACTCCTTCATGCACCTAGGATGCATCAGTCTTTCTCTGAAGGAGCTCTGCAGCACTGTAGCAGCTTCATTCATGGGCTGGAAGACTCTGTCCATCAGTGATTTTATTTTAGTCCTTCTGTCTTCCAACACCTGCTCTGGATCCAGGGTCATCCTGGGACGGAGGTGGACTTCTTGATTATCTTATGTAACTTCTTCCTCTCAGCTGTAGATACGCTGCTGCTTCATAGAAGATAGCTGATTCCACCACAGAGTCAAAGAAGGTCATTGATAGTTCTCACTGGACTCCAAAAAAAAACCCCAGCTAATATTCTAAGCAGGTAGTATCTACTCTGACCCTCCCTGTAGAGAGCTTCAGTGTTTGGGTTCCAGTCTAGTTTATTGTTCAGCTGAACCCCCAGAGGGCTCAAAGGAACAGTTCACTGGTAGGCATGCATATTGAAACCAGCCTGTCAGAGACAAGGCCCTTTGTTCTCATCTTCTCTCACCTTGTCTTCATCCATCCATCCATTCAATTCAATTCACTTTTATTTATATAGCGCCAATTCACAACAAATTTACTCTCAAGGCACTTTACAACAAAAGTCATTTCCATACACTTATTCAAACATTCCAATCAGTTAAAAGTTTTCTATGTAAGGAATCCCAGCAGACTGCCTTGACTCATCAACATGAGGTTGTGCCCGGATCATGCAGACTCCAACCACAGCAATTCCTCTGCAATCCCTCATACTGAGCAAGCATGTGGTGACAGTGGAGATGAAAAACTCCCCTTTAACAGGAAGAAACCTCCGGCAGAACCAGAACCAGAACCTGGCTCAGTACTGAGCCAGGTCCTGGTTCATCTGCCACGACCGTCTGGGTGTCTGAGAAAACAGAGAAGAGACAGCATGGAGGATGCTCGGTGACTTTGAGCATCATCTGGACCGATGTTCCCCATCCAGCAGGGGGCGCTGTAGCTGAGCAGGGTACCAGGCCATGCGGAGCTTCTACGGGGAGAAAAATACTGAGAAAACTGGGTTAATAATCACAATAACAGCAGAAAAAATGTATCTGGAGAGTAGTTGAAGACAAAAGTAGAAGAGAGATAAAAGTGGTCAGTCTGTCCTCCAACAGTCTAAGCCTTTAGCAGCACAACTACAAAAATAGCTCAGGATAACCTAAGCCATTCTAACTATAAGCTTTATCAAAAAGGAAGGTTTTAAGCCTAGTCTTAAAAACAGAGTATCTGCCTCATGGACTAAAAACTGGGAGCTGGTTCCACAGGAGAGGAGCCTGATAACTAAAAGATCTGCCAGAGTCATCAAGGTTTTTGTCTTCCAGACATGCTTGTAATCTACCTGATTGGGTTAATCAGGTTTTTTGGATAAATATAATTGTGTATCATCAGCATAACTGTGGAAATTCATTCCATCCATCCATCCATCTTCTTAACCGCTTATCCAATTCAGGGTCACGGGGCAGCTGGAGCCTATCCCAGCAATTATCAGGCGTTAGGCAGGGTACACCCTGAACAGGACGCCAGTCTGTTGCAGGGCCAACACAGAGAGACAGACAACCATTCACACTCACATTCATTCCTAGGGACAATTTAGAGTGATCAATTCACCTATCATGCATGCTTTTGGACTGTGGGAGGAAGCCGGAGTACCCGGAGATAACCCACACATACACGGGGAGAACATGCAAACTCCATGCAGAAAGACCACGACCGAACCCACGACCTTCTTGCTGCAAGGCAACAGCGCTAACCACTGCGCCACCGTGCAGCCCGAAATTCATTCCATGTTGTCTAATTATTTTACCAATTGGAAGCATATATATAGTAAAGACAATCGGTCCAAGCACAGAACCCTGTGGTACTCCACAAGTAATCCTTGAGGTTGAAGAAGATTTATCATTGACATGAACAAACTGGAATCTGTTGGACAGATATGATTTAAACCAACCTAGTGCTGTTCTCTTTATCCCTACAACATGTTCAAGCCTGTAAAAGAATATTATGATCTACTGTGTAAAAAGCAGCACTGAGATCTCACAAGACCAGAACAGTCACAAATCCATTATCTGAGGCCATTAGAATATCATTAGTAACTTTTACCAGTACTGTTTCAGTGCTATGATTAGCTCTAAAACCTGACTGAAATTCCTCAAACAGGTTGTTGCTGTTTAGATGCTCAGATACTTGATTAGCAACTATTTTCTCAATAATTCTGGATAAGAAAGGAAGGTTAGATATAGGTCTGTAGTTAGCTAAGTCATCTTGATCCAGGGAGGGTTTCTTAAAGGCAGAGTGTGTAATTTTCGGCCAGTAGGGGGCAGTGCATACCAAAATTATCACAAGCATGCGGTATCTGTGTCTTCGAGTAAGAAACTCAACAACAGAGGTCCAACTAGTGCTGTTTTCAAACGCTCAATTCCCTGAGAATTATCTATTTGCAGCAACATGACGAGCACATCAGTCTCTCTTTCATCACTTTGAACTAGCGAAGAGGTAAAAATGTATTTATGGTCAAACTTTTTTTGCATTTTGAGGGGAAATCAATGTTTAAATAGCGGCATGTTCTGTGCGTTTTGCCCGTCCGGGCTCTTGTAGAAGTAAAGACGTCATCTAATATGGTTTTCCCCTGAAAAGAGGACCTGCGCCTGTGTATTTTAAAACTGACTTTTAAAGTCATATTTTATATTATTACCAATATTTTGTAATTAATGTGCTTTACGTAATTATTATTACATAATATTTTAATGGCTATTTTTAAAGATGTACTGCAAAAACTACACACTGTCACTTTAAGTAAAGGTTTAATTACAGCAACCTTAAATTCCTGAGACACATATCCATTTATTAAAGATAGATTGATCATGTCTATAATAGGGCCAGTAACCAGAGAGAAGACTTCCTTAAATAATTTGGTTGGTATTGGGTCTAACATAAAAGTTGAGGGTTTAGATGAAGCTAATATTTGTGATAATTCTGAAAGTTCATCAGAATCAAAACGGTACAGACATAAACATGATTCTACAGTTCTATCTGATACTGCCTCATTTATTGAATGAGAGTTAATCATGTTTGGGAGAATGCCAATGATTTTATTTTTAATAGAATTTATTTTATTTATGAAGAATCCCATAAAGTCGTAACCACTGAGAGAAGGGGGAATAGTTGGCTCAACAGAGCTATGACTCATTGTAAGTTTGGCAACTGTACTAAAACGAAACGTAGGATTGTTTTTATTTACCTCGATTAATGATGAGAAACATGCTGTTCTAGCTTGTTTAAGGGCATTTTTATAAAGTAGTAGACTATTTTTCCAGGTTAGAAATGAATCATTTAAGTGTGTAGAGCGCAATTTTCTCTCCAGTTTCCTAGTATTCTGCTTTAAAGTATGTAACTCTGCATTAAACCAATAAACCAGCCTCCTATGGCTGATTACCTTCTTTTTTAAGGGGGCTACACTGTCTAGTGCCAAACGCAGTGAGGAAGTAATACTTTGAACCAGACCATCATCTCAAGGAAATTTCAATCAAACGCAACTGGACTTGGTAATTTGTATTGGAAGACGTTTCACCTCTTATCCAAGAGGCTTCATCAGTTCATGTTCACCGCTGACTAGGCTGGGACTGGTCCAACTAACTGGTGTGGAGTCTCAGCTATTTAACCTCTTGGAGGTTACCAGTGGCTGGTTCAGATGTGTCATCTACATATCTGAACCAGTGGCTGGTTCAGATACGTAGATGACACATGGGTTAAAATCAAAACCAAAGAGGTGCAAGCTTTTACTGAACACATAAACTCAATGGAAAGAAACATCAAATTCACCAGACAAGGTGTCAAGGACAATAGTTTGCCCTTTTTAGATTGTGTCGTCCAGAGGAGAAAGGACAGAAGGCTCCACATTGGGGTATACAGAAAACCCACACACACAGACCAAAACCTACTTTTTGACTCACACCACCCACTGGAACACAAGCTTAGTGTTATCAGGACCCTGCAACACAGAGCTGATAACATACCCACCAGCTCACAGGCCCAAGGGGAAGAACGCAAGCACGTGAGAGAC
Source organism: Apricaphanius iberus (assembly GCA_028564705.1). Classification (NCBI taxonomy): domain Eukaryota; kingdom Metazoa; phylum Chordata; class Actinopteri; order Cyprinodontiformes; family Aphaniidae; genus Apricaphanius; species Apricaphanius iberus. The sequence continues at coordinate 557,691 of JAPXFQ010002241.1, read as the reverse complement.
ACCCTCACAACTTGTGGTTACCCCAGCTGGACTTTCGTGAAAACTGCAGCTAGTTCCAGAAGGAAAGCCAACAAAGTGGTGGAAAAAAGAAAAAGAAAACAAACGAAACAATGTAGTCATTCCATATGTGTCTGGGATTTCTGAAAAACTCAGGAGGATTTTTAACAAACACAGTATCCCTGTGTATTTCAAACCCAGCAACACACTCAGACAGAGACTAGTACATCCCAAGGACAGAACACCACACACACACAAAATCAACCTGGTGTATGCAATCCAATGCAATGAAGAATGCAAGGAGCTCTACATTGGTGAAAACATACAACCACTGTACAAACGCATGGCCCAACACAGGAGAGTAAACTCCTCAGGCATGGACTCTGCTGTTTATTTACATCTCAAGGAGAAATCCCACTCCTTTGAGGACAGCAATGTCCAGATATTAGACAGAGAGGATAGATGGTTTGAAAGAGGAGTAAAAGAAGCCATCTATGTAAAAGTAGAGAAACCATCGCTAAACAGAGGTGGAGACCTGAGACATCACCTATCTCCAATTTACAATGCTGCCCTTTCATCCCTACCCAGGAGACTCAACAACTTAACCTCTAATAAGAAAAACAACTGTGACTCCAATGACTGTCGTTATAACACAATAGGGCACTAATGAAGCCGAAACCTAACCTCCACCAATAGGCGACACGCCAACGACCGTCATTAAGACGTGGAGCACAAAGGATCCAATGACATAATGATTCTTGTAAAAGCCCTCCAAGAGGTTAAATAGCTGAGTCTCCACACCAGTTAGTTGGACCAGTCCCAGCCTAGTCAGCGGTGAGCATGAACTGATGAAGCCTCTTGGATAAGAGGTGAAACGTCTTCCAAGACAAATTACCAAGTTCAGTTGCGTTTGATTGAAATTTCCTTGAGATAACCATGACCTGGATGAATGAAAATATTCACAGGCTAACCAAACCATCAATTTATGATGGGTTAGTGTTGGAATTACTGCCATCCACTGTTGTATTCTGAGACGGATAGGGAAGAAAGAATGGAACAGATTCTTTAAAACTTGTTACAGCCTAACAGTAAAGTTCTACTGTAATGAAAATTTCTTTCAGATTTTGGAACGTTGAGTAAAGTAAATTCAAAGGTTATCAAAAATATTGTCAGATATGACTGGGTAATGTGGGAGGAATATTAGTACTGTTAACATACAGTTCATTAAATGTCAGGGAGTGCATCGAATATCTTTTCATAGTTTTCTAAAAAAGTTGTGTTCTTTTTATACTTAACTAAGGCTAGGGATTTATAGAGTGAATTGAATTCAATTAAAAAATGAGAAAAGGTTGGTTTGGAGTTTGCGAATTTTTGCTTATGAATAAAGTATTTACCAAATAAAATGAAAAAATTAACTAAATGCTGAAGACATGTGTTCTTGCTTTCATAGTAACATACAACATCTTTAAGGGAGAAGCAGTATGACATATTTACATTAGAGAATATATCAGAAACAAATCTGACCAAAATTTCATGGTAACATTACATTAAAAAAACAGATGATTTAAAGTTTCTTCAGAATGGCCACAAAAAACACAATAGCTGTCCAAATCTACAAATTTTGAAATGATGGAGTTAACCGGATATATCTTGTGAAGAATTTTAAAATGAGTTTCCTTAACTTTGTTATGAATACAATATTTGTGGGGTAAAAGCCATGCTTTCGCCCAGTCAATGTCTTCCAAATGAGAGCGTCAATAAAACTTTCCTCGTGGAGAGAAGCTCTTTTTATCTTGAAGAAACCTTCTTATATGTGTATTGCTACATTTTCTGTCTTGTATGTTGATACCATTCACATGCAAAACAGATTTACCCTCTGGTCTAATTTCTTTACAAAAAACTAAGTGACTCTTCATCAAACTAAGTAAGCCAGACGGGATTGCTCTAATCACAAGGTTGTATTCTTTGAAAGGTATAGGGAAATCATGACGAGATAAAAAACTCTCATAGGAGAGGACAGAATTATGTTCATCCAAAACAGACAAAATATTATTTATACCTCTCTCAGACCATTTGGAATAAAATAAAGACTTATTCCTAACAGTAATACACTCATTATTCCATAACAAAGTTTTGTGAGGAGAAAAATTGTGATTAAAACATAACTTCCCAGAAAGAAGTGATTGTTTATGAAATTTGGACAGCGTGACCGGAAGCTTTTCAGGTGAGTAGTTGCATGTTAAAATGAAAGCAAGACCACCCATCCTTCCAAAAATGTGATTGGGGATAAAAAACCACAAAGAATTTTGATGCGTCAAACATCTTTTTAACCAGTCAATTTTAAAAGTATTTACAATATCAATAAAATTCAGCATTTCAAGACCACCTTCCGCTCTGCTGTTTGATAAAACTGCATTTTTAAGTTTGTGCGTTTTATTTCTCCAGACAAAGTTCAGAAAGAGCTTGTTAATTTCATTAGCTGTGGCATCATTCACAAACAGAGAGAGCGATGGATAAACAAAATGAGAGACACCTTCAGCTTTTGACAAAAGGACCCTGCCGTATAATGTTAAATCCCTCTGAAGCCAAAGGTTAAAAATATTTCTAGTTTTATTAATTCTTCCAGAAAAATTCAGATGTTGCCTTGTTGTTAAATTTTTTGTTATATGTATGCCCAAATACTTGACTGAGGTCTTTACAGGGATATTATTGAGAGAATTATCATCACAGTTGTGTATGGGCAGTAGTTGACATTTAGATACATTAAGTTTCAGGCCTGATGCTAATGAAAACTGTTCAACTAAATTAATAGCTTTGACCAACTGTTCTTTGTCTTTCAAAAAAAGAGTTGTATCGTCTGCCGGTTGTGATATTCTTATTTCTCTATTAAATATGGAGATGCCCTTGAAATTTGTATCATGTACTATGCTTAACGATAATAGTTCCACAACTAAAATAAATAGAAAAGGTGAAATTGGACACCCTTGCCTAACACCACGGTTAATATCCAATCTATTAGAGGTACTGTGGTTGATAATTACTGAGCTATTAATTCCTTTATAAAACATTTCAATAGTATATATAAATGCATTTCCAAAGCCAAACAATTTAAGACATTCTGCAATAAACTTATGTTCAATGGAGTCGAAAGCTTTATAAAAATCTAAAAAGAGAAAAAATGCATCTGAGTGTATTGAATCTGCATAGTCTAATAGATCCAAGATAAGTCTGATGTTATTACTTATGTGTCTATCTTTAATGAAACCTGATTGTGTTTCAGCAACAATGTGAGGAAGACCTGTTTTTAATCTAGTTGCATAAACTAATGCCAGAATCTTGTAATCAATGGTAAGGAGAGTAATAGGTTGCCAGTTTTCAATAAATTGGTTGTCTTTATCCGATTTTGGAATTAGCGATATAACACCTTGTTTCATAGTTGTACTCATCTCTCCCTGACCAACACATTCACAGTACATGCAAAATAAAGGTTCCTGAATGATGTCCCAAAAATGAACATAAAATTCAACTGAAAGCCCATCTATTCCTGGGGATTTGCCCATTTTCATTGAGAAAAGAGCAGTTTTGATTTCCTCTCTAGACAGGTTAGAGTCACATGTCTTTTTTAATTCCTCATCAACTGTGACTATGTGCTTTCTGATCTTACTAATTAACATTTCACAAGAGGGGTTGTTGAATTCTGATTTGTATAAGTTGCTATAAAAGGAAAAAACAGAATCAGATATTATTTTTTTATCCACACATTTACTACCATTAATATTAAGTATATTTAGTGACTTTCTTTGAGCATTTCTTTTCTCCAAAGCAAAAAAATAACTGGAGTTTGTTTCCCCCTCTTCCAGCCATTTGGCTCTAGATCTCACAAATGCACCTTTGGCCAACTCAATATAAATCTGATCTATTCTTAACTGCATCTCCTTTATTTCTAACTCCTCTTCAGATGATAAGTTGGATTTCGATAAGAGGAGACCAATTTTGTTCAGTAACTCAGCTTCTGTTTTATTTTTAAGGGCTTTTAACTCTTTACCTCTCTTTATGGCAATACTTCTTGTCATAAATTTGAAGTACTCCCATTTTTGTGTATATTCGTTTATCTCCATTTCATTAAAGATATCATTAGCTAGATCTTTTATTCTGTCGTTAAAGCACTTGTCTTTAAGCAGAGTGTTATTAAATTTCCAGTATCCTCTTAATTTATTTGTATTCTGTGGGTTTCCAAAATTCAGTGTGATTTTCTTGTGATCTGACAATGGAGCAAAAGCATGAGATACATCTTTTACATACTGAAGAGCAGAGGAAGAAACTAAAAAAAGATCGATTCTGGATCTAGATAAGAGGTTACTCTTAGACCATGTAAAATCCTGTATATCTGGGTTAAAAAAACGCCATATATCTGTTAGGGAGAGATCCGAACAAAGTTTTGAAACAATATTGCTGTTTATGAGAGAATGACACAATTTTGGAGGGAATCTATCAATTGCATCATCGGGGCAGTCATTAGAATTGCCACCTAAAATTACATAAGAGTTAGGGTATTTGTGTAATAGCTCATTTATTTTACAGGTTATCTGATTAAAAAGTACCTTATTAGATGGGTGAGAGTTGTGTCCATAAATATTACATACTATAAAATTTGAGTTATCCTGCTTAAAGCTTATGATGATCTATCTTCCATCATGTGAAGACATCACCTCTGAGATTTCTCTTTTAAATCTATGCAACAAAATAGAGACTCCCGCAGAATGGTTAGTACCATGGCTACAGTAAATCTTATTTCCCCACTGCCCTTTCCAGAACTTTACATCAGACTCACTTGAATGTGTTTCTTGTAAAAATATCAAGTCAGCTTCACTATTTTTACAGAATAGAAAAGTAGCTTTTCTTTTCAACAAATTGCGTATACCTCTGACATTCAATGACATAACAGTAAAAGAATCAAATTTAAAATCCATCAAAGACAATCCAACAAACAAAATAGAAAAATAAAGGAATAACGTAGCTCTCACAAATAGACAAGTAGAACTTTAAAGTGTGTTTTAAACTCCTTAAACGAGGTAGTGATGGACAGTCAAAAGATTTGTGACTGTACAAAAAATATAGTGCTGGTACAATAAGCACTTAATTTAAATTGATTTCATCAATAAACATCTTGGGTTAGACCCAGAGAACTGCCTTTCAGACAAAACATATTTTCCTTCTGTTTGTTTTTAACGGTAAGTTATATAAACTAATTATGATGAACATATTTAGCTGTTCAATAATAAAATAGCTTGAACAGTTAAGCAGCTTTGTAATGCAAACTGAATGAACAATTAATTGTTTAAAAAAAAAAAAGAAGTTTGATTTACTTTTCATCTCCCTTACCCTGAAAGAAATAGTAGGCCTACTTATAATTGTACATAACTTATCATTTATAGCCTATAAATTGCATAAGGGTGTGAGATTAATCCCAAAAATGTCTTCATAAAAAATTAACAACATTCAATGAGATTATAGGCGAGTTCTGTTATAACCATCCTAGAGATTTGAGGTGTTTAGTAACCATATCCAGCTGTGTGACTCATCTCTTCATTTGCTGGGGGAAAAGGCTTCAATCGATGTCTAAATGGTCAATCTTCTTCCCTTCTATTAGAGCATAAGGCCCAAAGAAGGACGCCTTTTTACCTTCTTTCCTTGCTTTTTCTACAAGGGGCCAGAGTTTTTCTCTGGCCGCTCGATCTTCTGGGGAGAGAGCCTCGGTGAGGCGCAGCTTGTTGTTCCACAGAAACTTGCAGCCCTTGGCACTTTTCCAAACAGCATCACGGATGCGGCGCAGCGCGAAGAGGATGATGAGGGACTGGTGAGATCCGTCTTTCCTCTTTGAACCCAGGCGATGCGCGATGTCGACACCCTCCTGTAGATATTCTTGAAGTCCCGGGGCAACTTTCCCAAGGATGTCAATCACCACTGCTCTCACGTCCTCGTTCATTTCCTCTCTTACTCCGTGTAGTTTTAGTGTCCATCTATAATTGTAACGTTTGTTTTCAGCAACCCCTGCTCTCAGAATCTGGTTCTCTTTTTTCAACTGTTCAATTTCCAACTCGTTCTGCTTCAAAATATTTTTGTGGAGATTAACCTCAACAACAAGTTGCTCAACTGTACAAGAAAGTTTTTCTATATGTTGAGACGTTGTTTCTGTTGTGGATTCAATCACAGAAATCTTGCGGAATGTCTCGTCATGTTTATTTGAGAGCTCTTGGATAGCTGCCAAAATGTCGGCGCTTGCAATTGCACTGTCATCGTTACTCCTACAGTTGCCGTTAGAGTTCCGTTTCTTCCGTTTGCTAATATGTTTCACTTCAGCGTCCCAAGACTGGGCAGAAATTGTGTCCATATCATCTTCAGGCATAGTTTCTTTGCTTTCTTCCCCTGGTGTATTAATTTCTACTGACTTTTCAGAGTCATTCACAGTAGCAATGGGAGTCTTCTTCTTTTCTTTCTCCGACGGCATCGTCCTTTGACTTGTAGCTAGTTTCCGTTAAAACTTTGTTTGAGTTTTTCTAAACTATTATTCTCTTATTTCACGGAACATTAGTCTTGGTACCAATGTATTAAAGTCACTCTTTCATTAAAAAAAAAACGTAAAAATTACCAAATGTTTTGTCTGTCCATTCACGAATCCTCAATTTTTGAGGGAGAAATTGCTCGACCGGTATCCTACGCCATCGCCATCTTGGCCTCAGCAATGATTTACGCTTATCCTTAGCCAGCAGTTTTAGGTGGGATTTTATGTCGCCTGTTCTGGCCCCTGGAAAACATTTGACTATGGTCGATGGGGTCTCTAATGTCACGTTTCAGACTATGGAACTGCAAATTACCAGAGTCTGTTTCTCACTGAGTGGGGATATTCTGTTAGAAATGCGGACAGGTTGATGGTGCCCTTTGGGCTGGGAACTATGCTTTCTACGTACCGTCACCCAGTCGGTTCCGTTGGAGGACTGCTAGGTGATTCTATCCTTGTTGGCTCCGCGCTGGCTAACGGGCCTCGACTATTTACTAGATTCTCAACAGCGCGGAGCCGGGCCTCTAACTCTGAAACCCTCGCCTCCAAAGCTACAAAAATACTACATTTATTACACTTACCATTATCACTAAAGGAGGCAGGGGAATAACTAAATATCTGAAACAGAGAACAGGAGAGAGGAGCTACAGAGGGAGAAAGAGACCTGGATGGAACAGATGTAGCCATAGCTGCTATGAAGCTAAGCTAATGAGCTAGGGAGATCTTAGCACACCGAGAACAACCGTGTGAACTACACAAAGGGTTCCCAAAACGTAAAGTACACCAACTGGAAATAAGGGTAGAAGTGTGCTTGTTTGTTGAAATAGCTTAGAAAGACCTTAACAAAGAGAAAAATAGATCAATCAGAGAATCTTATAGAGAATCTGAGCACCAAGCAGCTCCGAGGAGCTCAGCAGTGACAACAGGAAGTGACGCAGCTAATCCATCCATCCATCGTAGGGTTGTGGAATTACTTTACATAAAAAAGTAAATCTAATCACACAGGCAGGGTCCACAATTATTAGATACATCCCAAAGGGATCCTAGCTGCCAGTCAGTGCATCAAAGTTAAGTTTGTAATTCAAATTCAAACCCATCAGCCATCTACGATTACACACCTGTTTCCCTGACATCTCACATCATGAAGGTCCTGGAGAGACTCCTGCTGGCCCAGCTGCATTTAAGAGGATGCGGGCCCCTGGGCCCTGGCTCATGATGTGTGATAGCCAAGTAGAATCCGAACAGATTTACTTTTACAAATGGACCATTACGGCTTTTGTTGTAGTACTCCACTTGATATACAGGCTCCGCCAACAGCCGGTTACACCAGGCCGACCCAGTCACAGACCCAGAGACCTGAGGGCACACCAACCAAAATAGCTTCTATCAAAAGTCAATCAAACTCACCAATAAACTAACCAAGCACTAAAACACAAAACCGTTAAATAAACAGAGACTCTGAACCAGACAGCTCCACCAAACAATAAACCCAAACAACCCCTCAGTGCATCCATCACCAGCCCAGTCCATAATAGGGACAATTAACACCCCAGAAACACCTGAACTGCCACACCATATATGCGGCAGCAATGCATCCTCTCTGAGGATCTCCTCCATCAACAAGCTGCTTATGAAACACAACCCAAACCATCATTATCAGACCATGATCACTTAACGTTGTTGGATAAGTAAGGATTCCAATATGGTGACGCCCAGGTAGGATATCTTACAAACATCGTTTTAAGCTGTACTTTCCAAATACAAACACCCCTTTTATTTTGTTAAGATTAAAGTTCCAGGCTCTAAATGGAAGATGGATTTTAGAAGTATTCTTATTACTGTGTGTCTGTAAAATAAAAATCTTTCCACCACAGCTATTGTTGTTGATTTCAGGAGCAGCCATATTGAAAGCCAAAGTTGGAGCAAAAAAAAAAATTTCCGACCTCAGAGGGCGTTCTAGTTGATTTTTCCCCCTCGGAAATCAGAATTTCTGAACAGGAGTTCAAATAGAACGCACCATGTGAATGCTGTTAATCAGAGGGGAAACACTGTCTGATGTTGATTTGTTGAAACTGCTCAAAATTACTTGTTTAAAGATTATAAAAAATTATTTTATAACAAATTTTTTTTTGAGAATATGTTGTTGGAGAGTTCAACGCAAATAAAGTTTAATCTTAAACTTAATTAAAGCCTTATCGGCATACACAACAAAAAACAATTTTTTCTCTATTTTAGTGTACCAAATATGAATGGACCCGTGACATTAAACCAAGATACGTACAAAACCGGCATGTTTGGCGTACCGGCACGCCCCTATTACTACAGACTCACATAAAGCTTCCTCTGCATCACTTTGAATTGGTAGAAACTTCAGAAAGTCTTCTGAGAGTGTCTTCAATGTGACACATAACTTAGCACAAATATAAGCTGATCAACATTCTCCACATCTGGTGTCAAGTCAACAGTGATGAAGAAGTGTTTGGCTACTTTTACTAGACAATTTCAGCTAAAACACGGCCACCATCAGCTGAATAAATTCCTCACATGTTTTAGGAGGAATATAGGAAGGTCTTCCTTCATTTCCATATTTTTCTGTATGAGACTTCAGAAAGGAATCAAACTCGCTGATTAACTCCAGAATTTCCAGGTAACTTCCATTATCAGCTCTGCCAAAAACGTCACCGGAGCCTCCCAGATTCAGTCCTCTCTTTGTCAAAAACTTGACAACAGACACAACTCTTCAGTCCAATATAAACTCTCTGATTCAAATTTCTTCAGTTCTGAATCTATCCTCCCGCTGGCTGATGCAAGTGTAATATAGGTCAGCATAGCTGTTCCGTGTTGTTTGCTATTATGTGCTCCCATTTCAAAGCACAACTGACTTTTAGATTGCTGAAAATGCAAAGCTGAACACATGTCTATTGAATGGACAGTGAAGCAGCCGTTGTTGTTGAATGTATGCTCACTATTTCAGAGCTTTCAGTCAAAGTGCAATCCAAAAAACAGCCGTTCCGATGTTTGAAACTCACCATCTATGTTCTGACAGCTATCCCTAAGCCCAGAAAATTCACAAAGACATCAAATTTTCCCTGGATTATCAACTCTCAAGGTGTCTGAAGAGGATTGTTCCTCCGTCACTTCTGTTTCTTTAGGCGCCAACTCCGCCACAGGTTCACGTTCTGACGGGATCGTAGCCTTAATGTTAGCAAGGTTAACAATCTGAGACAGAGGGAGGGAAGATGGCTCTGCTCCATCACCACTGAGAGGCTAAAAAAGCCTTTAAACTTGGGCATCTTCTTCATTACCTCTTTGTAGTGCTTGTCTTTCTTTGTATTTTTTTTCAACTTTCTGCTGTCCACCATCATCAGAAGCTAATCACTGATGCTCCTCCCCAAGGTTTAAGATGGACCATCAAACTTGGACCAATAATAATCAAGCATTCACAACAGTCGGCCAAAACAAATAAGGAAACTTTTCAGCGACACTGCCAGTCCTCTTAGCTATTCTTACACTATTCATTCACATTACATAGCTAATTCAGGCTAGCCTGCCTGAATAAGTAAACTAGGACATATCAGGATCTGCTATGGTTTGCTTATCGTGAGGAGTTGAAGTGGATTATGCCATCATCAGCCTGCCCCAACCAAACCACTGTAGACAAAGCAAGCAGCACTGTGAGGTGCATGTTCTTTGATCTCTTCAGTGCATTCAACACAATTTAGCCTGATCTACTTTGTCAGTTTATTTATATAGCACCGATTCAAAATAGATGTCATCTAAATGCACTTTACAAGACACGTCATTTTAACATTTTCATAAAAACATTTCAATCATCATCGGGTGCATCAGAGATGGAGAAGAAGCTGAATACAGGGAGGTGGTGGAAGGCTTTGTGGCATAGTGTGGAAACAATCATCTGACTTTGAATATGTTGAAAACAAAGGAGATGAGAAGAAACAGGGAGAACTCAAAGACTGTCTCCATCATGGGAGAAGAAGTGGAGGTGGTTGAGAAGTATAAATACCTCAGAGTTCACCTGGACAACAGACTGGACTGGAGACTGAACAGTGAAGCATCTACAAAAAGGGACAGACTGGACTTCTGGAGGAAGCTGAGGTTCTTCAAGGTTTGCAGCAAGATGCTGCAGATCTTCTACAAGTCTGTTGTTAAGAGTGTAATTTCTTTAGCCACCATCTGTGGGGGTAGCAGCATCAGAGCCAGGTAATTAGTCGGGTCTTTGTTAGCACTTAAACCTTTTATATTATAAATTAAATTACACTTTAATTGGTTTAATTATGCACTGGTTGATCATATACAAATTTTAATTGATTGAAATCATGTATTTAAACAAATCAAACCGTTGAAAATGAGTGGATCTCTAAGAATATATTTTGTGTGTGTTTAGGTTTTCACCTGCTATCACCAACTTTATTGAATAAAGTTGACACTTTGATTCACTCAAAGAAAAGAAACAAACTTATGCTCTGGTCTTCTGTAAAATGCCTGGAAAAGGATAAATAAAAGAAGCAGAGAAAGAGAAGTTGTGGAGTGTTGAGTGAAGTCCGGTGAATTATTCTCCAGATTAATTATTCCCTTTCAAGTGGGGATTGTGTGTTACACTAGCGACTTGACAGACGTAAAACTCTTAAAGTTCAATAACCTGATGAAGAAGGCTGGTTCTGATCTGGGGATGACGCAAAGAAGAAGTCTTCATAAAGTTCCTGCATTGTCTGCCATAGTCGCGTGCATTACGTTGTTTACTTCACAGCAATCCCTCATGCTGATCAAGCATGTACGACAGTGAAGAGGAAAACCTGCCCTTTAACAAGAAGAAACCTTCAGCAGGACCAGAACCAGAACCTGGTACAGTCTGAGCAGCCATCTACACGACCAACAAAGAAACAGAAGCAGGAGATCAGGAGTGCTTTGTACGTTGAAAAAAAGTAAAAAGTTGGTGTATGTGGTTTCTCCTTTTGTGGCTGCATCTGGGATAGAAACAAAGCTACAAAGATCAGATCTGTGCTTATCGAAAGAAAGAGAGCACATGCAGTTAATCTCAGTAAAAGATCACTCTGTAGAGGATGGAATCATCCATCCGTATGCCATCCTGGTGGAGGAGCTGCAGAGGATCCAATGAAGACCTCACCAGGGGCAAAGATGGTTAGGTCTCACAAGTCAGTAATACCTGTTTGTAGCTGCAGAGCTCCTGTTCATGTTAGGTCTTTGGCACTGGTACCGTTCAGGGAGTTTTCCCCAGCTGTTGTACTTTGCACAGCTTCAGGCTCATGTTGAATATTTAACCACATAGTTGATCTGAATAGAACTTCAGGAGCCAGGAGGTCTGAATGATCTCAACTCCTTAGATCCTTAAGGTGTCTGTATATCCGGTCCACAACGCTGCTGCTCGTGTTCTCACTAGAACCAGGAAAGTAGAACATATCTCCCCAGTTCTAAAGTCCTTCCTCTGGCTCCCTGTAGCTCAGAGAATACACTTCTAAATAATCCTACTAGTTTATAAATCATTGAATGGGTTAGCAGCATTCATGTATGTTGAAGACCTGTTGTTACTATAGCAACCCCCGAGACCAATCAGATCCTCCAACTGTAGTCTACTAATCATCTCTAGACTTAAGACTATTTTATACTTCTCCATCACAAAGTTTGAACAAAGACACAGATGTATTAACGGAGAAGTTTTCCTTTTATACTTCTCTGTTGGTGTGTCAGTGTTGCAAAACAATTTCCCGACAAGACAGCAGGGGGTACTAACTTTTTTTGCTAGATCTGCCTACCATTTCCATGTCAACTAGAGTTTATTGTCTTCAGCTTGAAAACGCATTCCCCCTCAATGAAAAATGGCCGACAGAGAGTAAGATTTGACTGAGCAAGAAACGTTTTACTAGAAGAGCCGCTTATAGAATACTCTAAAAATGCATCTAAACAAACATAGGGGTCTGTTTTGCTGTTCTCTACACCTTCTTGTGTTCAAAATTGCCAATAGACCATATTAGATATAACCTGTCCATTGTTTATAAAGCATACAAGTTAGATTGACTTTAGAGCACCGTTCTGGTGAAATATCAGGCTGTTGTTGAACTGACCAATCACAGACATGTGCTCTTCACTTTGTTCAGCAGATATTTAGAAATGCATAGGTGATGGATAGAAGTTGCGTCGACGGACTATGGTATTGCGTCTATTGGTTCCGATGTAGATGGAGAAGTATAAATTAGGCTGTCGAACCAGACAGGGAGAAGAGGCTTTCAGTTTCTATGCTCCACTTATCTGGAACAAACTTCTTTATGACTGCATAGCTGCTTAAATACTGAGCTGATCTAAGTCAAAACTTAAAACTCGCCTATTTGGAGCTGCCTTGAGTAAATGATTGTGACACCTGATTGCTGTTTTTGTTGTCTTTTAATTTATTTCTTAATTGCTGTTTTTACTTTCCATGCTTTTATCATATGTTCTGTTGGTTTCTTTACGACAGAATAATGTACAGCACCTTGAATTTCCTTGTTTTTGAAAGTGTGCCATACAAATAAGATTGCCTTACCTTGCCAAAGGTTTTGAAAACTTTGTGTTAGCCAATCAAAAAGCCCCCCTCATTGAGGTTCGTTATTGTGATGTGCCAAAAGTTAGATGGAAGTAAATGTACCTAGTAATAGACACCTACGTCTGTAAACACAAATGCATGACCTGCACTGAATTTTGTACTGCTTTAGTTTGTGTACATTATAGATCTAATGCTAGAAAATGATCCTTGCCTGTGTAGAAAAGGGTTGCAAAAACAAGACAAACAGAGACACAATGTCTCACAGAATTTCATCTAATGTGGAACAAACAGGACAAAGGCTTCCAGCCCTGCAAATTCCTTCAACATCACTTCTGGAGAAAATGAATCGATGTCTAGTTTACGAGGACCATTTCACACCAGAGGACTGTAAAGAAAAATGTAATATTCTGCCAGAAGAAATGGTACTGTGTCTGAAGAATACGGCAGTCCCATCCATTTTTTATAAAGAAAGGAAGGAAGTGCATCGTCAGTAGCTATGAGTAATATTTTACTCACTCTAATTCCTTGGTGCTGATGAGCTGTTATGAAAAACAATAATTGTGACATCTGGTGCCCTCAATTATCATTGATCTGTAATCAATGATAATTGAGGGCACCGGGAATCTTGGGGATCATTATTGAGTATGTTTCATGATGTTTGCACACAAAATGCTAGCTGTTCCGAATCACTTACATTGTTTATGCTAAGCTAAAGCAAACAAACTGCTGCCAAATCGGCAGAACAACAGGGCTTGTTATGAAATGCTTTTTCTATCTTATCTAACGCTGGGGAATATGACACTCAGAGTTTTGACATCAACAGCAGCCGAACGAGGAACAGTTACTTTACAAGTCAGAGATTTCTGAACATGTTCCCCCATGTTTTTTGATGTGTTCATATGTAACAGGGTAGAGACACACTCACTGTGTGCATTTGTCACACGTTTTTCACCTCTGAACTGAGAACCGTTTAACACAAAGTGAGGACATTTTGGCAGGATCTTCATTTCTGGATAACGTCACTGAGCTGTACTGGTTGCTTTTAGAGGGATTTAGTTAGGCTTAGGAATAGATCAATAATGGCTAGGGTTAGGGATAGTACAGTCACTAAAATGAATGGAAGTCAATGAAGGTCCTCTACTAGCAAGACAAGAATGTGTGTGTGTGCATGTGTATGTGAAGATGATAAGGCTGTATGTTTGAAACAACACACAGCTGGTGGTGGGCTGTCTACCCTCAGTGAAATAGCATTCATTCTCAGGCTCAGTCCCCTTTCAGCAGTCAGTCATTCACTCTCTCCTCTGACCTCTGCTGCCTGTGCTCGCTCTCTTCTTCCTTCTTTCAGGGTTGGAGTAATTGTCTGTCACCCCTTATGTCTCCATAGTCTGTCACTCTGCTTTAAGTGCTTGATTTTTGAAAGGAAACAAGCTTCTTTCTTCTCCATCTGTGACACCACTTGTAGCTTCCTGCTGCTGTGCTGTCAGACGGATACATCACAGGGTCTTTGGAAGAACTGTGGGGGTAGGTTCCAAGCTTAACTTAGAGCACGGAACTGAGGATCAGGAAGGCTAGACACCCCACCCCGCCTGTTGCAATAACAGCAGATTCTCAGGTGTTCTAAGGGAAGGTAGAACTCTGATGAGGGACATGCTTATGATCCCACGAGTAGACAGGTTGGACTAAAATGCACAAATTAGACAGGTCAGTTTTTTTGACAGATCAAGGTCAAGATTCAAGGTTTCAGTTAAAGGGAAAGTAAATTTTTTCTAACCTGGACTTTATTTCTAGCCTGCATAACATTTATTTACCCAGACAAGTTTGGAGCCATTTGGAATCCTTCAGGAGAAGTTTTTATCTTTTGACGATCAGCGTCCTGTATAATAGGAGTTAACTGGGCAACTTACATGCAGCTTCTAAATAAGGTATTATCTCCCGCAAAACTCCTTAATATTACGTTTTGTTATCAATCCCAAATGCTATTCACATGTGAGTTCGTAGCATCTCGGAGATGCTCCTTTGTTGTCTTTAGGGGGTTTTACAGGCTTTTAAACCAACTGATTCCAACTTATACTAACTGGCGATTTCAGTGACATTGCAGCTTTAGTCTGCGCAGGTTTCAGACAGAGAGCCAGTTGGAGCTGAACTTAGTCCATTGTGACACATCTCTAGAGCTCGGTGGAGCTCGCACAGTGTAGCATGAAGTAGTCTTTTGAGAGGGCCGAGGATCACACAGTGATCCTAGCGTAACTGACCACCATCAAACACAGACTCATAGTCCTGCTCAGACTACAAAGAGCAGTGACGCAATTCTGACGTTAGTGTAGTTGGCTTAAGAGACTGTAAAACATCTATGCAGACAAAAACACAGCACCTCCGAGACGCTCTGAACTCCCAGGGGAATAATGCTATTGATTCATAACAAAACTTTGCTGAAATGAAGGAGTTTTATGGCAGATAATGCCTTATTTAGAGGCTGCATTTTTGCTGCCCCAAACACTCCTATTATATGGATATACTCTGATCACCAATAGATATAAACGTTCTCCAAAGGACTCCAGGTCGCACCAAACTTGCCTGGGATGAATGAATGTAATGCATGCTAAAAATAAGGTCCAGGTTGCAAAAAACTGTACTTTCCCTTT
This sequence comes from Apricaphanius iberus, assembly GCA_028564705.1. Lineage (NCBI taxonomy): Eukaryota > Metazoa > Chordata > Actinopteri > Cyprinodontiformes > Aphaniidae > Apricaphanius > Apricaphanius iberus. The sequence continues at coordinate 541,937 of JAPXFQ010002241.1, read as the reverse complement.
AAGAAAGGCAGAGGTATCCCCAACCTCTGGGCTGAAGCAGAGTCAAAAAGCACAAAGGGATGAAAGTAGTAAAGCAAAACAACTTGGGGTTGATCCGCAGAGACAAAGACAATCTGTCAAGAGTCATTCATTCATATGCAAGAGAAAATCCTAGACCAATTCAATTTAGTTTATTTCTATGGGGCAAATCCACAACATATGTTATCTCAAGGCACTTTACAAGAAGTCATTTTAATAAAATTATAGAAACACTTCAATCAGCCAAAAAAGTTTTCTATGTAAGGAATCCCAGCAGATTGTGCTGAGTCATTGATGTGAGGTTGTACCCGGAACATGAAGAGACCAACCCCAACAGTCCCTCGGTAATTCCTCATACTGAGGAAACACTGCCCTTTAATATTTAATTTCATTTTTAACAGAAGACCTGTCATCTGCAGAAATACTCAAACGACTCTGCAATTGTCGGGTGTATCAGAGATGGAGAAGAAGCTGAATCCAGAGAGCTGGTGGGGCGCTTTGTGGCATGGTGTGGAAACAATCATCTTACATTGAATGTGAACAAAACTAAGGAGATGGTTGTAGATTTCAGAAGAAACAGGGAGAAGTCAAAGACTGTCTCCATCATGGGAGAAGAAGTGGAGGTGGTTTAGAAGTATAAATATCTCAGAGTTCACCTGGACAACAGACTGGACTGGAGAATGGTCTACAACAACTATTTGAAAAATAAATTAGTTATGAGCAACAACAACATTTAATTTCCCTCTGGGATCAAACACCTTCTACTGTGAGCAAACAAACAAAAATACCTAAAGGGGTAAAATGTCCACCAGGAATTACCTTTAGCTTTGCTTATTCCATCTTAAATCCACTATCATAAATGAAAATTACAGAGATTCCCATCAATTTCCTTAGATGTAGTCACTTTAGCAGGCTGGTGAGACACTTCAGTTTAAAGTCTCTTTATTAGAATCATGAGCGTAGCAGCTGTACTGGCTGCAGTCACTGATGCTCCAGCAGTATTTAGTTACGGCTTTATGCACCTCAGAGAGAGATGGGCCTTGGGCTATCAGCAACTGATAGACGAAGAAACAAAATCATGGGATTTGGAAGACGAGGGAGCTTACAGGAAGTGAGAAAGGACAAAGAGCGTGAGAAGTTGGGATGTCACTGTGTGCTAGTGCACAAAAGGAAGCAAGGAGAACAAATAGGGTTGGTGGGAAAGTATTGTATGTGTACGAGTGTATGAGTAGGCTACTTCCTCACTGCTCTGCAAAGAGTTCTGTAACAAGTGCAGGTAAATATTCTTTGATTTAAAAACATGTTCTGAAGACAAGAAGCTTCATGGTGATTATTTATGAACACTAACACCACCATGGTACTATCAGCTCCTATAATTGTTCATAATGTCAACTAATGACATCATCCTACAAGGATGTAGGTCAGCTGATTAAGGAAAGCTTCAACTGTTTCTGCTTGTCTCCCTTTTCCATTCATTTCCCTGCAGCATATTAATGTATTGGAAAAACTCTAAATAATAATTACAACTTCATTACCATGCTTTACGTTTGGTTCTGAACTTCTGTTTGTTTGTCTTGGAACAAAGGAACCAGGAAGCTATTTTTTTTATTCTTCTCTTTGGAATAGGATGCACATAAATTTGAAAATATTCCATAAATAAAATAATGTGGGAGTTCTATGTTTTAGTAAAACTAACCCCGAGATTCCTAAATTTGTACCAAATGTGGCTAAGAGAGAACTGATCCAAAAGGCAAAGCTCTCGATTAATCCAGCCAATCTACGTTCCTACCCTAATCTCTGATCACAAGCTTTGAGTAGTCAGAAAGCCTACAAACCCTGCATAGCTACATTTCTAAGGCTGACAGAAATCAGTGGATCATAGAAACATTAGGAAAAAGACACCGTTGTAACTCAGCTGCTCGCTTTTTCTAGAGAGAGGCCAAGGTTAAGAATTTATCTTTGTAAAATGGAGAGATTCACAAAGGCAAACAGTGTCTTATTATGCATCAATTTCTGTAGCTCTCCTGTTGGTAGCAAACTAGTTATCCTTAGTAAAGACATTGACTGAGGAACTGAATAAAAAATGAATAATACAAAAGCAACAAAATATCACAGAGCAGAGTCCAAAAAATAACTAAATATTATAGCAAGCTTGATGTGGGAAACATTAATATGGCAATGTCAGCTATAAAATGTACTTTGTTCTTTACTGTTAGTTTATTGAAGTCCTGTTCCTCCTGCAGACAGTTTTCCCTATTGCTTTTTTCTTTTATTAGTTTACAAAAGTCATACTTTACACACTTAATATGGTGTCATGATTTTTAGAGGGTAGGTAAGATGACCTAAAGAGAGGAGATATAACTGCAGAAAAAGCACCAATATCATCATTAGACATGTGAAATGGTAATAATGAAATACTCTAACATTGTCTAACATGTTTTTTAATTCCAACTATTATATAACACCTATTAGAATATAGATAGATGCAAATTCAAAACGAGACGCTAACAGTGGCTCATTAAGGACATAGTAAATGGAAGAAGTAAAGCCTTCCTTTACTTTATATGCAAGTGATGAGAGAGAGAAGAGACAGCAGATAGAGATGAAGAACAGAGAAAGAAAGCAATAGGGGAATACTGTATGAGTGATAGTATTTGTTAGAAGTCTAAATATAAATGCCAAACAATTTGGGGGAGTTCACTGGTGGAAGGAGAAAGACAGAAAAAGCAAAGTAAAATTGAAAAAAAAAGAGACGTTCAAGTTAGGAAGAGAAAGGGGAGACCAACAGAAACAAGTTGTCAGGAGGCAGTGATCAGACAGAGATCACTGTTGGGAAGGTGGATGTTCCAGACGTGGAGCGAGACTGGAGCCGATGGTCCTGCTGGATAAGGGCTGGAACGTACCTGCTGGAACTCATCCAACAGGCAGCTTGGATAAAACTCCTAGCTGTAGGAAGCAGCTTGATTCTGGAACAATTCTGGAGTGATGCGCTAGTGCGGATGAGGAGCTAAGCTTCAGAGCAAGCCTGATGACTGAGCATGGTGAGTGTGTGGATAAAGACATCCAGCCAGTGGTTGGTGAGCTCATCAGGAGCAGCTGCTCCGGATTGGTCCTGAGGACTTCTTGACACAAGTGAAGAAAGATCGACTGAACTAAATTACTGTCTGGTTTAGCAGTTTTCAGATGGGAAAACACAAAACATTAAATGTTAAATTGAATATTATATATATTATAAGATGTTGTATGTTTGAGGACATATTACATTGTTTTAACATGCATGCATTGAAAATAAATGATAGTTTCGGCACCTTATCATGCATGCTATTGTCTTAAATTGATTATAACTAGGGATGCAACAATACCACTTTTTTTAAACCCATACAATATTTGGATGTGAGTACTTGCTGATACCAAGTATCAATGCAATTAATTGGAAGACATAATTTATTTTCTACTCTGCTTGTAACTGATGATGAATCAGATAAAAAAACGAATAATATGACCAGAAACAAACATTTCTGTGAAATGATTACAGTTTTTACATTCTACGTTTTAGTTCATGGTATCAATCCCAGATACCAGTGCAGGTATTGTTGCATCCCTAATTGTAACCTTTTTTTATTTTTTTTATTTAAAATATTACTTTTTTTTTTCTGGGCTGAGCCCAGGTACTCCTTAAAGGCTGTAGACGCCCCTGTGCTGTTCCCTTGTTTTCATGTTCAAATTGGAAAGTTGTGGGACAGATTCCAGCCTCTTTCATGCCACATATTGATGTAAGTTTGGGCAGGGCACCGAACACCAAGTGTCCTACCGATCTGTGTATCAGTGTATGAATATGACGCAGCACCTCCCCAGTCCTCCCTCACCAGTTTGTTTGTTTGCTCTGACTCAGCTTTGGTTGGCTGGAGTTGGCTCCTGTAACTCCTGTTTCACCAGACCTGTGACTCATCAGCCTCTCACAGCCTAGAAAGTCCATAAATCATATGACTTTTATCAGGCTTGAGCTTTAAATTATCATCACTACTGCAGCCTTATTATCACCCACCTCTAGAGCCACACCTTGGCTCATACACAGGTTATAAGACTATTTAGTCTGTTGTAGGTATTCCTGCCAGACTTGCAGTCAGGGTAAAAACACAGCCCATCTTCAATCACCACCGTCTGGTTGAAAAGTCTAAGACGGGCTTTTACCAGGTCTTTAAATAATATAAGGCTCACTCCAGCATTGTAGGACATTTTCTGCCACCCATAAAATATGCAATAATTCATAAGAAAAACATGAACACATACACCTGTCCTGTAAATTCTACTATTACACTCAATTCAATTTCAATTCAGTTTATTTATATAGCGCCGTTTCACAACAGATGTCATCTCAAGGCACTTTACAAGAAGAGTTATTATAATACGTTTTATTTAGGAATTACAGAACCACAGAAGATTGCGTCGTGAATTCTCAGCAATCCCTCACACTGAGCAAGCATGAAGCGATAGTGGAGAGGAAAAACTCCCTTTTAACAGGAAGAAACCTCCAGCAGAACCAGGCTCAGCATAAGCGGTCATCTGCCGAGACCGTCTGGGTTTGAAGAAGGCAGCAGAGACACAGAAAGAGCAACAGAACTGATGCAGAAGCAGAAGTTGGTAGCAGGACGTGGAGAACGTTCCGTCACTGCAATGCCATCTTAGTCAGGGTCGTCAATCAGGGCGGGTCAGGAGCACCTACTGTAAGAAGAGACTAAGAGAAAACAGGTTAGCGCTTGAACTGACAGCACATCATGCAGTTGGGGAGAAGTAGGAGAGAAAGTAGGAACAGACCCTAATAATGTCCTCCAACAGCCTAAAGCAGCATAGCTACTAACATTAACCTGTCTCCTAGCTACTAGGAGACCTGGCTACTAACACTCTATACCTGGCTTACATTAATCTATCTCTTCCTAGCTACCTGTCTAACCTGTCTCTAACTGCCTATTAACATATCTCTAACTGTAAGCTTTGTCAAAGAGGAAAGTTTTAAGCCTAGTTTTAAAGATATACAAATTGTCTGCTTCATGAACCAACCCTGGGAGCCTGTTCCATAGGAGGGGAGCCTGATAGCTGAAAGATCTGCCACCCATTCTACTTTTAGAAATCCTAGGAACTACCAGTAAACCTGCAGTCTGAGAGCGAAGGTCTCTGTTGGGAACATATGGAACAATCAGGTCTCTTATGTATGATGGAGCTAGATTATTAAAAGCTTTATATGTCAGAAGGAGGATCTTGAATTCTATTCTAGATTTTACTGGGAGCCAGTGAAGAGAAGCTAAAACAGGGGAAATGTGATCTCTTCTTTTAATATTCATCAGAATCCTAGCAGCAGCATTTTGGACTAACTGAAGACTTTTAATTGTTTTCTGTGGACTACCTGATAATAAAGAGTTACAGTAATCCAGTCTTGAAGTAATAAAGGCATGGACTAGTTTTTCAGCATCATTCCTGGACAGGATGGTTCTAATTTTTGCAATATTCCTAAGGTGAAAAAAGGAAATCCTAGAGACTTCTTTAATGTGAGATCTAAATGACATATCTTGGTCAAAAATAACACCGAGGTTCTTTGCTTTATTACTGGAGGCTAATTTAATGCCGTCCAGGTGAAGGGGTTGACTAAGTAGTTTCTTTTTCAGAGCTTCTGGTCCAAAGACGACAACTTCTGTTTAATCAGAATTCAGAAGCAAGAAGTTTAGAGTCATCCAAGTTTTTATGTCTTCCAGACATGCCTGTAGTCTACCTAACTGATTGGATTCATCAGGATTTATGGATAGATATAGCTGTGTATCATCAGCGTAACTATGGAAATTTATCCCATGCTGCCTAATTATTTTACCAATAGGAAGCATATATATAGTAAAAAGAATCGGCCCAAGCACTGAACCCTGTGGTACTCCGCAAGTAACTATTGAGGTTGAGGAAGATTTATCATTTACCTGAACAAACTGAAATCTGTTAGACAAATAAGATTTAAACCAGCCTAGTGCTGTTCCTATTATACCGACACTTTGAAGCCTTTCTATGAGAATATTGTGATCAACAGTGTCAAAGGCAGCACTGAGATCTAACAGGACCAGAATGGTCACCAGTCCATTGTCTGAGGCTATGAGAATATCATTAGTAACCTTCACTAGAGCTGTTTCAGTGCTATGATGAGCTCTAAAGCCTGACTGAAACTTCTCAAACAGCTCATTATTGTTTAAATGCTCACATATCTGGTGTGTATCTACGTAGCTCTGAATTAAACCAGGGAGCTAATCTTCTTCTGCTAGCTACCTTCCTTTTTAACCGGGACCCCCAGCCCCATGCATCGAGAGTCATCATCAACCAGCGGGCAGGAGCAACCATCACCGACGGGGAGTGACGGGGAGGGAAGAAGATGCATCAGGCCAGAGAGCAGCCAAACACCCAACCTGACAGGTAGACATAGACAGACAGAGACACTCATAAGTACCCTCCCTCTCATGCGTACACATTCTTACAAATACAGGACATACGAAAAAAGGACGCTATACACTCATTCATACCCCCCATACGTACACTATACTCCATACTCCCAGGCCCAGGGACAGACGCCCCAATAGAGAACCCTGCCCCTGCACCCAGGAGACAGACCCCTTTGCCCACCAGGACGGGGACAAGCAGACCGCCAAGGCCCCCACACCGGCAAGAGCAGCCCACCAGCCCAGGACCCCGACCAGACGGCGTGATGTTCTATCCGGGCTCCGACCCCTGATGGTCCAACGAACAGGGGTGTGGAAAGACCCCCCAGCCTCTCTCCCCCAGCTCAATGTGGTGTTGTTGCGTGTTGTTCTAATGTGCACTTAAAACAGAGGGGGGGGACATGGGAATACTGCCGGGTACCCCCATCTCCCCCCCCGGGCCCTCAGTGTCTAGATGCGTTTAACCAGTGGGTGCCGGCACCACAGGCGAGGGGGCCTCGCCTGTGGCGCCACACCGCCAGGTCCCTACATGTGCGTTCCCTGTAAATGTTGCAAGTGTAGTGTCTAAATTGCTCAATAAAATCGGGACCCAGGCCGCCACCGGGTAGCGAAGACGGAAGCTCCATCCCGCACCCCAGTGACGTGCCCACGTCCCAAGGCCTTGTGAATGGTAGAATGAAGGAGCAGGTGGACAGAGGCATGGGGATGGGGAGAAAATAACTGGGGTGACCATTGCCAACCCCAGGGAGCCAGCTCCCCTGCTGACTCCAATAGGCACCCCCGTTCGGCCCGATCCACCAGGGGTGGGAGGCCCCAGCACGTCCAGTCGGGGCCCACGGCAGCGGTACCGCCGAGCCCCATGGGGGCCCCGGCAATCCACCAGCCCCCATGCCAGGGGCATACCTAAATCCTTCCCAACATTCACACTGCTAACAAAACACATGTCACTAGACACCCAGGTTGAGTTTAGCCCCCCCTCACCCTCAACGCCCTCCCCCCTCCCGTCCCAAGCGCACCCCGTTAAAAAGAGCGCCTGTGCTAGATGGTAAAAAGCCTCCCCGCCAATAAGAGACGCCCCAGGCACCGCCAGCGTCCGAGGACCCCCGGGCCGAGGCCGGAACCCGGCGCACCACCGACTCGGGTACCCCGGACATGCCGCGCCAGGCCCGTGAGCAGACCGAAGTCCCGGGCGGCCAATCCCCAGGCCGACATCCTCCAGCCTTGCTACTACCGCCCGATGGCCGGGTGGCAACAGAACCCAGCACGTCCACCCACCAGCCCACACCCCACCAACTGGTCAGTCACCGTGGAGGCCGACCAACACCGGCCAGAGCCCCCCACCTCAGCACCCCCGCGAGGGCTAAGACCAAGACCCAGGAGCCATGTCCAGTGTCAATATAGCCGATCGGGCCCGGAGACGCCGGCCACCCGCCACGGCCTCTCGCCGACGCCCGGACGCGGCAAGCGGCCACCGGGGAGCAAGCGACAGGAACCAGCCCGGGGAGATGGAAAGGGCAGCAGCGCCCGCCAACCACCGGCCGACCACAGCCCCCCCCCAGCCGGCACCGACGGCAGCGCCCCCCCCCGGCCAAGCCCCAGCCAGGGCCCCAGCCGGGGGGCACGTCGCCCCAGAACCCCGAGCCCCAGGCCCAGCCCAGACCCCCCCAGAGCAGCACAGCACCAGGCCAGTAACCCGTGTCCGCCAGCACGACCCCTCTAAGGCGCCGCATGCAGCCACTAGGAGTCACCACACAAAGCCCCCAAAGTCCCACCCCAGGCGAGGGTCTCGGCACCTATCGCCGAACCGCAAGCGGACCCACCCCCAAGGACCTCCCCGCAGTCACCACCAACCCTTAAGCTCCACATCGGCAACCGTGTCCCACAGAACGGAATCAAGGGCCCGACCCCACTAGGTGATGGAACTGATCAAGGGTGACCAGAAAGATTGATCAGATGTGGAGGCAGATGCCGTTTCTAGACCAATGTAATCCAGAAGGAGATCTCTATATTGATTAATATTCAGAGTATTTTTATTTTTCCAGTTCAAGAGGATATTTTTCTTAGCGATGCATAAGGCGATGTAAAATAATTGCATAGACTTTGTATCCATGGTAACTTCATCTATATTTCCCAGCAAGCAAACTGTGGGAGCAGGTGTGATATTACATTTCAGACACTTTGATAGATCTTCACATATCTGGTACCAATATTTCTTAACAGGTGGGCAGAACCAAAGAGCATGAATATAATTGTCTGGTAGATTGCTTGTACATTGTAAACAGGTATCAGACGGCGTATAACCCATCTTGAACATCCGTTGCCCTGTATAATGCACTCTATGAAGGATTTTATATTGTATTAATCGTAGATTAGGATTCTTAAGAAATTTAAAGGTTCTTAATGAAATTTGAGACCAGAGGTTTTGGTCTATTGAGATGGACAAGTCCATCTCCCATTTTGAAATAGGAAGGGCTATTGATTCATCTATTCTATTTAATGTTTTGTATATTTTAGATAGCAGTTTGGGAGGGTTAAGATTAAGGAAGTCTAAAACTTTTCCTGGAATTTGTAAATCAACTGTATTGAGCCTAAATTTATTTTTTATAATTGATTTAATTTGTTGGTATTCTAAGAATTTATTCTTGTTAATTCCGAATTGTGTAACCAATGTATTAAATTGGATAAAGTCTGTTCCATCAAATATATGCTCCAGGTATTCAATTCCTTTACAACTCCAGCCTGGAAAGTTAATCATGCATTTTTTTTGTAAGATATCCGGGTTATTCCAGATGGGTGTACGCCTGCATGGGACTAGTGAGGTCTTTGTCATTTTAAGAAATTCCCACCAAGCTGTCAGAGAGGAGCTGATATTTATACTTTTGAAACATTCATTTTGTTTTATATTTGAGCTAACAAAAGGTAGATCTGAAAGTTTTATCTTATTGCATAGTGTCTGTTCTACATCTACCCAGCACTCATCGATATAACTGTGTTTTACCCATCTTGATGTGTATTGGAGTCTGTTGGCTAAGAAATAATGACGAAAGTTTGGTAGGTCTAGACCTCCTTTATCTTTGGACTTCTGTAGTGTTTTTAAGCTGATACGTGGGGGTTTATCTTTCCAAAGGAATTTAGAAACAGAAGAGTCCAGAGATCTAAACCAATCAGGTGATGGTTTGCTTGGGATCATTGAGAATAAATAATTGATTCTAGGCAAAACCATCATTTTTATTGTAGCTACCCTTCCAATAAGTGATATTGGAAGGGATTTCCATCTTGCCAGATCATCTTCCACTTTTTTTAAAAGTGGGACGTAGTTTAGCTTAGATAAGTCTGCCAGTCTTGGTGAGATATGGATACCTAGATATGTAATATTTCCCGACCGGAGCTGTAAAGCAACAGGACTCTGGTAAGAACAGTTGATTGGAAGGACTGTAGATTTTAACCAATTTATGGAATAGTCTGAAACTCTTGAGTAAGATTTTATTAACTCAATTACCTGATACAAGGAAGTTTGTGAATGCTGTAGAAAAAGTAGTACATCATCTGCGTATAAACTGATTTTATGTTCTATTTTGTTGCATTGTATACCTTTAACATTATTATTTTGCCTGATTGCTGCTGCTAATGGTTCAATAAAAATAGCAAAGAGGGAGGGAGAAAGTGGACATCCCTGCCTGGTACCTCTCTGAAGAAAGAACCTTGATGATGTTTGATTATTGGTCCTAATACATGCTGTTGGTGAGCTGTATAATATTTTTAACCAGTTTACAAAAGAATTACTGAATCCGAATTTATTTAAGGCTGCAAATAAAAATTTCCAGTTAACTCTATCAAATGCTTTTTCTGCATCTAAAGATAATATATTGGTTTGGACGTTTTTACAGTGGGAATAATCTATTAAATCTATTAATCTACGTGAATTTGTTGAAGAGAGCCTACCTTTTATAAAACCTGTTTGATCAGGGTGGATTATTAGAGGTGTTATTTTCTCCATCCTCCTTGCAAGAGCTTTGCAAATTATTTTCAGATCCACATTGATAAGAGAAATGGGACGATAACTGGTAGGAGGCATAGGGTCTTTTCCTGGTTTTAATAGAAGATTGATGTAGGCAGAAAGGTTAACTTTTCTTCTATTTGATTCTGGCCGTGGAGGTGGGTTAAACTACCACTCTGCTTCCTGGTCTGGACCCTGGTTTATCAGTGTTTTAAAGGACTAATAAATCTTTCCAGGTTCCTAAAAAGAAGAGCTGCTCTATCCAAAGTGGGATGGATGCCGTCTCTCCGGATAAGACCAGGTTTTCCCCAAAAAGTTTTCCAATTTTCCATGTAGCCCACGCTACCAAATAGATAAATTTTATTATCACATATCAAGTCATTTACTAATAAAGACTTTGAGGAGAGGGATCTTATCCTCAGTAAACAACATCTAACTGCCTTTATTTTGTTTAAAGTATTTATTTTAATGAGATTTTCACAATTTGCTTTTGTCAGGTTAATGTAACCTTTATTTGTTTACTTTTATTTAATCTAGCATGTAATTTATGTTGACCAGTAATATTTTGTGTTGTATATCATGTTGGCCCTTAAATATAATTAAAAGCTAGGTTAAGCAGTGTCACAACACCAGGGGGCAGGTTGTTGTCAACTCACTCGGTTGTAACTGATGAAGAGAAGAGTTGTAGTGTGTATGACGAGTTCTGTGTCCTGCCGTTCGGATAATAAACCCGACTGAAAAAGCGGAACTGGAGCCGTGTCGGACATTATCCGTGGCCCATAGCAACGTGCTGTGAGTATCTTGTTTATGAAGTTGAACAGTTGGAAGCCGTTGCTATGGTGAAGAACGGACCTTCATGATTTTTCCACCCGGCTGAAATAAGTTGGACCGTATACTTTTGGATTCTTTTTCTACATTTTTCCCCCCTCAATTTATTGCCGTGGAGATGTCTCAGCCAGCCAATGATGCCACTATTTCAGCCGATGCGAGCCAACACGAAACGAGAACTGTTGTACCTTATCATGTGGCTCTGCCTTCCTGTTTCCATGGTGATGGAAAAGATAAAGAAAGCTTTTCTTTGTGGAGAAGACGCTTGGAGCTTGCTGTTAAGGCATGCACGGATCGACAACAGCTTGACATTGCCACTATACTCCCCACAAGCCTGAGTGGAGATGCACTTGCTTTTTGGCTATCCTTAGCACCGGAGGTGCTGCAGGACTATGATGCGTGTGTGGACAAGCTGAATGAAGTTTTGGGACGAAAATAATTTTTGCTTCATTTTCTGACCTTTGTGAATGCTAGACAGCGTTTGCCTAAGGAACCGCTGGAACTCTATGCTGCAGAAATCACAAGACCATCTATAAGCATTCCCAAATTATGGGGAGCCAGCAATAAAAATGGAACGTTTCCGCAGATTTGTCAATGGTTTGGATTCCCTTCTGCAGACTAAATGCCATGAGCATGGCGCTGTTTCATTGGAGGACGCTTTAGCTGTCGCATGTAAATGGGAGCGTGCAGGAGGCCATGAAGCTTCTTCCTCCACCTATACTCCCAGTTCCTACTGCATCTCCTGCAACAACTGTCAAAGGATCTTCAGGCCTTGAAGCTTGAAATTTTCCATCGGAATCAAGACCACACTCACCTCACCACCAGCGTACGTCTAGATCTCTGGGTTGGCTGTTCAATGCGTCAATGCAATCACCACAGCAGCTGACAGGATGTCTTCAGTTGCTGACGCAGGTGAAGTTAATGCTGTTACTCCAGAGATCAGCCACACTCTGTCTCTGGATTTAGAGGCACTTCAAACACACTAACAGGATGATTAATGCATCCGGGAGGTTCTCTCATGGCTTGTAGAAGATGGAAAAAGACCCCCTATTGGGCAACTGAAACATTCTTCTGCTGTGTTGAGGAAACTGTGGCACATCTGTCCCAAGTTAATAATTAGACAGGGTGTTCTTTGCAGAAAAAATTAAAACAGGTCCACAATCACCCACAATGTTTCAATGTTTCTACAGCCTTGGCCAGACTACATTGGAATCAGTTCAGTGGTGATGTGAGTGCTGACCACACACTCAAAAGGGCAAGAGGCATGTTTCATTGGCCATACATGTCCAGAGACATATTTAAGTTTTGTAGTGAATGTGTGCCATGTCAAAAACGCCTGTCTCCTGTTCCCCAGGAGAGGGGACCCATTGCAGCCAATAAGTGCAGGGAGGCCTTTTCAGAAAGTAGCTGCTGGCATCACAGTGTTACCTGTTACCTCACAAGGTAACAGTTATGGTCTTATAGTGATTGATTATTTCACTCGATATGTCAACCTGTTTCCACTGAAAGCTCAATGTGCCATTACAGTTGCAAAATCCATTTTTGAGGACTATGTAAGAAAACATGAAGTACCCGAACCTATTCATACAGATCTGAGACACAGTTGCCAATTTCAACAAAGTACGTCCTGTCCTCGAGATAGGACTTGAACCAGTTTAGAGTAGTACTAGAGGTTCCCATCCAGTTTTCTAACCTGTGAAGTAAGATCCCATGGTCCACTGTGTCAAAGGCAGCACTCAGGTCGAGCAGAACTAAAACTGAGACTTTGCCTGCGTTAGTGTTCATGCGGATATCATTTGTCACCTTGATCAGAGCTGTCTCTGTCACATCTCCTGGGTTGGTGGTTCTGTGGTCTCCTTTTTTCTTCAGCAGCCTAATGAGAGTGGGCGTTCCTGATGTGCTCATGCACCTGCCAGCAATTACCTGGAGTATAAAGGAGGCTGTAGGATGACTACTCCTCGCCTAATAGTCAAACATGACTGGTCAAAGAAACACTCTAGAGTACCAGCCTTCCTCCTCAGCCTCTCCAACCTGTCCGCTCTCAGACATCCAAACCCACTCGAACCACCCTACCGAAGCCGTACCAGGAGGACAGCCTTCTCCCCCACACTAACCATCACCGGACCGAAGTAAGACTTCAACCCTGCCTTGTTTCTCTCGAGTTTCTAAGAGTATCCCTCACAACTCTAACGCTCCTCTCTCCAACCCGAACAGAGCCCAGCGTGGTCCCGTCACCCTTAACCAAGCGGACTAACAGATTAAATAAACTTTGTTTTTCCTTACCTGTCTGTGAAGTTGGTTCTGTGTGTGGCTCCGGAGATTACCTTCGAATATGACAGAACCAGTCTCAGTGCTGTGGTGGGGCCTAAAGCCTGACTAGAAAGTAGCAAACACATTGTTAGATAGGAGAAAGTAAGTGAGCTGTCGATATACTACTTCCTGTGATGGGTTCCTGCCTCAGCGCAGGGGCCCTTGGTGCGCTGGCGGTGCTTGGGGGCTCTCTTGTTGGCGGGGAGGCGTTTAGCATCTAGCACAGGTGCTCTCCCTAACCGGGGTGCACTTGGACTGGGGGAGGGTTTACGGGGGCAGGGTGGGCTAAACTCAGATTGGGTGTCTAGTGTCCTGTGTTTTATTTGTAGTCTGAATGTTGGGATGGATTTAGGTCTCCCCCTGGGATGGGGCGGGGGGATGGCCTGGGCCCCCATGGGGCTTGGGGGTGCCGCTGCCATGGGTCCCGACTTGATGTGCTGGTGGATCGGGAAGAGCAGGGGTGCCTATTGGCGTCAGTAGGGGAGCTGGCTCCCTGGGCATGGCATAGTGTCACCCCAGTCATTTTCTCCCCATTCCCGAATGCCTCTGTCCACCTGCTCCTTCATTCTATCATTCACGAGGGCCTTGGGAAGTGGGGTGCGGGATGGAGTTTTCCGTCTTCACTACCCGGTGGCAGCCTGGGTCCCAATTTTACTGTATAACTTAGACACTTACACTTGCAACATTTACATGACATACACACAGTGGATGCACCCCATATAAGGGGCTTCATCTGTGGTCCCGGTACCCACTGCATAACTGCATCTAGACACTGAGGGCCCGGGGTGGGAGATTGGGGTGCCCGGCAGAATTTCCATGTCCTCCCCCTCTGTTTTAAGTGCTTATTAGAACAACATGCAACAATACCACAATCGAGCGGTGGAAGAGAGGCTGGGGGTCTTCCCACACCCCTATTCGTTGGACCATCAGGGGTTGGAGCCCGGATGGCATATCAGGCTGTCTGGTCGTGGACCTGAGCTGTTGGGCTACTCTTGCCGGGGTGGGGGCCTTGGCGGTCTGGGGTTCGTCTCCCGGGTGCAGGGGCAGGTTGCTCTGTTGGGGTGTCTGTCCCTGGGCCTGGGAGTATAGAGTATGTATGGGGCGAATTAATGAGTGAACAGTGTCCTTTTTCGGGTGTCCTATGTTGGTCAGAACGTGTGCACGTAAGTGCGAGGGAGCGTATGATTGTCTCTGTATGTCTATGTCTACTTGTCAGGTTGGGTGTTTGGCTGCCCTCTGGCCTGGTGCATCTATTTCCCCTCCGTCACTCCCTGTCTGTGACTGTTGCCCCTCCCAGCTGGTCGATGGTGGTTCTCGATGCCTGGGGCTGGGGGTCCGGATGCGACCCGGCTCAGTCCTGATGCATGCCTGGCTGGTCCTGGGTGGGCTGGTGTGTCGGGCGGCCGCTGTTTCAGGTCGACGTCCTCCTTGGATTGACTGGGGCACCTCTTATGGGGGTTGTAAGGTAGGTTGGTTGGCGCCGTTCGGTGGATCGGTGGGGAAACCTTATTTACACCTACATGCTCTCACAAACACATAGGTGTGGGGACATTGGTGTGTACGGACATAATCTTGAGCTGAGGTTATCTTCATTAGTTAGTTGATACCAGGAGCTTACCAGAAACATTAGTGTTATGTTCATTAATCCATTTTTGTGTGTAGTCAATGTGTAATTCTTAGTTTATGTTACTAGATCCGTTTGGTTACTGTTGTTCTGTTCTATTGGTGGTTTTCGTTTGTTTTGTTTTACCACTTCTCTGCCGTCCAACCGAGGTGGAGGACTGGGATGTTTTGTTGTGTTCTTTGTTTACCTCCCTATCTACCGGTCCTGTTTCTCTTCTTGATCTTCTTCCTTTCTTCCTTCTTATCTCAATTTTGGGTCCATAACTCCAATAAATCAAACCCACAGTAATCACTAATAAAGATTTTTCATACATTTATATCAAGTGGAGTACTTTAGCAAATCTGTAATGCTCTTCTTGGGAAAGTAAATCGGTTAGGCTTGTACTTTGTACTCAGACACCAATTCTGAGAAGCAAACTGCAAGACAAGACACGTTAAAGAAAAAAAAAACATGTATTACGTTCTCTAGGGCTTTTCCTAAGAATGGTAGGTTTGATATGGGCCGGTAGTTGCTCAGTACTGTGGCATCAAGGCTGCTCTTCTTTAGAAGAGGCTTTATGACCGCAGTTTTTAAGGCAGTTGGGAATTTTCCAGTCTCAAGTGAGATGTTAACTAACTGACCAAGTTGTGGTAACAAGCTGCTCAGCACAGACTTTAGAAATCGAGTGGGTAATTCATTAAGGCAGCATGTTCATGAACTCAGACCAGAGATAACCTCTTCCATTGTTTTGTCACTGGCAGCTCAAGGTGTTTATCTGGAAACAGTCTTGCCATTTGTTTTTAGCCCACGTTGTTTGCTGGACACCACTCAGACAGCTACCGATGAAATGACAGCATGCTGCTAAACATGTCATCACTGGTCTGGTCACTGGTTTTACTGTAAGGTTGGCATTTTTAACATGGGAGTCAAAGGGAAGTTGCTCTTTTTTTGCAGCCATCCTCAGTGGATGACAGGGGTTACTGCTACTTTTGTCAGTTCTGGGTGGCACAGTTTGCCCTTTTGTGGAAACCCTCCTTAAATGTAACTCTTGGTCTTAAGATGACAATTACAGAGAAATATTTGTCCTTGAATTTCTCTGGAATGTTGCAGTTGTTGCAGAGCTGACACACATTGAAGACTATATAGGTTTCATTGAAGTATAGCCACTATGAAAGAATTACAGATTATAGTTTTATCACTGAAAATCAAGTCCACCATGAAAGCCTATGTCTCCAACTCTTGTTGCTGAGGTAGAACATGGTCATCACTGCTACAGTAGGAGGAGGTACCGTTCACCTTATAAAGTAAAGGCCCTCTTTAGGACTTTAAATAGTGCAAAAGGTTGGATTTTTATGAATAATCGCTCTTCTCCCCACAAAGACATGTTGAACAATCCTGACACAATCATCCTGCCTGCCACAGAGAAATATTACCTTTTTTCTACAAACATTCTCTTATTTTATTTTACCAACAAATAGAATGTTGCTTATTATGAAAAGGTTTTTACAGATTTTCAAAGAGTAGACTTCGCACCACCAACAGACTTGAGGAGGGTTTTTTTTGTCAGCTGAAGGATCGAGGATCACCTGCTAAGAGAAAGGAAAATCTGCTTTTAGTGTTCTGTATTTTTGTAATGCTCATGTTGAGAGTTTGGATCATTGCTTTTTCTCACATGATGTTTGAGTGTTTTGGAATGACTTTCATTGTTGACTTCATTCCAAATGTGTTATTTGTATCTGAACAGACCACTATATATCGTGTGTGCATGGATGGTTGGCTGTACTGTGTCTTTCCTGCCTCCCCGACAAAACAAGAATCAAAGATGATGAAACAGGCATGAACATCAACAAGAAAAGACATACAGCATTAATCACAGCATTCGTAAATGTCGTCCTACTCTTCATCACCAAATGAATCTCTGTTTAAAACTTTCTCACACAGTCTGAATGCTCAAGTTAGAATTAGAATAGAACACAGCAAACAGCAATACTTGGACTACACCAGGCTTTTGGGATAGATACTATGTGTAGTACTTGTCTACCACAACTGTTAACAGAAATCTGATATAGAAGGGAACCGGACATTAACTCTTGACCCATCATCCACCAGGATGGCCACATTAAAAGTAGTATTCTGTTGGTTATATACAGGTGAAAACATAAAACAAAAACTAAACCCTGCCATATTAAACCAAATCTCAAATTGATCATCTGTCAGATGAATCTGCTACCCACCACCAAACTTCTTAATTAGCATTATTAAACATTAGATCTTCATCAGGGAAGTCTTTTCTAATTAATGATCTCATCACTAAGCACAATCTAGATGCTCTATATCTATTGAAAAATTCGGCAGACATTAATAATGAATCATCTGCATTGAAAGATTCTACCTCGTCAAATTACAATTTTCTAAATGAGAGCTGGAAACACAGATGAGGTGGAGGCATAGCCACAGTCTATAATAACTCAATAACCTTTAAAAGCGTATTTCTTGGAACATTTGACTCTTTTCAGTATCTAGCACTCACACATAGTTTGGTGAGTGCTTATGATAACACTAGGAAAAGGCACTCAGTCTTACTGTAGTACAGAAAAGGATTTTTTCTTCTGGTATCACTCCAAAAACAATCCGTTTGCATCTACAGTAGTTGCATCTAATAATTGCTATAGAGACCTAGGGGTACTAAACACTCGGAAAATCTGCCAGTTTATGTGCTTTGGTCCATAACAATTTTTTTTTTCTTGTTTCTCTTCCTATTCACACTGGAAGTAAATGCAGCAGGACCAGAGTGTCTCAACAAAAAGACATGTGTACTAAGGTCTTTCAGCCGTTGGACAGTTAAGCGTGTAAGCAGGGTACCAGGAAGCCACGTGAAACAATGGAGAGCATTGTTCTTATCGTCTTTCTGCCATTATGGTTCATACACAGGGGTCACATTAAGTCAATATTTTCTTGTTTTGTGAAGGGTTTTAAAACAGTTTTTAATTTTGTTGTTGACAGGCCGGGAATTGAATACCATTCCAGGCCACCAGCCAAATAACGCAAAACGTCTAGAGTGAGTTAGGTTGATGTAAAAATGTTAAATAAAACAAAGGCTGCTCATACGCCCACACACACAGTTGTTTCTTTTTCTCTCCCAAACAAAATGAATATTTCTTTTCTGCTTAAATAACCTGTAATTAAATTGCATTATTCTAGTTCATCTACACCTATACTGGTAAATGTAAAGCCAGCACATATAAGAAACTGATTATACAGAAAAAACTGATTTTGCAGTGGGAATGGCAGTAATTCTGAAGTATCTAAAACCCTGTCCTGATTCCTGCTTGGTTTCTCCAACCAATGAATCTTTTTCTCTTAGCAGATTCTAATCTCTCTGTACCTGGATCATCTTCCTGTTGATGGCCTCTAGTCCTAAATCGCCTCCCTGGTTCTGATTTCTCTTTTGTCACATAAAGATATGAAAATGAAATTACTGTGATAATTAGCCTCAAGTCCCTCACTGTAAATCTGAACAGTAGAATGAACTCAAAAGTTGTATAATCATTGTAATCAAACATAGCAACCAAGTCAAGACAGCCTAAAACTTATAACCAGATTCAACTTTTACTGTAGTTATATGTTTAATGGAATTTAAAAAATTGAGGAAAAAAAATCTTCATATTAAAAGTTATTAGTAAAAAGACATGATATCATGATGTTAGGCCATGTGAATGTGTTCATTGCAGGAGGAGGAGTCACTGACTAAGAAGGGTTGTTTGTAACCATGGCTCAGGTGGTAGGAGTTTGTCGCATAAGCAGTGGGTTACCTGTTAAAAACCCGGCTCTATTTGTGTCAGTTGTCTTTTGGCAAGACGCATCTGCTTTACCTGCTGATGTTCAGCAGTGCAGAGAGAATGGCAGCTTCACTTTTGTCGCTCTACCCAAATACAGCCGTGGCTATAAAGCTGCCTGTCACCATCAGTGTATTACTGAATGTGGCATTAAACCATCTATATTGTTCTGACTGAAAATGTTATAGAAATGCAGGCCATATGATTTAGTGTTCAATAGGTTAATTTAGAGTCACTTATAGCATTTGAGTTAGTGAAGTAATGTATACTTTTTTTTAAATCAGAGTATACTAGTTTAGTTAAATAAAATTGTATAAGATGTTTTTTTTTCAAACATGTTTATTGCTTTTCAGAATTTAAGACAAACAATGAACAAAAAGAAGAGAATAGGGAAAAAAGGTAAAAGAATAACCCTCCCCCCACCCTAAAAACAAAACGGAAAAAAAACAAACGGAAAAAAATACAAGAATAAATAAATACAAAAACAAACAAACCGCAAATTAACAAACAAAATAGCACATCGATTAAGAAAATAATAAAGTTCACAATCATGAAAATAAAACAAATATGTTTAAGGACAACTGTGGAAAGTGAAGAGATAAAACAAGAAGTACACACCGGAAGATGTTTCCCGCTGACATATTAGTCTTTTCTTTGAAAAATTTGGAGAACAGGGTCCCACATTTTTTAAACACGTCTTCCCTGTCTTCGTTACAGAGTCTATGCCTCTCTAGGTGAAGCATACTTGCAATTTCTCTTAGCCACAAATCATATGAGAGTGCAGTGTCCACCTTCCATATCCGGAGGATAAGCTTTTTTGCAATAACAGTTCCAAATAGTATAGCCTTTTTCTGACATTTATTGGCAAAAGACAAAGGGGTAGTCGTCCCTAGGATTACTACAAGTGGATCAGGCTCCCAACATTTCCCATAAGCCATAGAGAAACAATTAAAGATACTTTTCCAGTATGTGTAAAGTTTACTGCATGACCAAAAAGAATGCGCTAAATTACCGTTTGCAGACTTGCATCTATTGCAAATGGGTGAAACATCAGGAAAGAAACTGTGCAGTTTTTCTCTAGAGTAATAGAGTCTATGCAATGTCTTAAACTGTAGAAGGCAATGCCTGACATTCACCGAGCAGTCATGTATATTTTTCAGACATTCATCCCACACTTTGTCTTCTAATTCTACATCCAGCTCATCCTTCCATGTTTGCCTAATACTTGCTGTGTTCAATGCAGTATTGCTGTGCAGGATCTGGTAGAAAAACGAAACTGCCCCTTTAGAGGTGGGGTTAAATTTATTTATTACTTCAAGGGCCTCATGTTCTGCCAGAATTTCAAAATTGCGTAATTGCGTTCTGACATAGTTTCGGATTTGAAAGAATTGAAAACGGCCAGATTTTGGAATGTTGTATTTAGCCAAGTTGTGAGTATGATCCAAAAATACTGTTGATGTATAAATCACCTTCGTTGCTAATGCCTTTCTGTTTCCAGCTGAGGAAAACGCTGTCGGTCAGACCTGGTAAAAAAGAATGGTTTTCACATATTGGAGTGTCTAAGTAGGTTTTCGGAGCCTCAATATAATGTTGTACCTGCTTCCAGATCTTTATGGTGTTACCGATTACAAAACTGTTATTAAAGTATGTCTTTTTGACAACAGTGGGACTGTTAAGAAGAGCGGGTAATGATGTTTTTTTGCAAAGCATCCTTTCTGTACACAACCAAGCAGGACAAGAGTCCGCCTCGGAAGGAGGGCCCTTTTTCCACTACGAGACGATACCTAGGTGCGCAGCAAGATGGTACAGCTTAAAATTTGGTAAAGCAAAATCTCCCATATCCTTTGGCTTTAATAGATGTTTTTTTAGAAATTCTGACAGTTTTATAGCTCCAGATAAAGGGTATGATGATCGAGTCTAACTGCTTAAAGTATGATAGTGCAATGAAACATGGAATGGACTGGAAAAGATGGAGAAAGCGGGGCAATACAATCATCTTGAATTGCATTAATTTTCCCAACCATGGATATCGGTAGCGTTTTTTCAAAAATTCGATATTGGTTTTGAGTTGCTCAATTTTGTCTTGCCAGTTTATTGGAGGAGCTCATTTGGGTTCTTGGTGACAGTCACACCTAAATACTTTAAAGCTTTGTATGATTACTTAAACGGAATGGACTGTAGATATTCTGTATTAACTAATGTGGAGACTGGCATAAGTTCACTTTTCTCCCAGTTTATAGAAAATCCTGAGAGGTTGCCAAATGTATTAATAAGAGCCAGGAGAGGAGGTATTGATTTTTGCGGTTGGAAAATTTACAGGAGAACATCATCCGCATATAACGAAAGATAGTGTTTATAGCCGAACATGTTGATGGGGGAAATTAAAGTGCTCTGTCTGATACTGGCGGCGAGCAGTTCAATGATAATCGCAAACATAAAAGGGAAAATGGGGCAACCTTTTTAAGCACAGACATCATGTAGGGCCACTCTACCTGATCGAACGCGCGCTGTGCATCTAGTGAAATAACAACCGCTGCGTCTGAATGCTTGGCATACAAAATGTTGAAAAGGCAGCGTAGGTTAAAATACATATGCCAGCCAGGCATGAAGCCAGTTTGATCTGGGTGTATGATAGAGCATATGAATTTCTTAACTCTGTCGGCCAGTATTTTTCACAGGATTTTGGTTCAATAGGTAATAATGAGATTGGGCGAATTGACGACACCAACTGAGGGTCACGACCTGGCTTTGGGATTAGCGAGATATTAGCTTTATATAAGGTAGGCGGTAACCCAGATGTCAGCATCGTGTGGTTGAACATCCGTAAGAGTATAGGTGACAGCTTAGAGCCAAATTTTCTGGAAAATTCTGCATTAAAACCATCTGGACCTGGCCCCTGGTTATTGGGGAAGGAAGAAATAACCTGCATGATTTCATCCAAATTAATATCTTTATCTAGCATGTCAACCTGTTCCAACGACAACTTGGGTAAGTTTAAATTCCCAAAAAGATTTGCAAAAGCTTGAAGATCTAAGTTTCCCTGTGATCTGTAGACATTAGCATAAAAATCTGCAAAACATTTGTTGATCTTTAATGTGTCCGTATGGAAGATACCTCTCTCATATTTGATACAGTGTATGGCTCTGGAAGCCTGCATCTGCCTCAGCTTATGTGGTTTATCACCAAGCTCGAAATACTTCTGTCTGACACGGTCGAGTAATTTTAACATGTTCTTTGACATTATGGAATTATATTCATACCGTAGAGCAGTTATTTTATCAAGTGTCTCTATTTTACATTCAGTTTTATATGAAGCTTCTAACTTGGATAGTTGCTCATCAATTAATCAGATAACCTTTGCTTTGATTTTTTCCTCTCTGCCATCTCATATGATATTATATGGCCCCTAAGGACAGCTATCATGGCTTCCCATAGAGTGGAATCCTCTACATCACCTATATCGTTGGTGCTTAAATATAATTCTATTTTACCTGAGAGATAGGTACAAAATTCTTCATTTTTTAAAAGTGCATTATTCAGACACCAGCTATGTTCATTTCTCTTGTGGTTCAAGTCGAGACTTAATGAGACAGGTGCGTGATCTGATATTACTATATTGTGGTAGGCGCACTCTACTACAGAGTGCAGCAGCTTAGAGTCCATCAAGAAGAAATCAATCGTCGAGTAAGATTTATGTACCGTGGAAAAATAAGAAAAATCCTTTGTGATGGGGTAAAGAAGCCTCCAGATATCTACCAGATTATAAGACTGCATAAGATTGTTAAGTGTGCCACTGTTTCTACATATACTGGTTTGGGAGTGCTGTCGGTCAAAAACGGGGTCTAAAACATAATTAAAGTTGCCACCCATAATTATGTTTGAATTCGCTAAGTTTGGCAGAGCATTGTACAGGTTTGTAAAGAAAGTGGGTCGTCAAAATTGGGCCCGTATACATTCACGAAATTGGGCCCGTATACATTTACTAGTATTAATGGTATGGAGTTGAGAGTCCCACTGTCTATCACTTCCCCTTTGATCCGAAATATTTTGAGAGGGGATAAATGGCATATTTTTTCTTATCATAATTGCAACACCTCCAGATTTTGTATTAAAGTTCTACTGATAGATCTGGGAAGCCCAGGAGGGACAAAGTATTTTCGCAGCCGTTTTTTTTATATGTGTTTCCTGGAGAAAGCATATGTCAGATTTGAGTGTCTGTAGATGTGCATACACCTTCCCACTTTTCAGCGGGTTGTTCATCCCTCTTACATTCCAACTAGTTATTTTAACTTTACCATTGCTGTGTACCATATAAACCAGACAACATAAAATATGTCTACAGTTACAGTATATACAAAAATGAAAACATTTCCCATGAATGTGAACATACGTACTTAATAAATGTAAAACGAAAGATGTGCTGATAGAACATCCCATAGAAAACACAAAACCCATCCCAATGAACCCTGGAGCATCGCTTCCATACCCCTAACTTCAAGTTAAAACTAGAGTCTGAGACCAGCCGGTGGCCCAGACTAGTGGTATAACTATCAGTCTTTCTCTCCAAACAGGGGAGGCATGACACCCCGCTTCACAAACAATTCTTGAAAAGAATAAAACTTATTAGTCCTTACTCAAACTAAACATGAGCATATCTTGTTAACTGTCTTAGTTGAACAGTATTAACTTACACCATCCTTCTGTACAGTAGCATTCATCACATTTCCGGCGCCGCTCCGAGCAGGCAGCCAGTAACAGCAGCTCCGACCGATCAAGTCCTTTTTTAAGTAATATGTATTTATTTTTTGTTCTTTTATTTCTGTCTTTCTCCTACAGGTCCTTCTCAAAAAATTAGCATATTGCGATTAAGTTAATTATTTTCTGTAATGAACTGATAAACATTAGACTTTCATATATTTTAGATTCATTACACACAACTGAAGTAGTTTAAGCCTTTTATTGTTTTAATACTGATAATTTTGTTATACAGCTCATGAAAACCCAAAATTCCTATCCCAAAAAATTAGCATATTTCGTCCGACCAATAAAAGAAAAGTGTTTTTAATACAAAAAAGTCGACCTTCAAATAATTATCTTCAGTTATGCACTCAATACTTGGTCGTGAATCCTTTTGCAGAAATGACTGCTTCAATGCAGCGTAGCATGGAGGCAATCAGCTTGTGGCACTGCTGAGGTGTTATGGAGGCCCAGGATGCTTCGATAGCGGCCTTAAGCTCATCCAGGGTGTTGGGTCTTGGGTCTCTCAACTTTCTCTTCACAATATCCCACAGATTCTCTATGGGGTATTCAGGTCAGGAGAGTTGGCAGGGCAATTAAGTACAGTAATACCACGGTCAGTAAACCATTTAGCAGTGGTGCAAGGCCATGCTGAAAAATGAAATCTTCATCTCCATAAAGCTTTTCAGCAGATGGAAGCATGAAGTGCTCCAAAATCTCCTGATAGCTAGCTGCATTGACCCTGCCCTTGATAAAACACAGTGGACCAACACCAGCAGCTGATATGGCACCCCAGACCATCACTGACTGTGGGTACTTGACACCAGACTTCAGGCATTTTGGCATTTCCTTCTCCAGAGTCTTCCTCCAGACTCTAGCACCTTGATTTCCGAATGACATGCAAAAAGAGCTTTCATCTGAAAAAGTACTTTGGACCACTGAGCAACAGTCCAGTGCTGCTTCTCTGTAGCCCAGGTCAGACGCTTCTGCTGTTGTTTCTGGTTCAAAAGTGGCTTGACTTGGGGAATGCGGCACTTGTAGCCCATTTCCTGCACCCGCCTGTGCACGGTGGCTCTGGATGTTTCTACTCAAGACTCCTTAGGTCCCCCAAGGTCTGGAATCGGTCCTTCTCCACAATCTTCCTCAGGGTTCGGTCACCTCTTCTCGTGCAGCGTTTTCTGCCACACTTTTTCCTTCCCACAGACTTCGCACTGAGGTGCCTTGATACAGCACTCTGGGAACAGTCTATTTGTTCAGAAATTTCTTTCTGTGTCTTACCCTCTTGCTTGAGGGTGTCAATGATGGCCTTCTGGACAGCAGTCAGGTCGGCAGTCTTACCCATGATTGCGGTTTTAAGTAATGAACCAGGCTGGGACTTTTTAAAAGCCTCAGGAATCTTTTGCAGGTGTTTAGAGTTAATTAGTTGATTCAGATGATTAGGTCAATAGCTCGTTTAGGGAACCTTTTCATGATATGCTAATCTTTTTAGATAGGAATTTGGGGTTTTCATGAGCTGCATGCCAAAATCATCAATAGTAAAACAATAAAAGGCTTGAACTACTTCAGTTGTGTGTAATGAATCTAAAATATATGAAAGTCTAATTTTTATCAGTACATTACAGAAAATAATAAAACTTTATTACAATATACTGTTTTTTTGAGAAGGACTTGTATTGTGGGCTGCTCCCGCACAGAATGGAGCTCAGAAGCTTGTGGACATTTTTACTCTTTTTCAGACTTTTTACAGCATCTGTGTCCGGAGAGCGCGTTGAGTCTCAAGCTTGATTTATGCTTGACGCATGAACATTCCACGCGGAAACGAGACGTGCGGAACCGGCCGAGACTTCTTTGAGCAGCGTTTATACTTTTTGTGGCTTGTCCCTGCTATACTTGACGACTGTAGGAGGCGGCGTAGAGCGCTACGGCATACATACAACACTACACCATAGTAGAAGTAGTAATCACTGTTGTTTACAAGATGGTGATACTCGTGAGCTTAAACAAAGCATAACTTTTATGCTGTTTACTTAGGAAAAAAGACAAAAAAGGAGACTGTCCTCTCTTCCATTAAAGTCGATCTCAGTGATCTCTATCGGCCGAATCATAAAGATGTCTATTTACGAACCTCTGGCAATATGAGCTCTTGCCAGTCCGCCATGTTATTCCGCGCAGGACCGTCCGCGTAATTACAAATTTTCCTAGGTCGGGAATTTTTGGGGTGAGAGGAGGCCGCGCGGAGAGGCGTGGTTGCTGAAATGACGGAATTTGGCCGTGTGGAGCCGTCCGGACCTCGCGGACGCGGCAGGCATAAACCAAACTTCACTCTCCCACTGTTTACAGCAGGGATCAGCTGTTAGCCTTAAGCGCCTCCACTGTGTCGCCTGCAGCCGAGCGAGCCAACGTCCCCCGCGAGGTGAAGAGAAAGAGACGCGGTTGTCGGGCTGGAATCGGGCGACGCAGTAAGGTTAGGAGGTACCGGCCAACGATTCCATCTGTTATCATGGGGAACGTGAGATCTCTACCCAACAAAGTGGACGAGCTGGCGGCTCTAACCCGACATCAGAGGAGCTACAGGGAGAGCAGCCTGATGTGCTTCACAGAGATGTGGCTAACTGCGGACTCACATATAAACATGGACGGTTTTCATCTGATCCGCGCCGACAGAACAATGGAGAGTGGTAAGAAGACAGGAGGGGGTCTGGCTGTGTTAGTGAACGACAGATGGTGTAACTCTGGTCATTTATCTATCAAAGAGACCCTTTGCTGTAAGGACAATGAGCTGCTAGCTGTTAGCATGAGACCATACTATCTACCACAGAAGTTTACACACGTTATTGTGATTGCTCTGTATGTACCGCCCTCTGCTAACGCTGCTGCAGCCTGCGATGCCCTGCACTCTGTAACCAGCAGACTCCAAACACAGCACCCTCAGGCCCTTTTTCTGATCTCTGGGGACTTTAATCACATCTCCCTGTCCTCCACTCTCCCCATCTTCACCCTGTATGTCAACTGCCAAACCAGAGACAATAAAAAGATTGGACTTATTGTATGCCAACTCCAAGGAGGCATACAGCTCATCACCTCTCCCTCCTCTGGGGGGCTCAGACCACAACCTGGTTCATCTCCAACCTGTGTATAAACCTCTAGTACACAAAGAACCAGTTGTGAAACGCACAGTTACGAAATGGTCAGCAGAGACTGAACACAACCTCTGTAGCCCTTTGGAGGATGACATCAACAGCATCACAGACTGCATTACGGACTACATTAATTTATGTGTGGACAACACCGTTCCCGTCATAAAGGTACAGTGTTTTTCCAACAACAAGCCATGGATAAATACTGAAATAAAGGCTCTCCTCAAGGAGAAGAAGAGAGCCTTCAGATCAGGAGACAAACAGGAGCTTAAAGTTTTCCAGAAGAAACTGTCCCTCTCAGCACTCCAGGTGAGGAAGGAGCTTTGTAAGATCAAAGTGCGGAAGGCTGCAGGTCCAGATGGCATCAGCTCCAGGCTGCTGAGGTGCTGCGCAGATGAACTGTGTGGCATTTTAGGACATTTGTTCAACCTGAGCCTGTTGCTGGAGAAAGTACCACAGCTATGGAAGACCTCCTGTGTGGTACCAGTACCAAAGACCTCCCATCCCAAGGACCTTACCAGCTACAGGCCAGTAGTTTTGACATCGCATCTGATGAAGACCCTGGAGAGGTTGGTCCTTTACCATCTGCGCCCCCTGGTGGGGTCTTCATTGGATCCACTGCAATTTGCTTACCAACCCGGCATCGGGGTGGAGGACGCCATCATCTACCTGCTGCACAGAGCTCTGACTCCCCTGGAGAAACCTGGAAGTTCTGTGAGGATCATGTTCTTTGATTTCTCCCGTGCTTTCAACACCATCCAGCCACGACTCCTGAGGGACAAGCTGGAGCTGTCAGGAGTGGACCACCACATGTCCCAGTGGATACTGGACTACCTCACAGGACGCCAACAGTATGTGAGGACACAGGGCTGTGTCTCTGATACGCTGGTGAGCCCCACAGGGAACCGTGTTGGAACCGTTCCTCTTCAGCCTCTACACTGCAGACTTCTCCATCAACTCCCAACGCTGCCACCTACAGAAGTACTCTAATGACTCTGCATTGTTGGACTCATTACAGGTGATGACGACTCAGAGTGGAGACAGAGGACTCTGGACTTTGTGGACTGGTGTCAGCATAACCACCTCCTGATCAACGCTGGAAAAACCAAGGAGTTGGTTGTGGACTTCCGGAGACGCAGACCTACCACACTGACACCGGTGAACATCCAAGGAGTGGACATTGAGATAGTGGACTCTTATAGGTACATGGGTGTTCACCTAAACAATAAACTGGACTGGAGCCACAACACAAATGCTCTTTACAGGAAGGGTCAGAGCAGACTCTACCTACTGAGGAGGCTGAGGTCATTTAGATTCCAGGGGGCGCTGTTAAGGACCTCTATGACTCTGTGGTGGCCTCCGTCATTTTTTACAGTACTGTATGTTGGAGCAGCAGTTTATCGACAGCTGAGAGGAAGAGGTTGGATAAACTCATCAGGAAGGCCAGCTCTGTTCTAGGATGCAGCCTGGATCCAGTGCAGGTGGTGGGAGACAGAAGGAAATAAACTAACATCTCTGATGGACAGAGTCTCCCACCCCATGCATGGAAATGTTGCTGAACTGCAGAGCTCCTTCAGTGACAGACTGCTGCATCCTAGATGCACAAAGGAGCGTTTCCGCAGGTCCTTCCTCCCTGCAGCTGTCAGACTGTACAACCAAAACTGCTCCCAACAAATATAAATATTTTACACCTGCACTGTATCTTACATTTTGCACTAAACAACCACACCGCTATAATTTGCATTTACATTATTTCCACCTGATGTACATATTCTGTGTTGATGTACATATTCTGTGTATTATTGTATTTTTTTGTATATATTTTCTCTTCTGTCACATATGTTTTATATTTGTTGTTTCTTTGGCTGCAGTTTACGACCGAATTTCCACTGGTGGGACTATTAAAGGATTATTCTATTCTATTCTATATTACTCCGTTTCCCGGCTTGCACCAACGGCGGTGGAAGCTTCCCATCCCTCAGCCTCACGGCTCAGAAACTCTTCAGCCTGCCGGTGTTGTTATTGACCGTGACAACGAACCGCGCTGGGTGCCTGAATCCACATCGGATGGACCTTGCCCTGCATTTCTCCCGAATGGCCTGAAAAGCTTGACGTTTCCTCATTGTGGCCAAAGTGAGATCTGGGAAAGTATACACAGGGCGGTCGTCGTATTGCAGGGGAGCCTTCTCTCTTGCGAGCCGCAGCACCAGCTCTTTCACCTTATAATAATGTATCCTAGCGATGATGGCCCTCGCTCTGCCATTCGGAGCCAAGCTCCCGTGGGCCCGGTCCACTTCTATCGGGAGGTTAAAGTGCTCCTCTCCGAGCAGTTTAGGAAGCAGCTTAGATACATACTCAGTAGGCCGGCCATTTTCTGCCTTCTCCTTAATCCTAACAATACGGATATTCTGTCGGCGAGAACGGGCCTCAAGATCCTCTAACTTGGCTTGTTGCTGCTTGCATTGGGAGGCTAATGCCTCGTGTTGCTTCTCCAGCCGCTCTAGTCGCCTCTCATGTGACTCAGTTGCAGCCTCAGTAGATGAAACCCTCTTGATTATCTCAGTTAGGGCAGCTTTAAAATCCACGACAACTCCAGCGAGCTCAGAGAACCTCGTGTCGACTTTGCAGTGTAGCGTTTTTATGGCTGCCAGGATGTCTTCAATGGTGGCAGGGACTGGAGGGTCAACCGCGTTAGCGCTAGCTTCGGACGCATCTGCTAGCGTGGCACAGCAGTCGTCAGAGTCGTCTTCCAGAGGGTGGTCTTGTTTTTTTTTTACCTCTGGTCATCACGACTGAGATGTTGTAGGGCACACCAGGCACACGAAATTATGAATATATGTGCTATATAGTTGTGAGTAAGGTGAATGGCGAAGTCGGAGTGGAGCTCCCTTCACACACGTCTACTCCATAGCAAACCAAACCGGCTTAGATAGTTGACTAAGTTTTGAATTAGAGGCAGTTAAGAGCTTTGATTTTATTCAGTTCACATTTTTTAGAACTTATTGGGGTTTACAGTGCTTTAGTGCCAAATATATTTTTTCTATAACATTATATTGTCTTTTCACCTGTGCAGACTCTCCCTGCTCTACTGCTCTGTCTTTTAAAAATAAAAAATATTTCTTTCAAATATATGGACAGCAATACTGAGAAAAAGTTCTGGACATGAATGAAAGAGGTTTGGGATTATTCCCAGCATGAACTGACTAGTAAGGAATGTAAAACAGGCAACATTAGTATTGTTAACTAGCTTAACATGATATGCTGACGTGTATTAGTCTTCATTTAGGCAAGGCAATTTTATTTATATAGCACACTTTCAACACAAGGCAATTTAGCTACATTATCTGCAACATAACTCAACTTACAGCTTGTGTGGAGAGAACTGTCCAAAGTTTTTTCTGCCTTTTGCTGAAATTGTATTTGTTGTTGAACATGCTCTGTTGATCAGCAGTACCTCTCTGTGATTAACTGCTTCCTGCTAGTTTGTTTACTTGAAGTGCATTTAAATACGGGTAGGAAAAATAAGTTACCACATATTAACTGCTGAGAAAAAGAGCAGGGGACAGAGGGCGCAGACACAGAGAGTGCAGGAGACATGTCCCACAACTACCATGCGTCTGGTACTCCAATGTCCAGTACGGCAGATTCCCTAATGAGCCACAGGATGGATAACTTATTCAAAAATCATGCACCACCCAAAGGGACCATCTGCAATCACGGAGCAGGCCAGTTTGGTGGTCAGGCCACCGTGAAATGTCCCGCCTCTCCCGACACTCAGAGAACTTCTGGGTCGTGGGGAGTTGATGTCGAGGAGTTGAGGTCTGCAGTGTAGAGGGTGAAGAGGAACGGTGCTAGCACAGTTCCCTGTGGGGCCCCAGTACTGCAGACCAGCGTATCAGAGACAAAGCCCAGTGTGCTCATATACTGTAGCTGTCCTGTTAGGACATCCTGTGGTGGTCCACTCCTGACAGCTCCAGTTTATCCCTCCAAAGTCCTGGCTGGATGGTGTTGAAAGCACTGGAGAACCAATTCAATTCAATTCAGTTTATTTATATAGCGCCCTTTCACAACAGATGTCATCTCAAGGCACTTTAAAAGAAGAGTTATTACAATACAATGTTTAATGTAGAAATTAGAGAACCACAGAAGATTGCGTCATGTAATTCTCACCAATCCCTCACACTGAGCAAGCATGAAGCGACAGTGGAAAGGAAAAACTCCCTTTTAACAGGAAGAAACCTCCGGCCGAACCAGGCTCAGCATAAGCGGTCATCTGCCGAGACCGTCTGTGGTTTGGAGAATACAGAACAGAGATACAGGAAGAGCAACAGAACTGATGCAGAAGTTTGTTGCAGGACGTGGAGAACTTTCCGTCACTGCAATGCCATCTTAGTCAGGGTCATCAATCAGGGCGGGTCAGGAGCACCTACTGTAGGAAGAGACTAAGAGAAAACAGGTTAGCGCTTGAACTGACAACACATCATGCAGTTGGTGAGAAGTAGGAGAGAAAGTAGGAACTGACCCTGATAATGTCCTCCAACAGCCTAGCCTAAAGCAGCATAGCTACTAACATTAACCTGTCTCCTGGCTACTAGGAGACCTAGCTACTAACACTCTCTACTTGGCTTACATTAATCTATCTCTACCTAGCTACTCTACCTCTTCCTATCTCTTCCTAGCTTTTGACACTCTACCTGGCTACTAACATTAACCTGTCTCTTCCTAGCTACCTGGTTAACCTGTCTCTAACTGTAAGCTTTGTCAAAGAGGAAAGTTTTAAGCCTAGTTTTAAAGATATACAAATTGTCTGCTTCACGAACCAACCCTGGGAGCTGGTTCCATAGGAGGGGAGCCTGATAGCTGAAAGATCTGCCACCCATTCTACTTTTAGAAATCCTAGGAACTACCAGTAAACCTGCAGTCTGAGAGCGAAGGGCTCTGTTAGGAACATATGGAACAATCAGGTCTCTTATGTATGATGGAGCTTGATTAATAAGAGCTTTATATGTCAGAAGGAGGATCTTGAATTCTATTCTAGATTTTACTGGGAGCCAGTGAAGAGAAGCTAAAACAGGGGAAATGTGATCTCTTCTTTTAATACTCATCAGAGAACAGGATACTCACAGAGCTTCCAGGCATCTCCAGGTGAGTCAGAGCGCGGAGCAGCAGGTAGATGATGGTGTGTTCCCCTCCATGCCAGGCTGGTAAGCAAACTGCAGCTGATCCAGTGAAGACCTCACCAGGGGCGGCAGATGGTTTAGAACCACTCCCTCAAGGGTCTTTATCAAATGTGATGTCAGGACTACTAGCCCGTAGCTGCCGAGGTGTTTGGGATGGGAGGTCTTTGGTACCGGTACCATACAGGCGGTAAGTTCGTTCTAAGAATGCAGGTCTACTGGTGGTTCCTAGGATTTCTAAAAGTAGAATGGGAGGCAGATCTTTTAGTTATCAGGCTCCTCTCCTGTGGAACCAGCTCCCAGTTTTTAGTCTGTGAGGCAGATACTCTGTTTATAAGACTAAGCTTAAAACCTTCCTTTTTGATAAAGTTTATAGTTAGAATGGCTTAGGTTATCCTGAGCTATTTTAGTAGTTATGCTACTATAGGCTTACAGTGATGGAGGACAGACTGACCACTTTTCTTCTCTCTTCTACTTTTCTCTTCTACCACTCTCCAGATATATTTTTTCTGCTGTTATTGCGATTTTTAATCTAGTTTTTTCTCAGTATTTTTCCCCCATAGAAACTCCACATGGTCTGGTACCCTGCTCAGCTACAGCGCCCCCTGCTGGATGGGGAACACCGGTCCAGATGATGCTCAAAGTGACCGAGCATGCTCCATGCTGTCTCTTCTTTGTCTTCTCGGACCCCAGACGGTCATGGCAGATGACCGCTTGTACTGATCCAGATTCTGGTTCTGGTTCTGCAAGAGGTTTCTTCCTGTTAAAGGGGAGTCTTTCCTCTCCACTGTCGCTACATGCTTGCTCAGTATGAGGGATTGCTGAGGAATTGCTGTGGTTGGAGTCTGCATGATCCGGGCACAACCTCACATCAATGATTCAGCACAATCTGCTGGGATTCCTTACATAGAAAACTTTTAACTGATTGGAATGTTTGTCTAATTGTATGGAAATGACTTTTGTTGTAAAGTGCCTTGAGATGAAATTTGTTGTAAATTGGCGCTATATAAATAAAAGTGAATTGAATTGAATTAAGTTACACACTCAAAAAGTAACAGCAATAATTTGGGTTGCAAGATAAAAAATTGGGCCTTTTGACAGGGTAATAAATAAAGCAAATTTTTGACATTAATTTTTGACTGTGTAACTTTACAACTAGTGCCCTTCATAAGTGGGGTTTTAACATTTGGAGAAAACCCATTATGCAATTACAACATTTAACAAATTATTTCCAAACCAGCACAAAGTTTTTCTTTATAATTGGTTATGTGAATCCTAGCCTTAATTTGAAGATGCAAGTAAATATGACAACAGGCCATTTGTACCCTGCTATTTTTCATGAAGACATGGAAATGGTTGTTAGGATGAGGAGCTACAGAAGGCTAGTGTGTGTGTGTGTGTGTGTGTGTGTGTGTGTGTCTGGTGTGTGTGTGTGGGGGGGGGGGGGGGGTAGTCGTCTGTTCCTGAATGAATGGAGGAATAAGAATAAGGTATAAACCTCCGGGGAGCCATGGGGGACAATGCAGTCCTGCTGACGCTGCATTTGCACAGATGAAGCGCTTTAGACACAAACTAAAAACATTGGACTCACACTTCTTACTGCTACCTGAGAG
This sequence comes from Apricaphanius iberus, assembly GCA_028564705.1. NCBI lineage: Eukaryota > Metazoa > Chordata > Actinopteri > Cyprinodontiformes > Aphaniidae > Apricaphanius > Apricaphanius iberus. Next base: position 508,214 of record JAPXFQ010002241.1, on the reverse strand, counting down.
AACACACAGTGTTTACTTCTCACTCTCTTTATGGCATCAAAGTGAATAAAATAATAATAACACAGTAGCAGAATTAGCCCCCCAAAATGCGCACAAGCCCCACCCATATTCATGTCAGAAAGAATGCTTCGCTGCAGCACGCCCACTCCTCCTCGAACCCTTGCAGGCTGCAAAACTGAATAAAATTTGCCACACTGAGGAAGCCAGTTTCCTGTATGACCTATCAAAATAATAATTTGTTAAGAAAACAATGTTTTTTTTAATTCATTACCTATTTCCACTGCAAATGGAAAGCATATGCAGTCATTGTAAGAAGAAAGTACATCCTCAATCAGTCATAGGTATACAGCTTCCTATTTGGTTAGGAAATTATTCTAAATTATTCTAAAGTGAATAAAGACACACACAGCAGACCCCACGCTGTTATTATTAATTTAACTCAGACGAGGATAAAATGAAAAACACAGAGAGGTGAAACAAAGTACACCCCATGATTTAATTCCACCTTTATCCTTTCAAGACTTCATCCTTCTCTGATATCACTGTGACTGATTTGGGTCTAATCGTCCTTACAGTGCGCTACTTGATTTTTGCTGATGTTTTTCACTACCCAGCTCTCTCAAGGTGTTGGACATTGATACAGGAATTTAGTAATTGTAGCATCTGCATCTACTGACACACACACTGACATGGTTACACACACTCACATTCACACACACCGTCTCGCTGTATCCTAAATTCTCTCTCCTGCAACAGAAAGCTGGATAACAGTGCATCTCGAAGGCAGCGCGTTAACCTGTGGACTGGAGCTCATACCCGCCCATCCTTCCTGATGTGTCATTGTTATTGTCTGAATATGTGATTAAATGTTTGTTGGTGTGGTTTTTGCTATTACCTGCGTTGTGAGTGCTGTACGGACCCACAACACAGTTGAGCGTTTTTTTCTCCTCACCGTGGAACCCTCCCCTCCCCAAATGTGTATCTCGCTATGTTTCGTAAACGGGAGACTTTAGAACCTGGCAGCGACCGGATCATTTATATGGAAAAATCGAACAAATGACAGACTGCACCAACTTTTCTCAGTGGATAAACCTGATTTAGAGAACTCTCTACAAAGAATGTTTGCATCAAGTTTTCTATCCAAACACACACTGGGGCATGATAGGCCATTAATGAACTGAGCATCGCAACGCAAATTTGTGTTCAACCCCATCAACCATCAAAAACTTCAAAAATAATTTGTGCCATGAATCTGCCTGAAAAAATAGGCACGTTTTCAGAAATTCTGCCCAAGTTTGTGCATCTGAAGGTTTCCTTTAACCTATTTTCCAAACAAAACAATATTTTCTTTTGTAGTCACAAACAGATATTTTATGTGCTTCAAGATTTTTATTCCCAACTTTTAAATATTTAAATACTGAAAGTCTGACAGAGGCTTAAATCCTTCGGAATACTCTGGTTTAGTAATTGGCAATAGGGATGCACTGATTCTGATCCTGGTATGGAGTATCGGGTCGATACTGTTCTGATGTACTCGTAGTCGTTAAAGTTAACCGATACCATACATCAATACTTAAAATGTGGAAACTCTGCAATCATTTCAGAGCAAATGTTTTTGTTTTCACTTGAAATGTTAGTTTAATTGTAATTTTTGTTGTAACAAGCTAAAAATGAAATAAAACCTGTCTTCCAGATCATCACCTTTTTTGTATGGTAGAAGTATCAGCAAGTACACTCAGATCCAAGTATCAGTATCGTATTGGTTTGAAAAAAGTGGTATCGTTGCATCCCTACATGGCAGTCATATTTTCCGAGGTTCTCAGTTAAAAATGATGGCTGAGCAGAACAGCGGTCAGCCCCCAGTGTGGTTGTCACATATGTAAAGTGTACTGAGGGTTGTGGGCAAAATGGTTTTAATGTAAGTTTTGACAACTTATATCTCTTTAACCAGTTTCACACAGTAATGTTGTCCATGTTCTTTAATAGTTTAATGTTCTCTACTGTAAATAGTAGTTAGTGTCACAAGAAAAGGCCACTTTAATTGGCTTTATGATTCACAACTCGTCTATCTCGTGTGTGATGTCAGATCAAACCTACATTTCTCAGACAAATCCAGATAAAATAGCAGCATGGGTTTTCTTTATGACAAAATAAATAGTCAACCAATAGCCTAACCACCAAATTCCAATAGGTTCAGATAGCAGACAGACTGGACAACTGGAGTACAGTTTTTTTTAAGTTCTCTGCTTAGATTACAGATAATGTAAGCTACATGAGGAGTTTCTAGTTCTCTTTTTTGGGACTTTTATTTTGAAGAACAGGAAATGCTCCGAGCAGCGTTGTTGTGAAGTGATTGGAGCTTGATGGGACTTCCTGATAGATTGACAGCTCGCCGTGCCTCGGTCGTTCGCCTCGCTGCCTGCGGCTCCTGTTGTGTGAACGAAGCGAGCAGAGCTCACGGCGACACTCACTTTTAGTTGATCGCCTCTAAAGAAGTTTGAAACGACTCCGACTTGGTGTGGATTGACTTTTTCTTTCGACCCTGTGGGCTATGAAAGTGCGGCAAACAGAGTAGCAAAGGAGGCAGACCCGTCCGTTTGATGGCTGCCGGGGATGGAGCGCAGCTGCCGGCCACAGTAGCGGCCAGCCGGAGCGTGGAGAAGGCTCTGGAGGAGGCTGCCGCCAGCGGGGCTCTCAACCTGGCCAACCGAAAGCTGAAGGAGTTTCCCCGCAGCGCCAGGAACTACGACCTGTCCGACATAACCCACGCAGGTCGGTGGGCTTCTAGCTCTGTTAACTAGTTTCTGTGTTAGAAGTTAGAAAAAAGCAGCTGGCTGTAATAATGAGAAACGCCTTTTGTTTTATGGCCACCTGCTTCTTTCTTCTAACGGGGAAGGAACATCCTCCCTCTGCGTTACACAATATCTGAAAAAGTCCGCTGTTTCAGCGTCTGTTTGAGGTTTCACCTCTGTTTGGCTCTTTATTAAAACACTAATGTAATCTTACGGTGCATTTCTACTCAAATCTACTCCAACTTTATTAATATTAATGTAATCAGTGTAGCGCAGATCAAACTGCGCTGCGTGTGTTGCGTCGCGGATAGCCTGCACTTTTTTACCAGTTTAAAAGTTTAATAATGAAGGTTTTATGGCTGGTAGGCCTTCTTAACGCAGACTTATGTCTCTACAAACACTGTTGTAGCTTGGAAGGAGATTGTGGCGTCATTTTAAGCAAAGATAATGGAGGAGAAACAAGAGAGTTCCTCTTCCTCCTGAATGCAAGTGCAAAAAGCCACAGAGTTGGTAGGTTACCTTTACGGTCGCCTCGGATTTCTGCTTTTCTGCCGCAGTCTTTCTGCTGTTCTCTCTTTCATCTCAGCAGTTAGTTGCGTAGTTTAGTTGTCAGTGTTACAGCTTGAAGTTTCCCCTGCTTCTATGGTTGATCTGACTCTGAGAGGGGGAATAGCTCCCTGGGCCTTACAGTACAGAGAACAATTACAGATATTCTGACGGGAATATTTGCCCACAGCAAATGTAAATCTGTTAAAACACTGAGTAAAGAAGTGTGATTTCCACTACTCAGTTTTATGTCAAATAGAGTTTAAAAAAGTGGAGAACTGGAGGAAAATAATCTGCCAGTTCAAGTTTATTTTTAGTATATGTTTCAGTATATGTTTTATGATTGGAGCCAATAAGCTGCTGTTAAGAAATATTGTGGACATACTTTCTGTGACTGCGGCAGAAGAATCTGTGCTAAACAGTGACAATAATATCAAACATTCTCCTATTTTCTTCATATTGTTATCAAACGTATTCCGTCTGATTGGTCCGTGTACCATCAGAACTGTAGAGGTGGCAGCATGTTGGAGCAGCTCTGTTATCTTGGTCTGATTGGAAGGAATTTTTTTATTCCTTCATTTTTATATGTAGACAGTTCTTATGATGCATAACCATGGCAACAAAGCATTGTTTTCATGACTAGAGCAGCTGATTAGCATTTCAAAAGCTCAAAATAATACCTGAACTCTGACCCCAAGTCGTCATGGGGGTTAAAACGGAAGGATGGATGCAGATAGAGATGGAGGAAGTTTAAACCATCATGATGGATCATATCTGCTACCCAACGTCTCCCTGCTCGGCTTTCTCACCATACGACCAGCTAGAGATTTAAAGAGGAGCGGCAGATTAGCAGAGCTAGCTAACAGCTAACGGCTAATGCTGTCATCCAGGACATGTTACTGAGGAACATGCTCTCTGCTGCCTGCATATGGAGCTGTTAGCATGTCATGATGGTCATGAGGCTGTCATACAGCAGCAGTCTTCAGTCAGAGGCCTCTTCAGATTCACTGCAACTCTGACTGCTACTGGAGATCCTGACAGCCAAAAGCATCTCCATCTACAGGGACTCTTGAAGATGCTTGGATGATTTGATTTACGAGATTTAATTTATTCTTTTTAATAAAACACCTCCTTAGCTCCTCCCTGGTGTGTACCTGCAGTGATGGTGATGGTATGTTGAACCTGAGTGGTCAGTGTAAGGGGAAGGATTAGCTTATGTAAAGCAGACATGATGCAGTGGTCTCCAGGAAACATTGTTTGGACGTGAAAATCACCTGAACAGAATGCATGATCTGGACCAATCACATGCGCTCGTTTAGCCAGCCTCTTTGTGGTCTGCAGTTCTGTAGATCACAAACTGTATCTAGCAGCGTAGATGGTAGCTTCCTGTATGTGCTGCTGTTGGTTTGTTCTGAGCATGTGCTAGTAGCAGACCTGCAGGCCCAGAGCGACAGGGACAGGGAGAGTGGACCGCTGCCATGGAGGCCGGCCAACCAAAGGACACCTGTCCAGTGTACCATGTTCTACCTGCAGGAACGCTTCTTCATTTGAACTGGGCGCAGGAATTTCACCTGAGCTGTTAAATGTTCAAGCTTTGAACTTTAAAGTGGCAGCACAAATTCAAAGAATGCAGTGTGACACTAATAAAACCTCGAGGTTTTGACAGTCCAAAGAACATGTATGGTTCAGCGTAGCCGTATTAAGGACCTGATAGCTGCTGTAGTTCCTCTACTTCTTAAGGCCAGTTTATGCTTCTTTGTTTTGACGGAGACAGATTGACGCAACGCCATTATCCGTCAACGCAAGGGCTCTCCGTCACCTACGCAATAACGCACGGAGTGGAGGTCCATTTTCTTACTATCTGTATCTGTCAACGGAGAGCATATGCCTGTGATTGGTCAGTTTCAGCAACAGCCAGAGATCGCTTCACCAGAACGTTGCTCTATAGTCGCTGTAATCAGTAGCTAATGCAGCGTTTGGCCACTACATGCTTTATATTGAAAGGATCATTTAGTCTAGTAGTAAAGCTTTAAAGCTTAATCAGAACTTAATTTCTGTCGTCCATTGCAACTTGAGGAAGAAATGTGTTGACAAGCCCAGAAAAAAACTGTGATAGTGGGCAGAGACTCCATGAAAAGTTAGCGCCCCCTGCTGTCCTGGTCGAGCAACGCTGAAAAAACATGAAATAGTGGAGAGGAAAAAACAGAGAACTATAAATGGAAGACGTCTCCTTCAATACAAAAGTCTGAGCGTAAATTTGCAGTCGGAGAAGCATAAACTGGGCTTCAGTGTCAGAGCAGCAGACCTTCCAATAAGAGCCTCAGTGATGTCCCAATATGCTGCTGAGAGACTGAACTTATGAAAAATATTGAAACATGTTGAACCTGATTGTGTTTGTGTCTGTTGTAAAGCACTTTGTGATCATTTCTAGAACGGTTCTGTAGAAATAATGCTTTACTTAATGATTCAGAGATAAAATAAGATTGTTCAGGCAGAATGTTTGATTTGTAGGAGCGACGTGTTGGATGCTCATGTCTCCATCCTTTTGCTCCTCTACAACACGTCCATCCTTGATTTCATGTTTCTGCAGCACTCAGGCTGTTTTTGTGCTCATGATAAAGTGTGTGAGTAATGAGGTGTTGTGGGTTTCTCTGACGTACCTGCTAGTTATGTCTGACTGCAGCAGCCTCCTGGGCACCGTCTGCTCCTCACCCTGTCACTGTGGGTGCTGACGGTCAGCTCATGTCCAGATTCATCTCCACATAGAGGTAGATGGAGGCAGAATCCAGAGGAAATCAGGACTATTATTTGGACTTGGCCTGCCAGGAAGAAGCCTAAGATCCCTGACCTCACTGCTGGAGCTGTGGTGAATCACACATGGCATTTATTTATTTTCTGGCTCACCCTGTTTTCTAGCCTAAACTGTTAGCTTCAGTGATAATCACCGTTTGTACAGTATTGGTTTCAAACTATGAACCAGTTCAGCAGTGCAGAAGGGTTTCAGATGGAGAGCAGCCAATATCCAGTCTCCAGATATGCAGAATGATGAGGATTCTCCTGGTTTTTCCAAATAATATGAAGGAGTTGTTTAAACACCACAGTGCTGCTAAAGCAGTGGCATCACACTGGTTTACAGGACCAAGGAGTTTTTACTGTTAGAGACGAGATCAGGCTAGGAAACATCATCCCCCATCCCCAAAAGGAGCAGCTTCCCTCTCAGAGGTCAAAGGTTCACACACACACAATGGAGACTTGGCTCTCCTCCTCCTCGGTGTTTCCTGGTAGCCCAGAGTGGAGAAACCAACGCTGCAGCGCTGTTCACCTAGTAGACGCAGGGGACTGGTGTTGTTACAGACTGTTGTTTGATGAATGTTCTCAGTCACCCTGCGGGGCAAAAGCTTTTATTACTGACTGTGTGTGGAACCGAAGGGGCGATACACAGGCTCTGTAATTAAAGCCTTAATATCAATCTAATTTAGTCACAGCGTGTATCTTTGAATTTGACTTAAATCTGAGAAAAACCCAGTTGTGAAATATTAGCATATTTCTGACTGTATGCCACCTATCCCAAGCAGTCGGCTCAGCCCCGCTGTGTTCCCTTTGTGCTCCTTGGGCTGCTCTTATTGTTTCATGGTACAGCTGTGCTGCTTGTGACTGCTGCACAGAGCTCTTATTACAGGCAGAGCTTTAGATGGGGTCCACACAGGATCAGCTCAACATGAATACGAAAAACAGATTAGAAACTCTGTCAATTTGAAAAAAATATGTAAGTTAAAATATTGTAGAAAAAAATGATGAACCTAAATCCATAACCAGTAGGGGTGTCACGATTCTCCAAATCCTCAATTTTAGGGTCACAATTTAATTCTCAATTTTTATTCTTTTCCCTTTTCTTACAGTATAGAGCCCTATTCCATTTTTAGACTATTCTAGTCTATGATCATTGGCTTTATTCATTGCATTTTGTACAGTAAATCTTAGTGATTATTTTTGTGTAATGTATCACATTAGGCATTAATGGTCAAATTGAAATAATTTGTTTAGAATATTATTGTATGTACAATAAATGATTACACTTCTAATTGTAACAATCTGGTGTAAATAAATAACAGACTCCTTTTAGTTAGAAACAAGGTAATTTGCAGATAACAGTGGTCCTCTTGTTTGCAACCAGAATGTGGACTTAACTCGCGGGGAACTCAACATTTCCTCACCGGTGATTTGAAAGGAGAAGGTGCTGCTCTGGTCCCTCATCTTCTTTCTTCATTTATCCTAGCCATGGTTTAACTGTAGCTTAGCTAATAGCTACTTGCAAGTGTCAGCTAATGTGCTCTATAGACATCTCTGTTCACACAGGATGGAGCAGTTAATACAGCTATAATATGTTACAAGGTGGTGTTAGCTGTATGAGAACAGGTGAGTTAGTTGTTAGGGAAAATACAATATGTGGTTCCTTGTGATGAGGAAATCTGAGTAAATAGAGGGTTGGGTGGTAACTGTTGCTACTGAGTCTGAGTGGGATGCTAGTGACGCTACAGTATGTAAATATGGGAAGAGGTGATCACCATCGTCTTTTAGATTTCAATGCTCAAGGTCAATATGTCATTTTGATTGATTTCAATAAAAAATTGAGATCGTGACACCCCCTCATAAGCAGAGGAAAAAAATCTAGAAATGGAAACCAGAATTAAAAATATTTATTTCTTTTAATATAGAAAGTAGTCTAGGATCAGTTCTTCTGTTCTTCCTGTGTCTCTGCTCGGTCTTCTCCAACCTCCATGATGTGGCAGAGGACCACTTGTACTGAGCCAGGTTCAGGTTCTGGTTTTGCTGGAGGTTTCTTCCTGTTAAAGGGGAGTTTTCCTCTCCACTGTCGCCACATGCTTGCTCAGTATGAGGAATTATTGAGGAATTGCTGTGGTTGGAGTCTGCATCAACAGGAAACTACTCCCAATCAGTTTTCCTTACATGGAAAACTGACTGGAATGTATGGAGGAGTGTATTCGAAATGATTTTTCTTGAAAAGTGCCTTTAAAATGATATCTGCTGTGAATCCCCACTATATATATAAGATGAATGGAATTAATTTGGGGCTGCACGGTGGCACAGTGGTTAGCGCTGTTGCCTTGCAGCAAGAAGGTCGTGGGTTTGTATCCCGGCCCAGGGTCTTTCTGCATGGAGTTTGCATGTTCTCCCCGTGTATGCGTGGGTTCTCTCCGGGTACTCCGGCTTCCTCCCACAGTCCAAAAACATGCATGATAGGTGAATTGATCACTCTAAATTGTCCGTAGGAATGAATGTGAGTGTGAATGGTTGTCTGTCTCTCTGTGTTGGCCCTGCAACAGACTGGCGTCCTGTTCAGGGTGTACCCTGCCTAACGCCTGATAATTGCTGGGATAGGCTCCAGCTGCCCCGTGACCCTGAATTGGATAAGCGGTTAAGAAGATGGATGGATGGATGGATGGAATTAATTTGTAACCTAAGGTATTCATATAATAATTAGTTTATTATTTAATAAAGCTGCTGTTTTGTATCTTCAGATTGACAGTTTTTATGTTGCTCTTTCCCTTCACTTTCAGTCCTCAGATTGCACTTGCTATTCAGCCATTTTTATTTCCAGACTTGGAGCCCATTGGCTGCTTAGGGCTTGACATAATTTCTGCGCGGGTAGCTGGTCCTCTGTTGTTGGTGCTGTTGAGTAATGTGATCCTGCCCAGGTTTTTTCCTGGCTCAAACAGAGGCAGAGGTGGTTCCATCCTGACCATGCGCCAACACATGCATGAATTCTCTGCATTCAGCTGACTCACATTTTTTAAAGGCAAAATATTTTTTAGTTAAACGTTCTAATAAGAATATGACAATTATCATTTTAAAGCATTCTTTTACTAAAACAATATACATAAAAACACAAGGAGCCAACTTCAAACTGAAAGTGCATTAAGTTGTAGAGATTTATCCACAAATCTGGCAGCCAGACATTAACTATTATTATTAGCTTTAATTATTTAATTATTAACTATTCATAGCCTATTATTATTCTGTTCCACGTTTCATCCCAATAAGCACTGAAGGTATAAACAGGTGTTGAAAATCACATCTTTATTCAGTTAATAACAGCTGAAAGTCAAAGGATTACGTCTTTTGTTTCTCACATGGCAGACATTAAAAATCCATATATAGCACAAAGATGGCAAATTTATACATATCCGCCCCAGAAGAATATGTGCAACAATAAAATGGGTTACCTTGGTAACCTATGCTGTTGTTGTCCGGTCTGTGCAGAGAAACTTCAACTTAATTTATAGATCAGAATCCTGCAATAGAACGGGTTCCTGCAGCTAATCTGCTGTTTCAGGAGGACCAATCAAATCTCTCTCTGGGAGCGCTGGATGCTGAGATGGTGAGAATAATCTGCATTCAGTGCAAAGATGGAGACATTTTCAAACTCTCTCCATACAATGGAAGGTGGGAGTTAACCAAAAATATTATATTAATATTTTTCATCCATCCACGTAAAAAAAAAAAATAAAACGTCCACCAGACCCATAAAATTTAGATTATTTATTTTTTCCATCTTGAAACGGTACCTGCAACATTGCAGAATGTTTGTCTATAAACATCTTAAAAGTAGCATCTGCGCAGAAAGAAAACATGACGGTGGCAGAGAAGAGTATTTATTGTTGAAATACACATATTTGTTTATCTACTCTTCACATTTAATAAATATAATTTCTCTTTCTGTTTCCCAGTGAATTAGACGGGAGGAAAGCTCTCTATATTATCTCTATAATCTGTTTAGATCCAGAAAAATGACCGCATTTGTAATCTGCAGTACTTTATTTAGAAAAATGACCTTTAGTTTAACAGATCGCTCGCAGCTCGCGCAAAAGTACGTCAGACGCCGAAACATTAATTTTAAGGCGCTCTGCGGTTGTTAAAAAAAGGCTCAGGTTTGGTGGAGACAAACTCGTCATAAAAAGTGTCCTGTCCAGCATTCTGACCATGATTCTGACCTCCACCAGTCCCTGCCGGCAATTTTCACATCTTGTCCCAACCATGACTACCTTCTAACTGCTTGTTACGATAATTTGGTTTTTAAAGTAGTGGCTGATTTTCCCAGGTCATATCTGTAACGCTAAAATCCATTAATAGTACTCTGAGACAGAGGATGTTTTTAAAAAATAAAGATGATATGCTTGGATGCCAAAAAACAAAACATTTACCTGGTTGAAGAGCGGGGGGGAAATCAGGACACCGATAGCACCAACTAGTGGGAAAATCCCATTTTTACACTATATGAAAAACAATTTTATCTTCTTTTTCTGTGCTTCCCCCGGCACACCGCTGCTGATACAGCGCCCCCATGGTGGCACAACTCTGCAACTGCAGTAAAAATAACTTCCATATAGTTGGGGGCAGAGAGATATCAGGCTGAGGCGTCACAAAATTAGCTGGAGGCGGCCGCCACGCTAATTTGAACGCAGTAAAAACCCTGCTGCCTCATCTGGTGTGGCTAAACTAAATGCTGGCATGGCAGACCATCATTCATCTGCCATAGGTTTAGTTCAGTGATCATGGGTGGTTTATGCAGCTACAAATATTACTGTAAGATACATCAAAATGGATGTGATCAAGTCTAAATTGTGTGTGTAGAAAATATGCTGACTACCTTTGCCAAGAACAAAGCTGTTATAATGATGGTGAAAACATTTAAATTATTTACCAGTAAAGCTCCTTGTCTTGCTGAATCAATATCTTACCTACAGTATTCTTCTAAAATGTTTTGTCAGTTGGTCTGATGTGTAGTACGGCAACAGAGTGCTAATACAGGATATAGAGAGATTATTGGACTATGTCACTTCCTGCTATACTGCAAATGTCGGGTAGCTGAGAACTGGATCCACCAGTTTATTATGAACATGCATTAAACCTTTCAAATATTTTACAGTTTCGAGACAAAGTTCTAGCTTGGCATACTTTATGATCAAAATTGATTCACGTCTGAATCTCGATTCCTATTCAACAAGATTCTGAATGGATCCAAAATGATACAGTTTTGATTCTCAAATATGTTTTCTAAACATTTACAGCCTATTTATTCGCTGTACATAGTATTTGTCGGGCAGTGGCCTCTACAGCGTGCTGTTCCAGCAAGGGGGGATCTGCTGCGCTACCAATGTGTTGGTAACTAATTGTAGCTGCTAGCACTGACGAATTGTAGCTGCTAGTGCTAACTAGTATTAGCTGCTAGCACTGACTAGTTATAGCTGCTAGCGCTGACTAGTTATAGCTGCTAGCGCTGACTAGTTATAGCTGCTAGCGCTGACTAGTTATAGCTGCTAGCGCTGACTAGTTATAGCTGCTAGTGCTAACTAGTTATAGCTGCTAGTGCTAACTAGTTATAGCTGCCAGAGCTTACTAGTTATAGCTGCTAGCACTGACTAGTTATAGCTGCTAGCGCTGACTAGTTATAGCTGCTAGCGCTAACTAGTTATAGCTGCTAGCGCTAACTAGTTATAGTTATAGTTAAAAAAAAGTTAGGCCTTATTTTTTCATAATGACCTATCGGGTGGCTTAATACAACAATCACTACTTACTCCAAATCCCTTTCTCCTTTCAAATCACAAGAAGGAACAAATAATTTGAGCTGCAACAGAATTTGTTGATAGTCCCTAAGCGAACCATCGCCTAAAAAGTAACTTCTTCATCTCCGTCAGAGGAGTTGTCCTGGAAAAATGTTACATTAGCCTAGGTAAGTGTTGTGTTCCGTTTTGATCCGATCCTCGATGCATTAAAACACTAACCATAACAATAATCAACCAAATAAATTATTACGATCTTAAACAGGACTCCCCTTCCCCGGCTCACTGTGAATCACTGTTACAAGAGACACAGGAAACCTCCCCAGATTAATAACATATATGTATTAATTATGACATTTCAGCTGCTGTGCCCTTAATAATGCTGCTATAATTCTGTTGAATATTTCTCTAATTAAAGTGATCAGAGTCCAGCCAAACTCTCTGAACAGTGGAACAAATCCCAGCGTGCCCTCCTTCTGTATCAGTGCATCAGCTGCAGTGATCGGTCACTAACAGTCTGTGTCCACTGCAGCCACAGATTAGCTCTTATCCTGGTTAGGGTGATGCTTTTGGTACAGTGTCCAGGTCTGAGATGATGCTCAAATGCTCTCATAAAAATCTTCTTTGATTGGTTACTTACATGAACTGTGTCTAAATGTCCTTGTCTGCACCAAGTGGTCAGAAGTTGGAAATGCAAACTGTCAAAATGAGATGGTCTTGAGATTTTCCTTAGCCAAATAGGCTAACATAGCTAACCAGCAGTTGTTGATTAACCGTGAATAATATTGGCAACCAGAGCTGGTTAAAGGGCCAGCGTCTCTTTCTGCACTCAGGTTAGATGAGCATCTGCAGTGATGATGAACAAATAATCCATCTATAGATTATGACCTTTACTATAGTTAGCAGAGATTATAGAGGAACTTGTTTGGCTAGTTACGTTAGCACTTGTATGATGGCGATGAATTGTGACATTCGTGGTTCTTAGTTTCATTCTGTTGGAAACAAATATTTTAGCATATTGTGGGTATTTATATGTTATTACAGCATTTCATGGACACAACATGGCAGAAGTTTCATCTGGTTTGTTGAAATGGAGCCAGGCGTTAGATGGTTTCCTCCTGCTGCTCATCTGAAGGCCTGATCTGTGTGGAGAGGGGGACATAATGGTAATATGAGGCAAATTGTTGGGAAAACCGGAATCAAGAGAATCGTTAGGAAGTGACTGGGAACACTGGATTCGTATAATTATGGGGAATTATTTTTCCTACCTTGCAGGATAAAATACCATCTGTTCTGTAAAATGACCTTTGGCTCAGTTGGTAAAGTAATTTGCTTAATCACAGGGTCGAAAGTGCAATTCCAGCTTCCTACCATCACATGTCAATGTGCCCCCGGGCAAGGCACTTAACCCAAAGTAGCCTACTAAGTTCTGTATGGGCGTATAAAAATGTTTGCGAATGAGAAATGTGGCTCCAGTGTAAAGAGTTTTGATTGGTCAGTATGACTAGACAGCTCTACATGAGTCCATTAACCAATCAGAAAATGTATTTAGCTATCTTTGGATGGCTGCCATACAGGAAGTCTATTAAAGTGAACCAGTTCTAACTGGACCTTTTTATACAGTAGGCACACCATAAAAAGAATCTACAGTCCTCAGGTGTCGCTGGTTTGATTCCCTGCCCCGGGTCATTGACGTTCCTTCCCCTCTCTGCCTTTCTCCCGGTCTACCTACTGTTGAACAGGAAATTAATGCCATATAAACCTCTAAAGTAAAGACATGGGAACAAGCAATGGCTAATTAATCAATATTTCCACTTACTTGTTTCACCATTTTTTTTTCTAAATGGTTTTACTAATTTATAGGCTTTTTTCGCAGCACACACAACTAAAGCTGCACAGTATTACAAAATAAGCTAAATATGATCATATTGGTGAATGTTAGGTTATCACTATCAATGACAAAACAAATAATCCAGAATTGTTTTTCTGCTTTGGGTTCATGATAGGGATGTTCGATATTGGCTTTTCTACCGATATCCGATATAGCCTAACTCATAATTTCCGATACCGATATAAACCGATACCGATATATGGGGACCCTCCTTCTTAAAAAACAAAAACTAATAAACCGTTTTAGGTAACCACAATGAAATATCTTGTATCATGCATACTTGAGTTTTAAAAAATGTAGAAAATATAATAAGTACTAGAATTTTAGTTAGGCAATTGAAAAAGGTGCCATTTTTATTTTGTCTTCAAAAGTAGCTGGAACATTTTCTCAAAAACTAAACCTCAAATCTGTCATATTTTACATTCTGAGAGAGAAAAGAAGTAGCTGAAGAGTTTGATATATAATATGTGTATGGTGTGAAAAACTCATCTTATTAAAAAAACAAAAATGGAAACCGATAATTTCCGATATTACATTTTTATGCCAATATCGGCCGATAATGACTTTAGGCCGATAATTTCGAACATCCCTAGTTCATGACCAACATAGATCCCTGATGATGAGCTGATTCTCCAGCTTCTAGAAACCAAATATTTCTGTTTTAACAACTCATCCCACTAAAACATCACAACTATCGCAGAATATGGATTAATGAAGCATTTTTGCTTTTACTGTGAGAAAGCACATGAAAGCACATATGACTTTATATGAGTTGCTACTTTATAGGCTGAGGTTGTGGTCATGGCAACCATCTAGATCTGGTTGTTTGGCCAGCATAGAGACAGTGGAAACAGTTGGTAGATGGGAGCCGTGTTAATACACTTTGTCCCCACTCCTCTCTGACTGCACGGATGCCAGAGACAGCCACACGCTATCCTGACCACATCTGAGAGGCCCAGCAGCTCATGTTAGTTTTGTCTTATTAAACTCAGCCTGTTTTTTTATTTTTTTATTCTGGTTTTTCTTTATGTAGTTAAAGGCTGTCTATTCTTAGGGTGAGATACCAAATGGAGAGAAGTCAGCTGGTCAGTAGGTGCCTGGTGGTTCTGTAACGGATTCCTCCGGCTCTGACCCGTCAAATGGTGGAACCAGCAGCTCGTCCCCTCATATAGCGCTAGCTTACTGAGGGACTCTAATGCAGTTCAGCCTCCTTCGCTGTCTGAACCACTGAACTTTCATTTACGGTCTCTTTAACCCAATAACAGCATGTAGATAATATTCATTTCTCACTGATTTGTGGAGCCAAACTGACCTGACCCCACCCTCTAAGGCAACCAGACCCACCACACATTAACTCTTTGTATGAACATGGTGAAGATGATCATAAACATGCATGAGAATTAATAAAGAAAATGATGAATAATAGGGATGTACCGATACTGGTATCAAGGCCGATCAGATTTCAAAGTTTGTATGAAACCAAGGCCCTCATTTACACACCGATCCGTGCCTGTTTCGTGCCTAGGAACAATTCTACGCATTGTGTGGTATTTATCAATTTGTACTTGTGCGTAGAAACGTTCCTAAATATAAGTACAGTTCTGATAGTTCGTACGCACAGCATCTACTGTTAGAACAGAGGAACTGCAACTCTGATACAGTTTTACTCTGACCGAATATTTGTCTCAGCAGCTTATAGCCTCCACCAAGGAGCGCATGTTGGCATGTTGTGTTATAACAAAATAACGGAAAAGTTCTGGACGGACTAGCAATAAACTTTCAGGAAATGTTTGAAATTGGCCAAGAAATAAGTGATTTAATGTTGCAGGTGATCATGCATGACGATCCTGTCAGTCGCAATCTGCGCTCTTCGGCCGCAGACCCCCCTTCCCGTTTATTTATTTATTACACCAAGCACTTCAGCTTAATGGGATGTTGCCACACCTTCAATTAAAAGGTTTGCACACTGCACCATTACAGATAAATAGTCCTGTTTATCAGTGAAGTAAATTGTCCTTTTTTTCCCCTTGCGTACTGATGGCAGCACAAGCCGTGTCTCCAATTACGCACGGATACAAACATGATGATCTTAACGCCTTCTGTATTAGATCTGCCCCAGCTGTGTACTGAGAGATGTTTTACTGCATTTAGTTTAATACAGAACCATTTTTTCCCTAATTTTCAACAGGAACATCTCCACTATCCCGTCCGCATTTACTGCCCATTATCTTTGTCCCAGGCGGAGTTATTCTTTTTTTTATTAGTTTCCCCTGAGCTGATAGAATCAAACAGTAATATTCATTATTAAGTTATTTAATATGTTCAAAGACGTTAACAATTTCCACAAAAGTTAATATTAGAAAAATAAATTATTCACCACATTTTTATATGTCTACTCTGCAGCAGAAATATAACGGCTGCATGCCGGTTGGAATTAAGTAGAGAAACCACTGATAACAAAAAGTAT
Organism: Apricaphanius iberus; assembly: GCA_028564705.1. Taxonomy (NCBI): domain Eukaryota; kingdom Metazoa; phylum Chordata; class Actinopteri; order Cyprinodontiformes; family Aphaniidae; genus Apricaphanius; species Apricaphanius iberus. The sequence continues at coordinate 491,936 of JAPXFQ010002241.1, read as the reverse complement.
TAGTGGTGATATGAATTTGTATTAACTGACATTTGTTTAGGTCTGTTCATCATGAATACTTTTTTGTTGCCCTACCCATGTTTCACCTCGGTCTCTGTGTCACTGAAGTTCCTTTTTACGCTCTCTTGGAAATTATTTTAAGGAAGAACGTGAGGACTCAATGCATGTGGCAGATGAAATGGTGCTACCAAATATGGTTTATTCAGGGCGTTTCTGTATGCAAATGACTGTGAACGGGCATGAGGACCTGGGTACGCACAAGTGGAATTTATCAACAGCTGATTGTGGAGGAGCGTGCGTACGAGAGGCCACCGCATGTTTCATAAATCCCACTTTGACGTGTACCTACGCACATCCTAAATTTCCTTCGTAGGATAGAATATAGGAACATTTCTACGAACGTTTGATAAATGAGGGCCAAGGAGTGGACTGGGATAGTAATTCAGACTGGGAATTTAATACTATCCCAGTCCTACGACCCCTCCCTGACTGATTTTTCTGTTGTTGCAGTAAAGATATGACGATATGGAAATCAAAGCAGCCAAATTACAGTGAAAATTGGCTTTGAGCCTTTTGTGCCATTAATATTTTTTTTTCTCAGTCACCTGAGAAAACCTGTGCAGACCCTCTCTGACCCTAGTCTGTCTTTTTGGACAATAAATATTTTTTTTAAATATGTGAGAGCACCTGGATGAGTCCCGACACTCATGATGAGCAGTCTACCTCTGTAAGAAACTTTCCAGCGTTTCCTAGGTTGGCAGAAGGCTGCATTCCATACAGGGAAAAGGTCAGGTACAGGAAAACTGAAGCTGAATGACTGCCTTAGTCTGGTTGAAGTTGAACTGCAATGAACAGGATAATAATAATAATGTGGTTAGGAAACTGAATTTCTCTGCATATAACTTTAGCCTCAGCCAAGCTTTTAGCAGGAAGTGATGAGACCAGCGATGTAGGAATAGCAAGTGTATGTTGGTGAAATCTAATGAACCTAAAATAACATTTAAAGTCCAGAACAGTTCACTGCAGCTCCAGTTATAATTAGGAAAGCTTTCTGAGAGCGCAGACCTCTGCTAGGGCTCTGAGCATTCAGCAGCAGTAGTCAGCTTCATGTCGGATCAACCCCAACTTTTAATCAGCTGTTCTGGTCCCACTGCTGACATTTCCTGAAACTTTCATCTAAATCTGTTCATTACATTTTGGGTTATGTTGCTAACAAACAGACAGGCATAAAAATATGACCTCCCTGCTTCTGTTCTCTAGATTTTTATTTCTGTCTGTCACGGACTGATGCTATAGAGTCGTATTCTCCTAAAGCTAAGCTAAAGCTAGGCTAAAACTCATTGTCTCCTTGTTGCTGCTGCATTTTGACATGTGCTGCTTGGTTTCTCCAGTTTCGCTGTCTGCTGTGTAGATGGTGTATACCTGGACCTGTTGAACAGAGGCCCTGGGTTTACGATTGGCTGAGAACCTACCATGCACATTATGTGTGCGCTATGGTCAACATATGGTTGGAGACATCTGTCAGCTGTTTACATGTGGGGCGTGTCATGTGTGTAACTGTGACTGTTTGTGTGCATGGATATTAGTGCAGTGTGTGTGTGTGTGTGTGTGTGTTCCGCCCCATGAGTCTGATTTCCTCTGTACTGCGGATGTGGGTTGTCTGTTCACTTCTGCTTTGCCTGCAGTCTTCTCTGCATCTTCACAGCTTTGCTTCTCTGGTCCACGTCTCCTGCAAGTCTCCATGTCCCAGTTTGTTTGAGCGTGTTGTGTGTGTGTGTGTGTGTGTGTGTGTGTGTGTGTGTGTGTGTGTGTGTGTGTGTGTGTGTCAGAAACGTACTTCTGCGTTCTCTCTGCCCTCAGCAGCTGGTATGGATGGGGAATCCCTCCTCGGCCCCATGGGGGGTAACCTGAGAAACAGATTAGGAGGCTGGAGGACAGGCCTGATGGTGTTGGGACTGAGAACATCTCAGTTTGTAGGTAGCTGTACAGAATGGGGGGGAACCAGCTGCTAGTTTGAAGACATGGGCATATTTAAACATGTTTATTGGTCAGAAGTGAGTTGGAGATTCTGTCCAGATTTCTAACAATGGCGTTCTTTAAGGGACATACTTACTACCCACTCCTCTGCCTCTTCCTTTTTTCTGTCTTTAAGGAACTTCAGTATCAGTTTATAAAGTATCTGTCCTTTTTAGTATGCAATCACAGTAACTTCAGCAGCATTCTGCAGGAAGGGGCAATCCAAAGCTTCAGCGCCTCACTGACAGGCAGGAACGTAATCAAAATGAACATCACCGGCTGGGATTTTACTCCGTCTAAGTTTACTTCCCATTTTAAAACTGAAGATAGTATTGTATATAGTGATGATTAAACATATCCAAACCTTATCATGCCCCTGGGATACTTTTTAAAACTTTAGAAGGTGTTGGAGCGGATCTTTTACCTGAGCTGAGATACCCTGACAAACTATTTCCTGATCAAGTTTCCCTCATCCTACTCCAGAGCATCGGTTAAAGCAGATGAAAGCCTGGAGGGATAAAAATGGACACAATCAGGGTTTGTTATCAAGGACCAGATCTGGAATCTTCCTGTGTGATCTTGTTAAACTCTCTTCCTTTATCACATCCACTTCTGTTATGGCATCCTGGCACACAGCAGGTATCCACCATGTTTACTGTTTCTAGGTTTGGGTCAGCCGCATAGAACTGTAACTAGGCAAATAATGGAATCATCACTATGTAGGGGCAGGTCTCACCTTTCTTGCCTCTGATTGGATGGATGTTGTCTGGCATGATTGGCTATTTCTTTTGGAGGCTAGTCTCGCCTTTTTTACATCTGATGGGTAGAAATCCTCCTCAGCGACTGCAAAATGTCAGTAAAAAACTATCAGCTGGTTTATTGAAGTATTAAAGTCTTTCCACTGACAGAACGAACCCAGGTCAATATAACACTGAGAAATGTGTGCTGTCATATTAATCTTCTAAATTTACAGTTCTGATTGATGATGTGAACTTCTGATTAATGGAGTACCTTGGCTGTTTAATGTCAGGAAGTCTCTTTGGCTCACTGGTAAAGTCGGTGCCTTTGGTTCGAGAGTTAAGGGTACGACTCTTCAATACGTCCTCCTTATGCACCTTTTCTACATAATTATAGTATTTTGTAGATTTGTAATGAAAATTAAAATTTCTGTGAGGAAAATTTAAACTAATAAAACTCTAAGTACAGTTATTACACTGTTTAATTCACATGATTTGTTTCCATTAGCTGAGAGTAAAAAATGCTGAACACACCTGTGCCTTAACTGGGTGGAAGATGTATGAAATACAAAAAAACAATGTTTCCCTTCTGTGTGAGGTGCAGGTTTGTTCCTGTCAGCAGGACAATGAACAGAAATCACCACAGAGCTGGTTAAGGCTTGGTCAGTGAGTCTGGGACGCCCACCAATTCCTCTAGCCAATCAGAGGCAAAAAAAAAGGCTGGACATGCCCCCAAAAGAAATAGCCAATCATGCAAGAGAACTTCTGTCCAATCAGAGGCGATGAAGGCGGGATCTGCACTTACTGCGTGACGATTCCATTTTTCGCCTGCAGGAGACTTCCTGCCACCATGGCGCTGATTTGATTTGAACTGTTGCATACTGGGAGAATCCCATAGACACTTTCACATCCTCTCATGGTGCGGCTGTGTTCTCCAGAGATCAGGGACGATGACCCAACTAATGCTGTAATGCTGTGGCACTAAGACTGTCAGAAGCAGGACGTCAGATTTCATGGATGCAGAAAAAAAGGAGTCTGACTAAATTTTTTTCTTGTAACAAATAAAAAGATGCAGGATCGATCAAATTTTTTTTTTTTTTGACGTTTTCACTCCTTTCTGTTTGACTCCAATAATAATAATGAATAATAATAATATTGAATAATGTGTTTTGGGTATATCTAAGTAAAAATCATTTAGAATATCGGCCAGTAAAAAATCTACTTGGCTGTTAAATATTTTTCCTCTAGTCAAAAATGTCCTTTCAGAGCCTGTATGTATTGTTTACTGAGTGTTTATAAGGAATCAGCTCTTTGAGCTTCTCCAGTTTGAAGTCTGAAATAATTGGAGCGGTCCAACACTGAATCTGATGACTCGGCGTTGGACAGAGATTCTTTGTGAAAACATCAGTAGAACATTAGATCCTTGTTAGATTGTTTCATCTCATAAGCAAATTGTTTGAATCCTAACAAGTGAATAATCACTTGGTTGTCTCTAGTTTTACACCATGTAATTGACTAATATTAATGAAGAATGAAGAATAATGTGAATGTAAACCCTCATGGTCAGAGAGCTTTAGCTGTGCCCAGCCAGTCTTCCATCTGCATGTTTTCAATAAACCCAAATGCTAACAGATGAGCTTCCTCTCAGTTTGAGCTCCTTCTTTGGTAGTGCGGCCGTCTGAGAAAAGCACCAGCTGAGGAAAATAAACTCCTTATCAAGCTTAGTTCAGTCCTGCACCGTTTCCCTCTTCAAATAGTAAGTTAAGTTTGGGTTTCTGTAGAACTTGGGAACACTTGTTGGATCAGGCCAAATAAATCTCCAAATGCCAGCATAAACATGTTTTTCATCTGTAAAGCTTTTTATCAGTAGAGCATCTAAACCTTTCACTAATTCAGAAAGCGAGAGGCTGTGATGTCGACGTGTGGAGGCAAACATCAGAAGTTTAAAGCAGGACATGACGATAGCTCGGCCGCTGTGCTCAGCAGCGCTGGGATGCTGCTGGATCTGCTGACACAGAGTGGACAGCGTGATAAATAATGAAGCTGAAGGCTCTGGCTGCCTTATGTACCCCAGCACATCCTCCATGTGGCCACACTGTTTCTGTGCTGAGAGAAGGCTGGATATGTTTCTGCTGTTTATTGGTGTCCTACAGAAGCTTTGTAGTGTTCACTGACTAAAACCCTTTATTAAACTTTTGTCTCATCATATATAACTACTTTCCATTTCTAAGGGATGTGAAGAAGAGTTCCTGGAGGTTAAACCATCAGAGCAGTGTGGTAAGAGTGGGTTAAAAGTAGCTGCTGCTGTGTGGAAGCTGCTGGGAAAACCCTGTTCTGGTTCTGGATTGTTCCATTTAAGACTTAAAGGGTTAGGGACATGGAAACGGAAAACGGTTCATCTGTATAGACTAGTTAAACGGCCCATGTCGGGCTGGGTGATCTGGCCTCAAATCAATATCCCCATATATGTAACGGTTTACCTGGATAAAGGTAACTAACTGATCACTAACCTGCAGGTCGGTTTGACCCTCTTGGTTTAGCCAGATCTGACCTATCTGCTTTCATGGCCTATCATAGAAGTGTGTTAACACATTAATGGGTTGTTTTCTGCCAGAACTAGTTTTGACATTATTTCAGTAGCAATGCCGTTGCCATGGCAATTGAAACCTTTCAGCCACGGTCTCTTGGCTGTGCTTGTTTATCTCACACATGATCTGTGTTTAGGATGAAGTGTACACGCTTATTTTAGAATATCTGAGTTTCAGTCATTTTAAATCTGACATTAGTTTCAGTTTTCCTTTTTAAGTGCAGCTTGTTTCCAGAGTGTATCACCTTTTTGCATAAAAGCACTCCACTTTGCATTGGAAACAAAAATAAAGCTTACAGCCCATTACAAAGCGAGCATCACAACCTTTCTCCCTGTGGACAGAAACTTCATCTCTACAGAACAGACTGTCTGACACACCCGTTTCTATGACTTACAAATAATACAACTCGGTTATCTTTAAGCTTTCTGGCTTTTCCTCCAGCAGTCAGATTCATTTACAGAACAGAATATTTCTAACGTGTTAGGTGGGATGGACTCCTGCTGCCTTTCTACTGTTCTAAGCTTCATGAACTCATTTATCCACAAGTTCCGTCTTGTTTTTTTGCTTAGTCACCATCGGGACAATCAGAGCCTTTTTCCATGCTGGCTCAATGGATCATTAAATCTTATGCAACCTTTGTTTTGTTACCAAGAATGAGATTTCTGAAACGACCATACTGGGAAGCACTGACTAAACGAGACTATGTTCCATGACCAGTTCTCTGCTTTTTATTCGAGTTTCTCTAAGATCTTAAAGCTCTCTGCTGAAATGAGCTGGTTAAGTAGCCAAGCTTCTGCCAACTGTAATTTTAAACTTTTAAGCCACAGGTGGCGCTGCTTTAGTTTCTACATTGTGACAGTTGTTTATAACGACTAAAAATGTTTCCCCATCAGCTTCTAAGAAGCAGAGAAGTAGAGGAGACTCCTTTCCGCCTGTTGACTGGCTGATTAAGGCTCTCTAAGTTCCCAGCCTCTGAGCCAACGTATTGATCAATATATTTAGCTTTTTTCATTTCTAATCCATTTTTTTACTTTAAAATGCAGATGCTTGCTCCTAACTACTTCTAGTATTTACATAATTTTCTCAAATTCATCTCCAGATCCCACACATTTATGTTTCCCAGCTTTGGGAAGTCATATAATACTATAATGTAATTGACCTGGGTTGTTTATTGGAGCATATAGTTCTTTTAGAAGGTCAGTAGTGGTAAAGGTGTAAAACTGTTTAGAAACTACAGCTAGGCTGTTATATTGTCAAAGCAGCAGACACTTTTTCAATAAAATCTTGTTGTTGGGATGGAAATGATCCATTTCAATTATTGTTCAAGATAATCAGGTAATCCTCAATTTAAAAATATCAGTGGCTAACGGAGAGCTAGGCTAAATGTACTTGTGCTTGTGTTCCCCTGAAGCTACTATTTTCTATCCATGGGTTTCATCACCGTTTTTGTTGGCTTTATTTAACCAGATAAAGACCTGTTTAAGTCTTTTAGGTGTCAGTAACGCCTCTTGGTGACACAGCAGTTCCATGTAAGTTACAGTAACAAAAACAGGAACTTCTCCATGGTTTCCTTTTGTCTAATCCTTCTAATGAAATGACACCGTTAGGTTTCCAGTTTAGTTTTCAAAGGATCAGGAGCAGAGCAGTCAGTAAACCAGAATGCTTGTTTCCTTAATTCAGTCTGAACTATAGGAACATCTAAGTAGTGAGTCTGTATAATGCCTGCTAGTTCTTAGTAGCTATAAGTAGGGGTGCACATATCCGAATTTTTCAGTTCCGATAGCGATGCCTGGGCTTTGTGTATCAGTCGATACCCGATACCGATCCTGTACTATTGTTGAATTAATAAACTGTATAACTTCCACTTTATACTAGGGCTGCACAATTAATCGGATCTTGATCGTGATCACAATTTCGGTGGCCACAATTAAATGAACCTGATAGTGAACGATATTTACATTCAAAATGCGAGCTTCACTACGTGCCTCTTCATCACTGCCTCAACCAATAGTCTGCCAACCACCAGGGGGAAAACGCATGGCTAAAGCTTCATTAAGCTGCCCAAATAAAAACCGCGCACATGCCACTCAGCACTCATAATGGCTGCACTACGCTTGCTACGTAGCAGGTAAAAAGGAGTATCTGAGCAATGTAGTAGATCCAAATCTCCATTATAGATCTGACTAGTAAGCAGAAAGTTCCCGAAAGTGTACTACCGCCAAAGTAAGCAGCCGGTGGATGCTACGCTATCCCACAATGCAGCGGACGCCCCGAAATCATAGAAGAAGAAGGACCTAGCTAATGGCTAAATGGCTACAGACGAACTGTTAACCATTGACACCGCCTCAGTTTCGGCAGATAAATGTACGTGAAGCGATGTTACTGATTACTGTAATTGTTTTTTGACTGATTGAACATTTAAGTTGTTAAGTCATACCAGACAAAATAACGGCTAGAGGAGGCGGGACCACAGGCGAACGTAACGTAAACATCTGGGTCAACAGAACGGTCAATACGGGTAAAAAGACACGCAAAATATGTGGAGCAGTCAGTCTGATTTCATGTCTATTACGCGATCGTTTGCTATGCAGTATTAAATTAACAGGTGAGTAATAGTTGCTACGTAGCATATAGTAAATACTAAGGATTTGGATGCAGGGAATGTCCTAGGCCTTTTCTGTATAAGCAGTAATCGTTTCCGTTAAATTGCACTTTGAGATTGCACTTCGCAATAACATATTTAGCTTATACTGATACATATACATATTTACAAGTATTGGAGTTTGTTTTTGTTTGTTTTTTTTTTGCATTATTAATCATCTATTCTAATCTAAAGTTTTATTTGTCACAAAAAATTTTGCAACATTTTACGTTTATAATTGGTGCAATGAAAATAGATATTTTACAGGACTGGATGAATGATCGTGATTAATAATTGTGATTACAATATTGACCGAAATAATCGTGATTATTATTTTGGACATAATCGTGCAGCCCTACTTTATACCTTTCTTGAAGAGACTAATGGCACCTGACTGTACTAAACATAACTAAGACAAAATAACATAAAATATAAAATTACGACAAAAATGAAATTTTAAGTAAAACATGTATCTTTTTTGTGAATTTGTTTCTGATTTTCCACATTTTGATATCGGTTCATGGTATCTGTTAAGTTTAACTTATACAGATACATGTACATTAGATGGTATCTGGGCCGATACCCAATAACAGTATCCTTATTGGTGCATCACTAGCAATAAGCATAAATATAGCGGGGCTAAGCCAGGACTAAGTGTAACTTGGTGTTTAGTGAGCCAATCTGTGAGCTCTTAAACTTCCTGCAGCTTGGATTAGTGACTGAATCTCAGAAAATCTGAAACCTCCATAAACCAAACAAGTTTGATTGTTTGTAGCTTTCAGTGGTGATTGTGTTGATTAGGGATGGATATCGTTTAGGTTTTTTCCGATACCGGTGCCAAACTGGTACTTTTGAAACAGTGCTGGTGCTTAAACCGTCCTTAAAGAATGGAAAATATTCGAACTTCGTCCAAAAATCCTCGTATTTTTTATTTTTAGTAGGGCTGTCGAGCAATAAAAAATGTTCATCTAATCACAGGGTAGCTTTAAATGAATCACCATTCCTAAATATGACCAAAAAAACGACAGTTTTTCATGTAAATAAAAGGACAAATCTAGATGCAGTTGCTCTTTAAAAAATTAAATATAGGAGAAATCAATTAAGTTTTTGCTTTGAACTCCACAATCACATTCACAATGTATGTGTGGTCTCATGTGAAAAATAACGAATAGAGGTAGAACAAACCAAAATATATGAATAAAATTAACATTTAGATATCAGCGGTCTGTATTAAATATCACATAAATCAAATGTAATATAGACTAATCTAATGTCACAATGGACCATTTTCCAAAAGTAAACACTCAGCAGATTCTCCAGTTCATCACAACAGGAAATGAACGCTCTTATTTTGAAGATGTACTTCCGCTAATAGTTAGCACTAATTTAAGTCTGAAAACATCAATTTAACTGAATAATTTTGTATTTTTAACACAGCGATGTCTCACTATGAAATGTACTGAAGCTATACAGTGAGCCAATATCCATAAATCAACTTAAATACGGAGCATTTAAACTCTGCACCGCACACACAGTGGAGCTGATATCTGAAGCGGACGGATAATTCTCACAGACAACTCATGAACTTTATCACCACAAAGCCAATATGCCAATAATAATATACTCCTATCATTTAGGATCACAAACACATGCTGCTGCAGTTTGGCTGCTTAGGAAAGAGAGCTGGTGTGTTACAGGCTGAATCATAAACAGGGCGCTGTTCTGGGAATGCGTTCTTCATTGCGTAAAAAAAACGGGGGAAAAGGGTTAATTCTAGGAATGAATCGATCCGCCTTTGTGCATTCTTTTCGACAGCCCTAACTTTTAGCAGTTTGTTGCACAAAGATAGCCATGTTTACTCTTTCTGGTGATATAGGGAATCACTCCTGGCTGATGGCATACCCAGAATCCATAGTGTCTGACATCTCCGGGAAAATAAGAACCGAAATAAGGCACCAAAATGTGCGCTGCTTTTCGGTCTGATTACTACCGTTTATGTCAGAACCGGGACATCGGTACCCATCCGTAGTGTTGATGGGCTACAGTGAATAGTTGGCTGTCTCATAGTGTCTGAAGACGTCATGTCTTCACTGTACAGGATCAGATAGGTTTGTGTGAGACGGAGGCTGATCTGTCTTAATCCTGACTCTATGTGGGTCTCAATCACCCAGGTGTGGGCGATGACTAACCGCTCTTTTGTTGCACATATTGTAAAAATCTCTGTTTCTGGGAAACACATAATTATGCATACATTACAGAGACTGTGTTTCTTGGCCCATATGGCTTTGTTAATTCATGCGAGAAATAAATCAGGCTGGGCTCATACTGCATGTGCATTAGTTGGTTGATGCTGGTGAATTCCTGGATATCAGCTTATTTTCCCTGTTAAATCTTGAGATCTGAAGCCATTTTCTTTATGCCAACATATTTCAAAAGAATTTAATATCTAGAAATAAACGGTAGAAACACAACAGTGTCAATGCACAGTCATACAGAGAGACGGTGTCATACTTGTGTGGTTCTCAGCGTTCTAGCTGTTCAGCACTCTCACCCACACAGACATGTAGCGCGGAGTTCTAGCTGCTCATTGGCTGGCTCTAACACTGTAACAGGAACCAGCACGGCCACATCCTGTCTTACATCATGAAACAGTCGTCTTGCTAATGGCAACATTAGGAAATCCAAACCAAACAGATCAATGCCAAGCTCAGGTCTTACTGTCTCATTAATGATCAGGGTAAGATGATCATTAATAGCATGACGTGTTTGGTTACTGTTCTGGCTGTGTAACAGTAACCAGCCCTCCATCACGGATGTTGCTGGACTCTTGTGTTTTTTTCTTCTCAGTTTGTAGCAACAGGTCTGAAGTCAGTTTAGGTGAGACTTGTCGGGGTTTTGATCACCTTTTGTTGCCCTCTTTATTTCCCTCCTGTCTTTTGCTGCTGCTGCTTTCTGCCTGTCCACTCCAACTCTTTTCACATATTTTTATCTGAGGCAAGTCAAGTTTGAAAGTGCTTTACTTGATGAAAACATAAAAGAAGCCAGATCCATATTGCTCTGGTAACATTAAGGAGAGTGGTGAAAAGTTGGTATACAGACTGTAATCAATGATGTTCCAGTTATTATTGGTCAAAGGCAGCTTGAAGCAGATTGGTTTTTAGCCTTAACTTAAGGTGCTCAGTGTTCCAGCATTTTTTCAGTTTTCTGGAAGTTTTTTTCAGATTAGAGGGGCAGAGAAATTTAATGTTGCTTTCCATTTGTGGTTCTGATTAGGCCTGGGTAAACATTTACTGATTGAATGAATTCAATTTTTTTGTTCCGAGGGATAAAACCCCCCCCAAAAAAACGAAGTAAATTGAGTTTCGGTGAACTGGCACATTTTTGGCTCCCCGGAGCGACAGATGTGGAGCAAGAGACCCTGAGCTGTTACATTTGCCTAAAGCCCTTTGTAGTTAAAGGCAGCAGCAGCAGCACCAACCTATTCCAGCACCTGAAACAGAGGCATCCAGCCATCTCACACACTGGCATTATGCTACTGGATTAGCTTAAAAAGACAGCTAACTGTAGCAGAGTCTTTTGCACAACTTGGCTGACAACTTTTGGGGGGTTATTTTTAGGCCATATCGCACAGCCCTAGTTCAGATTATTGGGATGCAGACTTGATCTGGAACCTCCTGAGCTCTATGAACAGTTGCCATGACAACAGCTCTTCAACATACTTTGGCGCTAACCCATTCAATGATTTATAAACTAGTAGGAGTATTTAGAAGTCTATTCTCTGAGCTACAGGAAGCCAGTGGAAGACTTAGAACTGGAGTGATGTGTTCTACTTTCCTGGTTCTAGTGAGAACACGAGCAGCAGCATTTTGGATCAGCTGCAGCTGTCTGATGGACTTTTTAGGTAGACCTGTGAGGATGCTGTTGCAGTAATCAGTCTGACTAAAGATGAACGCATGGACGGGTTTTCCCAGGTCCTTTTGTGTCATCAGTCCTAGTGGCAGCTGGGTAATAGAGGGCGCTAGGGCGCCGCCCCACCTCTGACAACTTGCCACATTACCTTGAATAAAAGTCGAAAATAATTTTTATAATAAAAAATGTTTCGAAATATATGTATATTTTCTTTCAGATGTGTAAGATAAATGTATAATAGTTTAAGGGGAGTTGAGTTGTGGTTGTGTTGTCTGATTGAGGACGTATTTCCGCCTTGGGGCGCAAAAAGCTCCCATAGACTCTCGTTATAAGTTGTACATGCGCAGTAGCTCGTCTTCAATACAAAAGATAGGACGCCTTGGGGCGCAGAGAGGTGCGCCCTGAGGGGGCGGGGCTTACATATCGTCCCCCTCCAGCTGTGGGGCTGAAGCTGAAGTCAAACAACTTCACAGACGTCTGTTATAAAGCGCGGCTGATAAACAGGTCAAACCGCAGGAGTTGGAGACGAACAAAGGCATTGCTGCGTTAAAAATGCGCATTATTCAGTTAAAGTGATGTTTTCGCACTTAAATTAGTGCTAACTGATTAGCGGAAGTAGCTGTAGTGCAGACGCCGCTACTTCACAATAAGAGCATGTATTCCTATTGTGTAGATTGATGACTTGATTGAGTGTTTACATTTTGGAAAACGGTAAATTGTGACATTTTATTAATAAATCAATATTACATTTGATTTATTTGATATTTAACACAGCTGCTGCTATCCAAATATTAAGTTTATTCATATATTTTGGTTATTTCTGCTTTACCTTTCATTTGTTCTTATTTTTCATATGAGATCACACACATCATCTCCCTCCTCACATTTATATCACCCAAATCTGTATCAGCAGCTGTGTTGGAATATTAAACAGCAAAATAAATATAACAGCCTTTTCTCCACCATATCTTCTCATACTCTGAATTGCTTTAAGTGGAGCTCTGGCAGGTTCTCCCAGTATGAACAGAGTGATCCCAGTCTGAACCAGTACCTCTATAGACAGCTCAGTGTTTCCTCCTCTACAGTAGCAGTCTGTTCTAGAGAAACTGTTGAAGCCTCTGACTGAAATTATTGTTGTTGTAGGATAGTCCTATTAAGAAGACGCTTTGGGTTGTCCAATACAGTATGATTAAGAAATATTCATCTTTACATACAACAAATTTTAGCCAGTTAGTTTGCCTTAGCAACTGGTTAAAAGATCGATATGTCAATGTACGAATGTATGTAGTCAATGTATGAATATGATTATGGAGTTAAAAACAAAATTCTACTAATCTCTATAAAAAAGAGCTGTGGTCATTGGATTTGTCCTTTTACTATAAGATTTTTAGTTTTTTAGTCATATTTAGGAATGCTAATTAGTCTGGATTAATTCACATCTATCCCTTAATTAATTAAATAAATAGCCATCAACATAGCCCCCCCTGGAGAAAATTCCACCAGCCGCCCCTGATCATTCCTTCAATCCTAGAAATGTTCCTCAGCTGATAGAAAGCTGACCTTCTTATTGCCTTTATTTGACCCTGGAGGTTCAGGTCTGACTCCATTATTACACCTAGATTTCTGGCCTGATCAGTTGATTCTAGCTGGATTAACTGAAAACAAATAAGTTTGTAGTGTATTGTTTAACTATGTGACATGTCAGGTTGTTCCTGCAGACCTTCCAACCCGCTAGCTGACAGAACCTATAGAGGGTAGTTCTCCTGATTCCTAAACATCTCCTGCCCTGATCCTCGCTCTAAGCTTCCAGCTGTTTTTGGTTTTTGAAGAAAATCAGTGTGTCAGTGAGTTTTTTTCTCGCCATGTTCAGCCGGTTTGTGTGGAGAGGAGGGCCAACCCAAACCTCCGCTAACCAGGTTACAACAGGAACAGCGTTATAACACACTACAAACTTCATAGTTGGTACACTGCTGTGTCTGTGTAGACTACTTCTGCTGGGTTAAACAGGCAGGCCGTTGATAATTTTTAACCCTGCTGCCACCTAGTGACTGGAGGCTTGTTTATCTTTCAAACATGAGTAAAGACAAAAGTTTTCCCGCCTCTACTAACATTAGAATAATGTGACACCAGATGGTGGAATATCTTGTGTGGTGTGATCTCTTTATTGTTTATTGCTAGGATAATGTAGCCTCTTATGCTGACTGTTTAACATTGCTTTTGTGACTGTAAAAGCTTCAATTTGTTGCACAACATGGCACACTGCAAATCCTGAACTCTCAGTGGTTGTAGTATTTATTCAAAGGTCAAGTAAAGAGTTCAGCGAATCGGTGAAGTGTAGGAACAGCCCCTTGGTGGGTATGAACTGATTCACAGTCAGTATCAAGCATTCCAATCTAGGTGGCACAGTTTCCTTCTAAAGCTGGAAAAAAAAACATTCCTCATTGCAATATTACTGTGTTGAATGTTGGACACCCTGGATTGATAGATTTGAAGTTACTTATTGTGTTGGATAGACCTTCACTGCCTCTGGGGCCAACATTTCCAGTGGCTGTGATGCTTAAGCTGGCAAAGAGGAGGAAAATAAGCCATATCGCTATTGCGATGCGCGCAATGCATTCTGGGGTTTTGGACCCCAAACTGCAATAACTGAACATTCATATAGATAGCGAAAGTTGCAAAAGTGATGATTTTTAACGGTGGAAAGTGGAAAAACTAAAAACATATATTTGCTGCAGAGGGCTGCCTGTGTCTGCCAAACATAAGAAAGAACAATGTGCACCAGCGTGTGCAGCTACAGTGCAGAAACTACTGATTGTTTCTGAAGAAAGAAGAGGAAGGTGGCGAATTGCAAGCTGATTATTGGTATTTTTGAATGGCATTTTTACTTGTTAGAAGCAGTAAGAGCCCAGATAAGGCTGGGATGCTCTAAACATTAATCCGTCACATCGACTTCCAGCAGTAGGCTATGCTAAGCCTGCATGCTAATGACTATGCTACCAAAACTAAAACTGTTAGATGTAGACGATCAACAGAAATATTGAACAATTAACATGTTGAATCACATTTCTTACATTGTTTATCCTCATCACACGTCCATTTGGATCCTTCTTTTCTGTATGTAATGTATATAAAATAAAAAGTGGTTCATTACAAGAGTCGGTATCATTCATACACGCTTTCGTATTGCATTCTCCACCGTTTAATGTGGTAACTACCGTTTCTACAGCCAACTACAACACAATGAGTACTGGGCATACTTGAAAAAATCCAACAAAAACAGCCTGTAAGAGGCTTTAATAGGCTCCCTATTAACAAAAACACATTCATGCATACGCTGTTTGTTTGGGGTCCCAAAGCCGTGACCGGGGGTCCAACCCGCATTTGTGAGCATGCGCACTCACAATACCAATATGGCTTATAAAGCCCCAAAAAAGCAGGAAAATGTGGGTTAAATATAACAAAGAAAAGAGTCACCCTTACCCTGTTAATGATCCTAAGAACAGAGTAATGTGTGCGTTTTTTAAATAACCAACCAAACAAAGAAGAATTGTCCTGATTTATTTTACTAGAGTAGACATGACACCTTACTTTATGATCTGCAAAAGCTTTCAGATCTTTTTTTATTTAAAAATTAGAATATTTACCTTTTGTTTTGTTAAAAAAATATTGTGTGTATAGTTTATTTCAGGGGAAAAAAGTATATTTTGAATTACAATAAATGAAAAAGAGGTTGCAGTTTGTTGCGCCATGGTCTAGCAATGAAAAGAGACGTTCTAATCCTGTGCGTCCGTTTGTTCTCTCCTGGTACTCAGGCTTCCTCCCACAGTCCAAAACCATGACTGTTAGGTTAACTGGTCTCTATAAATGGTCCTTAGGTGTGAGTGTGTGCGTGGTTATGGGTCCCAGTGATGGACTAGACCTGTCCAGGGTGGAGTCTGCCTATCAGGATAAGGTGGGAAACCCATTGAAGACGTTTGGCCTTGTGTCCTTGATCTGACCTGATGGCGTGGTGCTCAAACATCACACAACATAACATTATCGTTCTCGCTGTTTACTCCTAAAAAGAAGGTTCTGCAACGTTGCAGCAGTGAGAGCTGTTTGTTTCATATTCATCAACCATCATACTGCTGATGTCCCACTGTCCATCTCTTTCAGACGGATTTCACCTTTATTATGCAGTTTGTTCTTTGCATGTTTGTCTTTCCCAGTTCTATTTGTTCTTCAGTCCCTTCATCATCTGTCGTTTTACTTTGTCTATTATTCTTTGTTTGTTTCTGTCCTTGAAACTTGAATATAACCTCGAACCGGACATATTGTGAGCTTAAATATCTTTGTTTGACCTGCTTTTGAATTCATGGAAATAGACCATGTCTGGTCTCATGTTTGAGACTTTATTCACATCAAAGTCCCACAAATAAGACTCAGACTGGACATGTGTCCCTGTTTCTGCTCATGTAATGAAGGGTACTGGAAAGCTGCTGTACATGTTTTACTGTGAAAGCATGAGCTAGGTTATTACCTAGTGATGATGGTGGAGTATTATGGGATGGTAATAGTTCACGACAATCTCCTAATGTTAGCTGAAGCTTCATAATAATGGCCACATGAATGTCTCTCCAAATAAACGCTGTAATAAATGACTTTAAATCATTTAAGATTGTGTCTGGCTGTTAAACGTCCTGCAACATTACAGGAAGTCGTCTAGCTGAAAATATCTAAATAAAAGCACTTCTGCTTACATTCATTTACAAGTTCATCAATCATTTACTTCTTACACTTGGCTTGATCGTTGCGTTGTAATTTTACCCCACATTTCGGCATCTTTAAGATTTTGAATTTAGAACAAAGGTTTTAAATGAGAATTTAGATCATGGTCAATTATTCATGAATTATACTATGGTTGGGGTGAATACTCGATTCTGATTGGCTGGAGGGTGTACATTAAAACTTGATGATGTACACCTAGGAACGGCGTCCCGTCAAATTGCCTGATGACAGTTCTAAATTATTGCGCTGGCTCAAATGGCAACGGAGTCTCAACGGTTCAACCCCCCGCGTCGTCCATTATTTTCTGATAATGTACACCTCGTCTGGCATTATCCCTTACTTATACAACAGTTAGTTCCGACCAAGTAATTTGATTGGACAATAAGCTTTCCTGGAGCGCTGATATTTGAGTACAACAGCACTGGAACGTTTTTCAAACAGTATCACTCCGCCATACAGGCAACTGGCAACAGCCTTTTCTTCCTTCCAGTTGGAACTATTTGTTGGCGTAGCTAAAGGAATGATTAAACAAACAATCAA
Organism: Apricaphanius iberus; assembly: GCA_028564705.1. Taxonomy (NCBI): domain Eukaryota; kingdom Metazoa; phylum Chordata; class Actinopteri; order Cyprinodontiformes; family Aphaniidae; genus Apricaphanius; species Apricaphanius iberus. The sequence continues at coordinate 474,738 of JAPXFQ010002241.1, read as the reverse complement.
ATCATCATCTGCGGTTGCTACTTTTAAATAATAAAATGAGCTTGTAGAACTGTTGTATAACAGTAATATTACACGGGTGTGCTTATCTGCGGCCTCGTGCCTACGACCCAATCACACCAGTGCTGATATTCACAACAGCACTCCCACTCCTGTTATGTTACTGTAACATTTTCAGCTCAGAGTGAAGAGAAAAAAAACCTCCAAATCAGATTGTGTGCAACATATAACTATGTGGATAATATGAAGGCATGGAGAAATAGGTGACATGTTATTCAACCCTAACAGATTTTTCTTTAGAGCATAAAGAGCATATTTACCTTATTTGTCATAAGGTAAATAGTACATTTGATCACTTTTCAAAATAATATGAGTTGTTAGTTTATTAGATGGTAAGCGAAATATAAATGAGTCACACAAAACTGTTACTGAATATTAATAACCTTTGAGATAATTATTAAATGTAATTGTAATAAGCTAGCAAGGGTTTAACTTTGATGTTCACATTGGTGGGGAAACAATTTGGCGTGACGCCCCGGCCCCACCATCCAACCAAATATGTTCACTTTCTTATAAACCAAACTATAAACACAATCAATAACCAATTAACCAAATAAATAATAGGTTTCATTTTTGCTCTAAATCAAGCTTTGTATTGCCTTTTTATGATCTAAAATGAACTGTAGTTAGCCTATTATAACCTATGCTGACATATGTCTCCCCTGTGATTCCCCTTGCTCTCTCCCTGAACCACCGCTCATCAGACCTGCTGTAGTTCATCCTATTGAAATAACACATGGTGTCTAACTTTGAAATAACATGTAGCCTATGATGCATTTACCAATTTGCATCATCAGTCAAATGTACATTTAGTAACCTGTCCAGTTCTGTCAAATGTACCTGTATCCCTGATTCTGTGTCTGTGTCTAAAGCTGAACTACCTGGCTGGGATCTTCTGTCTCCTCCTGATAAATAGAAATTATGTCATGGGGAGTGACAGAATGCATCACATCTCAAAAACCAGCAGCATACGTGCATTTACATTTAGGGGAATTTGAATAATATTCCACTTTAATTAACATTAGTTAGCAGGGTTTTCATCATAAACAAGGTTACTGTGAACTACAAAACACAATGGGGAACGTTTTAGCTGTTTGCTGACAGACAGCCAATCCATGGAAATAGCAACAACTTGCCAAAATAATGTTGAAAGATTAATATTTATGTTAGGCTATATGACTAAAATGTTTACAGATAGTTATGGGGGAAATGATTCTAAATGAATAAGGAAACACACGCATGCTGTGCATTTGGCACACACGTTGTACATGCTTGCAGCCACTGCACACAGACTGCGCGCATGGCATGCACGTCATGCTTCCTGTAGTTTTATTTTTTAGCACACGTGCATTTGATGTCATATCTGGCTTAGTATTGTTGGCATGCTGAGCCAGCTTGGTGGTTGTGACTGCCGGGTCTGGGAGCTGCAGAGCAGCAGCTGCAGAGCAGCAGCTGCAGAGCCCCAAAATAAACGCTTACTGCTGGGTCATTCAGGGATTGATGCCGCTCGGTTAGAGGATCCACTCATTCAGTCCAGCAATGTCCAAAATCTATGATATCATCTGTACGGGTTTTCCAGTCATAATAAAAAGCTAAATCAAATAAGTTAAGTTTTATATGTCATTTATTTTCACCAGAACCCGGCTGCTTAGCAACGGAGACGCAGCGAGGCAGCACTCTCTTTAAAACCATTTCTACGAGTTGCTGCAACTACCAATGGCGCAATATGTGACAGAATAACACTTTTGAGTTTCACAATATCCATTTTTCCATCGTCTAGTTCGGGAGCTCGTCATATAGGAGATTGCGAGTTGTTCATTTGTGTATGTCCTCAGTCTAAAACACCCAGTAACTGTGCTAACTGGAAGTTAGTAAAAGCCAACTGAGTGGTCCCGTGTTCTGGCCGTGAAACTAGGCTATACTAAACTATACTAGGCTATATAATAGGCTAATGTCTGGCTGTTGACATCGGATATAATGTATGTCCCTTCAGGACGAATTAAGAAACAAGTCTTGTCCGCTTCTTGTCTCCGGTGTCCCGTGAGTCATGTCAGATCTTCCAACAACAATACATTATCCCTTAATAGGTATAGCGTATGTCATTGTTATTGTTACTATGAATTGGCAAAATGTGTCTGACTGACTTACAGTTTTGTGAAAATGAAAATAGCTCTGGATGTCCTCTTGCTTCCTTTTTTTTATTCGACATGCTGAGTTGATATTAAACTTCGGTCCCAAACACAACAACATAGGAAGCAAAGCCAATCACAACATGCATTGGGCGGGGCTAAAGAGGTCAGAGTTGACGTGAACGAATCATTTTCATTTTGGGTGTGGACTTTGGAATATTGGTATGGACACGTCCACACCATCTATATGCATTTTACACCCATGTAATCTAGACCGAATGGTAAACAGTTCAGATTTGGATTCCTAACCTATAGTGATGCTGCGTTTGTGATGTCATAGATCTTATGAGAAAATATCGTAGTTGTTAGAGACTCTAGGCTTGACTAAGACTTGGAATGATGACCCTTGTAAATCTGTTTGTAAATAACAATAGTGTCATCAATTCTCTCCCTGGCAAGGTGCAGTATTTGACAAAGTTGGTCATGAAATGCTACTGGAACAACTGGAGAGGTGTGTTGGACTCTCTGGTACAGTACTGGGCTAGTTGGAGACTTGCGTCAAGAACAGGAAATTCCTTGTGTTAATCGGCAATTTTTGATTGGAAAAAACAGAAATATGGGGTCCCCCAGGGCTCCATCCTGGGGCCCCTTTTATTTAATGTCTACATGATCTCTCCTATAAAGATTATAACAGCCAATATGATTAGCTACCATAACTATGCAGATGATGTTCATCTCTAGATTACAAAGTCACCAGGTAATGATTAAGAGTCAGCACACAGCTCTAATACAGAGCTAGAAACTACTGATCAGGCCTGAAATCTAGGTGTTGATTGGTCAGCTGGCTGCCTCCTCTCCCAGCTTATCGATAATGAGAGCTGCTATTACTTCTGTAATACACAGAAAAGAATAAAGAAGAGCGAAGAAACACATCCAGGATGTTCCTTATTTTTTATTTAATTCACCTTATTTTAAAATTGTTGTCTGTTAACAAACAAGAGCAACAATCAAGTAATAAATAACATAAATGATTTGCTTTTGGACTTTAGTGCAACAGTATATATAAAAAAGTTGGGATGCAACAATGCCACTTTTCTCAAACCGATACCATGACAATATTTAGATCTGAGTACTTACGATACCAAGTCCCCATGCTGATACTTCTAATACACTAAAAGAATGCAATGAATTGAAGACGGGTTTTGTTTCCTTCTCTGCTTGTTACAACATATGATGGTGAGTTATATAAAAAATAAGATTAATGACAAATGACCACAAAAATAACATTTAAGGTGACAAAAATGTTCTGTTAAATTATTGAAGAGTTTCCACATTTCAAATATCCGTTAATGGTATTGGTTAACTAACAGATACCAATACGATGGATGTCAATCTTACATCTCACGATTAAATTCAATTTAGATTCAGAAGTGATTCTCGATTCCAATCACCTTTTTTTAACTTAATCACTACTCTTTTTAACAGGGATTTGGGGGCGGATTTGCGAATTTGAGGATCAACAATTATCCTCTATAAGCTGAAATATGTCAAATTATTAAATTGCACAGCAGCCAGCATATTTGCAGCATTAACATTAACAGTAAATACAGTTTATCCATAACCATATCTGTGATTGGATTAGAACATCACTTTCATGCATCACTCGTGTTTGTAGCATCAACACAAAATGTCTTTTATAAGACCTTAAAACCTTGTCTTTTTGTCTTCCAGAAGAGACTGTGGAACATGTTATATTATTTTGCCTGAAACATACCATTTAGAGCAGGGAACTGGTTCAAAATTTAGAATATATTTAATTGCAACTGGTCATCCAAGAGCTTTTAAAGCAAATTTCTAGTTCTGACAAAAAAAAAATGTAGAGATATTTTAATAAGATTCAATTAATAGAATATAGCTTTTGTTTGTTCATTAGTACTTGAAAATCAATCGGGCATATTTAGTATGCACCAAATGTCGCTCATCAACCACCATTAAACAGACGTTTATGGCTTATGTTATTATTTTCAGTGATTTTTTTTTTTTTTTCAGAAGTTTTTTTTTTACAGAAGTTTTAAAAGTCCTGAACTCAGTATATATTTTGGACGTTCATTGAAAGTGCCACGTGTTTTCAGCTTTGGGTGTGTGGCTTAAGAAAGATCTCTAGTATAGTTTATTTCTTTTTTATAAATCTAGTAAATATAAATCAAGTAGCTAAGTGAGGCCATTAGCATGGAGAAGTCCTTTCAGATGGCCCAGATTGTTGCTTTCAGTGAAGACGGGGCAGACTGGATTTCTCTTTCGACTTTCATGCTGAAGCATCAGGCTAGCAGCTACAGCTAGTTAGCACTAGCAGCTACAACTAGTTAGCTAAGACGGAATCGCCTCAGACCTGCCCCTTGCTGCAACAACACACTATGAAGGCCGTTGCCTGACAAACACTATGCACAGCGAATAATTATGGCGGTAATGTTTAGAAAACATATTTTTAAGAATAAAAACTAACATTTTGGATCAGTCCAGAATCTTAAACAGGAATTGCGATTCTTTCTTTCGAATTCTTTTTTTCTTCGGCACCCCTAATGATTACATTGGAGCGGTATTGGCTCCGATACCTTAATCATCATCTGTGCATCCCTACAAAAAGTCTGTAAAAAAAGGCAAAATCTCAACCTAAATAAACTTCATAGTGAGAACATATACATAATTATCAGAGTCCTGATCTGGAGGTAAACTCCGATACCGATCAATTGTGAAACCACGTAATCTGACTGGACATCCCTAACTCATTACTTGGAGTCATTATTTCACAGTTTTAGCTATTTTTCAGGGCTCAAACTGGTTTACTGGGAGTTTATTTTATAACGACTGACAGACCAAGAATGAGAAAACTTAAGCACTAATGGAGCTGATTACACAGGTTTAGCTCTGCCTTGGAACTGCAGAGGAACAATTTCATGGATTGCGTCACTTGGCCGAGTTAAGGCCCCTGATTATGTAACGTTAGCAGAACTATGACACAGCTGTTGGCTTCATTGTTTTTTCTTTTTTTAGAGTGAATGAACAAACCTTTCTGGGAAGTGCCAACTTTATTTTTCTAAAGAGCTCTGCTTACTGGTACATCTGGAGGTCAGTAGGTCAGCAGTGCTGTAAGTGTAGTGGTAGATCCTCCTCCACTGCAGCCTGTAATTAGTCTCAGCGCTCGGCTCTGATGGGAAAGTCCTCCTCTGGGCTGATCCTTAGAAATCCTCTGAAACTCTCTAAGGCTGTATAATCTGTTCTCCTGTTCCAGGATGAAGCTGCTTTTGTTTTAAACAGTTGGAAAGCCTATTCACCTTAGACTTTTTCACTAAGATTATCAAACTTCTATGAAAACCTATACCTCTATTGTGTTTTAATAACTGGGAAAATGGACTTTAATTCTATGCATTTTGAAGGGAAGATTGATTAAACATAATCCTTTGATTGCCTGACTATCACCACTTTTGGTAATACCTGCCATAGGAAATAATTATTGATCTGTTGCGCCACACACCATTTAGGACCAGAGTAGAACATGTGAAAAACAACAGTGACGTGATTACAGATGTTTTCCATTAGCTTTCCCACTGTAGATAGACTCTCTAGGTCTCTCTAACCCAAAAACAAACAGAGCTGCTGACTCAACTTATTTTATTGTGTCATGATTGTCGCTGCCCAAGTATGACTGTGCAGTACAACCCCGCCCACCAAGTTAAAGTCCAGCTGCTGATGAAAACGTCGGACCGGACCAAGCTGCACAGTTCTGCTCAGTGGAAACGAGGCTTTTTTTTGACAAACAGCGAACCTTGTTTGGCACTAATACAATATTTCAGATCAGATGAATACCCAATTTCTAAGTAGTGTATTTTGGCAAAAGATAAAATATTTCCATCCATCCATCCATCATCTTCCGCTTATCCGGGGTCAGGTCGCGGGGGCAGTAGCCTAAGCAGAGAGGCCCAGACTTCCCTCTCCCCAGCCACTTGAGCCAGCTCCTCAGGAGGAAATCCCGAGGCGTTCCCAGGCCATCTTGGAGACATAATCCCTCCATAGAGTCCTGGGTCTTCCTCTGGGCCTCCTCCTGGTGGGACGTGCCCAGAACACCTCACCAGGGAGAAGTCCAGGAGGCATCCTGACCAGATGCCCGAGCCACCTCAACTGGCTCCTCTCGATGTGGAGGAGCAGCGGCTCTACTCTGAGACCCCTCCGGATGACCGAGCTTCTCACCCTATCTCTAAGGGAGAGCCCAGCCACCCTACGGAGGAAACTCATTTCAGCCGCTTGTATCCAGGATATCGTTCTTTCGGTCACCACCCAGCGTTCGTGACCATAGATGAGGGTAGGAACGTAGATCGACCGGTAAATTGAGAGCTTTGCCTTTTGGCCTTTCTTGTCTCATTGTTAGAACTCTACAACTTTAGACAAGTCAAATCATTGCTGTAAATTGCTGTAAAATTAGCTTTCTTCTGCAAAATGTGTTTTTTGCAGGACGTAAAAACAGTTCGTTTGTAGAGTTAAAATTCAACATACATTTAATCAGAATTACATGGTCAGGATTAGCATTATTGTGTCTTTTATTTCACTCAACACTGACTTTCTGAAAAACACATTGTTTACTTCCAATAGTGACAACACTTAGTATTTTATTCTTACAGAGGTTTCTGCAGGAATGCTTTCTATGTCCTGTGATGGACATGATGCTGAGAAAGCTTCGCTAATCTTCCTACAACACTTTGTTGAAAAATTCATAGCTGTTTCCCTTTATTTCTAGGTGGATATGTGACTCATTGCTACCTGCTTTAGTCTTTAGAAATTTTATATACATCCAGCTCACACAACACCACCATATATTAGGTTGACTAGGTAGAACTAGAGACTTTAACGTCATTCAGTCCTTCATTTAGTCTTTTTATATGGTGCCAATTTACTACAGATGTTCTCTAAATACACTTCTGGAAACAACCAAGTATTTACACAGACATTCTATTCAGTGCTGCTACTGGTGGACATTTGAGTATTGCGACATTTGCTGCGTCAATTCCTGTTGTCACTGCTGATCTCCTCAGAGCTGCTTGGTGTTTGATGCTCAGATTTTTTAAGGTCTTTCTAAGCTATTTCAACAAACAAGCACACTTCTACCCTTATTTCCAGTTGGTGTACTTTACGTTTTGGGAACCCTTTGTGTAGTTCACACGGTTGTTCTCGGTGTGCTAAGATCTCCCTAGCTCATTAGCTTAGCTTCATAGCAGCTATGGCTACATCTGTTCCATCCAGGTCTCTTTCTCCCTCTGTAGCTCCTCTCTCCTGTTCTCTGTTTCAGATATTTAGTTATTCCCCTGCCTCCTTTAGTGATAATGGTAAGTGTAATAAATGTAGTATTTTTGTAGCTTTGGAGGCGAGGGTTTCAGAGTTAGAGGCCCGGCTCCGCGCTGTTGAGAATCTAGTAAATAGTCGAGGCCCGTTAGCCAGCGCGGAGCCAACAAGGATAGAATCACCTAGCAGTCCTCCAACGGAACCGACTGGGTGACGGTACGTAGAAAGCATAGTTCCCAGCCCAAAGGGCACCATCAACCTGTCCGCATTTCTAACAGAATATCCCCACTCAGTGAGAAACAGACTCTGGTAATTTGCAGTTCCATAGTCCGAAACGTGACATTAGAGACCCCATCGACCATAGTCAAATGTTTTCCAGGGGCCCGAACAGGCGACATAAAATCCCACCTAAAACTGCTGGCTAAGGATAAGTGTAAATACAGTAAGATTGTTATTCACGCTGGCGGTAATGACACCCGGTTACGCCAATCGGAGGTCACTAAAAGTAGTGTTGCTTCACTGTGTAAGTTTTTAAATTATTTTCATATCATTCACCTGTGTCTGAAAAAAACAACAATATGATGCAGTCCATATGTCAGTAAAATTGGCTATTTAAAGCACATTTTTATATTCTTCATTCTTATAAGATAATGTGGATTTGAACGGTCCTGTATGGCTAAAAAATACCGTTAAATACCGTAATACCGTTATGTTTTTAAAAAATACTGTGAAATGAAAAATTTACCATACCGCCCACCCCTAGACCCACACACTCTGGTCAACACACTTTAGACATTGTACTGACATACGGCATTGAGTGTGATGAACTAATAGTCCTCCCACATAACCCAGTCCTATCTGACCATTTTTTGATAACCTTTGAATTTACTTTACCCAACGTTCCAAAATCTGAAAGAGCATTTCATTACAGTAGAACTTTATCAGTTAGTGCTGTAACAAGTTTTAAAGAATCCGTTCCATTCGTATTTCCCTATCCGTCTCAGAATACAACAGTGGATGGCAGTAATTCCAACACTAACCCTTCAGAAATTGATGGTCTAGTTCAAAGTATTACTTCTTTAAAGCAGAATACTAGGAAACTGGAGAGAAAATGGCGCTCTACACACTTAAATGATTCCTTTCTAACCTGGAAAAATAGTCTACTACTTTATAAAAACGCCCTTCAACAAGCTAGAACAGCATATTTCTCATAAAAACAATAAAAATAAAAACAATCCTGGGTTTCTTTTTAGTACAGTTGCCAAACTTACACAGAGTCATAGCTCTGTTGAGCCAACTATTCCCTCTTCTCTCAGTAGTGCCGACTTTACGGCATTCTTCATTAACAAAATAAATTATATTAAAAAAAATTTATTGGCATTCTCCCAAACATAATTAACTCTCTCTCAGTTAATGAGGCAGTATCATAAAGAACTGTAGAACCATGTTTATGTCTGTACCGTTTTGATTCTGTTGAACTTTCTGAATTATCAGAAATATTAGCTTCATCTAAACCCTCAACTTGTATGTTAGACCCAATACCAACCAAATTATTTAAGGAAGTGTTCCCTCTGGTTACTGGCCCTATTCTAGACATGATGAATCTATCTTTAATAAATGGATATGTGCCACAGGAATTTAAGGTCTCTGTAATTAAACCTTTACTTAACAAACCCTCCCTGGATAAAGATAATTTAGCTAACTACAGACCTATATCTAACTTTCCATCTTATCCAAAATTCTTGAGAAAATAGTTGCTAATCAAGTATGTGAGCATCTAAACAGCAACAACCTGTTTGAAGAAATTCAGTCAGGTTTTAGAGCTCATCATAGCCCTGAAACAGCACTGGTAAAAGTTACTTATCATATTCTAATGGCCTCAGATAATGGATTTGTGACAGTTCTGGTCTTGTTAGATCTCAGTGCTGCTTTTTACACAGTCGATCATAATATTCTCTTAGAAAGGCTCGAACATGTTGTAGGGATCAAGGGAACAGCACTAGGCTGGTTTAAATCATATCTTTCAGACAGATTCCAGTTTGTTCATGTCAATGATAAATCTTCTTCACATATAATGTAAATTCAATTCAATTCAATTCAGTTTATTTATATAGCGCCATTTCACAACAGATGTCATCTCAAGGCACTTTACAAAAAGAGTTATTACAATACAATGTTTAGTGTAGAAATTACAGAACCACAGAAGATTGCGTCGTGGAATTCTCAGCAATCCCTCATACTGAGCAAGCATGCAGCGACAGTGGGAAGGAAAAACTCCCTTTTAACAGGAAGAAACCTCCGGCAGAACCAGGCTCAGCACAAGCGGTTATCTGCCGCGACCGTCTGTGGCTTGGAGAATACATAACAGAGACACAGAAAGAGCAATAGAACTGATGCACAAGTTTGTTGCAGGACGTGGAGAATTTTCCGTCACTGCAATGCCATCTTAGTCAGGGTCGTCAAGCAGGGCTAATCCGGAGCACCTACTATAATAGAAAACAGGTTAGTGCTTGAATTGACAGCACATCATGCAGTTGGGGAGAAGTAGGAGAGAAAGTAGGAACAGACCCTAATAATGTCCTCCAACAGCCTAGCCTAAAGCAGCATAGCTACTAACATTAACCTGTCTCCTAGCTACTAGGAGACCTGGCTACCAACACTCTGTCTGAGTCCTCCTGACCCGTGGACGGTGTAGGGCCGGTAACGGCCCCCGTCATGCCGGGGTCTTCTCGGAGTCGGGTTGTTTGAGAATGCAGCCCAAAGTGGGTGGTAAACTCCATCTAAGGCTAAATACCGGCACGAGACCGATAGTCGACAACTATCTTAAGGAAAAATAGACAGAACTGAGAGGACAGAGTTGAAGAGGGCGAGAAACGTTTAAGAGATAAACGGGTGGGGTCCGCACAGTCTGCCCGGGGGATTCAACCCGGCAGGTAATGGGCGGCCGCACTGTGCGGGAGGATCCCCTTGAGGGACCTCTCTCCGGCGCAGGCTGGCCCCTGTGGGGCACATTTCTTCCGCGGCGGTAAGCCGCGACCGGCTCCGGATCTTTACCTGGCTTACATTAATCTATCTCTACCTAGCTACTCTACCTCTTCCTATCTCTTCCTAACTTTTGACACTCTGCCTGACTACTAACATTAACCTGTCTCTTCCTATCTACCTGTCTGACCTGACTCTAACTACCTATAAACATATCTCTAACTGTAAGCTTTGTCAAAGAGGAAAGTTTTTAGCCTAGTTTTAAAGATAGACAAATTGTCTGCTTCACGAACCAACCCTGGGAGCCGGTTCCATAGGAGGGGAGCCTGATAGCTGAAAGATCTGCCACCCATTCTACTTTTAGAAATCCTAGGAACTACCAGTAAACCTGCAGTCTGAGAGCGAAGGTCTCTGTTAGGAACATATGGAACAATCAGGTCTCTTATGTATGATGGAGCTAGATTATTAAGGGCTTTATATGTCAGAAGGAGGATCTTGAATTCTATTCTAGATTTTACTGGGAGCCAGTGAAGAGAAGCTAAAACAGGGGAAATGTGATCTCTTCTTTTAATATTCATCAGAATCCTAGCAGCAGCATTTTGAACTAACTGAAGACTTTTAATTGTATTCTGTGGACTACCTGATAATAGACAGTTACAGTAATCCAGCCTTGAAGTAACAAAGGCATGGACTAGTTTTTCAGCATCATTCCTGGACAGGATGGTTCTAATTTTTGCAATATTCCTAAGGTGAAAAAAGGAAATCCTACAGACTTCTTTAATGTGAGATCTAAATGACATATCTTGGTCAAAAATGACACCGAGGTTTTTTGCTTTATTACTGGAGGCTAATTTAATGCCGTCCAGGTGAAGGGGCTGACTAAGTAGTTTCTTTTTCAGAGCTTCTGGTCCAAAGACGACAACTTCTGTTTTATCAGAATTTAGAAGCAAGAAGTTTAGAGTCATCCAAGTTTTTATGTCTTCCAGACATGCCTGTAGTCTACCTAACTGATTGGATTCATCAGGATTTATGGATAGATATAGCTGTGTATCATCTGCGTAACTATGGAATTTTATCCCATGCTGCCTAATTATTTTACCAATAGGAAGCATATATATAGTAAAGAGAATCGGCCCAAGCACTGAACCCTGTGGTACTCCGCAAGTAACTATTGAGGTTGAGGAAGATCTATTGTTTACCTGAACAAACTGAAATCTGTTAGACAAATAAGATTTAAACCAACCTAGTGCTGTTCCTATTATACCGACACTTTGAAGCCTTTCTATGAGAATATTGTGATCAACAGTGTCAAAGGCAGCACTGAGATCTAACAGAACCAGAATGGTCACCAGTCCATTGTCTGAGGCTATGAGAATATCATTAGTAACCTTCACCAGAGCTGTTTCAGTGCTATGATGAGCTCTAAAGCCTGAGTGAAACTTCTCAAACAGCTCATTATTGTTTAAATGCTCACATATCTGGTGTGCAACTATTTTCTCAAGAATTTTAGATAAGAAGGGAAGATTAGATATCGGTCTATAGTTAATTAAGTCGTTTTGATCATATAATGTAAATGTAAGTAACAGCACGATATTCATGTGCATTTATTAACTTTGTTGTAAACAACAGAATATGTACACAAATAAAATAAAATACTCTTAAGTAAAAGACGTTTCCAACATAAATGATAAACTTAATGGTTTCATTTCTCCATTCTGCTCTTTAATCAACTTCACTGTGTCACTATCTTCCCATTCAGGATCAGAGTCCATGCCCAACTCAATATATAGCAGCAGCAACAATATAACACTTGTAGGTGTAAATTAAAATGCCACCATTAAAATAAATAAAAATCTGAAAATGTTTTTGATTTGAACAACGAATGTCCCTTTTAGCATGAATACAGAATCTTAATACTACTTAAACTGACCACTTTTCTTCTTTAAGAAGCCTTCCAGAGTCTGCTGATTGGATTTTTATTTTGGTGGCATCTTTCTCACACCTCTGGGCAGGAAGAAACCATGAACAGGAGAAGATTACTAATACTTCTTATTATTATTAGTACAACTACTACTGTTATGTGACTGGGAGCGCTGCTCTGGCGGCTGCAAGCACTTCAGTGACTGGATCAATAAATTATCTTTGAATTGAATAATAAGCACGCTATATTATTTTCTCAGACATTTACTCAAATATAATATTACTTTACTACTACTATTATCACTAAATTATTATCAAAATTATACAACATATAAAGTAGCAATAAAAACTGATTTGCACAGCTAAAAATAAAAAACAGGCAATACAAGCTGGTATAATATGGCATCAACGGGCTTTCTGTGGCTGTAAATCTCTTCATTTCAGTTCATGACACGTTCACAGTGCAGTGGTGGCTACACAAATAAACAGCAAATAATTCTCCCTTATAAATAAACAAAAACACACTCTTACGAATCCGTTTGTTTTCACTAATTGAACGCTTGAAGGGAGGACTGAATTACCAAAATGACGGACTGCTTCCCGTCTATGACGGCTCCGACAGCCTGGTTTAACAACAACGCCGCCGTGGACTTAGCCTTTCCGCATTGTCCATTTAGCTAGACCTGAGTCAAGAGCCCCATGATAACACTGGGTACAACTAAAGCGGGCGGAAGGATATTAGTTCAGTGCGACCTGCCAAAAGTATATTAAAGGACCGGGCGGAGCAGCGGAGTTTCAAAGCTACCCCAGTTCACATAGTATTCTGCCGGAGAATAGAGTCTGGTCACAGCGGGACTCATGCTGAAGTATGAAAGGGAAATTACGATGGGCGTGCTAACGTCCAGCACAGTATTGCGCGGAATCATATCCTGGTCATAAATTAGTAGCCGGCTGGACTTCATTGAGTAGTCAGCTATATAGCCGGCAGCCAGCGCTTGTGGAAAGCCCTGTTACATCATTGCCAGCAGTAAATGCAGATGATAATTATCTGGAGAGTAGTAGGAGAGAAAAGTAGCAGTAGTAGAAGAGAGAAGAAAAGTGGTCAGTCTGTCCTCCAACAGTCTAAACCTAAAGCAGCATAACTACAGAGATAACTCAGGATAACCTAAGCCACTCTAACTATAAGCTTTATCAAAAAGGAAAGTTTAAAGCCTAGTCTTATAAACAGAGTATCTGCCTCACAGACTAAAACTGGGAGCTGGTTCCACAGGAGAGGAGCCTGATACTAAAAGATCTGCCTCCTATTCTACTTTTAGAAATCCTAGGAACTACCAGTAGACCTGCATTCTGAGAACAAAGTTCTCTGTTAGGAACATATGGAACAATCAGATCTCTGATGTACGATGGAGCTGATTATTGAGTAAGGAAGAGGATCTTAAACTCTATTCTGGATTTAACAGGGAGCCAATGGAGAGAAGCTAATACTTTCATAAATCACAACCTGGTTTTAAGGAATCTTTATTCCGTAAAGAATAAACCAGTCTGTTTGACTGATCAATATGTTTCTGTCTGAGATTGAAAAAAGCTTGTCTTCACAAAAACATTTAATTTCATTAATCTTAATCTGTGTGTCAAATAGTCTCTGTTCTTTATGGAACCAGATTTGATCAAAGTGTTTCAGATGTTGATCTGGATGTAATAAAATGCCAAAAAGCTCCATTGAGCACATGCTAAACTAGAGCTTCTGTACCAGTTTTATTAGCAAGTCTTCGAAGATGAGAACAGAGCTCAATAACTACTGTCCATCTTAGTCCAAAATAAGAGTTCAAGATGATACTTAGTCAACAACTGTTGTTGCTTATTAAATGTTCAAGATCCCTGCCCATATAATCATTACAATCCTTATCCTGACCTAACTTGTTCAGCTAGTATGACAAGTCTAACACTTAAAAGATCGACCTTTTTCAGGTCAGTGAACACACATGAAGTTCTTCCAGAGTCATCTGTTTTATCAGAAATCATTTAAAAATCAAGTCAGAAGAAGTCCATAATCTGTTAGCTAATCAGAGGGAAATATTTCGCCTATAGAAGCATATCTGATGTTCATTCAGGGCGCTGGGACAGAGAGAAGACCTGATCATTTTCATCTTGTTCTGTTGTGCTATGTAGCAGTTTTGGCTGCTTTCTATGTGACTATTTAGGGTGTAGCACCCATGTGACAGCTCTACACACAGCTCCACCCTTTGAATGGATGTGGAGTGAATGGACCTGTAGTTGCCTTCAACATCCCTCTGTCACAGAGCATATTAAACATTCTGACTTAAGACTAAGGAAAAGAGCAACATTTCTATCGAACATACACACACTGATGGAGGTCTACAGTTAATATTGTTCTTATTGTGCTGAACAATAATAATGTGTTTTATGAAATTGGTTTTGATGGAGCAAAGTTTTATAAAAACTGGAGCTTGGAATCGATCAGCCACTGATCAGTGCATCTGTTTAGTTGTGTTCTAGCTGTGACTGCAGCTTTAAATGTAAGCTATTAAACATGTTTCTATATGCATATTGATAAGTTGCTTTAATTGGCAAACTTTCATCCACTACCCTTACATTTATACATTCCAAAGTATAAAAGATGAGACATGAGGCTTGCTGGGTGAAGGTGGGCGTGTCCTGGGCTTCACGAGGACAGGTGGGAACCAGGTGTACCTCAGCATGGACAAAGCACGTCATTTAGGATCAGATGGAAGCTGATCATGGTGCAGGTTCACACATTCCTAACAGGAGTTCAGTCTTTGCTGCTGTGGGGTGGGGGGGTGGTGTTTGCTGGGCATCATGGCCTTCACTGCTTTGTGGAGCCGACAGACTTGGCTCCTGACCGCGGAGCATTGTGAGCGTCCTGCTGTCTGAACAATGGAGAGCCAGCTGGAGGCTGGATGGAGCGATTATTCTGCTCCCATTCCACAGCGCATACTTTCCCCATGATTCCAGTCCTGGTTCAGTCTGACCTTATTCCACCATTTATCAGTTCCCAGGGTAGGAGAAGTCTGCTAGAGACGCTTCAGCTGTGGCCTCATATTTTCAGCCAAACCACCTGCAGGTTCCTCTTTTACTCTGTCTGCACAGATAGTTTTTGGATGACTGAAATCACTGCAACATAAACATTAATGCTGTAGGGTTGTGTTTCGGTCTGCATGGTGCACAACATTACTTGAATCTTTGCTGTTAAAAGAAGTTCACAACCACAGCTTCCTCTTTCTGCCTAAGCCAGAACGCCCATATGTTTGGATACAGACACAAGAGACCGTTTCCTTTTATTTTCATTCAGCACTCACACACACTCACACACACATAATAATAATGTCCACCCCCACCTATTGTTCAGGCAGCTAGCCTCTAGCTATGGGACATTGGAGGACTGAGTGGAATCAGGCTGCTGCACCCTGAACACCATCTGAACAGCCCCAATACCTCCAAACCCCCACTCAGTCATCGACTGAAACGCTGCCCTACATGGCTGCATTTGTAGTGCTTGTTCCAGCTAGTCATGATGATGAAGGCTTTCTCCTCTGCATCAGTAAGGAACAATGCTTCACATTCTTTCTGCTTCATAAAAGCTCTGATCAGACCTCCAGTTCATGTTTGTAGCCTTCTTCCTTCTTTCTGATCAGCTTCTAATGCTTTGTCCAGATCTACAGTAAGCTGTTTCTGTTGCTACTCATGATAATTCAGATCATTCTGAATGTGTTGAATTAGGAAATATTTTTATCAAAAAAAGAAACATTCTGTTTAAAAAAAAGTTTTCTAAGGAAACAAAACGAGCTAAGAGCATTGATGTAAAGATGAAATGGTGGGAACAAAACGGAAGCCTCTGTGGTTAAAAACATCCCAGTACTTCTTAATACCAGTGAGTGATGATCAATGAAAAGCTGTAATAAAGTCAAACAGATGTAGATGTGGAGGTTCCATAATAAAAGCAGAAACAGCATCTCTACCAGCCGTCTGTCTGTCTCATTCCACTGCTAATGGACCCATAAAACTCGTCTTCATTCTTCCCTCCTAGCTCTGAAGGAGCAGAAGGTGTCATCAGCACATAGATGTTGGGGTTTATTATTAGACTGGCTCATATGAATGTGATGGTTTAGAACCTGAGGTTCTCCAGCCAGCGGATCCTCGGTATGAAGCTGTCTCTGTTTTCTGACATGGAGTTTCTGAGGAATGTATTCCGGCGCTACAGATATTATATTTGGGTTATTGATGCTGTGTTATAGTAATGGGTTTTAAACCGTCTGGCATCTCACTGGGTTTTGTGTTAAATTCATGATGTCCAGCATATAATGAGGACTTCTGCCTTTGAAATGGCTGCAAACCACGGATCTCTGTTTTCTGCTGTGTCAGCACGTTTCTGGGAGGTTTGGTGCAGCCACTCTTGTTTCTGTAAAACATGGCAGTGACAAAAACTGCAAAAACTACAAAAATCATTTTCTCTCTCATATCGCATTTATAATTAATGGTCCTTATTAAGTGTATTTCCTGGCTCTTAGTGCCTGATTCACATGCTAACTTATTCACTTGTAAATCCCCACATGCTACAGCAGTCAGATGGTAAACTAAAACACCACACCCAGTAATACAGTTACCCCACCTTGCTTCACCCAGCTACTTTCTTTAGCTGCCCAGCTAGGCTGACATTCAGCTGCTGTGACTAATGAACAACATTCACTCTGGAGGTCTGTGTAGCTTTTCAGCTCCAGATGTTTTACTGAATGAAGATATCTCTTAGATTTCATAAACAGTTGTCCACCAGCCAAAGCCAATGCAATCATTTGTGTTGTGTTGTTATTAACCACAACTACTGGAGGACAGCATTAGAATTCAATTCAAAAATACGTTATTGATCCCAGAGGGAAATTAAGTGTTGTAGCTCGGGGGCATCTAACTCATTTCCATTTTGGGCCACATCAAGTTGATGAATATCCTCAAAGGGGCCGGTTGTGGCAGAAAGTATTGATAAAACTATAACAAACCATTAAATTCAGCCTTTGCATTCCAAAGTATGTCTTAAAATGAAGTAATACTGTACATCTTTACATAATGACGTGATTTAGGACTGTTCAAGGAAACACTGATTTTGTTTTACTAATAGAACTGTATTGGGATTGCACAAAGACAGTACTTCTCTATCTATAGGGTCCTGTAGAGTTTAGAGGGCCACAAAAAAGGCCTTGGAGGGCCAAATTCGACCCCTGGGCCTTGAGTTTGACATATGTGTTGTAGCTCATTGCTAATTAATTTTTCAAAGAGTTGTTGTAGACCATGATGGCTGTGGGGAGAAAGGAATTCCTGTAACGGTCTGTATTGCAGCGAAACTGAAGAAGCCTCCGACTGAAGATACTCTGTTGCTGTAGGTCAATCTCATGCAGACGATGCTCAGGGTTGTCCATGATCTTTTTCATTTTATAAAGAATTCTTCTTTGCATCATTATCTCCAGTTGTTCCACAGTCGTCCCCAGAACAGAACCAGAACAGAACCAGAACCTTTATCAGTTTTTTGAGTTGTTTTAAGTCCCTGGTTCTGATGCTGCTACCCCACAGATGATGGACGAAGAGATTAAACTCTCCATAACAGACTTTTAGACCACAGCTTCCTAAAAAAGTCCAGTGTGCTCTGTTCCTTCTTGTAGATGCTTCACTGTCGATTCTCCAGTCCAGTCTATTGTCCAGGTGAACTCTGAGGTATCTGTACTCATCAACCACCTCCACTTCTTTTCCCATGATGGAGACAGGCTTTGACTTCTCCCTGTTTCTTCTGAAATCTACAATCTTCTCCTTTGTTTTGTTCACATTCAAGTAAGATGATTGTTGCATGATTGATACAAAGAAGATGCGATATTTTGAAGTTACGAAAGTAGTAGTATGGTTGGCAGTATTGAAATCAAATCATAGACAAAGACAGTCAGTAACTGCATTAGAGCATTAGAGAACTGTCAGACGGTCCACTGGAGGCAGAGTGACAGCTAAAAGTTCACAGTTAATAATAGCGTAATAGTACTGCAGTAGTCCTGGAAACAGGGGGCTGCTAGCTGGGAGGGATCACAAAGCTGACAATCCCACAGGGACAGTTAAAATCTCTCTAGATGTACGCTGATACAGACACACTGCAAAAAGAAATATTAGGGCAAACTCATTTGTTGCCATAGGAACATGAGTTCACCCTGTCTTTAGAAATAATCATCAGAACCCCAGCTGTAAGTTTCTAGTGGTTTAAGGAGACCTAGTGATGAAGGATGGAGTGAAGGTCGGGTCTGATGTTTGTTTCTGTGTGTTTCAGATCTGTCTAAGAACCGACTGTGTGAGCTTCCAGAGGAGCTCGGCCAGTTCATCTCCCTGGAAACCCTCAGCCTCTACCACAATGGGATGCGTTCACTGTCCCCCAGCCTGGCCAACCTGCAGGCCCTCACCTACCTCAACCTCAGGTAACAACACCTACACAGCACAGCAGTAGCCACATGCCCAGTAGGAGCTCGTCCTGTAACCGCAGGGTTGCTGGTTGTTCAATTCAATGCGGTTTACTTATATAGCGCCGTTTCACAACAGATGTCATCTCAAGGCACTTTACAAGAAGAGTTATTACAATACAATTTTTAATTTAGAAATTAGAGAAACACAGAAGATTGCTTCGTGTAATTCTCAGCAATCCCTCACACTGAGCAAGTTGGGGAGAAGTAGGAGAGAAAGTAGGAACTGACTCTAATAATGTCCTCCAACAGCCTAGCTTTAAACAGCATAGCTACTAACATTAACCTGTCTCCTAGCTACTAGGAGACCTGGCTACTGACACTCTCTACTTGGCTTACATTAACCTATCTCTACCTAGCCACTCTTGTTCTGTCTGTCCCGGCCATAGTGTCCTTGGGCAAGATACTTGACCCTCCCTAGTCAGTGGGGCCAGTGTTAGGTACTGGGTAGCTCACCACCATCAGTGTGTGAATGACTGAATGTAGGGTGAAGGGCCGAATGTAGTATTCATGGTCGTCAGGACCAGATAAAGTGCTATACATCAGTTTTAGTCTTAGTGCTGAAGCTCAGAACTCAGCTGATGCTGATGTTCCAGGAGCTTCAGCTTAGTGGTTCTCTACAGTGGAGAAAGTTTTGCTCCAGCTGGAGGTTCTGCAGTAATGATGGTCTTCTACATGGGTCAAGCAGCTTCCAGAAAGCTGTGTAGAATGTTCTGGCAAGATATATCCAAAACACATTTATATCCTAAAGCAGATCTGACCTGCTTTCTCCTGCTGATGGTGTTTCGTTCAGAACAGTTGAGTGACGATTGTTGACCTCTGCCAGGAGCTCATGTGTTCACGGCTGTCTCTCTGTTAGCAAGATAACTCACATTGATGGACGGATTTGGAGGACCTTTTCAGGAAATGCCCGCAAACAGACCAGGAACAGCTGATTAAAATTAGGGGTTAGTGGATTGATCCTTTCAACGACACTAGATAGCGACATGCGCCAATCAGTGGCCGACAACAGCGCTGTAGTACAGAACAATTTCATAATTACTGCACTGTTTGATTGTTCTCCTGACTTCCTAAAGTGGGGGCGCCCAAGCTGCCAAAAGCTCGCCTACTGGTGACAGGTGGAAACATACAGAGAATTTGCGTTATCTGGGTAGCTTAGTGTGGCTTCTCCAACTCCAGTTCAGTTTGTTTTAAATAGAACTAAGGTGTATACAGATTATAAAAATTTAGATTAATTAATTATAATCTATAATTATCTAATTAATCGCTTTTAATCTAACCTAATAATTGCTGAGAAAAACCCTCATCTTGAAGTATTTTCATTTAAAATCATTACACTACTACGGTTGAACAAAGGTTTAATATATATAAATAAAAAAGTGGTTTGATGAAGTAATTTATTGAACTTAACAGACCTGTAGAGATGCAGTCCGAGCATTTATATTCTGCTGTTTTTGTGACTAGTCCTAAATGGCGACTGCAGCCTTCTGCTTCGAGCCTGCTCAGTTCATTAATGTTCTGGACTCAGTGGGGTAAATATCTGCTCTGGGTCCAGCTTTACTACGGGTTAAAACAACATGTTATATATGCCTTATTTTTTCGACCAAAGGTTTGCCATACACTGGACCTGGTGGTCGGGGTTAGGGTTGTGTTCTGTGGCTGAGAGCGGTCTGAGACAGGAGAGCGCCTCGCTGCTGGGTGAGAAGAGTAACAGCGTTACATGCTTCATCCAAAAGTCTCCAATAAATAAAATACGCTGCTAGATCTGTCACTGTTGGTTTTTATTTATGGAAGAGACTCGTTACAGGGGTTTAAAAACTCGCTAAATATAGCTAAGGTAGCAAACCTGTCTGCAGCTCCCCGTTCCTCCTCACCTCGCCCTCCCCACTACAATAAAAAGTAGTCAACTATGATCATTTTACAGCCTTCCATCTCCACTACAGGGTGAGCTTAACATCGAAATGAATGTGATAATTTGACACCCCTGATACATATGGTTCAAAAGTCTGATTTAAGTTGGATGAAGGCAATAATTCCACTTTCTCTAGCTGCATGTAAACACTCTGAGTGTGGTGGAAGATCAGCTGCAGCACTTTTTACTAATAGCTCATCCAACAATCCCCTCGTCTTCTAGAAGTTTTGAAGTAATTGGGCTGTATTTCTGACTTTATTATAACTCTCCCAGCAGGAGGCCGGCCTTGCTAAGGTCTGAAGGCGCAGCAGTTTCTGTAGTAACATGAAAATAATCAAGAATTTTATTTTGCATTTGTATCTCCAAATAGAATTCTTTATGCAAATTACAAACATTAGTTTGAATATTTTGGGGATTTTCTTTCATCTTAATGTGAACATCATATAAATAGGTTGCCACTTTGCCATAAAAAAAAAAAAAGTTATGTTAATATCAACTTTGGCTGATCACACTAAAAAATACTGTTTATAACACCTTTAACCCTCCTTTTTATTTTGGTTGCTGTAAGGTGGTGGTTGTGGACCCATTGTAACACATAACATTCGGAGCTGGGACTCAAACCGGCAACCTTACAAGACCAACTCCCAACCCCTGAGCCATGAACACCCCAATATTGTGGGATGTGTGGCATTTTGATCAGTTGTAATGTCGCCGTACTCCCCAGAGAACCTCAGCTCTCCCAGGAAGGTTTTAATTCAGACTAACAGTATTAATAACAGTCGAACCAGCCTTCATCAACCACAGGTGGAGAAACAAAAATTAAAGGCCAAAATCCATTTTGTACCCCAGTGTAAGTGATCAGTTGGATCTCTGACTGAACAAAACCGTAAATAATGCTTAGTTTGAGAGAGACCCCAGTCTTCTACGGAGGGGGACATGTCCCAGCTGGAGCAGACCCAGAGGAAGGACCGTGTTTGTGGGATTCCCCTGGAGGAGCTCAGGAGAAGTCTGGACCTCTCTGGTTAAGCTGCTGTTTATAGGCAGTAAACCATGGGGAGCTTAAGTCCCGCCCTTCTACTTCCTGTCCATGGGTCCCCTACTGTCAAAAACATTAATGAGTCCATAGAGCCGTAAAAGTTATTTTTTGATCCTGTTTGAAATGATTCATGGATTGAACATATGATGTCTGTGAATTTTAAAAACAAATTATGATGCCTGGAGCCACATTCCAACTTAAATATTCTTTGGTTACGTTTCCTCTTTAGGAAGCTAAGCATTCTGCTTTTTAGAGAAATAAGAAAACTAGATTCCTGTTTGCTAATAAATGACCTTAGATTCTTTGCAGCTCATGGTACCAGTAGATGTAGAGCTTGTCCCATCTTTGCTGCGCTAACTTCAGTAAGTCTTCTCGCTCCACTCTATCATGTTACTGTTGCTAGGATACTGGAAAACCCCTCCAGGTGGCTGGAAGCTGCTTCTGAAGAAGTCAGCAAATGGACTGTGTGACACAAACAATCTAACTTGTGATGTAGCTGGGAGTTTGATCTCATGGAGCTCTCACTAAACAGCAGAGTATTAGCTGTAGTTTGTCCTCTAATGTCTGTCTCACTGATTGGTTCTTTGAAACCTAATCCATTGCCCCCCTCCTACTCCTCCTCCCCAGGTGAGGACATGTCTTCAGTGACATGACTCTTTGTCCATGTGTGTCTGTTCTTCTCCACAGTCGGAATCTCCTCTCCAGTTTGCCCGTCTCCGTGTTCCAGCTCCCCCTCTTGCGAGTTCTCATTGTCAGCAACAACAAGCTGTCTTCCCTGCCTTCATCCATCTACTCACTCACACACCTCCGCCAGCTGGTACGACACACACACGCACACACACACACACACACATACACTGAAGTCACCTCCCACTGCTAATGCTCCAGTAAAGATCGTATGATCACCATGGGAA
This sequence comes from Apricaphanius iberus, assembly GCA_028564705.1. NCBI lineage: Eukaryota > Metazoa > Chordata > Actinopteri > Cyprinodontiformes > Aphaniidae > Apricaphanius > Apricaphanius iberus. The sequence goes on along the minus strand of JAPXFQ010002241.1, from coordinate 451,936 downwards.
TGATGGCTCTGTGGAGCTGCTGGGCTGGTTTTCTTACCTTTCTCAGTCTGAATGGCTAAACAAAGCCCAGGGTACAGACGGGCATCTCTGTAAAGTAGAATATCATTAATAAGATGAATTATTTTAATAATTAAAAGCAGAAAGTGAAACCTTGATTCCTACACAGTGATGTAAGACCTTAGACTGTAAATACATTGTACTAAACCTCAGGTGATGTCACCCGTAAGTTTCTGAAGAGCAGAAAATGAAGCCAACTGAGTGGTTCCCACCGCTGCTGTTGCGTATGTAAGAAGGAAATATAGCTATTTGGTTATTAACAGTCAAAGGACTGCTTATGGCAGTAAATAAGATCAATTATTTATGAAAAATTGTTTATATTTTCAGGGAACCACCTGGGTTTCCATGAACTATTTTAATAGCCAAATGTCTATATCAGTCTCATAATCTGAAGGAATTAATAAACCTTGCCATATGTGTGTGTTGAATGAGAATGACAACAGTTACCTTCCAAATTGCAAGGTTTATTTACAGAAGAAGAAAAAGAAACATTTTATCACTCAAAACTAATAACCAACACTACTGATCAAACTAAATGAATTTAAAAAAGAAAGAAACAAATGGATAAAAATGCAATGAAGATAGATAAAAAATTCTGATTTTTGCTTGGAGAAATGAAAACTAAATTAATTTACCAAATGTAATTAGTTTAACTAATTTAGCACTATTAATTTGTGTGTTAACCAATAAAATGGAAAATTAAAATTCTTTGTTTAAAAATTATCTGGATAAGAAGTCATTCATCTTTGAGAACTTATTTCTATTCATGGATTGGTCACCGAAGTAAACAAACTAATTCCAGTATTTTTATACAAAAGGGGTCTCAAACACGGCTAATAAGATTAGTTTCTGATCTTAATCTTCTCTGAACCGATCTTTATTTAAACACCTCTGGGGGGATTGACACCTCAAGCCCCGTAGCTATTTTTCAATTCAATTCAGTTTATTTATATAGCGCCGTTTCACAACAGATGTCATCTCAAGGCACTTTACAAGAAAAGTTGTTACAATACAATGTTTAATATAGGAATTAGAGAACCACAGAAGATTGCGTTGTGACTTATCAGCAATCCCTTACACTGAGCAAGCATGAAGCGACAGTGGAGAGGAAAACCTCCCTTTTAACAAGAAGAAACCTCCAGCAGAACCAGGCTCAGCATAAGTGGTCATCTGCAGAGACCGTCTGGGTTTGGAGAATACAGAACAGAGACACAGAAAGAGCAACAGAACTGATGCAGAACCAGAAGCTGGTAGCAGGACGTGGAGAACTTTCCTCCACTGGAACGCCATCTTAGTCAGGGTCGTCAAGCATGGCGGGTCAGGAGCACCTACTATAGGAAGAGATTAAGAGAAAACAGGTTATGGCTTGAACTGACTGCACATCATGCAGTTGGGGAGAAGTAGGAGAGAGGGCTACAAGCTAGTCAGAAGCTAGTCTGGAACAAACTAAAGGTGAGGTAGGCTGCAGCAGCTATCAGGCAGAAGACCACGGTCGAGAGACTCTTGCCCCTTTTCCACTACGGTCGCTTTAGACCCTGAAACACATCTTGAGGGGGGTACACATATCGACATAACAAGACCAGAACGGGTCGGGTCAGTACGGCCTAGAACAGGATGGTTATGTTTCCATTACCCTCTCAGAACGGTAGACGGAGAGGACCTGGGTTGGCTGAGCTTCACAAAAGCTCCAGGAGAAATCAGGCAAAGTCACCATGACAACACAGATCCTTACTAAAGTTAAGACTTTTGGCTGACCTCACATCGTCCCGATCTGTGTTCCTCATGCCATTAAAGACCTAGCTAGCAATTAGGGATGCACCGATCCGACTTTTTCAGTACCGATACCGATGGCTGGATTTTGTGTATCTGTCGATACCCGATACCGATCCGATACCGATCCGATACTATTTGTGACAGTGTGGAGGTCTTGTCACTATGGCTCCGATAGATCATGTGCCCTGGCTGCTTGGCCACAGAGATTAAAGGCACCATCTTTAAAAACTAAACATAACTGAGACAAAATAACAGACTTAAAATATAAAATTACCACAAACATAAAATTTCAAGTGAAAAATTAATCCTTTTTGGTGAATTTGTTACAGATTTTCCCCATTTTGAGTATCTGTTCATGGTATCGGTTAAGTTTAACCAGTACATTAGGTAGTATAGGGGCCGATACCAGTATCGGTATCGGTGCATCCCTACTAGCAATCATCCAGTCTGTTGAGACTCTGCAGCATCCAGCCCGATCCAGCAGACTCCAGAGACCTCCGTCTTCTCTGCTGCTACCAGCTGCTATCAGCCTCTACCCAAGGGGAGCTTTCTCCAACCCGTGTGTGGAAGGAGATAACAGCCCAGATCTGAGCTCCATTTCTTTTTTCTTTTGGCAACCTGACATAAATTCTTTCCCCTATTGATGGCGAAGCTTCAACCGTATTAAGCCCATTCTCTCCCCCGCTGCAGAGACTCATTGGAGGGTCTGTTTCTGTAATCAATACCACAGCAAGCCATCTTTGTCCAATAAGGGCAGAATTAATATCCAACACCGAACAAAAACTGCAGAGGTAAATGATAGTGGAGTTTAGCTTTTATTTGGGCTTTTATTTTTTACAGAAATGGGGTGGACTGCCATTCCACGCTGTATGCAGTGTTTGCTCTCAGTACTGGGTAGAATCAGTCAGTATTAGGATGACTAATTGGATCATCCTGAGCTTGTGCTGAAGCTTCATGGTTAACAGCCCACAGATTCTCTGAGGCCAGTCTGTGATCCTCGGCCTACAAAGCCTTGGTGCTGTTAACAGCCTAGACGGGTGCCAGGTCCTTTCATCTGAATCCCTGCTGTTTCTACACCTTTTTTTCTTCCACTCAACCTTCTGTTGATAATTTTGGATCCAGTAGTCTGTGAACCACTGGCTTGTGGCAGTTACTGGTTAACTATCAAGCCAAGGACTCTATTGAAGCTTTCTGTTGTAAATATAACTTATTGGTGTTTTATAAAAATCTAGTTATTAGACAACTGGACTTTGGGTTTCATAGGCTGTAAATCATAATTATCAAAGTGCCCAGAAATGTATGGTTAAACTATATCAAAGCATAATGTGGAATGAATTATGTTTTAATTTGAAACACTTGAATAAATGGATTTTTGGAGATGAATAAACTTATTGAGATGCATCTGTATGGTTTCCCTGTCAGGATGTGAGCTGTAATGAGCTGCAGAGTTTACCATCAGAACTCGGTCAGCTGGAGAGTCTGAGGGACTTAAACCTGAGGAGGAACCAGCTCACCACGCTGCCTGAAGGTACGCACACACACACACTCACACACACAAACTAATAATGGTCATATTCTAAAAGTTTGAGTGGGATCTGTGAGTGGCTGTAGAAGATGATCCAGCTGTTTCCAGTCAGTGTTGCTCTATTGGGTGGAGAACAGGAAGCAGCTTGTAGTTTTGTCCTGCTTACTAATGAAGGATCTATTGATCTACTTTAAGGCTAAAGGAGGTCTGATGGATCAATTAAAGCCTTGCAGAGATGAAAAGGAAATAGACAATGTACTGTATGTGGACACTTGCAGTACTGCAGAGTTGTCCAGCTGACTCAACTAATAGGTGTTCTCAGGTTTTAGATCTAATGCCAGGGTGGAAGCTGATAGCGGCCTTGTGTTTCAGATTGACGCTTAAAGATCCTGAAACCCACACTGGTGTCTGTCTGAATTTTTCCTTCTGTGAATCTCCTGTAGAAATATCTGAACTTCCACTCGTTCGGCTCGATGTGTCCTGCAATCGGATTTCCCATGTGCCTCTGTGTTACCGTCACCTCCGACATCTGCAGACCATCTCACTGGACAGCAATCCTTTGCAAATGCCACCTGCACAAATCTGCTCCAAGGGCAAATATCACATCTTCAAGTACCTGAACATGGAGGCGTGTAAGAGCCACGAGGAACTGGAGAAGCACCTCAACCTGAGGCCAAATGGATTTAAAACCTGGTGAGGAACACTGAGAATGACCGAACAAACACTGACTTATATATTCTTATAGAAGCACGCTGCATTAACTAAGTATTCACACCTCCTGGACCTTCTCACATTGTCACATTACAGCCTGAATGTATTTGTTGGTATTTTATGTGACACAGCAACTCAGATGATTAATGAATCAGGCCAATTTCTCTTTGTATATCCAGAAACGGATATTTTAGCCAATTTTCTTTACAAAAATAGTTCAAGCTCTGTCAGATTAATTTGCAAGTCTTCCCACAGATTTCCTTTTGAATTTATTTCTGGGCTTTGAATAGACCATTCAGACACCTGTATGTGCTTTGATCTGAGCCATCCAGTAGTAGTTCTGGATGGACCCGTGCTGAGCTTTATGCAGCCTCTGACAGAGATTTTAGCTCATCATGCCCACTGCATAATGCTGCCATTACCGATCTGTTCATGTAGGAAGGCATAATACTTCCAACTCTGGTCTATTCCCTGCATGTCTTCTCCTCCTTCTGACTGTTTGGTTTTCCTGCCAAGCTCCAACTTATGAAAGGCAGCTAGTTCAGACAAGCTTTAAAAAGCTGCATTGAAACACATAGCTTTATGATAAAATATAGAAAATAGAGCTGTAAATACATTTGTTACTATGGTGATCTCCACCAGTGGTTCTCAACCTGGGGTCCAAGAGATTCCACGGGGTAGTTACCAAAATGTACATTTATAGATAATAGGGATGCACTGATACAGTACTGCTATTAGGTATTGGGCCGATACCGTTCTAATGTAGTCGTTAAAGTTAACCAATTCTTAAAATGTGGAAACTGCAATAATTTCAAAGAAAATGTTTGGTTTTCACTTGAAATTTTTCTTTGGTTATCGTTTTTATTAAAATTTTATTTTTATCCAGTTCACCATTTGTAAACATGTAAAAAGCAGAGAAGAAAATACAATTTAATTTAAAATTAATTGTAATTTTCTGTGTGGTAGAAGTATTAGCATTGGTACTGGGTATGAGCAAGTACTCAGTTCCAAGAATCGGTAACGTATCGGTTAAAAAAAGTGGTATCATTGTAAATAACACATTTGTACAATCCAAAAAGAGACTAGTTTATATATCCTACAGTGTAAAACAATGAGAATAAGAACAAAAAAATCCAAGCAGAATTCTAGCAGTTCCTATGTAAACTTTTACCACCATTAGACACATCAGAAGTGGTTCTTCTTCTTCTTTAAAGATCTAACTCCACCATTTCATCCTGGTGTTGCTCTCAGGCTAGAAAGAGGTGGAGATGGACTGAAACCAAAAGCTGTCCTTGCCAGTTAGTTTTGGCAGTTCCTGCTAAAGCTACAGATGCTGCACAAATGTTTTCAGTGGAAACTAAGCCTCATGTAGCCGCTTTAGTATGTTGGTCATATCTTGGCAGGAAGTGACCTCACTACCCTGCTTTGTAAAAATCAACAGAAGCAGAAATGATGAAGTATTAAGAGTTAGATGAAGGCCTTCTGGCTGCCTGCTGAAGCATTTCCATGGAGCAGAAACTGTAGAAGCTTAGACAGAGAGATAAGGAGGGAGGGTCTGCAGGAGGAGCTCTGATACACACAATGTGCTTCAACATTTCTCTGCAAAAAGGAAAAAACAGGACTGCTTCTGCTGGCTGGGTAACATTTAGATCACCAACAGTCAGTAAACACTTGGTGTTCTTGTTAGCTCTTCATTCACTGTGTGCGTCTCCATTTTATCCTGCAGCCTGTCAGACCAGGAGCTGTTCCCAAGTCAGTTTGGAGGCCTGGACTCAGGTTTCAACAGTGTGGACAGCGGCAGCAAAAGATGGTCTGGGAATGAGGTACGGTGTCTGGATGCTGGGGAAGGTTCTGGATCATCACTTATCAACAGCTGGATCTGTGAATTTAACACATTTATACAAAGTGAAGTAAAAAACCAAAACAATTACAAGCTGTAGATGTAGTCATTCAGACAGTAGGACATTACAGCAAACAGTCCTCATCACACTGTTAGAAGTCCATGTTTATTCTGCTTTTACACGCTGCTTACCACCATTATTGGGGCCAAAGTCATTTAGAGGCAGATGATGTTTAGATTTCTGATTTGTTGCCATGACAATACTGCTCAGACTCCATTTGTTGCTAAGCTAAAATGAGGGATTCTGTTTCTGATGTTAGTCAGCAGATGACTTCTCAGAGCGCTCCCTTCAGATAGCCGAGGTCACCAAGGGGCAAAGAAACCTTAATGAGGAAGATGAAGAGGAGGACGGCTCCTTGGAAGCCAACAATGGTGGGAACACAACAACACACCGCTGAATATTGGGGATAAGACCCTGAAGTTCAGCTGCCACTTCAGGTTTACACTCTGTTTCTTTCTTCATCTCAGTAAATGGAGCGGCTGATCAGCTCAGCTTTATCACTAGGAGTGTGACGGAGCAGATCCAGATAGATCCACCTCCACCTCCTCAGGTACAGTCTCACACACACACACACACACACACACACACACACACTCCAAACTGCTGTGTGTCTTAATTAGCAGCAGCAGGATGGAATCTGCTGCTACCGTCCACCTCCAGGGTTTCTGCTCACTTTGAAAAGAAAGAAAATTAGCATCAGATTCCATATTTAAAGCCATCCTGTAGCAGAGAAGAGAAACTTTTCTGTCATCATGTCCATGTCTGGTTTTTCAGGAGCAGGAGACATCTTCACCATCCCAAAGCCAGGACACAGCAACATGCAGGTGAGTCTTTCTAGACCTTTCTCCAGCTCTCCTAGACCCTAGCAGTGCAGTCTGGTGTATTTAGTGCTCAGCCGCCTGTAGGCCAGAACCAACCGACGTTCCCAAATCCTGAAGGTCTGGTTTTCTGGCAATAAACTGGGTGCATAGAGAAGGAGAAAAATGATGGATCAATGGAAACTCCGGCAACACTGGAATGTGTGTAGATCCACTTTATTTTTGAGTGTCAGTTTCTGACTGGATTCATGATGAAAGGAGCGTCAGGAAGACACGTTTCTCCATGGCCTGTTTCATAGGCTGCTTTAAAGGCTTCTAATCCCACTACACTATCCCGTGATTACAATGACGTCACTGCCGTCCATCCCAGCTGTAGTCTGTGCTGGACTTTCACTCTGCTCTATGGCAGGCGGTTAAACAGAACTACTGCAGACATCAATATGGTTCGTGTTTGCCGGAAATAACCGTCAGAACAAAGTTAAAAAAGACCAGAAATCAGGGCGTCACATGAATAGAGAATGGTCATTAGCAATGACAAGATAACTGGGTAGATAAATAGGTGGAGTGAACTTCCAATCAGGCTTCACTCGTTCTGCAATCACTGGGCCTCCTCTGCACCATCTAGGTTCATTCTATGGGAGGCTACCTTTGCAGGCCTTAACAAGTGTCCGATGTTTAAAGCATCCGATCGTTCGCTTTGCTGACTAAATGAGCATTTAATGAGACGCTGGCTTCCATTCTGCTGGGTATAATATTTACTGTTCCCACGTCTCAGCCTTGGCTGCTCTCAGCATATTGACTTAGCCTGAATGTAGAGCAGACGGCAGCAATGGGGAGAAATGCAGCAGCATTCAGAGCTCCGTTTCTAATTTCTGGTTTTGTTGATGGGACCTGACAGCTGATTTTGGGCCGTTCTGCTCTCTGGTTTGGAGCTCTGACATGAGAAGAGCTGTCAGGCCTTCCTGCTGCTCGTGCTCATTGGGTCCACAGCTGAAACCTCATCACCCAGAGGAGGCAGGTTGAAGGGTCAGTTGCTGTGATATATTCAGCTTTCCTGTCGTCTGCTGGAGGTGTTGCTCTCTCTCGCTTTCTTGCAGCCTGCCTGAACTGCAGAGCTGCTCTAGAGAACAGACTAAATGGTTTCTGCTCAGTCAGCTGATCGGGCTGATAGCTGGTGGACTTAGCTCTGCATCTCTACTCAACATCAGTGTGTCTGCTGATAAATCACACAGGATAGATGTTATTAATATCACATGTAGATGGAAGTGTGCATATTTGGATGTTCTACGTATCGACCTGACTGCTTCAGTGTTCCTCTGAGATCCTGGGACTGTGGAGCGTTTAGAATGCTTTACAGAAGCTCTGTTAGAATGCTAACAGAGCTTCTGCCTCCATCCTGTGTCAGAAAATCCAGAAACTCCTTCAGCTCTGTCTGTCAGTTATCAGCTCCGTGTATGATGATGCTTACCCCCCCACAAACCCATTGGCACCTGATGAATATGTGAGCCACAGCCAGGCGTGGAACGCTCTAAATGTTTGACTGTAACTGTCTGCAGAGCTTCCTGATAGCTCCCTGTCCTCCTCCCAGACTGGGTCAGCAGGCTGTCACTGTGCTCCTATCCAGCCAGGACCAGCTAAGCATCCTGCAGCCTCCACTAACGGATGTTCCACATTTTGGCCTCCAACACTTCCTGTGGGACGTCTAAAAATAGGATGGAGTCTAGAACAGGCGTTCCAAGCATTTCTGACCCGGCTTCCACTGTGGAGCTAAAACCATCACGTGTTTCTGATGAGAACAGAAGGATAACCTGCTCAGCTCGCCGCTCTGCTTGTTACACTCAGGTCAAAGTTCAACGTTCTCACATCTAAGACTCCCTGAGAACTGACCCCATCCCCCTTTAAGGCGTTTGACATTTTGTCACATGATAACTACTGAACTTGGTGTGTGTTAGTGGGATTTTACAGGAAAGATCAACACACAGTCCATAAAGGGGAAAAACGGGTGCATTTACTCTGATTGACCTAAATAAAGTCAAGGGTTTCCTACAGAAGTCACATTCACAGTGAGCAGTCTACCTAGTAAGTAGTTAAAACTGTGTGTAAATGCAGCTGTTCTGGTTCTGGCCTGGTCATAAAACACTAATAAAATGCATTGAAATTTGTAGGAACAAAATGAGCAAAAGGGTTTGAATACTTACTGTATCAACTAGTTATTAGGGATGCAAAGATAGCTCTTTATCAAACCGATACAATACCGATACTTGGATCTGAGTACTTACTGATACAGAGTACCACACAAAAATGGTTTTATTTTCATCTCTGCTTGTTACAACAAATAATGGTGAATTGGATAAAAATGAAATATGAATAAAATTGATAACAAAAATAAAAGTTCAAGTGAAAAATAAACATTTTCTGTGAAATTATTGTAGAGTTTCTACATTTAAGTATCCGTTCACGGTATCTGTTAACTGTAACGAGTACACTAGAACGGTATCGGTCCGATATCTGTGCAGCCCTATATAATGTGACCAGTCATATAACAGTCTATAGGTAAATGATTGAGTGGAATAATTGAGTTTAAAAGCAGGCAGGGATTCCATACTTATAGTTTATTTGCTGGTGTTAGCCGTCTGACTAAACCTGGACTAAATGATGGCCTTCTCCTCTGCACCATCTCTCCCCCAGATCCAGCCCCCAGATGGAGGGGAACTCCTCCTCCTCCTCCATGTCAGTGTCCTCGTCCCCTGTGTCCCCCTCCAGCCCCACCCTGGAGGAGAGGAGGAGACCCGGCACCCTGTTCATCTGGCAGGAGAGAGAGCGACTTCAGCAGCAGAGGGAGAAGGCCAGGTAGGCCCCCAAGAGGAACCCTGGGCTCACAGCAAGCTTCTCTGTTCAGAACATGAATGTGTATTGGAGGGAAAGTTGTGATACTTTCTTATAGGAAAATAATGAAGCCTATAATATTGTGTATGAATGTTTTAGCACGTCTGGTTGACCTTCCTCTCACTGTCTGCAGAGTCTCTCTCTCTCATATTTATCAAGAGTTTGCTCAATTCATAACTCTTTATTTTGCAGTTTGCTGAAGTCATCCTCTAAATCAGGAAATCATGTGACCTCTGCACCTCAGACAGGAAGCAGCTCATGGTGGGTTTATTCTGACGAGCAGAGAGCTGCAGCATTAGCAGCGTTAGCAGCATTAACAGCGTTAGCAGTATTAACAGCGTTAGCAGAATTAACAGCGTTAGCAGAATTAACAGCCTTAGCGGCATTAACAGCGTTAGCAGCATTAACAGCGTTAGCGGCATTAGCAGCGTTAGCAGCGTTAGCAGCATTAACAGCGTTAGCAGAATTAACAGCGTTAGCAGAATTAACAGCGTTAGCGGCATTAACAGCGTTAGCAGCATTAGCAGCGTTAGCGGCATTAACAGCGTTAGCGGCATTAACAGCGTTAGCAGCATTAACAGCGTAGCAGCGTTAGCGGCATTAGCAGCGTTAGCGGCATTAACAGCGTTAGCAGCATTAACAGCGTTAGCAGCATTAACAGTGTTAGCAGCATTAGCAGCGTTAGCAGTATTAACAGCGTTAGCAGCATTAACAGCGTTAGCAGTATTAACAGCGTTAGCAGAATTAACAGCGTTAGCGGCATTAACAGCGTTAGCGGCATTAACAGCGTTAGCAGCATTAACAGCGTTAGCGGCATTAGCAGCGTTAGCAGCGTTAGCAGTATTAACAGCGTTAGCAGAATTAACAGCGTTAGCAGAATTAACAGCGTTAGCGGCATTAACAGCGTTAGCAGCATTAGCAGCGTTAGCGGCATTAACAGCGTTAGCGGCATTAACAGCGTTAGCGGCATTAGCAGCGTTGGCAGCATTACCAGTATTAACAGCGTTAGCAGCATTAACAGTGTTAGCAGCATTAGCAGCGTTAGCAGCGTTAGCAGTATTAACAGCGTTAGCAGAATTAACAGCGTTAGCAGAATTAACAGCGTTAGCGGCATTAACAGCGTTAGCGGCATTAACAGCGTTAGCGGCATTAACAGCGTTAGCGGCATTAACAGCGTTAGCAGCATTAACAGCGTTAGCGGCATTAGCAGCGTTAGCAGCGTTAGCAGCATTAACAGCGTTAGCAGAATTAACAGCGTTAGCAGAATTAACAGCGTTAGCGGCATTAACAGCGTTAGCAGCATTAGCAGCGTTAGCGGCATTAACAGCGTTAGCGGCATTAACAGCGTTAGCAGCATTAACAGCGTAGCAGCGTTAGCGGCATTAGCAGCGTTGGCAGCATTACCAGTATTAACAGCGTTAGCAGCATTAACAGTGTTAGCAGCATTAGCAGCGTTAGCAGCGTTAGCAGTATTAACAGCGTTAGCAGAATTAACAGCGTTAGCGGCATTAACAGCGTTAGCAGCATTAGCAGCGTTAGCGGCATTAACAGCGTTAGCGGCATTAACAGCGTTAGCGGCATTAACAGCGTTAGCAGCATTAACAGCGTAGCAGCGTTAGCGGCATTAGCAGCGTTAGCGGCATTAACAGCGTTAGCGGCATTAGCAGCGTTAGCGGCATTAGCAGCGTTAGCGGCATTAGCAGCGTTAGCAGCGTTAGCAGCATTAACAGCGTTAGCAGCATTAGCAGTGGCCCACATCTTCCATCTCTACATGTCTTATTTCCACAGCTTTGGTCAAAATAAGATGGTAGAAAGCACGAGGGTGTGGGAATCTGTTCTGCTGGGAATTAATCATGGTTTATGTCTCCCTCTAGTGGTGGCTCACCAGAGAACGGTAACACGTCCTCCGGTCTGCGTCAGAGATGTGCGGTGAGTACTGACAGAGTGATGGAGGGTGGAGGAACACAGCCGCTCTGCTGCTACTGACCCGGTTCTGTTTGGGGTTTTTAGAGTGCTGACCAGATGAACACTGGGTCACCATCAGTCCTCCTGCACCGCTCCAACAGCAGAACAGGTACGGCTGTACACTCCTCACCCTGCTAATATGGGAGCTGTAGTAAAATCAAAGCTCATCATGACCTCAGAGGTCCTGTTTGATGTGGAGACAGTTCAGTCTGTGATGGACGGTGTCACATCCACCTCAGGAGCCTCAGGACCTCAGACATGAATACAGGAAGTTTTCACTGTTTTCCTAATCTTCATGTAAAACAAAGAACAGTGTGTGTATTCTTGTAGTCATTGGCATCCTGGGCTTTAGTATGGATGGTGTTGTTGAAGTTCACTTTTAACAAAAATTAGTCGACGTTCAAGGTTAAAACTGATTCAGTTTGTCTTCATAGTTCACTTTCTAAACCTCGTGAATCACATTCATAAGATGAACTGGTTCTGGTTCCTCAGGACGCTACGTTAACTTTTAGCTTATAACACTGGTGCTGCAGAGGTTGCTGCTTTTATAGCACTAACAACACAAAATGTCTAATAATAACCAGGTCTTCAAGAAGAGACTGTTGGACATGTATTATTTTGTCTGACATACGGATGCTGTTGTGAGAAGGAAACTGATTCAAAGTTTACAAGATGGCAAATGTCTCTGTTATGTATTCTCCAAGCCACAGACGGTCGCGGCAGATAACCGCTTGTGCTGAGCCTGGTTCTGCCGGAGGTTTCTTCCTGTTAAAAGGGAGTTTTTCCTTCCCACTGTCGCTGCATGCTTGCTCAGTATGAGGGATTGCTGAGAATTCCACGACGCAATCTTCTGTGGTTCTGTAATTTCTACACTAAACATTGTATTGTAATAACTCTTTTTGTAAAGTGCCTTGAGATGACATCTGTTGTGAAATGGCGCTATATAAATAAACTGAATTGAATTCAAATTCCAACTAGACATCCAAGACTTTTTAAGCAAAAATTATTTTTGTGCAAAAAATACATTTGCTGAGATAGGTTGAGATCAAATTAATTGAAAGAACATTTTTTTACTACTTTGAATATTTAGCATGCACCAAATGTTGCTTGTCAACCAATAAATGAAAATATGGCTTATGTTATTTTCAGTGTTTTTTCTTATAAGTTTGTAAAGTCCTACGTAGTTGAACTCCCCATATATTTTGAACATTCCATGAATGCACCACAAGTATGTGATGGAACAGACAAGTTCCTGCCTGCAGCCTAATGTCTGTGTGTGGCTTATGAAAGAAAGATTGCTACTATATACCTTCAGATTTCTCTTTTACTTTTGATTTAAATATAAAATCAGCCGAGAACATTTTGATTGGTCAATTCATGTAAGGCATTTTCTTTCTGGGCATCTGGAAGGACAGGCCTGATGCAGAAAAAGTTGGTCTCTAAAATGTACAGTCTATGGTCTCTAATATGCTGCAGAACGTAGCTAAAGGTGGTCAGAAATGTTGTTTGATTTGTCGCTAGGCGCTGGTGATGATGGTTCTTGGCTCATCCTGCTAGGAGGAGACATGGTTCTGTTTGATCCACTGAAACTTTGGGCCGTTCTGTGTGACACGCCTGGTGGAGCTGCAGGGTGACATGGAGCGGTCCTCTGTGACGGCCTTTTTAAAGGTTCTGGTCCAAAGACAACAACTTCTGTCTTGTCTGAATTTAAAAGTAGAAAATTCAGAGTCATCCAGGTTTTTATGTCTTCCAGACATGCTTGTAATCCTAACTGATTGGTTTCATCAGGTTTTATGAATAGATATAATTTTTGATCATCAGCATAACTGTGGCAATTCATTCCATGTTTTCTAATTATTTTACCAATTGAAAGCATATATATAGTAAAGAGAATCGTTCCACGCACAGAACTGGATTATCTGTAAAGCTGTTCTCATGAATGATTATTTTCTACTTTAGTTGTCAGAAATCAAAATTAGTCTAAAATTAGCAATGGAGAACTTTCAAAGAGCTGCAGGGTTGGTGTTCTTCTTTATGACAATCCAAGCATAGACCACATCTGTGCTGCTGTTTCATCTGTACTAACAATGTCTATTATTCTGACTGTTGGTCAGGGAGCAGAGTTAAAGTAAAGCCTGGTTTCCATTTCTGGAACGGATTGACGCATCTCTACTATTCTATACAGAGACACACGCAGAGCGTACGCCTATGATTGGTCAGCTCAACAACAGCTAGAGATCATTACATCATATCTAATATGGTCTTTAGGTGATTTTGAAAACAGAATGCTGGGTTTGTTTCCATGGGTTTCTAGAGTATTCTATAAGCTGCACTTTTTCCAGCTCAATCAGAACTTCCTTTCTGTCTGACATTGCTCCTTGAGGGGGAACAAAGAAATTCTAACAAAGAAAGAACTCCCACTCTCTTGGTACTTCTGGGTTCCGAGCTGGTTGCAGTTCCACTCTGGTTCCATATGAGGGCGCTCTCATGACAATTGCAGAATGAATTGAGGTCTATGGAGCAGTACCCCTAAAAATCCACTTTTCTCCGGATATATTTTTTTCTTAGTTAATTTGAAAAAAAAAATGTGAAAGTAGATGCAAAGAAATTTAATATTGCTGGGTGTTAGATTATTTTAGAGTCACTTATTTGCTTTAAGAGTACTTTAAAATGTTAATTATTTCATCCGTGGTCGTATGATGTATACGACCACAGATACTGCTTTACAGCAGTCCTTGTTTTTCCTTTTAAACTTCACACTACATACATAACCATAGGCAGATAACAGTGCTAGCAACCAAAAAAATGTATGTAAAAAAAAAATTGGTTAAAAAAGTCCGCCTTAACATTCTGGTACCACTTCAGATACCACAATGCCGTAAAGCGGTACATCCGGTTGTAATCAATCCTTCACTGACCAATCAGTGGTCATTAGCAAAATGCTAGTGAGTTCTGGGCAACAACAAGTTAACCTGTAAGAAAACCAAAGTTCATACGTACTCGTTCATTCAGCTTTACTCCTTTAACCCATGATGAACTTCTTAAACCTACAATCACATCTGAGATTTCTCAACGGCAGAGGGGTGAAAGAGACATATTTAGCGTCTAGCTCCATGGACTTCTATTCATTTTGCATTATGGTGATCGCCCCCCAGTGGAACTCTGGTGGAACTGCAACCAACATTCATTACAATGGGACTGAATGGAGAGTGGGGCGGCTCTCCTAGAACGGCTTTGGGGGAAACATGTTTTACAAGCTGAAGGAAATAAGTTCTAGTTAACCAGAAACAACACTGCAGCGGCAGGTAGACTCAGAGGAAAACGCCAGCACCCCCTGCTGTCCTGCTGGGGAATTGCTTTACAACAATGTAGAAAAGGAAAACGACTATCAAAACGTCTGTGTCTGGTTGCAAACTTTCTGATGGAGAAGTAGAAACTAGGCTTTAGTGAACTACTTTGCAGCTTGTCTCTGCTGTTCCTGTAGACGTCCTGCTGCAGGCTTCCATGCAGCATCAGGATCAACCATGAGCTAAAACAACTGGTCGTCTGTTAGGTGTTTTAGGGTATCTGCTTATAAAAAGGGGATGTGTTTATCGTCATAAATAATGTGTCCACAGATATCTGTGAGGAATGTGGACACAAACCGTCTCCAGGCTGAGAACATTGGGTTCTTTTCTGCATTAAGAAGTGAAACCTTGTAATAAAATAGTTTTAATTTACAGAATGATAAGTTACAAACCAGTTTCTCTATACAAGGTTTGGACCAGTCAAAGCAAAGGTTCCACACTAATCACACTTTGGAGTTCAGTTCATTAGGTTAACGCTTGCTGAGCTCCTATTGGCTGGACTGTTGCCTGCTTACTGGATAAAGCTGATGGATGCATTAGGTTGGGACAGAACATGCAGATACCTGGTGCCAAAACCAGTTAGCCTGTTAGCATGTAAAGCTAACTCATGTTTAAATTGCATCATCTGGTAGTTCTGATGCATATTTAAGGCAACAGGCCCCAAATACGGGATGTGTTCTGTCTGTAGCAGGGACGATCTTAAACTGCTCAGCCTGATGGTGTCTGCTGCTTGTCAGGGTTCAAATGGACCAGCATCAAGTTTAAGCTGACAGGGAATGTTCTGGGGCCGTATTCACAAAGACTCTTATCTTACCGCTACGTGTTACTCCTAATTCGTGCTAAAAGGTCTCACCTAGGAGTTGTTGTCTAAAACCTATTCACAAACGCACTAAGAGCTACTTTTACGTAGAAGAGTAGCTAAGAGTGACGTCCGTTGCTATGGAAAACTTCATTTCCTCTGCGTGAGTAAATAGACGGACAGCAGTGTGATTGGTTGCTCAATGACACGTGTGAAACCAGGAAATGGAAAACTTATGAACAGCGCAAATAGCAGAAATAATGCATGATGACATCTTAGTGTCGGCCACGAGACTGACACTTCATACAACTTCCACACAATAGCTTACTTACAGAGAGGGTGAAGTTTAAAAACGAAAAAAACGTGAAATGCATCACATTACCCTGCCTAACGCCTGCTGATCGGGTTGTTAAACGTTTAGTTGGAGACGTGATTGCATCCCGCACCAAGATCAAAACCTTCACGATCGTTTTGGGGTTTTTTGTGAATAGGTCTTATGGAGTTAGGAGTCCTCTCGACTTCTCTTAAGGACTCCCAGACTTAGGAGCTACTATTAGGCCTAAAACTGGTTGTGAATTACTTTTATCTTAAGAAACTAGGAGTCCTAAATTTAGGAGTGACACGCCCACATTTTTTAGGGGCTACTCCTAAATTCGCCAGTTAGGACCTACTTTTAGCCCTAAGATTCTTTGTGAATACGGCCCCTGATGTGGAGCTAATCTGGTCCACATGCAGCCCACTGAGTTTATCCTGAAGGGGGCAGTAGTGTTGCAGGTATTTAGAGGACCATGTGTCAGTCGGTTCAACAGGGAGTGAAGGTGAGCAGACTCAGAGGACCTCTTCAGATGCTGCGTTATGATGACCTGTAGCAGCCCAGAGGTCACACTGAGCCCTACTTCAGAGCCGGGGGCTGCCTGATGACGTCTACACAACAGAAGGCTTCTATCTGTCATAACCTGCTGCTTAATTCTCCGCTTTATGCTAATAAGACATGAAGCCATGTGTGTGCTTTGGCATGCAGCAGAAACATGAACAGAATCAGAATCAAACTGTTCCCTGGTAGCAGTCCCTGGTCTACTGAGGCCACTTTCTACTAAAACGGTTTACTAACAGAAACGCAGCAGCTGATTGGTCCTCATGAAGTTGGTTTCAGTTGAAACAGACCTGCAGGTACGTCTGAAAAACTAGACTATTGTGGAAAAGTTCAGTGTTTTTTCTTACTTTTCACAATATCAGTCAAATCTAGAATCCTATCTTTATTTCTCATGATTTAGATGAATATGAATAAAGTGGCTGAGCGTGTCTCACCTCTGTCTGCATTTCTAAACGTGGATTGGACACGACTAACACTGAGCTAAATGTTTGCTCCAGATGTGCCGTCTTCTCCGAAGGCGTCCTCTCCTCCTGGCCAGGCTCAGAGGCCCAACAGCTTCCTGTTTCGCACCTCCTCTCGAAGCAACGTCAAACCCACAGGTAAACACACACACACACACACACACACACAGAGCGGTGCTCGCTGCTACAGCTCAGTAAACTCATGGTGCTTCTCTTTGTCAGGGACCACCTTCACTCTGGGGGAGTCTGGGAGGAGTGAATCCCGCACCACTCTGCGCTCGCCAAAAGAGGAGAGGAAAGACCTGGCTCAACTACGCAGGGTAAGGCCAGCAGGACCGGTTCTACTGTGGGTTGATGGTTTGATCTCAGGAAGGTGAGTTGTTGAAGATTTGCTCACTGCTGCATCTCTCCGTCCTGATATGACCTGGAGATCTCAAAAAAGATCTTGTCATAAACTATTTGTACTCCTCAATTTTTAAAATAACTTTTATAACTATATTAATGTTACATTTTTAACCTAAAAAAGCTAAACAGAGAACTACATCTAAACAATGAAGCTAAACCATTTCACATAATAATAATAAGCTGGTTGCCATGACAACCGACTCTTTGGTGTGACATGCTCCAAAGCCTCAGTAACGCTTCAGTGTTTTCAGCTCCTGGATGTATTGGTTACAGTGTCCAGCTCTGAGATGATGATGATGATGATGATGATGATGATGATGGTGGCCTTCAGATTCTTCTGTCACTAGTCAAAAAGAAAACAAAAATACAGTCAACTTTAGAAAATATGTGTGTGTGTGTGTGGGGGGGGGTTAAAACAAAAGTTTGACCAATAATTAGTGGCAGTTCTAGTGCCGATGACTTCAATAAGAATGCTTAGCATTGCTCATCTATACCTTAACGCCTTAATGAAACATGTTAATGAAAAATCATCTTATCCATGTGATGCTCTAACTTCTCCTTGCCTCTGGGTGAAACGACTAAAGATAAGTAACTATGCGCTTACAGTCCCCCCCCTCCTCCTCTTGTTGCCTTCATACTGTGTTCACATGCAACAACAGAGTAACTCCTGCTGCTTCTTTGGTTACAGCGCAGCTTCAATTGAAGAATGGACAATGTCCCAATAAATAAAAATAAATAAATAATAATAATTCTTTCTATTTTCATAGCCAGGCTTTTGCAAATCGAATTACTTTAATGAAAGCAATACATTGACACCCATAAATACGACATTAAGGAGAGTACAAGACAACAAAACAGCAATTACATATCATAATGTACTCACTGGCAGCTCTAAACGATGAGTTTTAAGTTCTGATTAAAAGCAGCTCTGTGTTTTACGTATTAATAAACATGGAGCATAACTTTATCCTGATCCTCCAGACTTTGGAGTCGCGTCTGAAGATCATTCTGCCAGAGGACCTGAGTGAGGCGCTGTCCAACGGAACCATCCTGTGTCAGCTCATCAATCAGATCCGACCCCGCTCCGTCTCAATCATCCACATTCCCTCTCCTGCAGTGGTGAGTGGAGGAGCTGCACACAAACCAGCCCTGATAATCAGCCTTTTGGTTTCCCTCAAACATCCACATGTTCTGCTTCCTTTTAGCCAAAACTGAGTTCAGCTAAATCCAGACTGAATGTTGAAAACTTCATCACTGCTTGTCGCAAGCTGGGAGTCCCTGAGGTAGGAACCCTGTTCTGTTCTGTTCTGTTCTGTTCTGTTCTGTTCTGTTCTGTTCTGGGTGTGTAGTGTTCCTATGCAGAGGAAGATGAGGGTCCGTGTGTGTGTGTGTGTGTGTGTGTGTGTGTTCTCAGGTTTGGACTGACACTGAACTCATTTTAAATGTTCCCATCAGTCCATTCCTGACTGCCTTCTTCAGTGTGCCCCGTTGTTCTGTGCTGCTTCTAACCAACTTCTCCTCCTGTGTGTGTGTGTGTGTGTGTGGGTGTGTGTGTGTGTGTGTGTGTGTGTGCGCGTCCAGCCTGAAATGTGTGTTAGCTCTGATGTGCTTCTATGTAAGCTGCCCTCTGTGCTGCGCTGTGTGACGGCCTTGCTGGCTGTGGAGCCTGAGGAGGAGCAGCCACCCCCTCACCGTGGGTCACCTGCTTCGTCTTCATCGTCCTCCTCTTCCTCCGCCTCGCTGCTGTCGCCAGACTTCCTGTTCTTTTACTGTTCCGTCATGGCGCTTCTCTTCGTCATCTACTGCTATCTGCTGACCTAAAGCAGCTGCACTGAACCCTGCAGACTCGTTGTGGAGCCGCTCCACTAAAAGCTCCTAGAAACCATGTGAAGAGTGTGTGTTGTGAACACACCGTGTCCTCGGCTCCTGGCTGGATGCTGGAGGCAGGAGGAACTGACTGACCGATGGTAGGAGAGAGCAGGAGCAGGGAGAGGCCTTGATTCTGTGAAGCACAGCATGCTGGGAAAAGATGGGAGGGTGTGTGAAACGGAGCTGCTTGGTGGCACAAAGTGTGGATGATATGTGTGGGTGGAGCAGAGCAACCAAGCCTGGATGATGTCTGATGAAGCCCCAGACATCATGGAGGGAGTCCATGTTCAAACAAGCAGACCACTATTTAGGTTCTGACCCACCTGTTCCAAACAGCAACATCCCGATCATGTAACAGCGCCGTTTACAGCCACCCATCCTATGAAAGGAATACGTTAGATTTATGTATTTGTTTCCTTGAAGCTAAATCATCTCCACACCCTCAGATCTACATGTGCATTAAGGACGGGGAGGTATTATTAGAGTTTTATGAATATGTAAGGCTAAAGCAGGATGAGGGTTAAAGCTGTCCTGTTACCTCCCAGTATGCTGCCCAGTTCAGCTTTAAGTCCCAGTTCAGCGTCTGAATGGAGAAAAACTACGACTCCCTCCTGCTTCATCCAGACGTCTCCACATGATGGCGCTGCTGATCCCCTCTGAGCTCCATCACTGCCAGTCTTTGTGCCTCCAGAGGAGCTCCTGTTTGACCCTGACTGAACTATGAATGTGATTATTATTTTTAGCTCTGATGCAAAAGCAAGTTGATTAAATGTGGAAGTTGGATGTGAAGCGTTGATGTTTGCTGAAACGGGTTCTGTTGCTCAACACTGACCTTGTTTTTATTCATGCTGTTACCTGACAGCAGCAGCAGAGGGCGATGTTGCTTCATCTAACCACGGTACAGACTCCTACCTGGAGCTAGTTAATGACGTCCTCTCTGTGCTTGGCCCTGGTCTGGTTGACCTGCTCACACTACTTGTATAAATGTAAACAGGTTATTAAATTATTGCTTTTATTTATATTTATTCTGCTCTTGTTTGGTTTGTGTGGGAAGCAGCAGAATCTCTCCATGGTTTGGGACATTCGTGCAGAAACTGTAAATAACAGCAGCTCAGTATTTGGGTCTGAGCTGAACGTCTAACAAACCGTCCAGCAGCCGCTGCTGTTTCCACCACACATCATCCTCTGCTGGAGTCTTACAGCTCAGAGACGCTCTAAGCCCACATTTAAGCTCATTACCAGGTCAGTTCAGCTGGTGTGGAGCTTCATGCGCAACATTTACAGCACCACTCTGGGACATGTAGTCCAAGCTGCTCTAAATCTGAACAAACTACAGAAAGAGTTCAAACAAATTAACAGTATGAACAAAAGATTAAAGATGAAATAAAAAAAAATTTCATATTCATTCTTATCATTGGTCTTCAACTCCTCAGCTGGAGTTCTTATGTTGTGCAGCAGGTTTTTGTGGAGACGTTATGAGTAGTAAGTGTCTTACCTGCAGTAGATAAAATGTAGAAAATACTCGTAGGTTTGGTTCCCTTCCTTAAGCTCCATGGTTTACTAGTCTACACTTCATACTGCAGGGAAGACGCCGCACATAACCACAACTTAGAAAAATCCAACTTCACCTTATAGCTGAGTAAATATAGTTATGAAAAATGAATTTATTTGACCTCAAACTTCAGCCTTTAATAATATTTTTTTTAATTTTCCTTTTCTGCCTTACAGCTACAGTCAGTTGTTTTCCTGGCCATGTAGCTTCTTGTTCTACTTTGACATAAACCTTTCATTCAACAGTCCACATGCTGCTCTGCGTGCCTTTGAGTTAATCCCACATATTGCAAAATATAGGGTTCCTACAGGGTCTTAAAATCATAGAATTTTTGAATTTGGAAAGAAAAGCTGAAAAAGACTTTAAAAAGTCTTAAAAATTGTGCTGTATTTAACTTCTTCATATTGCATTTTTCGTTGAAAGTTTCATTTTAGGGATGAACTAATGCTAATATTCAATTCAATTTTTTCAATTCACTTTCATTCATATAGCCAAAATTCACAACATTTCAATACAATTATGCAAACATTCCAATCAGTTAAAAGTTTTCTATGTAAGGATCATGCAGACTCCAACCACAGCAATCCCTCATACTGAGCATGCATGTAGCGACAGTGGAGAGGAAACCGGCATATTGTTGGATCAATTTTGGGGTCAATACCGTTCTAATGTACTCATATCAGTATCCTGTAGTAAACCAATACTTAAAGTTGAAACATTTTTATTGATATTTTATTTTTTTATCAAATTTACCATCATTTGTTTTAACAAGCAGTGAAGAAAATAAAAGCTGTATTCCAGTTCATTCCATCTTTTTGTGGGGTAGAAATATCAGCATTGGTATTGTTGCATCCCTACCATGATTATAGTGATCAAATAATAATGCGTAAAGCAACAAAGCTCGTGACATCTTCACTAAATGACGATTAACGTAACGAATGTTAAAAAGTAAGCCGACATTTTAGGCAGACTTTCTTGTGACCTGCTGAAATGTTCTTAGATTTTTAACACCTCTGCTCTGCTAGTTGTCATCTACACGTCCATGTTTCCTTAAGAAATAAATGAACACATGTTCATGTTTAGTTTTTCTGTCTGTAGGGCTGTTTTTTATTTATTTATAGAAATGGTCGTTAAAGGTTTGAATTTAAATTGAATAAAACTAAACCAAATGTCCCCCCAGAGCTGCTGCTGCTAGTAAAGCACTGCTCTGTTTAAATTTAGAAAATCATTTTGTGTTCCAAGGAAAAGCTAGATTAAGTAAGACACACCAACAAAAGTCAATTAGAATTGGAGCAGACTGAGGTTTCTCCCCAACCTTTTCACACGATGTGGCTACAGTGCATTAAACTTTTAATAAAGACTGGACTAATATGTTTTTATTTGCACTTCACTGCTCACACAGACACAGCAGGGTGCCCCAAACTTTTTGACCCATTGGCCCTAATCATCAAAATTAAATTCAAAGATCAGAAATGTCCTTTTTTGTCTTTATTAAAAATGCAGACTTTTTTCTTTTTAAGATCTTAACAATAAACTTGCAATGTTTTAATTAAACGAACTAAATAGGCAAACTTTTGTCAAACAAATGATTAGAAAAAACCATTTAGAATTTGATTTTCATTCAGGTTTCCTGGTCCAGAGAGGAAAGCCTTTAATGGATTCTCAACAAAAACAGTGGGATATTGGTCAGTCTGTTATACAAGTCTGCTGTGTGTAGTACAGCTCATCACTTTGTCCACATTTAGTTATGTTACAGCCTTGTTCAATAATGGATTCTATTCATTTTGTACACACAACATCCCAGGATGATGATGTGACAAAAATGTTTGAGAATTCTGCAAATTTCTTAAAAATACTACATAATCACGTATTCACAGCCTTTCCCATGAAGCTCCACATTGAGCTCAGGTGTGCCTGTGTCAGATGTTTCTCCACCTGGACATAATCAGGTAACAGACACACCTCTCTATGTAAGGTCCCCCAGTTGAGAGTCTGTCAGCACAAACTAATCATCAAGTCAAGGAATTGTCTCCAGACACAAATCTGAGGAAGGTTCTGGAAAGGTTTGAGCCGTGTTGAAGGTCCCAGTGACCTCCATTATGTGGAACTGTGGAAGATGTTTGGAGCCAGCAGGACATCTAGAACTGGCCGGTTACCTAAACTGAGCTACAGGAGGATAAAGGCCTTAATCAGGGAGGTGACCAAGAACCTGGTGGTCATTATCAGAGCTCCAGTCTTCCTCTGTGTAGAGAGAAGAAGCTTCCAGAAGGAAAAGCCTCTCTGCAGCACCCATCAGGTCTGGATGGTGGAGGCCATGCTGAAGCCACGCCCATAGGAAAGGAACATGGCAACCAGTCAGGAACATAAAGGACCCTCAGACAATCAAACTAAATTATGTTCCGATGAGACAAAGATGGAAGTTTTTTGGCTAAGTAGGGGGAGGAGTTGATTCAGCATCTCTGGAGAGACTTCTAGGATGGCTGAGCACCATCAGTTTCCACCCATTCTGATGGAGGCAGAGAGGAATGGGCCGCAGTATCTGAGGACGGGTGGACCACAGGTTCCATTGGATCACTCTGGAGAAAATGTGAGGCTGTTATTGCTGCCAATGATGCATTAATAAAGCACTGAGGAAAGGCTGTGAATAGTTATGTACACATGATTTCACCCTTTAATAAATTTGCTGAAACCTCAAACTTTTTTTCATGTTATGGAAGGTTTAGAATATTTTTGGAATAAAGTTTTAACATAAAATATGGAAGATGTGATGCTGTGTGAATATGTTCTAAATCTACAGTAAGATAGATGGAACATATATTAGTGAACATGGTGAAACATGACTTGGAAACAACTTTAGGAATTCAAGTTCCAAGCCAGGAAAACGTATCAGAACGCCGCCTGAAGTTTAAATCCATTTTGGGAACGCTACAAGTTTTTTTTTCCAACTCAACATTAAACTCCAACATGGCTGCTGTGTGTGGTAAACAGCTATAGTTCTTTATTTGCATTTGTGACCGTTTGGACCTGTTTCCATCAATCATACATACAGTACTGCACTACTACTATTAGAGAAAGTGATGGTCCACAGGTTGCTAACAGTAGCTAGCTAGCGCCAGAGTTCAGCCATTCTTCAGACCTTCATCTGCAACGCATCATTCCCAGATCTGATTCCTGACTTCCAAAGCATGTTGACCATGCATTGTTTTTTTTATCTTGTTTCTAGAATTGTTCTTT
Source organism: Apricaphanius iberus (assembly GCA_028564705.1). Lineage (NCBI taxonomy): Eukaryota > Metazoa > Chordata > Actinopteri > Cyprinodontiformes > Aphaniidae > Apricaphanius > Apricaphanius iberus. Next base: position 427,759 of record JAPXFQ010002241.1, on the reverse strand, counting down.
TTAATTCAGCTGACTAAAGCAATTTAGTCGGTGCCAATTCACAACAGATGTCATCTTAAGGCACTTTATGAGAAAAGTCATTGTAATATAATTATACATTTTAATCAGTTAAAACCTTTTCTATGTTGACGTGAAGTTGGGCCCTGCAAACACATTAAATCTTCCTGCAGTTCCTGGGCATGTTAGCCAAAAACCTAAATTCTTATTAATGGAGACAGTCTCAATTACATTTATTTAATTAATTCATATATCGCCTCTTAGACACTTTGGGCATTTAAAGCAGGTTTAGCAGCAAACAGTTAAACTATGTCCTGTACAGGACTGGAGAGTCTAACGTTCACATCCTCTGTAAAAACATCCATTTCTTTTTGTCTGTTATGGACTTTTGTTGTTGTTGTTCAAATGTATATTTTGAGTGAAACTGGATTTGAAATGCGCAATAACTCTTTCACTGGCTTAGATCAAACTATATTCCTACATATGTTTAGAACAGAAATATTGTATTTTATATTTATATAATACTCTTTTTGACTTTATATGAATTTATATGGCTGTTTTTCTTCCTGCTGTAAAGAATCAATTAAAAATGAAACTTTGATCACGTGCTTCTTTTGTGCCAGCTTGCTGTTGTGCCTTTGCTTAATCAGCAGTGAAGTTTGTGTTCTCGGGGTATCTGCAGTCACCTAAGCATCTTGTTCAGCAAACACTGACCTCCAGCTCCTTTTATTAGCTTTTCCTGGACCTTCATACAGCATGCTGCTGGCTGCTGCAATGACTTGTGAATTAGAATAACCTTTATTGGTTTCATGTGAAGGCTTCTGTCATTTCCTTTAGTCTGAATTATCCAAAGCCGGTGTAAAAGTGAACTAAATCTGGGCATGTTTGTATTGCCTCATTGAGCCGTCTCTAGTTGCAGCTCAGTGTCTGTGGCCGACTGCAGTAACTGGGTGATGAACAGAGATGGAGTGTTGCTTTAAGACGATTGCTTCGACGGCACTAATACTCTTTAAAGCTGCTGGATGTGTGGGGGGGGCAAGCAGATACCCTGAAGTGTCTTCTGTGCTTCATCTCCTAACAGTAGGTTTATGGTGTCCACCTCCTGCTGGTCAGCGTTTGAGCAGGTGAGTGTGCTGAGCCAAGGTCGGAGGAAAGGTCAAGATCAGCCCTGAGGTTTGTGTGGCGCAGGTGATGAACGGAGAGCGCTCTGTAAACTGTGCTGCTGTGTCTGTCAGTCTGCCTGCTTCATATGTCAGTGGGGGGGTGGGGGGGCTAAGCAATGTATACCCTATCAGTAGAAAAGCAACCAATTTAATTCTCTATTCTCCCTCTGTGTAGAAGTGTTCCAGCAGTACAGTGGCAGGCAAATAAAGTCATGCTAATACACATAAACATATATAATGATAAAAACAAAATGGAGAATAGTTGCATCTACTATTTAAAAAATGACTCCTGCAGATACTGAGAAGCTGGCGAGCGGATAATTCACGTCCATTTATGTGTAATCAAATAGTTATTGTCATGAGGTTTCGGAGTTTTGCCTTGGACAGATGACTTCTCATGAAGGATTAGATGCTCTGGAGGAGGAATCTGCACTTCCCTGCTGCACCAGAGACTGGAATTAAGCGTCACTTTGGCCAGAGCTTTAAAAACGAAACATCCATCCATCCATCCATTTTCTTAACCGCTTATCCAATTCAGGGTCACGGGGGTGCTGGTGCCTATCCCAGCAATTATCAGGCGTTAGGCAGGGTACACTCTGAACAGGACCCAGTCTGTTGCAGGGCCAACACAGAGAGACAGACAACCATCACACCTAGGGACAATTTAGAGTGATCAATTCACCTATCCTGCATGTTTTTGGACTGTGGGAGGAAGCCGAGTACCCGGAGAGAACCCACGCATACACGGGGAGAACATGCAAACTCCATGCAGAAAGACCCTGGGCCGGGATACGAACCCACGACCTTCTTGCTGCAAGGCAACAGCGCTAACCACTGCGCCACCGTGCAGCCCTAAAAATGAAACATTTGTTAAAAAAAACTGATCAGAAGGCTAAAAGACTAAACGAACCATTTCCTGATCTATAAACTATGCGTTAGCAGTCTCAGAAGTCTCAAAAAACATTGCAAAGTGCAGTCAGCGAAATGCCTGATTAAAGTGTCTGGGAATCTTTTCTTTAATGGATTTATTGAGCTGGAATCTGTGGAAGTTGAAAGTATCGGCATATTTGTAATCAGTCATCAGTGTGATAATAATCAGTAAAAATGACTGGGAGTCTTCAGATTTCTCTGTCCCCACTCTAAAAAAACTGACCAAAAACGGAAACTCTTCACTTAACGTGACCCTTATATATATATATATATACACACATCATTATTATGCTTAAGTTGAAGTTTGTTTTTATATTATTTTTTTTAAAGTTACTGTTGCACAAAAGTGAATAATTTATGTTCAAAGTGCTCTGTTAACAGATTTGCTAAATGTACAAATAGGGGAGTTCAAAAAAGGAAAATCCTAGATCTGTTTCTTTCCTCTTCATTATTCTATCGATCTATCAGATCAGGACTCTGTAAAGTAGATACTCAGAATCAAATGACTCAGATTCAATAAAAAAAGCAGATGTAAAAGTCTTCCTGATGATCTTTTTCATCATTGGTTTCAATTCAGTTTATTTATATCGCGCCAATTCACAACATGTCATCTCAAGGCACTTTACAACAAAAGTCATTTTAATACAATTATTCCAATCAGTTCAAAGTTTTCTATGTAAGGAATCCCAGCAGACTGTGTTTAGTCACTGAGGTGAGGTTGGGCTCAGAACATCAGGCCCAACCCACAGCAATCTCCCATACTGCCCATCCATCTGTGGCAAGGTATGCAATCAGCACCTGGTAGGATTTGATCCCCAGACGATAGTCATGCACACTAACCAGTCAGCCGAAGGGATACTGCTGTGGCCAAGCAGTCACACTGTCACACATCCATCACCATTTGAAAGCACCGTGGCATAATGATGAGGCGAGGACACAGGGCTACAGAGACACAGGATGAACAACAATGCACAATCACACCTAGGGTCAGTTTAGAGAGCAGTTAACATGACAGTCATGTTTTTGAACTGGGGAGGAAGCTGGAGAACCCACACATGCACAGGGACAACATGCTAAGGCCCCAGGCTACTACTGCTCCTACCCTGATCCAATGACAGGATAGAAACTCACAGTATTTGTTTCTGCTTGTCCAATCAGAATGCAGGACGAGTGTTATTGCTACTAAATATAACAGAGCCAGGATTAGGAGATGTTCCATGTGGGGTCAGGGTAATTTCATGCAAAATTAGGACAGCTCTCAGGAGTGAGACATGTCATCGTTGGGCTTCACCCATTCCACTAGTTAACATCAGACTGCAGATCGCTGCTTTGAGCCAGTGAAACACACTAACTACAGGGCCTAACTAGAAACTCCCATTTCTCACCCAAGTTCTTCTCTTTTTCCACGTATCTGAGTCAGTTAGTGGTTTGTCCCTCCATCCACAGAGGGAAGTGGGAGGACGACTCAGGCCTGGAGGCCAGAAACACTCACATTTGACAGCTTGGGTGGATGTCTTTGGTATCCAGAGTGTACCAGATTGAAATGACATGTTTTGAGACAGATTGCCACCGAGTTTATTTTTTTTAACACATTAACTTCCCATATATTCCTCATGTATTTCTGGCTGCAGAGTTGCTGAGCACCGATAAGAGGTGTTCTGTGCGATTAAAACGAGTCCAGGGGCCAGATGCAGAACGCTGCTCAGCCAACACGTTTCGTTCCACATTAAAGGGATTCATGAGATGGTTGCACCTCACATTATCCTGCTCCATTACATTAAATGGGATTTATTTTCAGTTCAGGGTGTTTATATAGCATCATTTCCAAACACATTCACAAAAAAGTATGGTCTTATTACTTCGTTTCTAAATAATAAACTCAGCTATCTATGGCTGCTGTAATAACACAAAAAACATAACACTATATATACAGTAGGGCAAAAAGTATTTAGTCAGCCCTTAATAGTGCAATTTCTCCCACTTAAAACATATGATAGGTCTGTAATTTTCCTAAGTATACCTCAACTATGAGAGACAAAAACGTTTTGCCTGTATACATGGGAAGTAGAGGACTTTGTAAAGAACATTTGAGAGGAGAATTGATTTAAAATACTAACATTATTATTCAAGTGCTGACTCCATGAGAAAATCCATGATCACAATGTTTTATAAATCTTAGAAATAAATACAGTAAAGACACCTCTGTGTGTTTTTGGTCATGTCGCTTTATGGTTCTGGTTTGAGGAGAACACAGAAAGAAGATTAGAAATCATATCTAAAGATCATTCAGAGCTTTAAATATGATCATTGCATCTGATGAACATGGAGAATACATATGTATCTGTTACAGCCATTCACAATAAACTCTTTTCAGTCACTCACATGGATCTTATTCAGGCTCATTCTCAATCAGAAAATTAGTCAAATTAGACATTAAGTGAGAATCAAGAAAACACCAGTTACTCTAAATCTGCGTCACATTTTCTGTGTTACATTAACCCGTCTCATCCTTTTAAAACTATTTGGAAACCAGAACAAAAAGCCCTCAATAATCCGACTCCCAGTTTGTTCATGTTGTCAGCCCCGTCAGTCAAGTCTGATCAAACCCACACAGTCCCACAGGAGCAGACTGATGGAAATCTTGACAGCTGATATATTAATAAATAATAAGCATGGATATTTGGTTCTTTGATATGTTAGCTAAAACCAGGAATAATTACTTTGGAAGCGGGAGATTCCAGTAAGGCAGCAACTGTTCAATCTCAAGAAGATTGAGGAGAAGAACGTTTCTTACTTGTGTCTGTGTCCCCGGCAGGACTCGTTGTGTTCCCCGCAGCTCATCATGGAGGACGAGGGTCTGAGCCGCCTGGCCCAGACTGTCCAGGTGTTGACTGACCTGGCAGACGGCTCCCGGGGGCCGCAGAAACAGGAACCATTCACCTTCTCACAGAGCTAATAGGAAGTTTCACGTGTGAAGACTGTCAGGTCACAGCCAGCGATTGTTCTTAATGTGTTCCATAACCCTCAAAACTTTTTATACGTTCCAGAAACTGTACTGTCAGTTATACATCCATATGTAAGCACACACATTGAACTAGAAAATAAATCTCTAAACCGCTTTGTGGCATCTTATTTCATGTGAATTAGAGATGATTTAATCAGGAGTCAGTGACCAGGTTTATGTGTGTATATTGTAATGTTGGGGCCAACAGCCTTCGCTATAATGTCCATGTCAACTGTTAAAGAATCATTTTTTTACACAATTATACTATCTGGGTGCAAATCCAGAACAGTCACTTGTTGGAGTCAACATTGGTTTTAACCGCTTGCTTGCTCTGGATGACCACATGTAACAATCAGAATCTGTGTTTCAAATTCACAGGATAAGTGGAGATTGTTTTTTGTTTTTTTCCTTGCTATATAGACTTAATAAACCCAAACTGTTTTCATGCTGTGTTGAATTTACTGAGTTTAACTTGGATCACATCTGATTGATTTGCTGTGTTAGAAACTCTAATCTCTGGCCCAGAAGGTTAAAGTCTGATCAAACCTTCAGAAGAGGACGAGTTTAGGGAGAGGAGTTAGCTAGAAATTCTTCTAGAAAAGTCATATGGGTTGAACATATGGGATCAAATTTTATCCCACGATACCTCATGTATGAACATATTTTCTGTACATGTAATTCTAACATTGTGTTACATCTATGATGTAAGTTTTATATGGATTCATATGGGCTTCACAGTTCATTAACATGAACATGTTCAACTTGCACTCAGAAGAATATGTGCATAACAGGTGGTCACATATTGTTTTAACATAACGTTAAAACAATATGTTTTAACGTTTTCACTCATTACTTATCCAAATACAGAAAACATGACAGGTGACACAATGGGTCCTCGTATAAGGTTTTCACAGCTACAATATATATACAAGATTATTATGTGAGAGCACCAGCTGCTTTATACATTTTCACAAGTATTATTTTTTTTCTTTTTGATCCAAAGTTATTTGCTGTTTAAGCAACCAGCACTCAGATATTTTTTCAAAGTTTCTTCACAAGGTTTTATTTGTACAGCACACTTTCAGCAACAAGGTAGTTCAGGGTGCTTTACATGATTTGGTGGTAAAGAAAAAATCAAAACATATGATTAAAAACAAAAATGTAGGAAAAACATGGAAAATAATACGTAATTATGCTTATTAAGTTTTTATGGTCTTCAGTATAAAAACTGCAATTATCACATAAAAAATGCTATTGAAACATTATTGAAAGGCATTTCTAAACAGTAGTTTTAATCTTTGATTTAAAAGAGCCCAATGATTCAGCAGCTCTGCAGTCATCAGGAAGGACTTTAGAACTGGGGTGATGTGTTCTACTTTCCTGGTTCTAGTGTGTTGGGTCTGTATGTGGATGTGACAGGAGCCTGGACGATACGCCTCCTCACGTGAACGCGAGGGGCTGCGTACGACGTCAGTAGGAGGCGCCCCGTGACGTGCCTAAATGATTTCATCGCTGGTCGCCATATTGCTCAGGTCCCAGTAGTCGTCTTATCAACCGTTTGGTATAAGTAGTGTTTTTATGTGTTATTTTAGTTGTGTTTTTAGAATAAATTTGTTAACTTCAATCTAATCTCTGGTTTCTTTTATTCTGAGTGTGTGTGTGAATTATTGCAAAGAATTCATTTCCTTCAGATAAGATCTTTCCGGTGTGATCACTAATAATGAATCATTATAAGTGAGATTACTTGTTTATAATCCCCTTTTGATTATATATATTTTTGTTTCTAGCCCAGAGGCTAGTGGTGCTCCGATTAAAGGATTTAAAGAATAATCAACTACTTATTTACAATTATTAGTTGATATTTCTCAGCAACACCAGATAGATCATAACAATTATTAAAATTAATTATTTAATGATAAAATCACCTACAAGTGAGAACACCAGCAGCAGCGTTCTGGATCAGCTGCAGCTGTCTGATTGAATTTTTAGGCAGACTTGTGAGGATTCAAAAAAAATAATTTCCAAGTCATACATATTTAAACTGCTGTACAATTTAGACACTCACATGGTTACACACCGCTTCAGAGCTCAGTAGGCAAAACTTGGGGTTGAGTGCCTTGCCTAGAGGTACCCCCCCCCCATCCGTGGCTAGCGAAGACGTTTAAGCTTTTAACTCTTAAATCTCTTAACTGTTCCCATTCATTCTCAGAGGTGGGTATTAGCTCCTTACATTTACTCAGTTAATTCAATTCAGTTTAGATTATTTATATAGCGCTGATCCCAAGGCACTAAAGACATTGTACAAGAAAAGTAATTTCAATAAAAAAATTCCAATCATTTAAAAAAAATATCTGTTTAAGGAATTCCAGCAGATGCATCAAGTTATTGAGGTGAGGATTTGCCCAGATGCTCTTCTGTGATAAAGAACAGAAGACAGCATCTGCGTTTATTAAGACAAGAGGACTGTTCTTCTCTTTTACAAACAACAACAGCAGTAATCCAGATACTTTCTATTCTAAATGGCCCTTAAATAATCCCAAAGTCCATGTGCCCATATCTTAGGAAAGCTACACTACTGGTCATAAATTACAATTTCACAGTCACAGTGTTTCTTCAAGTAACAAAAATACAATACAAAATGTACCTGGTTTAAATCCAGTGTATTTTTAATGTATTTATACTTGTTTTTTAACCTTTTTTTGACTCGTCATTTATCTCTACTTATATGCATCTCTTTGTAACTCTACAAGTATTTGTCTCTTTTAACACAAACAATGATCTATGCTTTTATTCAAATCACCATGCTTAATATTTGATTCACCAACAGCAGTGGCCCAAAACCTCACAATGGCTACTCTGTATCTGATACAGTTGTACAATTACAATTAGTGGTAAGTGGTAATGAACCATTAGATTGCACCTTAGTGACAAATTAAACTCAGTAAATTTCCTATATTAATGAAAAGCGTGTCATGTATGTTCTAAAAGCCGATACTCAAATGGTTTTTTACCAAAAACTGGTGTGGGTACAGCATTATCCAATGCTGTAATCTCCCTTACACTTAACCATTATTTTAGCAGATTAGCCTGAAACCCGATCACATTTTACTCATAAACTGTAGTAAAACTCTGTTTCTCTAAGGCTTATACTTAACATTATCATCTTTATCAGCTTAGGACTCAGATACATGTTTGTGAACGTTTAGGATTTACCAACCTGTGATAAAGAATTTATTAACGCAAGAGGATTGTTCTTCCTCTGTGATGCCTCAGTTATTCTCCATCTGTGTGCGTCATGCGCTATCTACTGGCTAGCGTAGGGATTACATTTAACTCAAAGCAGATTGCATGAGAACATGAGTTATATGAAAAGAAGATAGTTAAATAATAAAATTTCAATTTATTAATTGTTTTACATATTTTTAACCCTCTACACAGACTCCAACCACAGCAATTCCTCAGCAATCCCTAATACTGAGCAAGCATGTAGTGACAGTGGAGAGGAAAAACTCCCCTTTAACAGGAAGAAACCTCCAGCAGAACCTGTACCAGCAGTCATCTGCCACGACCGTCTGGGGGTCTGAGAAGACAGAGAAGAGACACAGAAAGAACAAAAGAAATGGATGTAAAAGTACTTTGTACACGAAGAAACCTGAAAATTGATAACAGGAAATGGAAGATGTTCAGTCACTGGGAGTATCATCCCAGTCTATGCCTCTGTCCAAAAGGGGATTGAAGCTTCATAAGCAGGGTGCTTTACTGCAATGAGTGAAACACTTAAGGAGTCTTTTTACCAAATATTTTGAGTATTCTTTTAATTGTTTGTATTGAGCACATGCTATTTAAGTGAATATACAGGAATATAGAGGCAACGACTTAAACGGCAGGGCTCGTTACTTACCAGGGTATTGCTGGAGCATGTATGAGGAAGACATTTGATATTTTTAGATATTTATTTGTGGATAAATTTATGTATAGTCCTTTTAAATCAAAAGTAGAGCTGTATTTGAGTGAAAGATGATGCTAAATTGCTGTTTATTCTCTCATTTAAAAAAAAATAATTTTCATGTTTTATGTGTAACCCACAAACAGGTTAAAAGGTGCCTAGGTTGTGTTAATGGGGTAATGAGACATTACAACACACACAACAAAGAGAAATGAGCCCAAAATACTTTTAAGATGGAATATATTGCTTGATGATACAAAGAAAAATATTAAAGAGTTCCTCAACAAATTGGAACGTACTCCGTTTAGAACATTGGAGATTTACCTATTCAATTCACTTTAATTTATATTGCGCCAATTCACAACAAATGTCATCTCAAGGCACTTTACGAAAAAAGACGTTTCAAAACATTTATACAAACATTCCAATCAGTTAAAAAAATTTTATGTAAGGAATCCCAGCATATTGTGCTGAGTCATCGCCTTGAGGTTGTGCCCGGATCATGCAGACACCAACCACAGCAATTCCTCAGCAATCCCTCATACTGAGCAAGCATGTAGCGACAGTGGAGAGGAAAAACTCCCCTTTAACAGGAAGAAACATCTGGCAGAACCAGAACCTGAACCTGGCTCAATACAAAACTGGGTTATTAATCACAATAACAGCAGAAAAAATATATATCTGGAGAGTGGTAGAAAAGTAGAAGAGAGATATAAGTGGTCAGTCTGTCCTCCAACAGTCTAAACTTATAGCAGCATAACTAAAAAATTACTCAGGATAACCTAAGCCATTCTAACTATAAGCTTTATCAAAAAGGAAGGTTTTAAGCCTAGTCTTAAAAACAGACAGAGTATCTGCCTCATGGACTAAAACTGGGAGCTGGTTCCCCAGGAGAGGAGCCTGATACCTAAAAGATCTGCCTCCTATTCTACTTTTAGAAATCCTAGGAGCTACCAGTAGACCTGCATTCTGAGAACAAAGTGCTCTGTTAGGAACATATGGAACAATCAGGTCTCTGATACGATGGATCTGATTATTAAGGGCTTTATAAGTAAGGAGGAGGATCTTAAACTCTATTCTGGATTTAACAGGGAGCCAATGGAGAGAAGCTAAAACAGGGGAAATGTGATCTCTCTTTTTAATATTCGTCAGAACTCTTGCTGCAGCATTTTGGATCAGCTGAAGGCCTTTAATTGCATTTTGTGGACTTTGTGGACAGGATGTTTCTCATTTTAGCAATATTCCGGAGGTGAAAGAAAGAAATCTTAGAAACCCGTTTAATATGAGATTTAAATATCATGTCTTAGTCAAAAATTACACCGAGGTTCTTTACATTATTACCAGAGGTAATACCCCACCATACCCCCTCCCTCCCTGACATTTATCTGTTTCTGTCTGCATACATGGGAGCGCTGCTCTGGCGGCTGCAAGACCTTCAGTGACCTGGATCTGTTTTTGTTTGTAATGATCTTGGACAGGTTGTACTGTAAACTGAAATTTCCCGTCGTGGGACAATAAAGGATTTTTCTATTCAATTCAATATACGAGCTCCAACTCGGAGCTCTGAGAGTAGACAGAGTAGAGGGGGGGCAAGTCGGAAACAAAGATTGCTGTGCCCGTAATTGAGATATATTTTCTTTGAATTTGCACTGTTGGTCATTTCAATGTCGTTTTTAAATGCTCTTACACACTTGACTACATTTCTGCTTTAATCCGGTCACCAATTTAAACATGCATGGCCTTGCTGTGCTGCATAAAAATAATCTTTAAAATTAGGTAGTGATATCCCCCCTTGCTCTTTGGGATGTTGTTAAGTTTTGAATCTTACCCTCGGTTTTTTACCCTGCCAAATGAACCTGGAAATAAACTTGTCTAGTTCGGAAAATTGTTTTGAGGACATTTCTACAGGGAGTGCCTGGAATAAATAGAGATATCATGGGAGAATATTCTTTCGTACAGACTTAATTCTGTGACTAAGACTAAGGAAATAAATTGAGTTCCATCTGTGTAGATCTTCTCTAATTTTCGTTAAGAGGGGTCCATAGTTTATCATGCGGTGTTTGAATCCTTTTCGGCAAGTTTATTCCTAGATATTTTTATGAATTTTGATCCCAGTTAATATGGAATTTATCCCTAAGTAGCTTTGTGTGTTGATAATTAATAGTCAAAATTTGTGTCTTTCGTATATTTCACTTATATCCTGAATAATTACCAAATTTTTCTAGGAGAGTTAATTTGGGGAGTGAACTGGGAGGGTTACTTAAATAGAACAAGACATCATCAGCGTATAGTGCCACCTTGTGGTCTTCTCCATCAGTGCAGATACCTTTAATATCCTGAGTTTGTCTTATCGACAAGGCTAGGGGCTCTATATAGAGAGGAAAAAGCAGGGGCGGAATTGGGCATCCTCGTCTCGAGCCCTGTTCCAGTTTAATGGCGTCAGAAAGGTATCCATTTATTTTTATCCGGGCTGATGGCTTGTTATACAGCGTACGGATCCCTCTTATAAAAATGTTGTCTTAGCCAAATTGCTCTAAAACTTAATAAAGGAAAGGCCAGCTTACAGCGTCAAAGGCCTTCTCCGCGTCTATACTAACTAAACAGGCTTCAATATTATTCTTTTGAATATGATGTAATATATGTAGTGATTGTCTAATGTTTTCGTGAGTCTGTCTTTGCAGGATAAATCCGGTCTGATCATTGTGTATAAGCCAGGGAAGAACTTTGTTCTGTCTCCTGGCGAGGATGGTTGTTTAAAGTTTGTAGTCAACATTCAACACCGAAATAGGTCTGTACGAACTACATTCCAATTAATTTTTTCCCCCTTTAGGGATAACGGAAATCACTGCCTCATTCCAAGATGGGGGCATTTTAGCATCTGTTAATGTCATATTACAGGCTCGGAGAAGGATTGGCACTAGTTCAGCTTTAAATATCTTGTACCACTCTGAGCTGTAGCCATCTGGGCCGGGTGATTTGTGCTATTTTAGGGTGGAGATGGCCTTAGCCAGATCCATCTCAGTTATAGGGGCTATTTCGTTTTGTTCTTGTGTTACAGATGGTGAATTAAGAGATTCTAAAAATCCTTGAATTTATCACTTTCTAATTGGGGTTGTGTATACAAGCGCTCGTAGTATTTTCTGAATGTTCTATGTAATTCTTCTCGTTTATACTGTATAGTTTTAGCGTCTATGTCTCTTATCTTGTGTATCGTATTGTCTGCACGTTGCTTTTGCAGTTTTCTTGCCTGGATTTTTGTGATTTCGCACCAGACTCAGTGAGTTTGTCTTGTGAATATCATCTTTTTTTCGATTTCCTGTGTATATACCAGATTTATTTAATTTCGGACTGCTTATATTTTAGTTAGTTTTTCTGGTTTTTGTTCTCTTTTATGTTGCGTTTCAAGATTTTTCAGTTCTTTAATAAGATTTATCAATATTAATTGTTTTTGTTTCTTTTCGTGGGCACAAAATGATATAATTCACACTCTAATAACAGCCTTTAAAATATCCCATACTGTGGATGAATCAACCTCACCATTATCATTTTCTTCTACAAACCTTTTTATTTTCTCTCTGATTTGAGTTTTGAATCTTTGATTGTTTAGCATACTTGTATTCAACCTCCATAGAGTTCTACCCGGGCTATCAACAATATCTACCGTGCAGGAGAGGGGGGCATGGTCAGATAGATCCATGCATCCAATATTACAATCACAAATTCTATGGCGATCTCTCTTTCATACAAAAAAATAATCTATCCTAGAATAAACATCATGTGGGTGTGAATAGAAAGTATAGTCACGGCCGGATGGGTAGAAGTCCCTCCATAAATCCAGTATACCAAGCTCTGTCATCAAGGCATTAATTTTTCTATGTGGCAGCGTAGTGGGTGTGTTTTTGGTCGAATCCTGATTTGGATTAAGGCGCATATTAAAATCACCTCCACATATGATGTCCCCTGTGCCCTTTATTATCAAATATATTTCTATAGAAAGCTAAATTACTTCCGGGGGGAGCATAGACATTACAAATTGTTATAAGTACATCATGTATTTTCCCAGAGACTACTATATATATCCCGTCTTTGTCAGATATCTCTGAGACCTGTTCAAATGGTATTTGTTGTGAAATCAAAGTTGCTACACCTCTCCTATGGCATGATAATATAAGTAGTATACCCTTGAAAACACCATTCTTTTCAGTTTTTCGTGTTCCGATTGGGTAAGGTGCGTCTCCTGTAATAGCACAATCTGTACATTCTCCCTTTTCATTTCTGTTAGTATCTGCTTCCTCTTAGCTGGACTTAAAATCCCATTCACATTAAAACAGATACCTTTAAGTGTTTGCCTATCATTGTCTATTACTGTGGTCTACATTTATTGTCACACAGCCATAAATCTCTCCTGGAGTCCCTGGAGGTACGTATACAAAACCCATCCTATCTTTCCTGACGAACACAGACACAAAACAGTATAGAACATTCTGAAACAGAACATAACCGGAGCAGTTCAGAACAGTTGCTCCCGATGCTGAGGCTTGCTTCAAACAAGCCTTGCGGGACCTTGTAAAGTCAAAGACCTCATAAGGGAACGTCCCACGTCGCAGTTGTGGGGCCACATTTCAGCCACAGTCAAAATGAAATAAATAATAGTGTAAAATAAACAAATCGAGGATGGAATACCCAACAAGTCCTGTTCATATGTTTAAGCCATAAAAAAGTATAAGTATAGACTATGATCAAATGTGGGTTTAGACCAGAAGAAAAAAAATGTCATGACACCTAGGTTTCTGCACACACACACAAACAAGCTTCAAAAAATGCAAGCTACATGTTTCAAATAAGACTTATCTGGTATTTGCATAGCTATGATCCATCAATGGTCAGTCGTGTCTTGGACGGGTTGTCCTCTGAACTCCTTACGACTTTCTTTAAAATGGGGGTGTTCGTGTCTCCCCTGTGCGCTTCTGACTGCAGCAGCAGAATTCTGGCTCCCGACCTTGTCTCCCCGTCTCCTCGCCACCATCCAGGTGGAAAGGAGCTGGATCTCCTCCTGGTCCGCGTGGGGGGAGTTTTCACCACCGCAACTGGAAACCCTCGCGCTGACGTGTCCCTCGTAGCCTCTGCAGCATTCTGGAAAAAGCCGGGTGCCGTCTTCATAAAAAATCAGAATCTTTGCAGGATATGGTGTCTGGAACTTTATTCGTTTTTCCTTCAGCATCTTTTTGGCTTCGGTGTATTCGCTGCGTTTCTTTAGCACCTCAGGAGGAAAGTCATGGTCGATGTAGAAGCGAACATTGTCGTAGAGCACTTTCTTTTTCTGCCATTTTCTCTCGCCAACTGCCGAACTTGACCACTAAAAAAACGAGGTTTTGCCTGTGAGTCAGTGGGTCCAGAGCCCGGTGGGACCGTTCACTTTTGAGGTCTCTGTCAAGCGGCAGGTCAAGTGAAGTTTTCAGTACGTTATCCAGAAAACCAGCCATGTCGGTGTCCTCTCCGTCTTCAGGTATTCCATAAATCCACAAGTTTTCTGTCCGCGATCGGGCCACCGGGTCAATCATCCTCGCTTCCAAGTTAGCCGCTTGATTAACGTTGATGTTACTTGAAGCACGGACTCAGTTTCATCCACCCTCACTTCTACTTCATCCAGTCTGTCGTTTCCCTCTTTAACTCCTGTTTGCTGTCGGATAGTTGCGCCTCGTTGTCTCTTCTGAATTCACGGATTTCGTTGAGGATACTATTCAGGCTAGCTTCGGGGCTATCTTCCTCATGTGGGTTTAGCTCCCGTGAGCTACTTCTGTGTGGGTCATCTTCTGTCAGAGCCATGCTTAATCCACTTCTTTTATATAAATAATATAATTGACAAGATCAAGTATTTTGGGGTTAATTTATAAAACCTTTGGGGTACTAGAGGTTTAGGCTACCATCCTCTCAGAACCGGAACTATCCCCAGTCCTTTATTAAGAATTGTCATTCATATACAAGCGATATCAAGTGATCATTGACCTACTGGACATAGATTTTGTGTGAAGCTGCACGTTTTCAAAGGCATATCAGGTGGTGAAAAAAATAAATTCATGATATTCCCGACTGTGGGATATTTCTTTTATTTCTTTTTCTTTATTTTCTTTATATAAAAATTGGGGATGCAACAATACTACTTTTTTTTAAACCGATACTTGGAATTGAGTACTTGCCTATACAGAGTACAAACACAGATACTTCTACCACACAAAAAAATGCTATGAATTGGAAGACAGGTTTTATATTATTTTCTGCTTGTTATAACAAATTATGCTGAATTAGATTACTTTATATACATATATATATATATATATATATTTTTAAATTAACAAATACCTAAGATTTAAAGTGAAAAAAAAAATTCCTCTTAATTTTTGCAGAGTTTACACATTTTAAGTATTGGTTCATGGTTTCGGTTAACGTTAGCCGATACAGTATATAAGAGCGGCATCAGCCCAGATACCGGATATCAGTATCAGTGCATCCCCAATAAAAATGTTTTTGAGGTTTAAATTTGGACAATAACTTAACCCAGACCATTTTTTAGCAGATAGTTTTAAGGTGATTTATAAACAGAACCTTTAATAAGATTTATAAATTCACAAATATACATACAAAAAAATTACAAAATTCAAGGTCAAAAGTGAAAATGTCTTGACTCAATTTTTCTTTTTTGTTTCACAAAACCTCTAATCATTAAGTGTGGCTGGACATTTTCAATGTTTCCTTATATAAATTTTCTCACAAAAAAATTTTCTCTCTGCTAAAATAAGTCATTAAGGACTGAATAAAGTATAACAAAGGGAAGGTTTCATAGCAGTTATTAAACCTTCCTAACTAGGCAACAATGTGAAACATGGGAAGTCCTTGTGTTAACCTCTGTGATTCATTCCACACAGGCACTCTATCCCACCTCCAACTGTTAGAAAGGGATTGTGTTACCTTTATTAATCTGCGTTTCCTTTAATCACAAGTCAATTAGCGCCATGCTCTAATTGGCCATCATCTTAATTGTGCAATCCCACTTTGCCTTGGAGGACTGTCTGCCGATAAGACACTTAATGGATGTGCACGGTTGTGCATTGAAATGGAGTTTGCCTCATTCTATTCACGTTCACTTGGACGTTCAGAGAGGCTGAGTGGGGACTGAAGAGGCAGCCTGACATTTGTAAGGGGTAATTGAATCTGGGTATGGAACCCCACGCTCCAGCACAGACATGAGCTAGTGGTTATGTGGTCCTGCTTCATCTTTATGCATGTGTACGTGGCCGAAAGGATTTCTCAGCAGCAAATATAATACTCTGATTCTGCTTTATGACTGTGAGCAGGCTTTTAACACTGTCACTTGTCATTTCACAACACAACAGTATGTAGTACAGTGAGAACGGGGGAACATTAAAGGTTGGATATGGAAAATGAGCGGCATCTAGTTTATTTAGGTTGTAGTTACAACAAAAACATAATGCTGATTTAGGTTTAAGATGTATCAGCATTAAGTTTTAATGCTGATACGCCCAGTGACCAACTTGAACTGTGGCCAGTGACGAATGTACCCTAGAGGAGTTTAGCTAACCGCTAAAGTTAGCAAAGTTTGCTAGTGAGTTAGCTTACCAATCCAGGAGGAATGTCGCTGTTTCCGCGTGTGTTTGATGCCGTAGAAATGTTTTATGTGGGTCCATCTAGTGTAGGCTTCACCTAAAACTACTCAAGTTTCTGTTCTTCTGCGGTCACTCCTCTCCTGAGATGGATAACAATATCTCTGGGGCTCTGAAGCAGCTGCTGGACTTGTTGACTCCACCATTTTACCCAGTGCCAGCCGAGCTGTGCCGACTATAAAGTTGGATCATAAAAACGGTATTTGTAAACCTGCAGCCACTACTGGCTGGTAGATCTAAACATAATGCCATTATCATGCCTGCTTTAAATGAACATTTTATAATAGTTTAATTCAAATATAATTTAGGGAAATATTGTACTTTCATTCTGCACCCCTCTAAAAGCCCAGTGGATGCAT
Organism: Apricaphanius iberus; assembly: GCA_028564705.1. Taxonomy (NCBI): domain Eukaryota; kingdom Metazoa; phylum Chordata; class Actinopteri; order Cyprinodontiformes; family Aphaniidae; genus Apricaphanius; species Apricaphanius iberus. The sequence continues at coordinate 410,681 of JAPXFQ010002241.1, read as the reverse complement.
TTAAAAAAAAAAAAAAAGTTTTTTGTGAAAATGCTCTATATTTGACCTTTAAGCGAAACCTGAACCGGAGAGATGGTCCATCCCACATTGGATGGAGCATCTCTGCATTCTAGGAATCTGGCATAATCTTTTACTCCTAACCACCCATGATCCTACTGAGACAGTGTGTTTCCATCCATCCATCCATCCATCCATCTATCCATCTTCTGAACCGCTTATTCCTCCAGGGGTCGCGAGGGGGTGGTGCCTATCTCCAGCTGTCAACGGGCGAGAGGCGGGGTACACCCTGGACCGGTCGCCAGTCCATCACAGCAGTGCGATTCCAACAGGCCGTATCAAGTATACTGAAAACTAATGTAATAGGAGCAAATTATGGAAATACAAAAAAACACAAATCCAACTGATTTATTCTGTCTCACAGAAACCTGGCTACACACAGATTTCTTTAGTGTAAATGAGTCAACTTCTAAATACGTATATTTTCATATTCTGAAAACACTGGGTGAGGACAAGGAGTAGCAGCAATCTTTCAGTTAGATTTAGTAATTAATACCAGTCCAATCATTAGCTTCAGCTTTTAATATCTAACTTTTACACATATTTGTCTTTCAAATAGCAAAGTAAGAAAACCAGTTCCGTTTCTAGTTTTGTAGCATCAAGCAGATTTTAACACTCCATTTTTAGATCTTCTTAGATTTTTCGATTTAGTCTTAAACACTGATAAGGGCATTATAGAGGGGATTTTAATATTTATGTTATTCTTTATTACTTTTATAGATTCAATTGGCTTAACTCGAAACATTATGAGACATACTCTATTATCTTCAGACTCTGGACTTTTAGCTTTTTAAGGATCAAGCAGTTAGGCATAGGATCTTAAACTCTATTCTGGATTTAACAGGGAGACAATGTAGAGAAGCTAAGCAGGAGAAATTTGATTATCCCTATTTAATATTCATCATAACTGTTGCTACAGCAAGTTGAATCAACTGAAGGCTTTTAAAGGTCTCCTTCACTGAAAATCCAGATTTTTTTCTAATACAGTCATTCAAAGGTGTATAAGCATGCTGCATGTGAATATTTTCTTGAAACTCAACTGTCTGCATCAGTAAGAAAAAGAAAACACACCATATAATGCCTGAGTAAAAATGCAACGCTTATTTAGTGATTTGTTTAGTCACTTTGAGCAGAGTTACTTTGTCGCTGCAGACCTAACAGTTCTGGCTTTGCCTCGAAGTTGGATTTAAAACCAAGATCTGTACCAAAACATGGAACACCAGCTCCCAGGCTACTGTAAGTAAAAAATTAATTGTTCACCCAATTTTTCACTTTTTAATTATTGTGTTAAAACGCGCCATGACAATGAAATGTATTACCTCGGCAAACACGTAAATATATTTGGCCACATTTACCCAGAGATGTAGCTTGTCTAAGTGAAAGAAAAGAAACAAATATTTACCTGAGTAGCAAAGACGGGAAGAGTGCGGCGCCGAATCACTGTCTGACTGGCGGGCATGTAGCGTAGAGAAGTCGCCCGGTGTAGCTCTCACTCGAGGCTCAGTGTGAGGCGGGTAACAGTCCCGTCACGCTGCGGCCCGGCATAGTTTGGGAATTCAGCCTAAACTGGGTGGTAAACTCCATCTAAATAAAGCTAAATACCGCCATGATTTTAGTCTCACATTAAACTTTTCTAAATAAGTAAATACAGATAGTGTGAGAGTTGTGTTGCAGTTAGCCAGAGGGCAGAAACTTGCATGTCATTAATTTTTCACACAGACAGCAATCTTCCATACCAGAGAACATGGAAAAATTAATAAAACTTGCTTTTTCAAAATTGCTATATTCACTTCTGCTTTGCAATCTGAGCTGCTTTTTGTCCAACAGTTCCAGCAAATCCATTTGTTGTTCTTTAAATTTAAACATCTTAATTATCCTATAGCTTATTTAGGTTAATTTCCAAAATTCTATAATACAAACCCTGGTCTTTATGTATACATATTTATACTGGACTACTATATAGGCTACTATATATCACTGAGTTATTTCATGTTTATTCTTAAATATTTTGGTGCTGCTGGGTGAGTAATTTACATTGTTTTGGTGCAAACTAATCTAAATTAACCGAAAGCTAATTTGGTGTCATTTACACATTTTTTTTCAATATGAACAGTTCATAATGGACTGACATCACAGCATCATTTTATTGGTCAGTGGTTCTTGTATTTGAATTTTTTTTTTTTGTTTATTAGTTTTCCTTTTTGTTTAATTTTAACTTAGTTCATTGTCCTTTGCTTAGTGAGTTTTTTACTAAATACTTTTTAACTGGAAAAATGAATTCTTTGTTATTGAATTCATATTTTAGAGAAACGTCTTCGCTTTTTTCTGTGTGTATCTAGTGCTTGCTGTTCAAAAATGCCCAAATTACAAATTTTATTAATGATTGTCTTTTAAATTTATTAATAGTAGTTCATAGCCAAACCGAATGTATTTTTGCACAACCCTATGCAAGTATTCATTTCAGAAATATAAATTACAAGATTCATTTATGTCTTCCTCTATTTCTTTTGAAGGAACCGTGTTTATTTCCACCTGCTGACAAAATGGTAAATTGGTTTTCTTTCTTAGGTCTTCTAGTGAATAGTTTCTTCCTGCTGCATTAAGGTCAAGAAGAGCATTTATGGATATGATTACTCTGGCTTTTAATTTTCAATTAAAATTTCAGTTTGTTCACTGGTAATGTAACCCCCAGTAACATAACCTACTACGAACAGCAGGTTTTAAGCCAGAAACATCCCATTTAATAGTGTAATAAGATATGACATATCATAAAATCCTTACAGCTCTAACTAGCACAGCTGTTCTCTACCTGAATTTCAACAAATTACTTGATCCAAAAGCATTTCATTGTTTATCTACACATAAAATTATGAATAAAACAACAATAATTACTTGCAAACTGTTTTTTTCCCCCCAAGATTATCATTCTAACTAATGCTGGAGAGCAGACCGTTGTTTAAGAGGAATGGAGAACACCATGTGCCTGAATGTAGAGATAAAATGAGGCGTGGATCACATTCTGCCGATATAGATGGAAATGATGGAGCCTGACGGATGAAATGTTTGACATTTATTCTGCACACAGAAGACAGAAAACCTAGAAAGTTTTCATGAGAACCACTCGTATTTTAGATGATCACGATATAAAAAGGTACAATGAAAAAAGCTAGGAAAAATTACTTGTACCTTCTGAAGAAATATTAAACGGGAGCTGGAACTGGTCTAATCAAAGCTAACACCATAATAAACAGAACGTCAAACATACTCTGCTTTCTGTTCTAAACCCTAACTCTCCAAACAAAAGAAAAAAACCCCAACCAAATAATTGTAAACCCCTACATCAAGTCTTTCCACCAGACTGTGTTCAAAGAGAATGATGCTCCTAGAGTATATGTGCTAACAGCTTCCTGTTTCTGCAGTTCACCATCTATAAGAATCATGTCTAGAGGTCACCCGTGGAGGAGGATGGGGGTAGGGGTGGCTCCTGTTCATCATCCCTCTCCATCTCCTCCTAAGAGTGTGAGTGTCACCGTGAAAATGAGGATGGAAATGTCCATCTGAAGAGAAAAAACAAAGGTCAGGCAGCTGAGCTAAGGAATTCACTCCTTATACCTCATCACAACATATGAGGACCATGCAGTTAGGAAATAAGGAATACCGACAACTGGAGGAAAGAAGTGTATCAGGGTAAAGAAATTATTTATATTGGAATCCATCATAATATCTCTAGAAAAAACACAACATAGCTGACATAAACCTGATTGATTCTACAGCCGATTTTCTCTCTTCAGCTCTTTGGAAAGCAGCTGGTTGCTGAAGACAAATATTATCGTCACCGCTTTACTAGATGAAGCTAAAGAACTGGAAACAAATGTGTACTTAGTGATGGGAATCATTTTACTTCCTGCATTAACTGACAAAGACACATGTGAATCAAAACTAGCCTCTTTGTTTGTTTCCAAAGATCTATCTGATTCAGCCAATGCTGCCATAGCCCATCGTGACCTTGTCTTTTTCTCTGGTGATTGTTTTATGCAGGGCATTTTGGTCAAATGCAAGGCTAAAATTAGGTTTTAAATTACTTCAGAATTTGGTTCATAATATATTTCAGAGTATTTCCAGTTAATTGTGCCAACTGAATGTGGGTAAAATGCTGTACATTGTCACATTTGGAAGCGTTTCAGCTGCTGCATTCCCATCTCTCCTTAACCTCCCCCTCTCCTTTTTGAGTTCACTAAATTTAGGACAGTTTAATCAACAGCAATAAAATGTCCACAGCCCATAATATAATTTTGCAAGTAGTACACATGAGAATGGTCCGTAGTTTAGAAATATGGCTGTGTAAATCTGCTCACATAAAAATGTGATCAGTACATCCCTGGAAAAAACCTTGGTCCTTATCTTTATTAGCTGGTAAATCCAAACAAATGTTCTTGTCAACGCTTATGAAGCTTCAATCTTCCTGAGGTACATCCAGGATGCAGCAACCTAACAAAGAGCCCCACTCACCAGTCCGGAACTGGGTGGCCACCTGGGAGCGCTCAGCTCTGATCTGAGCTTTGTACCGCTGTGACGGTAACGATCTGGCAGGAGGCAATGTCTGAAGGCCTGTCAGAAAAACAGGAAGAAAAAGAAACAGTTGAAACTCTGCTGAAATGACCAGAACTCACTGCTATGTGTGGAAAAAGTTCAGTGAGATGTGCTGCTGTATGTAGGTCACCATTCAGCAGCAGGGAAACATCACCTGGATGAGGAGGTGGAGGGGAAAAAGGACACACTCTGGTATAAGTGAAGTTCTGCATCCTGCAGTAATGGATACGGTGTGGACAGGATACGTGCTGGGCGGATGCTGCAACAATGAGAAGAACAGCATAAATATATTTATAATAATGCCAGAGAATAGCTGACAGTTTGTTTTTATATTAACAAACTGATCCAGAACTCATCACTTATTGGAAGGGTAGCTACAATAAAAATGATGGTTTTGCCTAGAATCAATTATTTATTCTCAATGATCCCAAGCAAACCATCACCTGATTGGTTTAGATCTCTGGACTCTTCTGTTTCTAAATTCCTTTGGAAAGATAAACCCCCACGTATCAGCTTAAAAACACTACAGAAGTCCAAAGATAAAGGAGGTCTAGACCTACCAAACTTTCGTCATTATTTCTTAGCCAACAGACTCCAATACACATCAAGATGGGTAAAACACAGTTATATCGATGAGTGCTGGGTAGATGTAGAACAGACACTATGCAATAAGATAAAACTTTCAGATCTACCTTTTGTTAGCTCAAATATAAAACAAAATGAATGTTTCAAAAGTATAAATATCAGCTCCTCTCTGACAGCTTGGTGGGAATTTCTTAAAATGACAAAGACCTCACTAGTCCCATGCAGGCGTACACCCATCTGGAATAACCCGGATATCTTACAAAAAAAATGCATGATTAACTTTCCAGGCTGGAGTTGTAAAGGAATTGAATACCTGGAGCATATATTTGATGGAACAGACTTTATCCCCTTTAATACATTGGTTACACAATTCGGAATTAACAAGAATAAATTCTTAGAATACCAACAAATTAAATCAATTATAAAAAATAAATTTAGGCTCAATACAGTTGATTTACAAATTCCAGGAAAAGTTTTAGACTTCCTTAATCTTAACCCTCCCAAACTGCTATCTAAAATATACAAAACATTAAATAGAATAGATGAATCAATAGCCCTTCCGATTTCAAAATGGGAGATGGACTTGTCCATCTCAATAGACCAAAACCTCTGGTCTCAAATTTCATTAAGAACCTTCAAATTTCTTAAGAATCCTAATCTACGATTAATACAATATAAAATCCTTCATAGAGTGCATTATACAGGGCAACGGATGTTCAAGATGGGTTATACGCCGTCTGATACCTGTTTACAATGTACAAGCAATCTACCAGACAATTATATTCATGCTCTTTGGTTCTGCCCACCTGTTAAGAAATATTGGTACCAGATATGTGAAGATCTATCAAAGTGTCTGAAATGTAATATCACACCTGCTCCCAGAGTTTGCTTGCTGGGAAATATAGATGAAGTTACCATGGATACAAAGTCTATGCAATTATTTTACATCGCCTTATGCATCGCTAAGAAAAATATCCTCTTGAACTGGAAAAATAAAAATACTCTGAATATTAATCAATATAGAGATCTCCTTCTGGATTACATTGGTTTAGAAACGGCATCTGCCTCCACATCTGATCAATCTTTCTGGTCACCCTTGATCAGTTCCATCACCTAGTGGGGTCGGGCCCTTGATTCCGTTCTGTGGGACACGGTTGCCGATGTGGAGCTAAGGGTTGGTGGTGACTGCGGGGAGGTCCTTGGGGGTGGGTCCGCTTGCGGTTCGGCGATAGGTGCCGAGACCCTCGCCTGGGGTGGGACTTTGGGGTCTTTGTGTGGTGACTCCTAGTGGCTGCATGCGGCGCCTTAGAGGGGTCGTGCTGGCGGACACGGGTTACTGGCCTGGTGCTGTGCTGCTCTGGGGGGGTCTGGACTGGGCCTGGGGCTCGGGGTTCTGGGGCGGCGCGCCCCCCGGCTGGGGCCCTGGCGGGGCTTGGGACCGGGGGGGGGGACCGCTCGCCGGCCGGTGCGCTGGGGGGGCGGGGCTGAGGCTTGTGTCACGGCCGGTGGTTGGCGGCCGGGCGCTGCTGCCACTTTCCATCTCCAAGGGCTGGTTCCTGGTCGCACTTGAGCCACGGTTGTGGCGCCTTGCAGGTACCCAACTTCCGGGCGTCGGCGACGACGGACGTGGCGGCGTGGCCGGCGTCCGACATCTAATATCACGGGGCACCGATCGGCTATATTCCAAACTGGACATGGTCACTGGGTCTTCGGTCTTAGCACCTCGCGGGGTGGTTCGCTGGCGGTGGGGGAGTCTGGCCCAAGTTGTTGGTCGGCCTACTCAGTGATCAGACCGCTTGGTAGCTGGGTGTCGGCGGATTGGTGGGGTGGGTGGATGTGCTGGTTCTGTTGCCACCCGGCCACCTCGGGCAGGTTAGAAGCAAGGGGCTGGCAGGAATGTCGGCCCTGGGCCGATTCGGCCCGCCCGGGACTTCGCGCGTCCCTTGCTCTAATGGGCCTTGCGCGCGGCATGTCCGGGGTACCCGAGTCGGTGTGCTGGTGCGCCGGGTTCCGGGCCTCGCGCCCCGGGGGGCGTCCTGGACTCTTGGCGGTGCCTGGGTCGTCTCTTATTGGCCTCAACCAGGGGAGGCTTTGTAACATCTAGCAAGGCCGCTCTTTTTTACGGGGGTGCGCTTGCCGGACGCGGGAGGCGTTGAGGGGGGGAGGGCGTTGGGGTGAGGGGGGGTAAACTACAACCTGGGTGTCTCAGTGACCATGTGTTTTGTTTAGCTGAGTTGTGAATGTTAGGGGAGGATTTAGGATATGCAATGGAATGGGGGCCAGGTAGGTTTGCCGGGGGCCACCATGGGGCTCGGCGGGTACCGGCTGCCAGGTGGCACCGTTTATAAACCTGGAAGTGCTGGCGGCCTTCCCACCCCTGGTGGTTCGGCGCTTCCGAAACGGGGGTGCCTATTGAGGAGTCTGCAGGGGAGCTGGGTCCCTGGGGTGGCATTGGTCACCCCAGTTATTTTCAATCCCCATCCTCCATGCCTCTGTCCACCCTGCTCCTTATTTACCATTCACTAGGCACATAGGGACGTTCGGGCACGTCACTGGGGTAGCGAGATGGAGCGTTCCGTCTTCGCTACCCACACGGGTGGCGGCCTCTGGGTCCCGAATTTTATTGAGCAATTTAGACACTACAACTTGCAACCACTTTACAGGGACACGCACATGTAGGGATGTCGGTGTAGTAGGCGCCACAGGCGTAGCTCCCCACCGTTGAGGTGGGGCCTTCGCCCTGTGGTGCCGGCACCGACAACTGGTTAAAACGCATCTAGGACACTGAAGGGCCCGGGGGGCGGACTACGAAGATGGGGGTACCCGGCATGTATTCCCATGTCACCACCCCCCCCACTGTTTTAAGTGCACTTTAGAACTAACACGCAACAACAAAACATTGAGACTGGGGGAGAGTGGGGGGGGGGGCGGGGCTGGTGGGGGGTACTTTCCAACACCCATGTTCGTTGGGTACCATCAGGGGTCGGAGCCAGGAACCTTAGCAACATCACGCCGTTGGTCGTGGGTCATGGGCCTTGGTGGGCTGCTCATGCGGTGTGTGGGGCCTTGGCGGGTCTTAATTGGTCCCGTCCTGGTGGGCACCATGAAGGGGTTCGTCTGTCTCTGGGTCTGCAAGGGGCAGCGGTTCTTCTACTGGGGTGTCTGTCCCCTGGGCCTGGGAGTTTTGGAGTATAGTGTACGGAATGCGTGGGTATGGAGAGAGGGTATAGACGTCCTTTTTTCGTATGTCCATGTATTTGTTAAGAATGCTCCCGTAAACATGAAAGGGAGGGTACGTCTATGAGTGTCTATGTCTAGTCTTATGTCTACCTGATCATGGCTTGGGTGTTTGGCTTGCTCTCTGGCTCTGATTGCATCTTCTTCCTCTCACGTCACTCCCCGCCGGTGTATAGGTTGCTTCCTGCCCCGCTGGTTGATGATGACTCTCGATGCTGGGAGAGCGCTGGGGGTCCCGCCGGTATGCGGCCGGATCTGGTTCATGGTGCATGTCGGGCGGGCGCGGTCCTTGGGTGGTCCCCGGTGGTGTCGGGCTAGGCCGCTTGTTTCGGGGGGATCCGACTGATGTCTCCTTGGATTGACTAGGAGGCACCTCTCTATGGGGGTTGACGGGTTCTGTTGAATAGGGTTGGTTGTCCGTCGGGTTGGATCGGTGGGGACCTGTGACCTCGGCGACCCATCCTCCTGACGCGGTTCCAAGATGACTTCCAGCTGGCTGGTCTGTTCGCACTTGGTGGGGCTGTCCGGCATTGGCTGGGCCCCCTGAATCTTTGGTCGCCACAAGTGTGGGGCGTGGATCTGAGACCCTGGAGCTGGAAGACTCTGGATGGTCAAGGCTGCCGGCTGGGCGCGGCTGGGGAGGGCGTACATCCGCCTTGCTGTGGCTCCACTGGGCGCTTGGGACTGTGTGCGGGGCGCCGGGCACGGTGCGTTGTTTGGCGGTGGGTTCTGGTCCGGGGTGGCGGCGGAGATGTTGTTCGTCCGTCGGTTAGGCCTTGACGGGTCTCCTTGCCTGCGAGCGGGCGGCGGGGGCACCCTTCTGTCGGGGACAGGTCACTGTTGGGGCCACGCTGGGGGGAGGGGTGCCCCTGGTTCACCCCAGTGGACCTTCCGGTTCCAGGTCCTCGCGGGCCCGCCCTGGCGTAGCCGGTTACCGGCCGGAGCACGTGGGATCGTCAACTGCCCCCGGATACTCGCCGGGCCCCAGCATCAGGGCTCGGTGGGTACCTCCCTGGGAGGCTTCCATCTGATCACCTCTTGGCGTCGTGATCGACCTGCGTGATCCGCCTTTTGTGGGATACTACTGTTAGCTCTGTGGGACGATGGATGCATACATATTCTCTTGCCTCACTCATGTCTGTGCGGATTCCCTGTAGGAAGGATTGACGGGTTCCTTACACCAGCTATCAAATCACTTTGATTGGGGGTCAAAACCTTATTCCGACCCTGCATGCATAGCTCACAAATAGGTGTGCGGGGACTCTAGGTCGATGGACGGACATATCTTAAGCCTCGAGGTTCTTAATTCATTAGTTAGTTGTTCACAGGAGCGTCACCAGAAACATTTGTATTATGGTTCATTATATCTATGCCTTAGTGTGTATGTGAATGTGTAATTCCTTGTTTATTCTACCAAGATCCCCGAAACTCGTTGGGTTTGGTTTTCCTGTACACTTTGTTGTTTTCCTTTATTACTGTTTCTTCTGCCGTCCTGGCAGAGGTGGACCAGGTAACTGGGATGTTTTCTTGTGTTCTTTCATTTACTCCTGTGTCATTTGTCGTCATTGGTTCGGGCCCCTATGTTGGTCCGGTCTTCTCTTTTCCTTCACCATTTCTTACTTTTCACCTTCTTGTCTCAGTTTAACTGTCACCATGGACCCGTCAGGAAATTGAACCACACAGTACATCACTAATAAAAGATGTTTTTCAATACATTTTACATACAAAGTGGCGTACTACTGAGGAGATCGTAATACTTCGCCTTGGGGCGGAAAAAGTAAAACTGTAGGGATTGTACTTGGTACTCAGACACCAATTCTGAGTAGAATACTGCTAGAACAGGACACCGGTTATAAAAAACAAAAACAAAAAAAAAATAATAAACATAATACAAAACTGATCCAGTGCCACATATGGCTGAATATGGGTCCGACTGGTTCTCTGGACTAACAAGGCATCCAGATGTACCCAACAACATCTGCTACAGTTTAGTCATACTACACTTTAAATAAATCTTTAATCCCATTTAGTGCAAAATACATCAATTTTTCAATCTGCACATCCACATCTTTTACTTTCTGGTCAGCAAACGCTCATAGGTGGTAATTAATAAGCAGGCAGTAGAATTTATCCAAACAAAGAACAGTTTGCATGAGTCTGTACTGTGGTTATTTTCCTCAGCAAGTCCGTCTTTATCTCAGATCTTGATCAGGAGTTGAAGTTAGAGCAGGATTAAATAAAGACAAATACAAAGTAGCAACGTCAGAGAAAAGTAAAATTATAAATAATTGTGATTATAATAATCACAATAAACTCAAAACAAGTGAACCTGACTCAGCTGTGGCTAAATCATATGACAGACGGGTAAACAGGGCAGGATCCTTAGAATGAAAAGGCTCTTCATTAGCTGCTCTGAGATGACCAACAGGTGAAGGCTCTTGTTGAAATGATGGCTAATTATTCTACTAATGCAATGAATGAGCCAGTTGTGAGGGCAGTTTTTATGAAGGAAAACTATGGTGAAAAACAAGAGAAAAAAGCTGGGAGAAACATCTATAGCAAGTTTTATACATCTAAATCTGGATTTCTCTGAGTGGCTTGTTGGTAAAAACGACAGATAAATAAAAAAATATATTTACCACATCTGTTACTTATGCTGGAAACAATGTACAATCTCTGATCCAAATAGAGGACAAGTTTTTTCTTGGTTGAAAATAATGTAAAAGGTGGGGTCGTCTTATAATCGGAGGGTAACCACTGACATTCTGATAGTAGTAAAGCCATTGACTTCACTGTGGCTGGAGTCATCAACGGGAGAAGAAAAATGGAGAGAGCAGATTGGATCAAAAGTGGGGTAACTGATAAAAAAACTGAGGCAGAGTTACAACGCTAATGTTGGTCAATACAGCAGAAGCATCAAACAACTGTTAGGCAGCCAGGAAATATGGAGTTATGTGTAATGAGTGTAATGTCCGAAGATGTCACGTCAAAAAAGACCGTCTGAGAAATGCTAAAAGGAAGAGAAAAGCTTTTCTTGGTACTCAAAGCGGCCGCTTCCAACAAATTGACGTGAGTGTATGTGAGTTTGTTACTGAGAAATCTAACGAAGGTATGAACCATAACCAGAGCTATCATCCAGATGTGTCTGTGTTTGATCCCTTCACCGTCCCCCTGTTCGTCCGTAATAATGAACTTCTCAGTACCCCCAGTGTCTTTCCTGACAGAACCCCCCACACACTAGAATATGCATTACAGATCTTTGTGATTGCATTCATAGGCACATTTTAAAGTAAACTCTGAGGTATATGTACTCCTCAACCACTTCAACTTCTTTTCCTATGATGGAGACAGTCTTTGCTTCTCCCTGTTTCTTCGGAAATCTACAATCATCTAACTTGGGTTTTTTTTTTACATTCAAGGTAAAATAATTGTTTCCACACCATGCCACAAAGCGATCCATCAGCTCTCTGGATTCAACTCAATTCACTTTTTATTATAAAGTGCCAATTAAAAACAAATGTCATCTCAAGGCACTTTACAACAAAAGTAATTTCAAAACAATTATAAAAACATTCCAATCAGTTAAAAGTTTTCTATGTAAGAAATCCCAGCAGATTGTGATGAGTCATTGATGTGAGGTTGTGCCCGGTTCATGGAGACTCCAACCACAGCAATTCCTCAGCAATCCCTCATACTGAGCAAGCATGTAGCGACAGTGGAGAGGAAAAACTCCCCTTTAACAGAAAGAAACCTCCGGCAGAACCAGAACCAGGATCAGTACAAGCGGTCATCTGCCAGGATGCTCGGTGACTTTGATCATCATCTGGTCCGATGTTCCCCATCCAGCAGTAGCTGAGTAGGGTACCAGACCGTGTGGACCTTCTATATAGAGAAAAATACTGAGAGAAAACCGGGTTAACAATCACAAGAACAGCAGAAAAATATATATCTGGAGAGTAGTAAAAGAGAAAAGTAGAAGAGAGAAAAAAATTGGTCAGTCTGTCCTCCAACAGTCTAAGCCTTTAGCAGCATAACTACAAAAATAGCTCAGGATAACCTAAGCCATTCTAACTACTTCTGGATAGATTTCAGAAATATGTCGTAACCACTGATGAGCAGTTTGGTTTTAAAAGTAAACACGGAACTGATATGTGCATCTATGCCATGAAAGAGGCTGTGAGGAAGTACAGAGGGCAGAACTCCACAATGTTTCTGTGCTTCTTGGATGCCTCCAAAGCATTTGACCGCATCAACCATGGCAAACTGCTTGAAAAACTACAGCAGCGAGGGGTTCCTCCCTACCTAATCCGGGCCCTAGGTTATTGGTACACGCATCAAACTATGCAGGTTAGATGGGGAAGTGCAACATCAAGTCCTTTTTCTGTGACTAATGGGGTGAGGCAGGGTGGGATCCTGTCACCCATGCTTTTTAACCTTTACATGGACGATCTCTCCCGAACATTGAAAAACTGTAAGACCGGCTGCATGATAGGGGAGAGACTACTAAACCATCTACTTTATGCTGATGACTTGGTCATCATGTCACCCTACTCAGCAGGTCTTCAGCAATTGCTTAATGTGTGTACTGAATATGGTGAACAATATGATATCAAATTTAACCCGAAAAAGACTGTTGTGATGATTGTGAGGACTAAAGAGCAGCATAAGGCTGTATTTCCGATGTTTCACTTGCTAGGAGGGGAACTGGCAGTTGTGGAAAAAGTGAAGTACCTCGGTCACATCATCAGGAGTGATCTCTCTGATGATGATGACATCCAGAGGCAGTATTGTAAATTGTACTCACAAGCTAATATGCTGGTACGGAAATTCGGCATGTGTACAGAAAATGTAAAAATAGCTTTGTTTAAAGCCTACTGCACACCACTCTACACTGCCCACCTGTGGTGCTGCTACACAAAAGCTAAATTTCACAAGCTGCAAGTAGCATACAACGATGCTTTTAGGATTCTTTTGAAAGTCCCTCGCTGGACCAGTGCCAGTCAGTTGTTTGTGCAGAATGAAGTGATCACACTAAATGCTGTCATAAGGAATGTTGTTCATAAATTTATGATGAGACTTATGGACTCACAAAATGAAATTTTAATTGTTTTTACATGGCCTGACCAGAGCAGTGTCCGGTACAGCTCGCTGCTTTGGAGGCACTGGAGAAAGTGTTTATATGGATTATAGTAATCCCCTGTTTTATTTTTCTGTCTGTCTGTATCTATTGTATGTTTCCTGTGGACCTTTGTTTCTCGGTCTGAATAAAGATATGTTCTATAAGCTTTATCAAAAAGGAAGGTTTTAAGCCTAGTCTTAAAAACAGACAGTATCTGCCTCATGGACTAAAACTGGGAGCTGGTTCCACAGGACAGGAGCCTGATACTAAAAGATCTGCCTCCCATTCTACTTTTAGAAATCCTAGGAGCCACTAGTAGACCTGCATTCTGAGAACAAAGTGCTCTGTTAGGAACATATGGAACAATCAGATCTCTGATGTACGATGGAGCTGATTATTAAGGGCTTTATAAGTAAGGAGGATGATCTTAAACTCTATTCTGGATTTAACAGGGAGCCAATGGAGAGAAGCTAAAACAGGAGAAATGTGATCTCTCTTTTTAATTTTCATCAGAACTATTGCTGCAGCATTTTGGTTTTGGTGAAAGAAAGAATTCTTAGAAACCTGTTTAATATGAGATTTAAATGTTATGTCTTGGTCAAAAATTACACCGAGGTTCTTTACATTATTACCAGAGGCCAAATTAATGCCATCCAGATGAAGTCATTGATTTAGCAGTTTCCTTTTTAAAGGTTCTGGTCCAAAGACAACAACTTCTGTCTTGTCTGAATTTAAAAGTAGAAAATTCAGAGACATGCAGGTTTTTATGTCTTCCAGACATGCTTGTAATCCTAACTGATTGGTTACACCAGGTTTTATGAATAAATATAATTGTGCATCATCAGCATAACTGTGAAAATTTATTCCATGTTGTCTAATTATTTTACCAATTGGAAGCATATATATAGTAAAGACAATCGGTCCAAGCACAGAACCCTGTGGTACTCCACAAGTAATCCTTGAGTGTGAAGATTTATCATTGACATGAATAAACTGGAATCTGTTGGACAGATATGATTTAAACCAGCCTAGTGCTGTTCCCTTGATCCCTACAGCTAAATCATCTTGATCCAGGAAGGGTTTCTTAAGTAAAGGTTTAATTACAGCAACCTTAAATTCCTGAGGCACATATCAATTTATTAAAGATAGATATTTAGGTTCTTCTCCATCTCTGATACACCCAACAATTTCAGATTCGTCTGAGTATTTCTGCAGATGACAGGTCTCTGTCTAATAGTGGAAGTCTTAGGTGTACAGTCGTGGCCAAAAGTTTTGAGAATTACATAAATATTGGAAATTGGAAAAGTTGCTACTTAAGCTTTTATAACGTAATTTGCATATACTCCAGAATGTTCTGAACAGTGATCAGATAAATTACATAGTCCTTCTTTGCCATGAAAATTCCTCTGCATTTCATTGCTGTCATTAAAGGACCTGCTGAGATCATTTCAGTAATCGTCTTGTTAACTCAGGTGAGAATGTTGATGAACACAAGGCTGGAGATCATTATGTCAGGCTGATTGGGTTAGAATGGCAGACATGACATGTTAAAAGGAGGGTGATGCTTGAAATCATTGTTGGGGCCTGCCCAATGCAATGCAATTGAGCAACCTACCTCCATGCAATTGCATCGGTAGGCACCTATTACTGTTCACTTTGGAAATTTTTCGGAAATTAATACGGGTTGTACCGTAGCATGCACCCCCACAATATATACATCAAATCGACCGGCTCGATCGCACGATGTGTGCTATTACGTTTATTGGCGATTGGAGTTACCATGGCGACGTAATTAGCGAAAGACCACGCTAAAAAATTCCATAGGAAATGAATGGAGCCAGAAGTCAAAAATCATGAAAATCCACTATTTTTGAGGATTTACTGTGTCACCATACAATAACATAGCAACCCCATTTGAAATTCAGAGTGTAGCCATATCCCTGCTCTGTTCAGCAGTAAAGACCTGACGTCGATAGCTGCTACGGTTTTTTCCCAATTTGACTTTGTTCGACCCAAAGTGTGGAGCAATGTCAGTTTGGAACCTGATGGTAAAAATTTAAGTCGCCATCACGGTCACGTTTTGCACTAGTGACATGATTGTTTGTCATGAACTAGAACTCCCCTTTGTGATTCTCACGATCATTTCAAAATTTACCTATGTCCCACGGTTTTCTCTCGGCAAGCTCTTGAGCGCTCAAAGTGGAACCCAGTTTGACCAGCTTTCTCCTATACTTCACCATTGTGACTGCTCAGGATTTTCTGAAATCCAGAGATGTTCTTAGTCAGCCTTCTCTCGTTGGTTATCGGACTGTGAATAAGGTAGAGAGTTGTGCTTTGAGAATATCATAGAAGAAGAATACATCTCGCTCACACTTCAATAATTTTTGCAATGCCTTGTACGGTTTTTGAATTGGATCGATTTGTTCTGAGCACTTTTTTGCTCTTAAAGTGGAATAGGAGCTGTTAATCATCAAAGTTTCTGACACCTGCTGCAGTTTTCACTCACCCTTGTTGCTGTGGAAACGGAGCACCTTTGATCAGAGGTCACTAAAGTTAATCTCACAGTCTATATACATTGAAGGCCTAATGAAACAGTATATAGTAGTAGAGACTACTACATGGTACTATGCAGTACTACACAGTACTACACTGTCAAAAAAAGTACTACACATTACTAAATGCTGAAATACAGTACTAAATAGTTAAATACAGTACTACATAGTACTACATGGCAAAATACAGTACTACACACTACTACATGGTGAAATACAGTACTACAAAGTCAAATACAGTACTACAGGGTACTTCATGGTCCAATACTGTACTCCACAGTACTACATGGTTATACCCACTACTACAGGGTACTACATGGTCCAATACAGTACTACAGGGTACTACATGGTCCAATACAGTACTACAGGGTACTACATGGTCCAATACAGTACTACACAGTACTACATGATCCAATACAGTACTACACAGTACTACATGGTTATATACAGTACTATATACTACTACATGGTCAAATACAGTACTAAACAGTACTAAATGGTCAAATACAGCACTACAGGCTACTACATGGTGCAATACAGTACTACACAGTACTACATGCCAAAATACAGTATTACACAGTACTACATGGTGAAATACAGTACTAAATAGTCAAATACAGTACTACAAGGTACTACATGGTGCAATACAGTACTACACAGTACTACATGGTCCAGTACAGTACTACAGGGTACTACATGGTCCAATACAGTACTACACGGTACTACATGGTCCAATACAGTACTACACGGTACTACATGGTCCAATACAGTACTACATGTTTATATAAATTACTACATAGTACTACATGGTCAAATACAGTACTACACCGTACAATACAGTACTACACAGTACTACATGGTACAATACAGTACTACATGGTACAATACAGTACTACATGGTTCTATATAGTACTACATAGTCAAATACAGTACTACATAGTACTACGTGGTCAAATACAGTACTATATAGTGCTACATGGTACAACACAATACTACATGGTAGAATACAGTACTAAACAGTACTACATGGTCAAATACAGCTCTACACACTACTTCATGGTGAAATACAGTGCTACACAGTACTACATGGTCAAATACAGTGCTACATGATACAATACTGTACTACATCCTCAAATACAGTACTACACAGTACTACATGGTCAAATACAGCACTACACACTACTACAATACAGTACTACGTGCCCCTATTTATGAGTAACTAACTAAGAACCTTTTGCTCTTTTGCCCTTTTAAGCTTCGATTCCCATTCCATCAATGTTGCTGGACATAAGTTATAAAAAAGAAGCTCTTATTGTGTCGGTAGTGAGTACGCACACCGTGGCAGGCCCTATTTAAATTTCCTGAAATTTTCTAGTTCTTCCATTGTTAACCATGGAGACCTGCAAAGAAACGTGTGCAGCCATCATTGCGTTGCATAAAAATGGCTTCAAAGGCAAGGATATTGTGCTAAGATTGCACCTAAATCAACTATTTATAAGGTTATTAAGAACTTCAAGGAAAGAGGTTCAATTTTTGTTAAGGTTTCAAGGTCCAAGAAAGTCCACCAAGCGCCAGGATCGTCTCCTAAAGAGGATTCAGCTACGGGATCGGAGTCCCACCAGTGCAGAGCTTGCTCAGGAATGGCAGCAGGCAGGTGTGAGCGCATCTGCACGCACAGTGAGGTGAAGACTTTTGGAAGATGGCCTGGTGTCAAGAAGGGCAGCAAAGAAGCCACTTCTCTCCAAAAAACCATCAGGGACAGATTGATCTTCTGCAGAAAGTATGGTGAATGGACTGCTGAGGACTGGGAAAAAGTCAAATTCTCCCATGAAGCCTCTTTCTGATTGTTTGGGGCATCTGAAAAAAGGCTTTTCTGGAGAAGAAAAGGTGGGCGCTACCATCAGTCCTGTGTCATGCCAACAGTAAAGCATCCTGAGACCATTCATGTGTGGGGTTGCTTCTCATCCAAGGGAGTGGGGTCACTTACAATGTAGCCCAAAAACAGCCATGAATCAAGAATGGTACCAAAATACCCTCCAACAGCAACCTCTTCCAACAATCCAACAACAGTTTGGTGAAGAACAATGCATTTTCCAGCACGATGGTGCACCGTACCATAAGGCAAAAGTGATAACTAAGTAGCTTGGGAACCAAAACTTTGAAATTTTGGGTCTATGGCATGGAAACTCCCCAGATCTTAATCCCATTGAGAACTTGTGGTCAATCCTCAGAGGCGGGTGGACAAACAAAAAACCACTAATTCTGACAAACTCCAAGAAGTGATTATGAAAGAATGGGTTTCTATCAGTCAGGATTTGGCCCAGAAGTTGATTGAGAGCCTGCCCAGTCGAATAGCAGAGGTCCTGAAAAAGAAGGCGCAACACTGCAAATACTGACTCTTTGCATGAATGTCATGTAATTGTTGATAAAAGCCTTTGAAACGTATTAAGTGCTTGTTATTATATTTCAGTACATCACAGAAACAACTGAAACAAAGATCTAATAGCAGTTTATCAGCAAACGTCGCATGAAACCAATATTTGTGTCATTCTCTAAACTTTTGGCCACAACTGTACACTTTAGGCAGAGAACATGGAACGGCAACAATAGTGAGAAGCCTCCCCTCCATGTCGAGCCTTCGTGCTATCCACCCCTGGTCCTGCAGCCAGGAGAGCTTTTTAAGTACGAACGTGTGTCAAGGTAATAGACTTGCCTCTACTGAAACTTGTGCGGTCTGAATGCACGATAATGCTCTAGTTTTCTTCCACATCTGCAAAAGCTGTAACCATGTGAGCTCCTCGGTACCACCAGTATCCAAAGTACTGTAAAACCAAATGGAAGCTGTGGTGCTAGACACACTGCATGATGATGAAATCTGGACTCTGAGGGGGCATACCATCACTTCCAGGTCTTCTTATTCTTCTTTACGCTGAAGATGGCAGCAGTTCTTAATGTCTTTAGCTGTATTGTTTGGGGGTGAGTGTTCTGTGACTGTGTTTATGTTTTAAGCTAGCTTGGTATAGCAGCTTTAAGACTAGGGGTGTAACAGTAAGCCAAAATTCTTGGTTCTGTACGTGATTCATTTTCACAGTTCGGCTGATTTTCGGTACAGTCAAGAACAAAGGGAATTTTTTTTTTTTTTTGTAGAATGACATTTAAAGAGCAGGTTGCTGGTTAGAGGCCCCCTGACACCAGTATTTTGGGAAATATATAAAGATGTTTTGCTGCTCTATCAATTTTCTGCTCCATCCTTGTACCACTCATGTAGGGTCTTGGGGCGTGGGTACGACACCGGGGTGCGGGGAGGGGTTTCCCATCTTCGCTGTCCGATGGTGGCCCGGATCTCAATTTTACCGTACCACTTAGACACTCCCGCGTATACCATTTTCAAGGGACAAACTTTGCAGTGGGCACATTTTTAGGTTGCAGAGGGGGAGTCCTTCAATGAGCCCACCGCTTAACTGCATTTAGAGGGCCTCGGGTGGGGTATGGGGGTTTCTGGAAGCATTCCCGTGTCCCACTCCTCTGTATTAAGTGTACATTAAAACAACATGCAACAACACCACATTTGAGTGGGAGGAGAGAGGCTAGGGGTCTTTCCACGTCCCTGTTCACTGCTGACCATCCCGGGTTGTCGTCCAGGAGGTAGATCAGGCTGTCTGGTCCGGGGCCTGGCCTGATTGGCTGCTCTGCCCGCTGGTGCATAGGTTGCTCTTGCTGTCTGGGGCTGGGGGCCCAGGTGCGGTCCCGATTGGTGGGGGCATCTCTTTTGTGGGTTCCGGTTTTGCATTGTTGGGAGATGACCGTAAGGTGGCTCGGTGGGGGTCGAATCTAGCGCTCAAATCCGCTGACTCTTCTTTGGGTTCCGTGCCTGGTCAGTTCATTGCTGGGTTTTTTCTGGCCTTGGTTGGGTGGCTGGTCCCAGCGCCCTGCGTGGGGCAGAATCTGGACCTGGGCACTGGTAGATCTTGTTGTCCAGGTGCTGGATGGGTGTGGCCTGGGGAGGCCATCCGTCCGCTGTTGCTGTTCCTGTGGCACTCGGCGTGGGTAGGGGCGTCGGGGCTGGGGTGTCGGCGATGGTTGTTCACCCCATTGAGACAGTGTCTTGCCCACGGTCAAAATCAAACAGACTAAAGGTTAACCTGACAAAAGCAAACAATGATAATCTCATTAAAAGAAATACCACTCGGACCAAACACGGAAATAGAGCAATTATATGTAGTTTACTAAACATAAGATCCCTCTCCTCAAAGACTTGATTAGTAAATGACTTGATATGCGATAATAAAATTGTCATTGATTTTACCTATCAGAAAACTGGTTGCAGCAGGAGGATTTTGTAATTACAAATGAGTCAACTCCTTCCAATTATCAAAATGTTCACATTCCTAGAAAGTTGGGCGAGGAGGAGTTGCAACCATCTTTCATTCAGATTTGCAAATTTGCCCTAGACCAATTATTAACTACAGCTCTTTTAAATGTCTAATCCTTAGTTTTCCTCATCCAAAATGCAAAACATTAAAACCACTTTTGTTTGTGGTTTTGTATCGTCCACCAGGCCTTTACTCTCAATTCTTGGAACAGATCTCAGATTTTTTGTCTGATTTAGTTTTAAACACTGATCGGATAATTGTAATGGGGGATTTCAATATTTACATGGACATTGCCTAACTGCAGCCTTTAAAATTATCTTAGACTAGTGAAGGGACACACACACTCTGGTCAACACACTTTAGACATTGTACTGACATACGGTATTGATCGTGATTAACTAATAGTCCTCCCACATAACCCAGTCCTATCTGACCTTTTTTTGATAACCTTTGAATTTAATTTACCCAACGCTCCAGAATCTGAAAGATAATTTCATTACAGTAGAACTTTATCAGACAGCGCTGTAACAAGTTTTAAAGAATGTGTTTCACTCTTGCTTCCATATCCATCTCTGAATACCACAGTGGATGGTAGTACTTCCAACACTGATGGTGCATTCACACTGCACAGTTTGTCTGCGTCAGGCAACGCATTAAACGGATGAAGTTTGACGTATGTGCCTTCCAAAGCCTGCTTCTGAGGAAAACCCCCCCCCCGCATGGGCGGGGCTTCCTCTGCTGCCGTACGTTCTGAACTATGGTGGATCGTAACTAGAGACTGGCTTGGCTGTATTTGCTAGTTAAAGCTAGACAACGTTGACATCTGGTGCATCAGCGCCCATTCTTCAGATGCGTTCTGAGTTTGGGGAGTTTAACCATTGCTCCAGGAGCTGCTTATGGATCAGGTTTGCTTTCAGCGCTACTTCCCTCTGTGCCGTGCAAAATTTTATGACCTCCTGGGCCACATCGGGGCTCAAATCTCCTACTAGGCCACCAACTACAGGCGCTCTGTTCCTCCTTAGGAGCGCCTGTCCATCTGTCTTCGGTAAGTGTTATTTCTGATTTTTGAAATCTGCGTATGTTTAAACTGTTTTCACTGGACCCGCACTTCATTCAACATACGTGTATAGTGAAATACCTACAGTGAGACGCTCTGATTGGTTGCCGCACTGTGTTAACTTTGTTTGGTCCGTCAAAAGTTAAACTAGCTTGGGCCGATTCTTTTTACTATATATATGCTTCCTATTGGTAAAATAATTAGGCAGCATGGGATAAATTTCCATAGTAACGCAGATGATACACAGCTAAATCTATCCATAAATCCTGATGAATCCAATCAGTTAGGTAGACTACAGGCATGTCTGGAAGACATAAAAATTTGGATGACTCTAAACTTCTTGCTTCTGAATTCTGATTAAACAGAAGTTGTTGTCTTTGGACCAGAAGCTCTGAAAAAGAAACTACTTAGTCAGCCCCTTCACCTGGACGGCATTAAATTAGCCTCCAGTAATAAAGCAAAGAACCTCTGTTATTTTTGACCAAGATATGTCATTTAGATCTCACATTAAAGAAGTCTCTAGGATTTCCTTTTTTCCCCTTAGGAATATTGCAAAAATTAGAACCATCCTGTCCAGGATGCTAAAAAACTAGTCCATGCCTTTATTATTTCAAGACTGGATAACTGTAACTCTTTATTATCAGGTAGTCCACAGAAAACAATTAAAAGTCTTCAGTTAGTCCAAAATGCTGCTGCTAGGATTCTGATGAATATTAAAGGAAGAGATCACATTTCCCCTGTTTTAGCTTCTCTCACTGGCTCCCAGTAAAATCTAGACTAGAATTCAAGATCCTCCTTCTGACATATAAAGCTTTTAATAATCTAGCTCCATCATACATAAGAGACCTGATTGTTCCATATGTTCCTCACAGGGCCCTTCACTCTCAGACTGCAGGTTTACTGGTAGTTCTTAGGATTTCTAAAAGTAGAATGGGTGGCAGCTCTTTCAGCTATCAGGCTCCCCTCCTATGGAACAGGCTCCCAGGGTTGGTTCATGAAGCAGACAATTTGTATATCTTTAAAACTAGGCTTAAAACTTTCCTTTTAGACAAGCTTACAGTTGGAGATATGTTAATAGGCAGTTAGAGACAGGTTAGACAGGTAGCTAGGTAGAGACAGGTTAATGTTAGTAGTCAAATAGAGTGTCAAAAGCTAGGAAGAGATAGGAAGAGGTAGAGTAGCTAGGTAGAGATAGATTAATGTAAGCCAGGTAGAAAGTGTTAGTAGCTAGGTCTCCTAGTAGCCAGGAGACAGGTTAATGTTAGTAGCTATGCTGCTTTAGGCTGTTGGAGGACATTATTAGAGTCAGTTCCTACTTTCTCTCCTACTTCTCCCCAACTGCATGATGTGCTGTCAGTTCAAGCGCTAACCTGTTTTCTCTTAGTCTCTTCTTATAGTAGGTGCTCCTGACCCGTCCTGCTTGACGACCCTGACTAAGATGGCATTCCAGTGGAGGAAAGTTCTCCACGTCCTGCATCAAACTTCTGCATCAGTTCTGTTGCTCTTTCTGTGTCTTTGTTCTGTATTCTCCAAACCCAGACGGTCTCGGCAGATGACCGCTTGTGCTGAGCCTGGTTCTGCCGGAGGTTTCTTCCTGTTAAAAGGGAGTTTTTCCTTTCCACTGTCGCTTCATGCTTGCTCAGAGTGAGGGATTGCTGAGAATTACACGACGCAATCTTCTGTGGTTCTCTAATTTCTACATCGAACATTGTACTGTAATAACTCTTCTTGTAAAGTGCCTTGAGAAGACATCTGTTGTGAAACGGCGCTATATAAATAAACTGAATTGAACTTCTGCGTTGCTTGCGTTACTGCGTTGCCGTATGTAACACAAGTGAAGATGACAGAGCCAACGTACACAACGCACCACAGAGACTTTGAAGGACCTCTGACGTACTCTACCATAGATTTTACATGTAATCTTGCCGCAACTGACGCTGACGCATGGGGTTGGTGTGAATACACCATAATCGTTCAAAAATTGATGGTCTGGTTCAAAGTATTTACTTCCTCTCTGCGTTTGGCACTAGACAGTGAAGCCCCCTTAAAAAAGAACGTAATCAGCCATAGGAGGCTGGCTCCCTGGTTTAGTGCAGAGTTGCGTACTTTGAAGCAAAATACCAAGAAACTGGAGAGAAAATGGCGCTCTACACAACATACACAATCTAAATGATTCCTTTCTAACCTGGAAAAATAGTCTACTTTATAAAAACGCCCTTCAACAAGCAATAACAGCATATTATTATTAGAGCTAAATAATAATTAATAGAGGTAAATAAAAACAATCCTAGGTTTCTTTTTAGTACAGTTGCCAAAACATACACATAGATCTGTTGAGCCAACTATTCCCCCTTCTCTCAGGACTGATAACTTTATGGGATTCTTCTTATGTAAAATAATTCTGTTGAACTTTCGGAATTATCACAGATATTAGCTTCATTTAAACCCTCAACTTGTATGTTAGACCCAATACCAACCAAATTATCTAAGGAAGTGTTCCCTCTGGTTACTGGCCCTATTCTAGACATGATGAATCTATCTTTAATAAATGGATATGTGCCTCAGGAATTAAAGGTTGCTGTAATTAAACCTTTACTTAAGAAACCCTCCCTGGATCAAGATGACTTGGCTAACTACAGACCTTGTCTAACCTTCCTTTCTTATCCAAAATTCTTGAGAAAAAAGGTGCTAATCAAGTATGTGAGCATCTAAACAGCAACAACCTGTTTGAAGAATTTCAGTCTTAGAGCTCATCATAGCACTGAAACAGCACTGGTGAAAGTTACTAATGATATTCCTATGGCCTCAGATAATGGATTTGTGACTGTTCTGGTCTTGTTAGATAGGAGTGCTGCTTTTTACACAGTCGATCATAATATTCTCTTAGAAAGGCTTGAACATGTTGTAGGGATCAAGGGAACAGCACTAGGCTGGTTTAAATCATATCTGTCCAACAGATTCAGTTTGGTCATGTTAATGATAAATCTTATTCACACTCAAGGGTTACTTGTGGAGTGCCACAGGGTTCTGTGCTTGGACCGATTCTCTTTACTATATATATGCTTCCAATTGGTAAAATAATTAGACAACATTGAATGAATTTCCACAGTTTCCACACACAATTATATTTATCCATAAAACCTGATGAAACCAATCAGTTAGGTAGATTATAAGCATGTGTGGAAGACATAAAAACCTGGATGACTCTGAATTTTCTACTTTTAAATTCAGACAGAAGTTGTTGTTTTAGGACCCGAACCTCTAAAAAGGAAACTGCTAAATCAATCACTTCATCTGGATGGCATTAATTTGGCCTCTGGTAATAATGTTAAGAACCTCAGTGTAATTTTTGACCAAGACATGACATTTAAATCCCATTTTAAACAGGTTTCTAAGAATTCTTTCTTTCACTTCCGGAATATTGCTAAAATTAGAAACATCCTGTCCAGGAGTGATGCAGAGAAACTAACCCATGCATTTGTTACTTCAAGGCTGGACTACTGTAATTCCTTATTATCAGGAAGTCCACAGAATGCTATTAAAAGCCTTCAGTTGATCCACAATGCTGCAGCAAGAGTTCTACTGAATATTAAAAAGAGAGATCACATTTCTCCTGTTTTAGCTTCTCTCCATTGGCTCCCTGTTAAATCCAAAATAGAGTTTAAGATCCTCCTCCTTACTTATGAAGCCCTTAATAATCAACCTCCATCATACATCAGAGATCTGATTGTTCCATATGCTCCTAACAGAGGACTTTGTTCTCAGAATGCAGGTGTACTGGTAGTTCCTAGGATTTCTAAAAGTAGAATAGGAGGCAGATCTTTTAGTTATCAGGCTCCTCTCCTGTGGAACCAGCTCACAGTTTTAGTCCGTGAGGCAGATACTCTGTTTTTTAAGACTAGACTTAAAACCTTCCTTTTTGAGAAAACTTATAGTTAGAGTGGCTTAGGTTATCCTGAGCTATTTTAGTAGTTATGCTGCTATAGGTTTAGACTGTTGGAGGACAGACTGAACACCTTTCTTCTACTTTTCTCCTCTACTACTCTCCAGATATATTTTTTCTGCGGTTATTGTGATTATTAACCCAGTTTTCTCAGTGTTTTTCTCCCCACGGAAGCTCCAAATGGTCTGGTACCCTGCTAAACTATAATGCCCACTGCTGGATGGGGAAAATATGTCCAGTTAAAGTGACCGAGCATCCACCATGCTGTCTCTTCTCTGTCTTCTCAAACCCCCAGACGGTCGTGGCAGATGACCGCTTGTATTGAGAAAGGTTCTGGTTCTGCCGGAGTTTTCTTCCTGTTAAAGGGGAGTTTTTCCTCTCCACTGTCACTACATGCTTGCTCAGTACGAGGGATTGCTCAGAAATAGCTGTGATTGGAGTCTGCATGATACTGGCACAACCTCACTTCGATAACTCATCGCAATCTGCTGGGATTCCTTACATAGAAAACTTAACTGATTGGAATTTTTGTATAATTGTATTGAAATTACTTTTGTTGTAAAGTGCCTTGAGATGACATTTGTTGTGAACTTGCACGATATAACTGCACTATGGGGCGCTGTATCAGCAGCGGTGTGCCGGGGGAAGAGCAGAAAAAGAAGATCAAA
This sequence comes from Apricaphanius iberus, assembly GCA_028564705.1. NCBI lineage: Eukaryota > Metazoa > Chordata > Actinopteri > Cyprinodontiformes > Aphaniidae > Apricaphanius > Apricaphanius iberus. Next base: position 384,500 of record JAPXFQ010002241.1, on the reverse strand, counting down.
TTATTTTCCATAGAGTTTAAAAATTGGGTTTCCTGAATTTCCCCCGGCTCTTCAACCAAGTAAATGTTTTGTTTTTTGCATCCAAGCATGTCATATTTTTTTAAAACATCCTCCGTCTCACAGTAACGTTAATGGATTTTAGCGATACAGGTTGAAAATCCGCCACTACTTTAAAAAACAACCTTGCGAGGAGAGTCAGAAATCCAGGAGAAACAGTGCAGACAATTTATCGTAACAAGCAGTAAACCGTAATCATGGTTGGGACAAGATGTGAAAACTGCTGGCAGGGACTGGCGAGGGTCAGAACTATGGTCAAAATGGTTCATAACAGCCGCAGAGCGCCGTAAGATGATCGTTTCGCCGTCTGATCTACTTTTTCCGCAAGCGATTCAGTCATTTGCGAAACTCAAGGCAATATCCTCCGTCCAGGAGCTTTTCTGAGTTATTCTAACACACAAACACATTGAAACACTTATTTTCTGTTGGTGTCGTTTACGTTTTGGGAACTCGTTAAGTATTATACTTGTATACTGGTATCGGTAGGTTAGCTTAGGTTTATTGCTAGCATGGCTGCGGCTGCTTTCTGTCCTGTCCCTCCGTTTCTCTCTGAATCTCCTCCTCTCTCCTGCTCTCTGTGCCCGATGTTTAGTTACTCCTCTGCTTCCTTTAGTGAAGATGGTAGGTGTAATAAGTGCAGCATTTTTGTAGCCTTGGAGGCAAGGGTTTCTGAGCTAGAGGCCCGGCTCCGCACTGTAGAACAGCCAGGCCCAGCAGTAGCTAGTGTGGAGCAGGTTAGGACAGGACTCCTTAGCCGTCCTCCAACAGCTCCCGTGCAGCCGGAACCTCAGGCAATCTGGGTGACTGTTCGTAGGAAGCTTAGCGCCAGGCCCCAGCACGCAGACAACCTCCAGCCCCTTTCTGTGAACAATGGGTTCGCCACAGTCATTGACGCACCCGCTGAGCAGGAGAAGCCGATTCTTGTAATTGGCATCTCCATAGTTAGGAACGTGGCTCCAGAGACACGAAAGACCACTGTCAAATGCCTTCCAGGGGCCACCATGCTGGTGGCAATGACATCCGGTTACGGCAATTGGAGGTCACTAAAATTAGCGTAACTTCGGTGTGTAGGGCTGCCAAAAAGATGTCTGACTCTGTAATTTTTTCTGGTCCCCTGCCTGATCGTACTAGCGATGACATGTACAGCCGTATGCTGTCCAGAAAACGATGTGGGCTACATTGATAACTGGGGGGCCTTCTGGGGAAAACCTGGACTGTTACGTAGAGATAGCATCCATCCCACCGCGGACGGCACAGCCCTTCTTTCCAGGAACATTGATAGGGTTATCTCTAGTTCCCTATTGCCGTGACAACCCAGCGTCCAGTTCAGGAAACAGGGACTGCCACCCACCCACTACCCTATAGAGAGAGTTTCTCGTCCACTACCCAAAACAAATGAATTAAAAGTTAATGCTACTAGAGCAAAGTATAAAAGTCTCATAAAGATAAATACAACTCCGACTGAACAGAAAAATAAATCAATTAAATGTGGTTTACTAAACATAAGATCTCTCCCCTTAAACAACACTCTTGGTAAATGACTTAATTTGTGATAATAATATTGATCTGTTTTGTCTTGCAGAGACATGGTTGCAGGAAGAGGACCATGTCACAATAAATGAGTAGACTACCCCTAGTTACTTAAACTTTAGTGTCCCTCGAAGTACTGGTCGAGGAGGTGGAGTAGCCACCATCTTTCATTCAGATTTACTCATTAATCCCCCAAAAAAATCATAGTTACAGTTCCTTTGAGCTTCCTCATACACATAACAAAGCAGTAAAGCCACTTTTATTCGTGGTCTTGTATCGTCCACCAGGCCCTTATTCTCAATTTTTAGATCAGATAACAGATTTTCTATCTGACTTAGTTTTAAACACTGATAAAGTTATTATAGTTGGAGACATCAATATTCATGTTGATAGTGAAAATGAAAGTCTAAATACAGCGTTTCACATTATCTTAGACTCAATAGGCTTTACTCAAAATATGCAGGGACCAACCCACTCTTGTCACCACACTTCAGATCTTGTGCTGACTTATGGCATTGACTGTGAAGAAATAACAGTCTTTCCACATAACCCTATCCTGTCTGATCATTTCCTCATCACTTTTAAACTCACTCTAACTGACCATTTCCAACCTGAAAGAAAACTTCATTATACCAGAACGTTATCAGACAATGCGGTAGCAAGTTTTAAAGAAGCTCTCCCAAACTTTAGTTTCCTCAGTATATAAAAGTACAATAGAAAAAAGTGATTTAACTCCTGACCCCTGACATCTTGACATTGTAGTTCATAGCGTTCATTCCTCCCTGCGTCTGGCAATAGACAAAGTTGTCCCCTTGAAAAGGAAGGTGGCTAGCCATAGAAGATTAGCTCCCTGGTTTAATTTACAGCTATGCACCCTGAAGCAGACTGTTAGAAAGCTAAAGAGAAAATGGCGCTCCACGCATTCACAGGATTCTTATTTAGTGTGGAAAAATAGTCTACTGCTATATAAAAAGAGCCTTCGAACAGCTAGAACAGCATATTATTCATCTTTAATCGAGGAGAATAAAAATAATCCTAGGTTTCTTTTTAATACAGTTGCTAAACTCACACAGGATCATAGCTCTGTCGAGCCAACCATTCCCCCAGCTCTTAGTAGTGACGACTTCATGAATTTTTTAATAAATAAAATAGACTATATAAAAAATAGGATAAATGGGAACCTTCCCAATATGCTTGCTTCTACCTTAGTTAATGAGGCAGCAAAAATGAAAATGGTTGAACCTAATATATGCTTGAACTGCTTTAATGCAGCCGAACTTTCAGATCTACTTAAGTTATTAGCTTCATCAAAACCTTCAACTTGCATGTTAGACCCAGTCCCAACTAAACTTTCAAAAGAGGTTTTCTGTTTGGGAAAAATAATAATGTTGTATTATTGTTTTCTTAGGATGTCTTTCCATTATCACATAGTTCTAAATGTACTTTTCAAATGTCATTTGGTTTCAAACATATGTTCCTTTGTATGACACCCTGTTCTTTTAAGATGCTAATGATGTTTGACTGAATGAAAGGAGACTGCAGGGGGAGGGCCTTTTGAGACCAGGAGACAGAGCTGTGAGATTGACTTAGGGCGCTTTCACATGGTACGGGAGTCCGTACTCGGGTACGGTATTCGGTCAAAATCCACTTATTTCGTACCATGTGAACACAGACTGTACCGTGCCAGGATACGGCCAGAGAGACCTGCCTTGGAGGTAGTATCCGGGTCCAGGTACGAGCGGCCACGTATCATGTGAACACAACGCGTACTCTGGCCGCACTCAAGACAATAGACGCGTTCCACGCGGAAATGACGACACCGCCGGCCGAAATTACAGAATCACCTCGCGACCATACAAATACCAAAACAACGCGATTCAAGCATCCCACAGCAACACAGCAGATTACAAAACGGCGGGTTTACTACAACACTCACCCTGTAGACGGCTTCAGGTAGCAGCTGACCAGTAGACCAGTTTGTTTACATTCTAGCCTGTCGCTCGTTTTATGACGTCTGTACTTCTCACTCTCTTGTTTGTTGGAGAACTACAGACTTATTTGTATACCGCCACCTGCTGTTTATTTGTAGTAAAACACTGGATTCAAATACGGGCAGAGATCCGTGACATGTGAACAGAAAAAATTAGCATTTTCTCTGGCCGTTTTCTGGTACAGCCACACATGTGAAAACGGCCTTAGAAGCTGAAAGGAGAACTGACACACGGTCAACCACAGTTATTCTCTTGGTCTCCCGCTGCAAAACCTATTATATCTCCCTCTGCATAGCTCATTTAACTTCAATTTCTCTCCAACCCGTGTGTGTGATTCTTTCTAGGTTAAACCACTATTTTTTACCCTAACATTTTTGGCGCCCTGACCCGACGTACGGAGCGTTACCGCCGGTGGTTTTCGTCGAAGGACTTGCTTCACTGGCCCGCTGCATAAACTTACAGGAGGACCTCCTGCACGTGCTCCCGTATGATCGATTCGGTCTGAATAACTCGTACAGGGGGGTGATTGTGAGTACTTTTTGTGCACCTTTACATTTAAAACAAAAAGTCTTCTTAGGTAGTCAGGGTTTATTCTGCTGTTTTGGGCCTAAAGGAAGGACGCTTTAGCCTTTCTGATAGAATATTAGGTGTTGAGCCTTAAGTGATTAATGCGTTAATTACTACGACGAGGGTGTAACGGACCAGGTTTGCGAGCCTGTTCCACCTCGAAATAAAAGGCTGTAACGAATTATGTTTGCGAGCATGTATCCACCTCGCTGGAAAAGGTTGTAACGGATTAGATTTGGGAATCAATCCACCTAGTTGGGAAATAAAGTACGCGAGTGCATGGGAGTAAAAACACAAAACAGCAGAATCAAAAAGATATACCGCACCCTGGTGGGTAAAGTAAGGTAGGCACAGAACATGATCTTTATGTATGCCAGTCCAACCTGAAACCTAATGGTGTTAACGTACGGTTTGACGGGCACTACAAGACACGTTCCGTGCGGATTTATAGGTCACACAAAACACAATCTTAGATTAAGAAAGCCATAAAACGGCTCAATCTAGTTGCACAAAAGAGACACTCAGAGTAAAACCTATACAATCCAGTTTTAGCAGATATTGATTACAACTAAAAATCTCAAATAAATTACCAAATAATTAATTTATCAAAGAATAAATGACTAACTTTAACTCATCAACAGACTAAATTAATAGCTCTTGCTTTTTCATTTCTCCTAGAACTATTTTGGTATTCTAATACCAGACTTTACCAGACTAATTAATAGAATCTATTAAAAGTTATATAAACACAACGCAAAAATGGGAAACGACGTTTCGATCTACAAATTAGAGGGAGATTCAAAGTATATGCATAAAAAGGACCCCGAAAATCTTCCGTTTCTGACAAAATGGTGCAAAACATATAAAGTAGATGGGAAGTTAAAAGGAATTCAATGGAAGGAATTAGTATGTATTCTCGTGGCAAAGGCATTTCTCGCAAGGGGGAGAAAGAAGGAACGGAAACAAACATAGTTGAGAATCGCACATGTATGGGCTGATGAAACAGAGCGCAGAAGACACAATATAAAGAAGAGAAAAGAGCACAGAGACTCTAACAATGGGGCTTTTGTTATGAAAAAGCTCGGTGACGAACTCACACTGTGTCCTCCTCTTTATGTAACCCAGACAGAACCCCCTGCGGTTGTTGGAGATTCTTATGCGGCCTCAACAGCACCCCCAGGACACCTACATCCTCCTGTCCCAAGAGACCAATTTGCAATTGAAGAAAAATCACATGGTACCTCAATAAAACAAAGGCTTAGAATTACAAAGAAGGATAAGTCTGGTGAGAGTGAACCAGACGACTCAATAGACGTCCTACGGTCGAAGTACCATCGGCCGATGGCACTCCGAGATATGTTTTTACACCATGGGCACTTAAAGATGTTAAAGAGGTTTTGGAACAAATCACTAGTAATAAGGAGGATCCATAAAAATGGAAAGACGATATGGTTGATGTGGTCAAATCATACCGGTTAAACGGTCATGAATTAGGACAGGCTATGGCTGCATCGTTGGGAAAAGACTCGCACCGTATAGCAGGAAATTACACAGGAAGAGATGAGGCACAGTTATTCTCTTGGTCTCCCGCTGCAAAACTTATTATATCTCCCTCTGCAGAGCTCATTTAACTTCAATTTCTCTCCGACCCGTGTATGTGATTCTTTCTAGGTTAAACCACTATTTTTTACCCTAACATTTTCCCTTTGATTGCTGCTCCAATTTTAGATATAATGAATCTATCCTTAGTCAATGGATATGTACCACAGGAGTTTAAGATTGCTGTAATTAAACCTCTACTTAAGAAACCATCTCTTGATCAAAACGACTTAATTAACTATAGACCGATATCTAATCTTCCCTTCTTATCTAAAATTCTTGAGAAAATAGTTGCACACTAGATATGTGAGCATTTAAACAATAATGAGCTGTTTGAGAAGTTTCACTCAGGCTTTAGAGCTCATCATAGCACTGAAACAGCTCTGGTGAAGGTTACTAATGATATTCTCATAGCCTCAGACAATGAACTGGTGACCATTCTAGTCCTGTTAGATCTCAGTGCTGCCTTTGACACTGTTGATCACAACATTCTCATAGAAAGGCTTCAAAGTGTCGGTATAATAGAAACAGCACTAGGCTGGTTTAAATCTTAATTATCCAACAGATTTCAGTTTTGACCAGGTAAACGATGGATCTTCTTCAGCCTCAATGGTTACTTGCGGAGTACCACAGGGTTCGGTGCTTGGGCCGATTCGTTTTACTATATATATGCTTCCTATTTGTAAAATCATTAAGCAGCATGGGATAAATTTCCATAGTTATGCGGATGATACAAAGCCATATCTATCCATAAATCCTGATGAATCCAATGAGTTAGGTAGACTACAAGCATGTCTGGAAGATATAAAAACTTAGATGACTCTAAACTTCTTGCTTCTGAATTCTGATAAAACAGAAGTTGTCATCTTTAGACCAGAAGCTCTGAAAAAGAAACTATTTAGTCAACCCCTTCACCTGGACGGCATTAAACTAGCCTACAGTAACAAAACAAAGAACTTTGGTGTTATGTTATATCAGGTAGTCCACAGAATACAATTAAAAGTTTTCAATTAGTCCAAAATGCTGCTGCAAGGGTTCTAATGAATAAAGGAAGAAGAGATCATATTTCCCCTGTTTTAGCTTCTCTTCTCTGGCTCCCAGTAAAATCTAGAATAGAATTCAAGATCCTCCTTCTGACATATAAAGCTTTTAATAATCTAGCTCCATCATACATAAGAGACCTGATTGTTCCATATGTTCCTAACAGAGCCCTTCACTCTATGACTGCAGGTTTACTGGTAGTTCCTAGGATTTCTAGGATTGCTCCTGACCCGCCCTGATTGACGACCCTGACTAAGATGGCATTCCAGTGGAGGAACGTTCTCCACGTCCTGCTACCAACTTCTGCTTCTGCATCAGTTCTGTTGCTCTTTCTGTGTCTCCGCTGCCTTCTCCAAACCCAGACGGTCTCGGCACATGACCGCTTATGCTGAGCCTGGTTCTGCTGGAGGTTTCTTCCTGTTAAAAACGGAGCTTTTCCTCTCCACCGTCGCTTCATGCTTGCTCAGTGTGAGGGATCGCTGAGAAGTCCCGACGCAATCTTCTGTGGTTCTCTAATTCCTAGATTAAACATTGTATTGTAACAACTTTTCTTGTAAAGTGCTTTGAGATGACATCTGTTGTGAAATGGCGCTATATAAATAAACTGAATTTAATTTAATTTTTTTAAACAAAGTACTCCAGATTACACATGCGATAATATTTACGGCTCTAAAGAGATTATAGAGATAATATAGAGACCTTTCTTCCTGTCTAATTCACTGGAAAAACAGAAAGCGAAAATATATTTATTAAATGTGAAGAGAAGACAAAAGTGTGTATTTCTACAATAAATACTCATTTCTACTACTGCGCACACTGTCATGTTTTATTTATGCAAAATGCATAATCTAAATGTCATGGGTATGGCGGAAGTTTTTTTGTGGATGGGTGAAAAATATTAATATTTTTGGTTGACTCCCACTTTCCATTGTGTGGAGAGAGTCTGAAAACCTCTCCAACTTTGCGCTGATTGAGAACAATGCCGATTATTCTCACTACCTCAGCATCCAGCACTCCCATAGAGAGATTTGATTGGTCCACCTGAAACAGCAGATCAGCAGCAGGTGCCGGTTTTATTGCAGGACTCTGATCTGTAAATTAAAGTTAAAGTTTCTCTGCACAGAATGGACAACAACAGCAAAGGTTGAAAAGGTAACACATTTTATTGTTGCGCATATTCTTCTGGGGCGAATACGCATAAATTTGCCATTCTTCTGCTATATGTGGATTTTTAATGTCTGCCATTTGAAAAACAAAACGTAATCCTTTGACTTTCAACTGTTATTAATTGAATAAAGATTCGATTTTCAACACCTGTTCATACCTTCAGTGCTTATTGTGATGAAACGTGGAACAGAATAATAATAGGCTATGGCAAGGCAAGTTTATTTGTAGAGCACAATTCATACACAAGGCAATTCAAAGTGTTTCAAAGTTGCATAAAATAAGAAAACGGATAAACAAAAAACATCAACTTAAAAAATAATTAATTATAATAAAAAGCAAGAGTGCAGATAAAATACTTTCAATTGTTATATGCACGGGTAAAGAGAACTGTTTTCAGCCTGGATTTAAACATTGTTAAAGGTCCCATATTATGCTACATTTAGAAAAAAAATAATATTTCAATGAGGCCCCCAGAGTATATATTTGCCGTGTGTGCAGGAAAATTCCTCTCAGATTAGGCATACAGCATGTATCTGAAACCTCCTGATTCTGGACAAGCTGTTTTGGTTGCACTGTGGCTTTAATGCAATGAGCTGCTGCTTTCCACGCCCCCTCCCTCCCGAAGGCCGTGCCCCCACCAACCCGCAACCATGACAACGCAGTCAGAGTTTGTAATGATGGCCGCTAGCAGGAGCGCGATATTCCAAACTGATATATTTGACCCATAAATATGTTACAGTATGTTTTCCATGTAGTAAAGTACACAAAAAGCTTTAGTTGGCATAGTAGTCTTGCACACTGTCTGTGCTTTTATCGGTTGAAGCTCCAGAACAGGCAAACTGTATCGTGTGCACTCTTTTTTGAGCCTACAGCTCTCCCCCATTAATGATCATTGATTAGCAGCAGCTGTTGTTGCGTGAAATTCGTTATCTTGGCATTACAAGCTGCAACCAAGTGTGCGGACCAGCCGCTAATGTAGTCTAGTCTCTCCGTCAAAACCCCCGCAACACCCACCGCTCCTCCTCCGTTCTCAGGAGCAAATCTAACGTCAACATATAAACATTAAAAGCCTTTTCACTAATGCCCAATAGTAACAGCATTCATGTAAAAAGGCTACAGCTGCTGTGACCGTTCTATACTACGCGTCAGTGGTATAATGAGACAGAAAGTTTGGTTTCACACACAGCTACATAGCTAACAGCTACAGCTGACGTTACACAGCTAATCGCTACAGCTACACAGCTAACCTTACACAACTGAAAGCTACAGCTAACGTTGCACGGCTAACAGCTACAGCTGACGTTACACAGCTAATCGCTACAGCTACACAACTAACCTTACACAGCTAAGAGCTACAGCTACACAGCTAAGAGCTACACAGCTAACGCTCGGTCTATATTGCCAACACATCACTCACATTGATTAAACATGGTAAAACATGACATCTTACCTCCTCTGATGTTGAAGGCGGCTCACGGAGAGTTGGTATGGCTCCAACATTCAGCCACAGTTTAGTGGCAAAGCCTGACTGGAACTGAAACAGGTTACTGAAAGACTCCGGTGTAAAATGCTTAGCACATACATGTAGTATTTTCGGGACCGTTCCAGGAGAGTTTCCCTCAAAAATAAAAGATATCCACTGGGTCCTCACATCTTCTTGTGTTGGAACTGCAAAAAGACTTTTGTCTTGGTTGTTGCAGCTTGCAACAGAGCAGCTGGCGTGTCGTCCTTTCCCACTGGGCATTGTCGGTGGCGTGTTGCTCAATGTGGCAGACGGCAGTAGCTTAGAGGAGGGCTTATCTTCACAGGTGAAAGTGGGACGGCCTAGTGGGATGGGCCAGGTCCTCTACATACGTATGTAGAGGACCCAAATAGAAACAGCTTGTGGGAGGCTCTTTCACAGAAATGCAGGGCAGGAGAGATACTGAGAGATACTGAGAGCACAGACTTGCACACACTTCAGGGGGTCTCCACAGACACCGGTAACTTATAATTATGTGTGAAAAACATGAAAAAGTGCATTTTGCATAATATGGGACCTTTAAAGTTGAGACTTGTCTCACATCCTCCTGAAGACTGTTCCAGATTTTATCTGCCTGAAACTGAAATGCAGCCTCACCGTGTTTATTGTTGACTCTGGGAACCACCAGGAGACCCCTCCCTGAAATTCTCAGGGCCCGAGATGGTTCATATGTCTCTAACATATCAGAGATGTACTTTGGTGCCAAACCATGAAAAGACTTGTACACAAGCAGAGCTGTTTTAAATTCTATTCTCTGAGCAACAGGAAGCCAGTGCAGAGACCGGAGCACTGGACTAATATGGTCGTATTTCCTGGTTCTTGTCAGGACTCGAGCAGCAGCGTTCTGGATGTACTGCAGCTTTCTAACATCTCGTTTAGAGAGGCCAGTGAGCAGGCCGTTACAGTAGTCTAACCTGCTGGAGACAAATGCATGGATAAGTCTCTCTAAGTCTGGTTTCTACACTATTCCTCTGATCTTAGCAATGTTTTTCAGATGGTAAAAAGCTGGTGATGTTATTGCTTTGATGTGGCTGTTTAACTTCAGGTCCGAGTTCATGATTAGCCCTAGATTTCTAACCTGATGTTTTTTGGTTGAAGACAGAGAGACTCAAGATGACTGATAACACTTTCTCTTTGTGTCTGTGGGCCAAAAACTATGATCTCAGTTTTGTCTGAGTTTAACTGGAGAAAGTTGTTTTGCATCCACACACTGATCTGTTCAACACAGTGACAGAGTGTATCCATAGGCCCATGTTCACCTGCCGTCAGTGACACGCAGATCTGAGTGTCATCTGCATCGTTATGGTAAGCTGTTGATATACTACTTTTTCTAGGACTTTTCCTAAGAATGGTAGGTTGTATATGGGCTGGTAGTTGCTCAGTACTGTGGCATCAAGGCTGCTCTTCTTCCATTTTGCTTTCAGGCACTCCCTATTTTGTGCCCTGACCGAAACTTCATTTCTCCAGGATACCTTTTGCTTAATGTTAACCATTTTAACCTTGACAGGAGCAATAGTATCCAAAACATTTACAACCCTTGAAGAGTCCAATAGATTATCAACATTTGAACATGGGTGATTTTCAAATCTGATCAATTCCATAAACTGTGTCCTTGTTGTATCATTTATGTGTCTTCTCTGAATAACTCCAAGCCCAACTACTCGTTTGGGTACAACAGATGGGTCAAAGAAGACACAAAAAAAGCAACATCAACAACATTGACATTTCATATATTAACACCTTTTGTAATGACTAGATCTAGAGTGTGGCCTTTGTTGTGAGTCACATCACTCACGTGTTGAGTTAAACCAAACATTTCAAGGACAGCACTAAGCTCTTTGTCATGCCTATCATTGATTACATCCACATGCACATTAAAATCACCTGAAATTACTAAACTATCAAAGTCCGTGCAAACAAATGTAAGGAATTCAGTAAAATCTAAGAAATAGTAACTTACTAGTAGTAACAAGTCTGTGGTGGTTTGTAAATTGTCATATAAAGTATGGAAGATTGTTTAATCTCCATTTTGAATGACACACACTCAAACGATGGAAAAAACCCAAAATACAGTTTGTGGGTCAATATATTGTCCCTGAAAATGGCACAAACACCCCCTCCCCTCTGGTTTTGGCGTCTTTCAGACAACATTGAAATGAGGTGGACTACACTCAATCAAAACTGCATTGCCAGTGTTTTTGTCAAGCCACGTTTCATTGAAAAACATAAAATTCAGATTATAAGAGGAAATTAAACTATTTACTAAAAATGACTTGTGGGGTGGGGTAAGGGGGTTAAAAATAGAAAATTATATATATATCCGTATAATTATTAAGAATACTTGAATTTTAGAGTATTTATTTGACAAAATAACAGTCCGCAGCAATAATGTAAGTTAAGAAATTAAACAGACCCTCCACTTTTTGGTGAAAAACCTGTGTAAAAAGGTTGCAATGTTTTTTTTTTCCTTTCATATCACTTTGTCACATAAACCTTAGCAAAATAAAAATGACCTTAAATTGTAATTTTAACATGACGACTGCTCAGATTAAGTCCCCACTAAAAGAACACCTCTGCTTTTATTTTGGTACTACAGTCCCATCCTGGGCCCTTCTGGCCCTTCTTTATTAACCTCCTGGATACGCCCCTGCTCAGCAGCGCTGAACATTTAGGAATAATCCCTGTTAATCAGTCCAAAAACTCACAGGAGAGAGTGAGAAAGTACTTTGTTTTTCTTAGATTGGTCGCAGCAAAGCAATGAGTCTGTTAATTCTGACACTAACTTTGGTTTTTGCCATACAGAATGCAAAGACTTCTGAAAACTTCCTGCTGCGCCGTGCGTCAGTGTTTTCCTCACAGACATAAGAATCACGTAGGTTTCCTATTTTTGATTCAGAACGGCATCTTTCGCCAAACATTTGATACATTTCATGTCCGGAATGAAGAAACTGTTCACATATTTAAAATGTAACATGTTTTGTTCTCGATCCCTCTCACATTAGAAACAGGGAGTGTACATGATATGGGATGCCGTCAAATATCGGGAGAAATTCGTGAGAATGGTGGCCCTGGGAGATTTTCAGGACGGGCACTGAAATTCAGGAGTCTCCCGGGAAAATCGGGAGGGTTGGCAAGTATGGGCTACGGACCTCTACCTCAAGTTTTACCTCGAGTTTTGCCTGGAGGTAAAACTTAGTATCTGTAACGTCACCATTGTGCAACACCAGCTCCCAGGCTGTAAGTAGTGTTTTACTTTTCAAGGATTGTGTTAAAATGTGTCATGACAATGAAATGTACTACCTTGGCCAACAGGTAATATATGTGACCACATTCACCCAGAGAATTTTTTTTAACTATGCTCAAACGTAACCTAAGCATCAAACCACGAATTATAATATCAGAAGCTGGTTAAATCTCCCGGTCCTACGTACCCGCCGTGAGCATGTCATTAATCCTAATGAGCAAGCAGCACATCTTGTTGAGTCTCCGTGACCACTCTCACACTGAACTGGCATAAACTGAAATAGAATGGGAATTATTTTTATTTTTTTAGAGAAACCGAATCAGACGGCATTCTATAATACCAGAGAACACTGAAAAATGAATAAAAACACCAGTGAAGGAGAACTTTAAATGAAGATGGCTCAATCACGTACACAAGCAGACACACAGCAGGGTCATGCCAGTGGCTCCTAATCACCGATTTAGAACAGACCAGTTGTTCGGGAAAACTTCCATATTTACCTCGGCCAACTCGCCACTGAAAGGATCTCAGCTGGGCCATACCGCTGGGGCGATATATTATATTATATGGCAATATAATCTAAAGCATGTGTGATAATGATATGTATTTTAGTATATATATATTTTTTATACATGTCTAATGACTGTTTATGAGTATTCTCACTTTCCAGATACATTGCAGCAGAACGAGTTCAAAAAGGTTTAGAATGTTATTTATAGAACATTTATGTGCAACATGCATTTGAAAAATATTGAATTTTTTTTCTAGAACAATGCAACTCAAAAATTCCCACAACATAAATAAATATGAGGATATTTTAAATAAAATAAAAGCGAAATATTATGTAAATAAAGTTGCATATTTCCTGGTTACCTTTTTATATATTTAATGTCACACACCAAGAAATAACCGCATATATTGAAATAAAAAATGCTTTATGTTCTTTTCCGTTGAGGCAAAAACAACCTTTCAACTTTGGATATCTAGTGTGAAGACAATCAGTATCCTTCTGTACCTGGTACAAAGTATGTAGGCACAGCTTGATGACATCATCAAAATGAATAATGTCAGTACGGGAAGTATAGTCAAAATCTCTACCTTTTGGCAAAATTCATATCATTTCGAACTTATACCTTTTATATTGCGCACTACTAACAGAAAGGCAGTTTTGAAATATGTAACATAATGTTGACGGAAGTTAAAAACGTGAAGGGGTTCAATAAACCCCCAAAATAAGCTTATGCCCATCCAGCTAAATGGCCCTGGTCTGTGTGTGTGTGTGTGTGTGTATATATATATGTATACATATATATATATCACTGTTGCCCATATTTGGAAAAGCGTTTGTTGAATGAAGATTCATGTGTATGAAAGTCCAATCCTACATCTAAAAATTGATGTTTAGAGAGGCTCTGTTAAAATAACTGAGGTATCAAAGAGAAATCTGTACAGTTTTCAGTCTAAAAGCTGATAGTATTTGCTTAGCAGATGGAATACATTCCACTCTTCTCAGAATAGTATGGAAGAAAAACAAAAAAAATCTAAATACATTGCTTTACTTTGTTTTCTATTGTATAAAATCTGAAAAAACAACAACATTGTTTTTTGTTATTTTGTGACAAAATATGAAAAAGTTTTAGGGGTCCATATAGTTTTGCAAGGAACTTCTGGTAAATAATGTATCTGTTATGAAAAGGTGTGGAACTGGAGAATCACCTGAGATTGGTGGAGTAACCTGGAAGCCGCACTGCCGATGGTGATAAGCACAACATCTCTGGGGAAGTTCTGAAACTGAGATATGTAGCAGAACATGTTTACAGAATGAAATAACACTCTAATAAACACTAATAAATATTAAGTAAATGAAACTGGCATGGACTAGCTTTACTTTAGTTTTCGAACCTGACTGAGGAGGGGGTCGTGGGATGAACCAACGAGGTACAATCTGATGCTGTTCCAAGCCATCTCTGTGATGCTGAGACTCTGAGCCACAAAAGAAATTACAACAGTTGTCACTAAATTCACGTCCTCATCTACTTCATGCAGCATCTGTGTCAGCACATATTTCACAGGAAAAACACACCAGAGATTCTTTCACATTTGGTCACTTTCGCCCATCAAATGGTAAATGGAATGGACTTGTATAGCACTTTTTAAGGTTTTGTGGCCATAATGAATAGAATAGAAACGGGGAGGTAGGTGGGAGTTGACGTGGCAGAAGTCCACAAGAACTGGACTCAAACGTGGGACAACTACGTGGAGGACTGAGGCCTCTGTACATGCCTGGCGCTCCATTTACAGAGCCAAGCGGTCAATCGACGGTCATTCAACATTTGACTAGAGGAAGGCGGAATCAAACCTACAACCCTCTGATTGCAAGACAACTATCTACCAAGCCACAGACACCCCAAACACAAATGATACACAAATTAGTCGAGTACTTGGGGTTAAATGTTTGGCCCAACAATACATCAACACATGTGGAAGGAGGAGCTGGCATTGAACCAACAACTTTCCAATTTTTATACATATTATATATACTTACTTTGATCTCCCATATTTCAAACCTGGAAATTTTAAATCCAAGAACATAAGGAATGCTAACTAATTGACAAGATTTTAACTAGGGGTCTCAAATTATCGCATTAATTGTGATTAATTATTTTCTGCCATATTTAGCTCACTTTGTTTAAATCTCGTTTTTAATTTTTAGTCTTTATTTTTACTGCTCCTGCATGCCAGTTGCCTTTAAAAAATCAAATTTAATGCTTTGGTCTTTCTGTGCTTTGATTGGCTGTCTGTTGCCTGCTTATTATGACACTTCCATTGTGGTGGCGAGTGGTAACTTGCACACCGTGTTGCCATCTTATTGACTTTGTCACTACATCCATCCATCCATCCATTATCTTAGCCGCTTATCCAATTCAGGGTCGCGGGGGCAGCTGGAGCCTATCCCAGCAGTTAACAGGCGTAAGGCAGGGTACACCCTGGACAGGACGCCAGTCTGTCGCAGGGCCAACACAAAGAGAGACGGACAACCATTCACACTCACACTCATTCCTAGGGACAATTTAGAATGATCAATTCACCTATCATGCATGTTTTTGGACAGTGGGAGGAAGCCGGAGTACCCGGAGGGAACCCACGCATACACGGGGAGAACATGCAAACTCCATGCAGAAAGACCCTGGGCCGGGATACGAACCCACGACCTTCTTGCTGCAAGGCAACAGTGCTAACCACTGCGCCACCGTGCAGCCTTTGTCACTACAGTTAGCAAAATTTTAAACCCCTCTAACGATTCTTTTTCAAAAAAGCAACATGCAAATCTACAAATCGAATGACTTACAAATGTATTGACTCTTTGTGGGGCTATTGGAGACTTTTGGGTGAAGCACGTATCCTTGTTACTCTCAGCGGTGCTGCTGTGGGCTGCTCTACGCCTCAGAGCGCTAACAACAAGGAAGCGTGCTTGATGAAAGCCGAATTTTCAGTCTCAAAAACAGAGAAATGGCTGGTATTTTGTTACATATTTATTGTACCACAATAATTAAATCAATTTCAATGAAAATACCTAAAGATTATGGCTTTTCTCAACAATTATTAGGTGCAATAAAAAATATTAATTAGATTAATAATTACAGATCATAATTAATAAATCTCTGTGTTTTTTTAAGTGACAGCACTAATTCTAACCACAATTATTTATGTTAAAAACAAAATAATTAAACAGTTATACATGGACTTGGGAGAAACAATGAATTCACTTGGGGACTGCCCAATTTATTTTTCTCATGTAAAGCACACCACACTGCCTTCTCCTGAAATCTGTAAAGCAAGTAAACGTGACCTGAATGACGTTGTGTCACTTTACCAAAGCTGTTGACTTTGCATATGATAAATGGACTGAATATATAGAGTACTCTGAGTAAAACTGACCACTCAGACTTTTTACATTAAAGCCACATTCACCCCGACAAACAGGGCCGAATGAACTGTTTTCCTCTTTCAGTTTAAAAGTAGAGTTAATTGGCAGAAATATGGGATGTTCCATCATTACATTTTACTTCAGATTTATGTTTAAGCCTTTTTAGAGCAATGCTTGTAACAGTTCAGACTAACCTGGATGCCAATCAGACCATTTTGATTGTAGCTTATGCACTAGAACTATTACACCTGCCCAGATTTGGGCAGGCCCTCAGCAGACCCATTGTTCTCTTGCTTTAGTTTACTCAGACAGCTAACTCAGATGCGCAGAAGCCCTTCCATATCTAAATAAAATATCCCACGCACTGAATGATCTCCAAAGGTAAAATACATACATTCACAAATATTTGGAAACAAGTCTGTGGGCCTGATTCATCAACGGTTTGCGCTTGTTAAAACCAGTGCAACCAACACAGCGTGGCAAAAACAGGCAGTAGCTGATTTACTAACATGGTGCAGAGAGCATTGGGCCTGTTAAAACGCAAGACGCACGCACTCAATTTAGCACTTTTCCCAATGCTGAATATGCAATATGGGCCTTTCTGTCAGAAGACGCAAAATATTTGAAGGAGAACAGACATAAGTAGGCGTTCCAGGTGCAATGTGATTTACTAAATATCAAACTTTTTGCAACAGCTATTTTAGCAAATATTTTTACAGCTTCTGAAAGGCAAGTCTTAACTTTGCGCCACCTATTCAAAATAAGTTTATTATTGACAAACAAAAAAATATATAATTCACATACATTCTAAACTAATGGTAAACACTGCAATGGCCATGAACCTGACATCTATGAAGATATTTCCCTTTTTTCTCCCAAACAGGCATCATAACTCACTGCATGGTCAACGCATTAGCACTTGCAGCATATGCGCTGAGCGCTGTGAGTCGCGATCCTCATGGATCTCGCCTGGAGTGGTTAATAATCCCCCTGGGTTCCAATTAATAAAATGTAGTGTTTATGTGCAATACCACAATGACAATTAGGCTACATATATGACATTTAAAAAACAAAATTCACCAACATTAGTAAATGGACGTCTTAGTGACCTTGTTCTGGACTCTAGCCCAATATTTGTTAACTCTGTAACAGTCATAGACTTGATATTGTAAGTATTTTCCCCCCTTTATTTCACCAAAGATGCATCATGAATCCATGCACATATTCCTCCACTCTCTAGCCGTGGCACAGCTCATAACACAGTAGCGGCAGCAAAGTCCTCATCTGAATAGTTCTCCTTGCACCTGTTATGAATTGGTAAAGCAATCTTGGAACTAAAATATTCTGCATTAACAGCAGGATATGTGAAACTAAGTGTGATTTGTGAAACCTTGATCTGTGAATCTTAAATTCAGGCCATTTTTATTTTCTAGATGCACAAAAAACATTGAAATATGCCTTAGTATTGGTATTTTTATTGTTTTGTAATTATGCCATTTATGAGATATGTATATTTTATAATTCAGATATATTGTGTATTAAATTAAAGTTCCCAGTAGATATTTTTATCATGCTCTATACAGAATTAGGTTGATTCAGACTACAAAAGTAAATTTAAATTAGTAAATTTTGCAAGTGGACTATATTTTGTAAACACATCTACGAGTGTGACGATCGGTGCTGCTATTGGACAGTGATGACGTGGGCGTAGCTAAGCACAAAGACCCGGACATGGATGTAAACAGCAGCAAAATCATGTGGCTATCAGAGCTGCAGGATGGATGCGAGGGCGGAGAAACGCAGAGGAGAGCCAGGGCAAGATGACAAGGCTGGGAGGTGAGTGAGCACCGGGCCGAGCTGCAGATGAGACCTGAGAGGAATTTGGGATAAGAGCCAGCTGTGAGAGCTGCGGCAGAACAAAGCTGGAGAGTGACGGAGCAGGCGGACTTTATCGGAGTTTCCGAGATGTGTGGTGACGTGGTTTGTTGAACTGATACAACAAACAGAGGGAAGGCTGGGACAATGACTGAGCGATGGGTGGTAAGTGCAGAAATCTGCAGACTGAAGCTAACCTTCTTTCCTGTTCACCTACTGCTCAGCTGTTTATTCTGAGAAAACTGTCCTGTCTGTGTCATGATCTCCCCACAATTGTGTGTCAAAGCAGCTCAGTCAATGCAAGTTTCGCGATGCTCTGTTTGAATAATTGGAACAGCGAATGCATGCAGTAAACAGAAGATGATTAAACAGAAGACAAAGATCAGGAATTAATAAATTTCACTACAGCATACAGGATATTGATTTTTGGCGCTGTGAGTCAAACGAAGGCGCATGTATTGTGGAGTTGCTTCTGATCGAGACTGGTTTGTAAATGGTAAATTAACTGAACTTATATAGCGCTTTTCTAGTCTTACTGACCACTCAAAGCGCTTTACATTGAAGCCACATTCACCCATTCACACTCGCATTCATACACCGACACCCAACATGGCTCGGCAGGACAATGTAGAATTTGGGGGTTAAGTGCCTTGCCCAGGGGCACATCGACATGTGACTGGAGGAAGCTGGAATTGAACCTACGACCCTCCGATTGCAAGCCAACTACTCTACCACTGAGCCACAGTTGTATTCCGACCTAAAGCGAAGAGAACCTCGGTCAGTGTGGAACCGGACAAAGACCACCTAAAAATGTCGGTGTCGGTCTGTTTTTCTGATCCGCAGCAGGATTCGTTTGTGTGTATTCACTCCTGCATAAAAGGTCCGGACCAGTGTTCCAAACGAGCTCTGGTCCCTTTAAAGTGGACTAAACAGTGCAAGTCTGAATACACCCTTAAAAAAATTTTAATTAAAAAAATGTATATGTATTTTAGTCACCTAAATTTGCTTGCCATTTCTAAATCTTGACTAAAACTAAAATACATTTTAATCAAATGATTTTTTTTCCCCCCCCTCAAAATTAACATTGGTTCCAGTTTCAATCTGGCTTTTAGGTCAGAAGTTACTCTTCCATAGTGTGTCCATCTTTTTCAAAGTCTGTTTTTTCAGAGTTTAGAGACTCAGTGACAACTTTCTCTGCATTTAGCACAGGCGCATTTGTGACACCTGCTGTGATTTCTGTAAACCTGCTGTGATTTCTGTTGCAGTTCTCTTGTGCCTGGCATTGAGATGTCTGTACACTTCCTAGCAAAGGAGGCAGCAAACTCTGTAGGGTCAGTAGGTGATGCCTTTTGACATGGAACCCCCAGTCTGAAAATAATCTACACTCCAGTATACATTTGAAGTGTGTTTGTGATACCAGAATGGTCAGTTGATCTTTCAACACATGCAACACCATTTCATTTCTTCAGGTCCTTGATTGGTCAATGAGTTGCACCCTTTTATCCAAGGTCTAAAAGACACAGCTTTAGAGAGAATTACTCAGTGAGACATCAGACCATATCACATAATTTAGCTTGCATACTGACCTCGGTGTGGACCTTGATATAACTTTACGCCCCATGCATCAGCAGCATGCTTCAGCAGGAGGGTACTGATCCTTCGGTGGGCCTGCGCATCCCAGTGGATCCCATCTGGCATGCGGTGATGGAGGCTATGGCGGAAGTAAAAATGCAGATCGAGAACATCCAAGCCATTGAAATCTGCCAGTTTTGTACTGTAGAAGTTTGCTTCAATGATGTCGTAGCACAGTGTGGGACCCAGGTGGCTGACCTGTAGAGCATAGGGTGTCAAATAAATATTTCGGTTTAGAGCAATCAATTTTTACAGAGCTGATTTCGAACAAATTCTTCCCCTCATATTATTTGATGTCCAACTGAATTTTTAAATGTATTCACTAAAAGAATAGGAGGCAGATCTTTTAGTTATCAGGCTCCTCTACTGTGGAACCAGCTCCCAGTTTTAGTCCATGAGGCAGATACTCTGTCTGTTTTTAAGACTAGGCTTAAAACCTTCCTTTTTGATTAAGCTTATAGTTAGAATGGTTTAGGTTATCCTGGGTTATCTCTGTTGTTATGCTGCTTTAGGTTAAGACTGTTGGAGGACAGACTGACCACGTTTCTTCACTCTGCTACTTTTCTCTTCTACTACTTTCCAGCTCTATTATTTGCTGTTATTTCGACTGTTCTCAGCGTTTTTCACTCTGTAGAAGCTACACCTGTTCTGGTTCTGCTCAGCTGTGATGCCTTGCAGTAGGGAGGCATCAGCTGGCATTAAGTTCCCAGTGACTGAACATCCTCTGTGTTATAAACTTTTTATAGTTTTAAACATAGAAAGAACTCTTACATTAGTTCTTCTGTTCTTTCTGTATCTCTGATCTGTCTTCTCAAAACCCCCAGTCTGCAATGGCAGTTGGCCGCTCATGCTGACCCAGGTTCTGGTTCTGGTGGTTTCTTCCTGATAACCTGCAGTCTGAAGAATTTTGTAATCTATCAAAGTTTTCTTGATTTTTCAAATGATAGTTTGGTTCTAGAAAATGATATATGGGTGGTGCACCACAACCTTCGTTATCCTTTTTAAGTCCCTCCTTCCTCCCATAGACTGCTATGCAAGTCACACTGAACAGCAACCTTTTTCAGCCAATAGAATTTAAGTTTCTGCCTTTTCAGCTATTTATCAATATGCAAGTGAACCTGTGAAGATGGAGCCGTGCACACAGGCCGCTCCAAGTTTTCCCATTTACAGTCGCCATACTGGCAAAGTGTGGTCATGCAGAAGTCAGAGAAAACTTCTGCTAAAAAGTTAGTTAAAGTTACATTTGTATCTTAACTGGTGCGTTAATTACTGTATCAAATGTTTCTTGGCCTTAAAAATACTACGAAAAAACAGTCATTGCAGCATACCATCCATGCAGAATGCACACTTTAACAACTCCCTTTAGTCAAACTGTGCAGTAAAATAAAAATGAGACTGAAGCAGGCTACTGTCTGTCATAAATCGACTGTGTGTCATGCAAATGCCGTAAATTAACAGTTTGTGAAGCGCAGAACCCAGTGTAGACTCTTAAACAAGGCAATTTTATTTGTATAGAACACTTTCAACACAATGTAATTCAAGGTGCTTTACATGATTTGGTGGTAAAGAAACATATGATAAAAGCATAGAAAGTGTAGGTTTTCCATTAAAACCCATCCGAATCTGGAGCTTATGGTTGACGCATGTTTGTAAAAAAGTATCTTCCACCAAATAAGTATTTTCGTTGATTTATTGGTCAACTGAACACAGTAAAAATATAAACTTCAAAAGACTATGACTGTCTTCTTAGACAAAGAATAACACGGTCAGAAAAACCATGAGCTGTCTTCCCTACGTTCCTACAGCAAAAAACCCAAACAACAAAACCTTTTTTTTTTTTTACTGCCCTCTCGCAGCCTGCGGTAAACCTAATTAAAGGTACATGCACTCATTATTTATTTCTGCCCTTTTGTAGCACTTCACACATATAACATGACATGGATCAAATATTCAAGCTACCGTAGTAACAATAATATAGTAAATATTAACTTGGTAATAAATCAGAGTTTAAAAGCTTTCAAATATGATTAAAAAAATTTAATTTTAACGTAACAAAATATTAACTTAAATTATCACCAATGCTGCATATGGCACCTACAGAAAGTATAAAAAAACTGCCAAAGTAAAAAAATTAAAAACAGCAATTAAGTATAAAACATGAGAATCAGTAAAAAAAAAAAACATTTAGCATTTGATCAAAAACAGCAAATTAGGAAAAGTATAAAAAGACAATTTATGTTAATTTGGAAGAGTCGTCATGAGGATGTGAGACAAGCCTCAACTTTAACAACATTTAAATCCAGGCTGAAAACACTTATTTTTTACCCGTGCTTATGACAATTGAAAGTATTTTACCTGCACACTTGCTTTTGATTGTAATTAATATTTTTTTAAGTTGATGTTTTTTTTTCTGTTTATCTGTTTTCTTAATTTATGCAACTGTGAAGCACTTTGAATTGCCTTGTGTATGAATTGTGCTCTACAAATAAACTTGCCTTGCCTATGTCACAAATTTATATCAGAAGATTACTCAAAAGCAGCAATTTAAAAGAGCCTAACACTTCAGCAGCTTTGGGAAGTTTGTTTCAGATTTGTGGGACATAGAAACTGAAAGCTGCTTCTCTATGTTTGGTTCTGATTCTAGGGATGATTAGCAAGCTGGAGTTGGAGGACCTGATTGGTCTGCTGTGTTGCTACGGTGACAACTGGTGTTCAACATACAATGGTGCTAAACCATTCAATGATTTATAAACTATTAGGAGTATTTTAAAGTCTATTCTCTGAACTACAGGAAGCCGGTGGAAGGACTTTGGAACTGGGGTGATGTGTTCTACTTTCCTGGTTCAAGTGAGAACACGGGCAGCAGCATTCTGGATCAGTTGCAGCTGTCTGATTGACTTTTTAGGTAGACCTGTGAGGACGCTGTTACAGTAATTGATCCAACTAAAGATAAACACATGGAGGAGTTTTTCTAAGTCCTTCTGTGCCATCAGTCCTTTAATCCTAGAAATGTTCTTACGTGATAGAAAGCTGACCTTGTTATTGCCTTAATATGACCCTGGAGGTTCAGGCCCGAGTCCATTATTACATATGCACCTGATCAGTAATTTCTAGTTGTATTAACTGAAGCTGTGTGCTGACTCTTGACCTTTCCTCTTCAGGTCCAAAGATAATTAATTCAGTTTTTTTTTATTCAGCTGGAGAAAGTTATTACACATTCAGTGATATGTACTGAAAAGAGACGTATCTGCCCAGATTTTAGCTTTTTGTTGTTTTAACATCAGCACATCACCCTGCAATAAGTCACCCAACCAGTCTCTCTAACTTGGAACATTTTTTACTATTTCTAATAACTCTCAAGACCTCCTTGATGATTTGTTTTTAAACTGCCAAGTGACAAAACTGGGGACATTTCTGATCACCCTTTGCTACTTTCTGTGAAACTTTTCTGCCAATATTCTCTGCAGATTAGAGACCCGTCTTATTTTTCACGCTCGCAGAAGCTTTTCTGCACTAAGTTGCACACCTGGTGAAGTCAGGGAACATTGTGTGTTCCGTGTTGTTTTTGAAAATCATTGCTAAATAAATCCTATTTGCATTATTTTGAATTCACAGTGAGTTATTGAGGCTGTTCTTTGGTGTGTAATAGACCAGGGCTAAATATGTGAGCATCAAAATTGGCAGAGAATGCAGTGTATTAGCTTAAGGTACTTTTTTTGTCTCTGGAGGAGAATTTATCGGCCATTATATCGGCTATTGGCTTTTGCTACTGTTTTATATCGGTATCGGACCCCAAAAATCCCTGACGGTTGGGCCCTAATTGTCAGAGATATTAGCTCTTGTAACACCTGCAATTTCGCCATATAAACACCTGATGGAGTGGACAGAGCCGTAGGTAGATCAAAATGCTAGTTATTGCTACTGATAATGTGCGTTAGCCATTTATGAATCAGTTTCGCTTATGTCAACTCATACATGCAATGTGAAGTAACTTAACTGACTTACTCCTGCAATTATTGTGCTTCTATTACTGCTTTTGCTGCATCTCTGAATAATTCTTTAGTTGGAGAAAAAGGATTTAGGATGTGTGATTAAACTATAACAGAAGTGTCTCAACACCGGCTACCTAATTTTCTGCCCAATTGTTATTATGCATATTTGGTTTAAGTGAGAGGGGGTAGTCAGTCAGTACGTTTACATGCAGATCTAAATCAAGCTTTCTGGAGTAATTGGAATAAGGTCTTGTCCCCTGCTGAGAACCGAGTCCCAGTTTATATAGTATAGGCCAAAAGTTTGGACACACCTTCTCATTCAGTGCGTTTTCCTTATTTTCATGACTATTTACATTGTAGATTCTCACTGAAGGCATCAAAACTATACTACCTTTGAATATACTGGATCTGTTTTTAGTTTCCTAAATAGAGTGTGCTTTTTATTCAACAATTTTCAGTTTTTATCCATTTTGTGCAAATCTTATGAAAGGATAATTTTAGCTGGTGATTTTAATATTCATATAGGTGACCTTTTAGATCCTCTCTCAAAAGGTTTCTTAAAGATTTTGAATTATATGGATTCTATTTCATCCCTACTGTGGCTCTGTCGGAGCTGCGAGCTGCTCGTCCTACAGAGGCCGCAACGGACCCCACAGGGAGGTTTGTGACTCGTGCTTCGACGAGTTTCCTCCGCTAGGTACGTTTGTTCTGTTTCACATAGCTGGTTGTTTGTATGATTGTCGGTGTAGGCAGTGTGCTCGCTCCTTCTCCCGACATTGTGCAGCTGAATATTATGTGTATGTTAATGCTTTTTTTTTTTTGGTGGCGGCTGTGGTTTCGCTCCCTCTCCCAGCATTGATAACCCACACCTATGGTTGTTATTTTGTGTGGCTGACGAAGGCAGTGCTCTCGCTCCCGCTCCCAGCATAAATGTGTTTTGATGACTAGTTTGTTTTGCAACGATTGTTGGTGAAGGTTGTGCTTTCGCTCCCTCTCCCGGCATCTGTACAGCACTTACCGTTTCATTTTGTTGGGTTAGCTTACCCTTGGCTGGAGAAGGCAGTATTCTCGCTTCCGCTCCCAGCATAGGTACTTTGGGGCTGATTTCTTACAACATTTGCAGGTGAAGGTGTGTTTTCGCTCCCTCTCCTGGCATCTGTACGGCACTTAGTGCCTCGTTTGTGAGTGTAATAATTAGCCTTGACTGGTGAGAATGGTGCTTTCGCTCTCCCAGTCTCTGTCACTCCTCCATTTATTTTTTATTACTCTAGTTTTCAGCATGGATGGCAACCATTCCTGCTGATCCTGTATGGCTCCTCTGCAGCTTCAGGATAGCCATGATTTATGTCCCTCATGCCTTAGCCTCAGGCATCTGAAGGAGGGTTTTTCTGACGACCCCTGCATGAACTGCAGTATCATGCCTTGGGCAGTGAGGGTTGCAAGGCTGCCTGAGGTGGGGCAATTGTTGGACCCCACGTCATCACCCGACCAGCTGGCCGCAGCCCAGCAACCGGCTCCAACCCTGACTGGCCAATCTAGACGTCGGGCTGCTGAGACCCCGGGCCCCACCCCCGGGAAGAAGGCCAAGGGGTCCGGGCTTCCCTCCAGGGTGGACCAATTGACTAAGGAGCTCGATGCGTGCCCTCCAGAGGTGGTTGCACACCTTTCATCTGGATGTCAAGTGGCACCAGCACAGGAGACTAAAGGTGTCACGCCGTCGCCACTGCAGAGCCCGACCCGCTGCTGTTTGAGTGTTCAGATGGTGTCTGCAATACCATATTGAATGCGAGGGCGGCCTTCACCCGGGTACAGTATGAGAATAGGTGGCGGCTGTTTACTAGATGGTGTTCAGACGAGGGTGAGGACCCTGTGCACTGTTGAGTTCCAAAGATTTTGGAGTTCCTCTAGTCACTCTGGGATGGCGGCAGGTCCCCTGCTACTCTGAGGGTGTACGTGGCAGCCATTTCCTCTCGACATGCTCGGGTTGATAATAATACGGTGGGGTGTCACAGACTGGTGTCCCTTTTCCTGAAGGGCGCGTGGAGATTACGTCCCCCACGAGTTCCGCGAACCCTAGCATGGGATCTGCACCTGGTGCTCGGGGCTTTGTGTTTGCCCCCTTTTGAACCACTGGCTAAGGCGGAGCTAAAGTGGATCTCTACTAAAACGGCCTTTCTCCATGCCATTGCGTCAGCGTGTCGGGGAGCTTCATGCTCTGTCGGTGAGTGACTCATGTCTGAGGTGGAACTCCGACGGCTCAGGGTTACCCTATGGCCAAACACAGCCTTTATCCCGAAGGTTCTGTCAGCATCAACCCTCAACCAACCTATCCACAAAGCACAATTTTATTCTCCAGGAGGGGAGGACAGATTACGTGTACTATGCCCTGTGCGGGCTCTGAGGGTCTATGTGGCTGCGACTGCTGGTATCAGAGAGTCTGCTCTTCCTCTGCTATGGTGGTCCCAGGAGGGGCTGTGCTCTCTCCAAGCAACGGTTGTCCCATTGGGTGGAGGATGTCATCACCCAGGCGTATAACAAAAGTGCTCGCCCCCTGCCATTCGGGGTGAGGTGCCACTCTGCCAGGGCGGTCTCCACACCCTGCGCGGCGTGCCCCTAGAAGACATCTGTGCCGCAGCATCATGGGCATCACCAAGTACCTTCTCCAGGTTTTACCCGGTGAATGTTGGCACTCCCCATCCATTGGGGTGGTCCTGATGCCGGACTCTGCGGGTTCCTCCCAATGAGGTATGTGCAGGAGTTCTTCGTGAATTTTCTGGTATAGGTCATTCAGTGCTTGAGGCAGCCTCTGGCGGTCAGTAGGGATGAAATAGAACGAAAGTTACGTATGTAACTACAGTTCTATGAATCCCGAATGACCGCCAGAGTGTTCTGTCACTCAGAATTATTGTGCACTTGCGAGAAGATTCTCTAGGAACAGATCCTCTGATGTCACCAGAAGATATAGGTCTCCGTGGTCATCAAGGGTCACACGTGACATTGTTGGTATAAACACTCGACCTGCGCATGCGCGAGATGGATCATTCAGTGCGTAAGGCATCGCCTCTGGCAGTGATTCGGGATTCATAGAACCATAGTTACATACGTAACTTTCGTTTTAGTACATATGTCCTGAAGCCATCTCACAACAGAAGACACACCCTAGACTTGGTCATCAAGTATGGCCTGTCCACAAGTGTATCCTCTGTTGTTGACTTGGCTGTCTCTGATCAATACTCTATGTTGTTTTTTTTTAAATCACCAATTCCATCCGACAAGAGACCTCCGATAGAACTGTCAGGATGCGTCCTCTAATCCCTGAAGTGGTCTAAGGTTTTCTTGAAGTTTTTAATAAGTTTCCTCCTATTCTCTTAACTGCCCCTTGTAATTTTATTGTCAATGATTGTAACAGAAGGCTCCAGTCTGCTCTTGACTTGGTGGCTCCACTTATAGTTAAACGGTAAAACTCAAAACCTGCAGCACCTTGGAGAAATGAAGATCCCCCAAAAAATAAAGAGGAACTGCAGCACAGCATAGAGAAAATGGAGGAAATATAAAATCATGATAAATCAATTATTCACAGAACTTCTCAATTAATACAATAATGCTGTAAGAAATTAAATAAATGCTTATTTTGCAAAAATCATATCAGACCATATAAATAGTCCTAAAATTCTTTTTTCCACTACTGATCGAATCTTTAACAATACATCTAATGCATTTCAGAAAAAAAAAACTCAAACACACTGTGATGAGTTTGCAGACCACTTCAGCGGGAAGGTAGATAACATCAGATGTAATATTTTATCCTATTTATTTTAATTTAACTCAATGACTTTATTAACACTCAATTTCCTAAAGAAATTTCACATTGTCTTCAGAGCACAGAGACGGCCCTTCTGAAGATTTTAAATGATTTTAAACTAAACTATGATACTAAGAAGGTGACAGTGTTGGTTCTACTGGATCTAAGCGCTGCCTTTGATACAGTAGACCACATTTAAAACAGATCGGCCTCTCTGGTGCTCTTCATAGATGGTTCACATCCTACCTCACAGACAGGACTTTTATGGTAAGTTTAGATACCTGTTCTTCTAAGGTCCATAAGATCGCATGTGGTGTGCCCCAGGATTCAGTTTTAGGCCAAGTGCTTTTTAACCTGTATATGTTCCCTCTTGGCAGTGTCATCAGAAGACATGAAGTTAACTTTCACAGTTATGGTAATGATACACAGTTGTACATCTCCATGTCTCCTGATGACACACGGCCAATGGATGCACTTTTTAACTGCATTTTAGACATTGTAGAAGGCAAGTACGGGATGTGAACACTTATAATAGTGTTATAATACTGCTTATATAACCGTTTATATAACTTGTTTTTTCACACAAGATCTATATGGAGTGTTCTTCGCTTTATCAGGAAGAAACTTCTAGCAGTTGGCATATGTGTTGTTTTTCTAAACTAGATAGGTCAGCATGACCTACTAGAGTGCCCAGGAAGACATCTGGTTCCTATCGAGCTGAGTGTCTGTATTCTTGTGGATGCACAAACATGCCTGTGACGTGCGTAGAAAAGATAAAAGGTGTCGATTTTCCATTACAGTCTTTGAGGTATCTTTGAGGAAAGCTCGTTCTTTGTCATCGTTTCCTACCTGCTTAGAAAATGTATGATATTCTATATCATCACTTTATGACTTGAATATAATCCGGCCTCGAGGCTGACCATTCCATATTCTAAAGTTATCTGTTTCTTTAATGTTTTGCATGTAATACTGGGACCCAACAACATCAAATCCTAGATAGCAGAAAACTGTCACCAGCTTAACAAGGACAAAACCGAAGCTGTAGTCATTGGTCTTGACGCTCAGAGAGAGAAACCTTTGCCAAAACTACGATCACTGTCTTTAATCCATCTTTACAAGTGAAGAATCTGAGAGTGATTTTTGTCTCACACATTAAAAACATTACCAAAATAAGTTTTTATCATCTAAAGAACATCGCCAGAGTCCGCCCCATTCTCTTTCTGGCGAATACGGAGACACCAATGCATGCTTTTATCACCAGTAGAATTGATTACTGTAAAGCCTTGCTTCCTGGTCTTCCCAAAAAGACTCCCTCAGGTTTACGTGTCCTGATGAAGACCAGGAGGAAGGAGCACATTACACCGGTCTTAGAATCACTGCATTGGCTCCCCGTATGTTTAAGGTCGATTATTTTAAAAAATGGTTTCTAAGTGTCTTAATGGTCTTGGATGGTCAGAACTGCTTTTACCATATGAACCTTTGCGGTCTCTGCACTCCTCTGGCAGCCGTCTACTCATCATCCCTAAAGACAGGACATACACTCATGGTGAGGCATCTTTCCAGTATTATGGCCCTCTCCTATGGAACAGGCTGCCAGAGAAGCTTAGGACGCAGAAAAAAATTCATGTTTTTAATAACAGGTTCAAGATTCAGCTTTTTTGTATAGCTTTTAACAAATTATTATTTATTGCCTGTTTATTTGCTTTTCATGTATTAATTGCTTTTATTGATCAGTGCTTTACTACTTGATCTTGTATTTATCCCATCAATTTAATATTATTTGATGTATCTATCCTGTTATTTTACACAAATAAACAGACACATCATTCCAGTGTTTCCTCTATGGGAGCCCTCTGCTGGGGGCCGGTGGTCATCAGTGCCTGCCTGGGTGCTCTCCAGATAGTACTTGGGTGGAGGTGGGGGTCCTGGCCACCCCACCTGTGAGCGCCCTGGGTCAGTGCCTCGGCAGTTGTTGTTGATTTGCTGCTGCCGATGCAGATGACTCTCTTGATGGTGTTTCCTTGGCTAACCTGGCAAATCTGTACTGAGCCTAGTGTCCATTTTATTGTCTATTTTAGTGTGTTTTTAATGTGTGTCTTGTGAGTGTCTGCACATGGGGAGAGGGGGGTATAAATGTGTATATATTTAAATGTTGATCTGTCAGTTTTTATCCAAATTCACTTTAAATAAAGTGTTTTGTATAATGGAAAAATCTGTAAATTTTTAGGGGAATGCAGGTTTAAAAAAACAAAACAAAAAAAAACACCCTTATGAAGACACTCACTTCAGGAACCAGGAATCCACCCTTGATCTTCTTGCCGACAGGCATAGCCAGAACCCACACGATGAGCGAGCTGTGGCTAACGATCCTCTTGATCTCACTAAAGAACCTGCCTAGGTTCTCCTTGTATTCACTAAGGCTCTGCAGACCATACCTGTGAAAAAAACAAGGGGATTTAGTTTTTTGTCAGCTGAGCATGTATTGTGCTGATCTATCGTGTTAGATTTTGTAAAAAAAAAAAATTATAAAAATAAACCCACAGTAATCACTAATAAAGATTTTTCATACATATATATCAAGTGGAGTATTATAGCAAAGCTGTAATGCTCTGCTTGGGAAAGTAAAACTGTAGGGCTTGTACTTGGTACTCAGATACCAATTCTGAGTAGCAAACTGCTAGACAGGACACATAAAAAAAAAAAATTTAAAAAAAATTTACAAGATTTTGCATAAACCTTTTGTCTTCTATTGCGCGGGGAAAAAAAAGTTCCAATAAAGTGTTAAGCTGTTAAAATGTTTTTTGTTTTATCACTTCACCACTCCAGGCTATTCAAGGTTTAATCTGCTTGTGTTCCAGAGCATTCCAAAGTTTTCTAATGTAAAGACTCTAGTCAGCTTTGCTAGAAAACCAAAATGCCAAAACAACGGAGCCCCCTGACCATCTCCCAAGATGCTGGAGTAAGCTGCCATTAGTGGACTGTGGAAGAATTAATGGCTGCTATAAAAACCACAGCAAAAAATCAAACTTGGACCAACTCCAGGATCTACGAAATGCAGTGGAGAGAACAGACTCCAAGATAGAGGACACTGCAGGCTGGGTGGCGGACTGCTCCCTCGCTGCTATCCATAGCATGGATGCGGATATTTCAACTATGAAGGAGCAAGCCAATCTAAAAGATCGCAGTGAGGACCTGGAGGCCTGATCTCGTCGGTGCAACTTGCACATTATAGGAGTAAAATAGGGATGCGAGGATGGTTAAACATATGACAAATTTTGTGGCAGAACCTCTGAAATAGAAGCTTTAACTCCACTTCTAGATTGTGTGCACCGCACTCTGCGGAATAAACCAGAAGACCGGAAAGCACTTCTTCGCACTATTGTGCAAAAATAAAGCAAGAAAGAGGAGATATTGAAAAAACTGGAAATGCGATGGATAATTACTTTTTGATTGGAGGGTCCTGGTTTGGACCTGGAGGATATAGTAAGCTGTTATACGTGTATAAATGTATTGTAAGACTTCGTCCCCGAAGTTAACTGGAAGCTCACGAAGAGCTCAGTTTTTTCTTATATTTTATTGGACTCAGTCTTTTTGGCATGTTTATATCATTGTATGTTAAACTAGAGTTAAGGAAGAGGATTAGGATGATTTTGTTCGACTTTTCAGTTAGCTCCACACATCCACTGTGTTGTAATAAATGTTTTTTTTGTCCCGTTACTGTTTTTGGTGGGAGATTATGATTTAATACATCAACAATGTTATTGATCTGGAGAGTTAACAGTTTTAAGGGAGTGCTTTCTCAAACTTGTAGTTTCAAAAGAGATGGGTATGAGTAATGTGCTTGGAGCATTAACAACATGGATTATCTGGAATGTGAGAGGAATTAGTCAACAGATCAAACGAAACAAAGTAATTTTGCATCCCAGCAAATTGAAGGGCCAAATAATATTTTTTGCAAGAAACTCACCTGCTGAACTCTGATCAGGACAGGTTAAAAAGGGCAGGCTTCACCCAACTATACCACTCTAACTTTAATAGCTAGCCTTGTACATAGAGATATCCTTTTTAGGTGGAGTGTGCCCTCCAGGACAAAAATGGTATTTTATTACTGTACAAGGTAAATTATTTAACAATGCTGAAGTCATAGCAAATATTAATGCCCATATATGGGACAATGTTCATTTTTTTGAGGATCTTTTCCACTCCTCCAAAACATCGACTGTGTAATTATAGAATTAGTGTAACAGTGTAATTATAGGTGGTGACTTTAACTGTGTTTTGCACCCATCTCTTGATCGCTAGACTCCTACTCAGAGAACAGGTCCACTAACTAATAATTAAGCTCTATGCATTTACTCATTCATGCAGGCATGCAGAATGGTCGATCCTTGGAGGGCTACAAATCCCACCTTGAAACTGTTCTCCTTCTTCTCTCCCCCACAAAATCTTTTTCAAGGATCGATTACTTCTTATTAGATTGTTAACTTTTACCTTTGGTGACTACACTAAGATAGGAAACAATAATTATTTCTTATCACAAGCCAGCCATAATGAATTTTTTTTCCCCCTCATTATACACCACTGCAACGAACCTGGAAATTAAACTTTTAACAGAACAGAATTTATAGAATTTATTAATATGCACATCGACCTGATTTTAAAAATTAATGCTTCTCCTGATATGAGCTATAATATACTTTGGGACACATTCAAGGCATATATCAGAGGTAATATAATTTCTTATATTGCAAGTGATAGGAAGGGGAAGCTAGAACATGTTTCAGAAATCAGTGATAAGACCCAGAACCTCTGGATGGCCTCTGGAAGGAAAGAGCTCTTCTACAGACAGAATATGACCTTATCATGGGAAGGATTAAGTAATGACAAACACAACGACATATAGATTAGACATGTTACCTGGTGAGGTCCCACACACAAGAGCTGACTATCACAACATCTGGTTTAGGTCCATGCCGAAAGTCCTCCAAAATGCTTTCCATGTATGGAGAGTAGATGCGTGTCAGGAAGTAGTATCGCAGTAAGTGGTGGCTGGAGCGGTACTGTCTGACCTCTTTGTAGTCTGTCCCATTTGTCATTGGACCTAAGCAACCTCCTTCAACCAGACTGTCCTTCTCAAAGGAAAACTCACCCTGAGTCACAAAAAGAAAGTAAACATTCAAATTAAAATATTTTTGATTATTTCATAGGTGTACATACAGATTTTACTCTACCAGGAAGTCCAATGAAATGTATTGTGTTAGGTTTAACAGTATGTAAGCTAAAAACAAAAGTGCAAAGCCCTATATATAGTATGTAATGACTTATGCATTATCACGTAGTTGATGGATCTTTTAGACAGCTAAACTTTGCCAGTATCCCAAATCTTCTTTTTTTTTAAGATGGCAAAGCTAAATTTGACCAGTCTACATCTGCAGAATATAATGATTAAACTTCCAACTTTGTCGTGTTAGTAAAATGAATTTGTTTTATGTAGCATAAAGTGTTTTGGGTAAGCTTTCATATATTTTGGAAAAAGGCAGTCATCATCAATAATAAGAGTAATTGGGTTTACATTAGTTGATAATTGAACCTTTAGATCCTTTTCTTAACCATGTCTGACAATAAAACGCTAGAGTACACCTACAAAAGAAACTACACGATTTAAGCATCCAAACATACTTGAGGAAAGTTTGAGGAACCACAGTATTATTGTGCGTTATTTCTTTACTCTCAAGCTAGAATTCTCACTAAAAAAAAAAAATTAAAAAAACTAAGCTTTATAAAGCTTATAGTTAGAGTGGCTTAGGTTATCCTGAGTTATCTCTGTAGTTATACTGCTACAGGCTTAGACTGTTGGAGGAAAGACTGACCACTTTTCTTTACTCTACTACTTTTCTCTTGTACAACTCTTCAGTTTAATTGTTTTGCTGTTATTTTGACTTAACTTTGATTTTCTTAGTGTTTTTCTCTCCATAGAAGCTACAACTGGTCTGGTATCCTGCTCAGCTCTGATGTCTTGTTGGAGGTGATGCTCCTAGTGACTGATCGTTACCTCCATGTCCTATTATCAACTTTTTACTTTCTTTCATATAAGAAGTACTCTTGAATCCATTAAATAATCCCTTAGTTAGTAGAAAATCTTTTTAAAACAGCTTTGGCAGTTTCACTGTTAGTACTCAGGTTTTTAATTAAGGCTTTCGTCAATTATCTAATTGTATACGCTAGTGATTATTAGGTTCGATTTTGTTTTACATTAAAATTTTTGACAGTCATACTGACCATGGCAGCAGTCATATTGTATCACGATGAAACATTCTGCTTCTCACTGGTTGTTTCTGATTCTAGGGATTATTAATAAATTAGAGTTGGAGGACCTGAGTTGTCTGGAGACAACAGGTCTTCACTATATTTTAGCACTACGCCTTTGAATGATTTATAAATGAGTAGGAGTATTTGGAAGTCTATTCTCTGACCGTCAATTTTGTTTCTGTTCAGCTGGAGAAAGTTATAGGACATCCAGCTATTGGTTTGTTCAATGCATTCATTTGGGGTCTGGATGGGATCAAGGTCACCTGGTTACATTGTAATGTACAGCTGAGTGTCATCAGCATAGTTATGGTAATGAATCTTATTGGGTTAGTGGGAGCATGTAACATTGAACAGAAAGGGTCCCAGGATGGAGCTTGGGGGACCCCACATGTGATTTCGGTTTGTTCTGATGAGAAATTGCAAATTAACACAAAGAATTCCCTGTTCTTGAGGTAAGAATCAAACCAGCCTAGTACTGTACCATAGAGTTTGACCTAGCTCTCTAGTCGTTCCATGATTTACTTCACAGAATTAAAGAAGCATTTGAGTAACACAGCAGTTGGACCAGGCCAGATGAGACCCGCGACTCGACTTGGGGGCAGATGCTGGGCGACTGTATTGTCACTGGACTCCTTCCAGAACTATTAACGGAGGTAAGCGAAAGATATGTTGGATTAGACCATGGGATGGACCTCTATGATTTATGGAAATGTGCCTTGAATGTGTACTTGAGAGTGGTTAAAAGAAGAGCACAAAGAGAGAAGACAAAATGCAAAGAGACATGACGATGTATTCAGCTGTGGCGTCCGATATCAGGAGATGGGGTCGACACCTGGACAGAGGTGGACGGAGAAAGCGACCAGGCATCTTCAGATGGCAGAGACCGTTTCTTCCGGGGCCAGAGGTAAGGATATTGGAAAGCAAGCTGACGGGTGTGGGGGGAGAAACCTAACACACACACACACACACACATTGAATGCAATGATCAACCTTTTTTTGGTAAAGTTATGTTTTTGGGATGGTAAATGTGCTGTTTGAAAAGAAAAATTGGATTTTTGCAATGAAGAA
Source organism: Apricaphanius iberus (assembly GCA_028564705.1). Lineage (NCBI taxonomy): Eukaryota > Metazoa > Chordata > Actinopteri > Cyprinodontiformes > Aphaniidae > Apricaphanius > Apricaphanius iberus. Next base: position 349,176 of record JAPXFQ010002241.1, on the reverse strand, counting down.
CCTGCCATTTATGGGGGGCTCCGGAGCTAAAATAATGGAGATATCGATGCTGTTTGTGTTCTGTGTTTTTTTAGGGGACGCCTTTTGGACTCTGCATAGGGAACAGTTGGTCACCTTAGCCGGGTTCATAAGAGATCGGTCGCATTTAACGCCCTCCGTGAATCTGTTGTAGAATATGACATGGAGGAGCTGTACGAACTGTAGTTATATGAGTAATTGGATTACAGGTGTATGACGATTGCCTTTAAATCACTCTGTTAATTTGGTTTTCTAATGAGTCTTGTTTCCTTATTTTCCTTTTCATTATATTTAATTCATTTCATGTAATTTTTTTCATTCCATTCCACTTCAGTTTTTTTTATTCCAGTGTTTCCCACACATAGACGAATGGTGCACCACCACACATTAAACTCCGACCGCCACAGATTCAACACCAGCCCCACCCAAAAAATGTAAAAATTTACACCGACCCTCAGATATTGCGTTTCGTTTTTCTTTTTTACACCATTTAAAACATGCAGCGTATTCATACAGCTGCATTTCCATGCCCTCTCTTCATCTCTCTCTCTCTCATACACACACACACGCACACACACACACACACAGCCCCCTCTCTCCATCCACACCACGTCTGTCTGGATCATCCATGAAAGCGTGGCGTTTTTCGGTGAAGAGAATAAGGCTGACGAAAGGTTGGTATCTCATGAACACTTTTAACCATACTTGCCAATCCTCCCGATTTTCCCCGGAGAGTCCCGAATTTCAGTGCCCCTCCCGAAAATTCCCTGGAGCCCCCATCCTGCCAAATTTCTCCTGATATCTGACCCCGTTGCATAAAAATGTGCAGGCCCCATGTCTTTTGTGAGGAGAATGGAGAATAAAACATGTTTCATTTGCATTATCCCAGTTGTTATGGGCTATAGTTTCCTCATTCCAGACATAGAAAGTCCTTCACCTAATGGCGGAATTCGCCTTTTTTAATCCAAAATAGTTCACCGACGTGATACGTTTGTCTATGAGAAAAACAATCAGCTGTAATTAGTGACACAACGTGCAGCAGTGAGTCGCAAGTTTTCAGAAGTCTTTATGTGACTGAGAGAAGCTGTAGTTTCAATTTCTTTTTAAATCGTCGAGTTCTTTAGGATTAAAAAAATTTTCAACCCTTTTCAAGTCAAGTTTCCTTTTATTTCAACCAATGTTACAGCGTCAGAATCAACAGACTAAGAAAAAAAAATTCTTACTCCCTTCTGAGACAGAGACTTCTACAAGTTTTTAGAATTATTAATAAGGGATTATTCCTAAATATTCAGCGCTGCTGAGCAGAGGCGTATCCAAGAGGGGAATAAAGAGGGGCCAGAAGGGCCCAGGATGGGACTGTAGCACCAAAATAAAACCGGAGATGTTCTTGTAGTAAGGACCCAATCTGAGCTGGTCACATTTTAGAGTTTTCATCTGTTAAAATTACATTTAAAGTCATATTATTTTTGGTAACGTTTATGAGACATTGTAATATAAAAGCAAATCATAAATTAAAACATTGCTAATTTTTTCACAAAAGGTTTTTCACCAAAAGTGGAGGGACTGTTTAATTTCTTAACTTACGTTACTGTTGTGGACTATTATTTTGTCAAATAATTAAATACTCAAGTATTTAATTTTCTATTTTATTAACACAACTCATGTCCTCGCCCACTACAGTTCTATTGAGATGCTAATGGAAACACAACCTACCCGTTCCAGGCTGTACTGACGCAAATCTGGACTTACGGAACAGAAGTCACCAACACAAACAATTCAGCCAATATGACACCATGATGAAATGCATGGATTCAATAATATATATATATATATATATATATTTACAATATCCCAACATTGTTTAAAACTTATGTAATTCACGACACACTGATTTCTTTATAATTGTAGCCTGCTTACAGTTAACTGCAGTGTTCTGCTTATTTGAAACTTTACACTGTAGCTTACTCTGAGACAAACAACTCCAGACCAATCAGCTGCTACCGCTGCTGTGTAGCAGTGAGAGGGATATCATATTACCGGACCAATCAGTCCATAGGTGGTCGTTTCTGGTCGCTTCGGCACGCTTGGAACCAAGGCAGAGGTAGTCCGGAAAAAGAGGTTCGCTTGGAACGGACGCAGGTAATGGAAACACGCCAAAGCGTCCCGTTCTGTACCGTACTGGCACTAGTGGAAATGGGGCAATAAAGCTCCACATTTTAATGTTACACTATCGGTTCATTTATGTCAGACATATGCTGACATTTAAATCAGTCAGATTTTGATCACAACAAAGAGGTCCTAAAACGGACATGGTCTTTATTTCACATCATCACTACTGTACCTCACAAACAGAGGCATCCCAAGATCATCCAGGGGCCCCAAAACATTGTGTGGAGCCCTCAGGACCCACCGAGGAAGGACCAATGCCGAAACAAGTCTATGCGATTAAAGACAAATGTATGCATAATGCATCCTCATTTGATTTTGATCATCTTCGTGAGTTACAAATTCAACTTAAACTTTTTGAAGGACTAGACCAAAACTCCCCCTAGTGGATCCATGGAGAAAATGAGAGAAGATAATATTGTTTTGGATTCCTGGAGACAATAATTTGGACTGACCTCAAATAGACTGATAACAAACGGTTATCAACAGACTATACTTCTCAAAATACCCCAAGAAAAACGGACTGAGACATTAGTCAACAGGTTGTATGCAGCACAGCAGCTCTACTGAAGCTGGAAGAAAGAGTCTCCAGAGGAACATTAAAACAAAAAACTCACATGCAGCTCGCTCTGCTCCCTGAAGCACCGTTACACCTTCAGTTGACCTTATACTACACATTCATCTACACAGGCCTTTATGTCCTTGTGGAGAAGCATCTGCCCCTATACATTCTATCTAATGAAATTCAAACTCATTACATTCAGTAAGATGGTTTTCATGAAAGCCCCACAGCAGGGAGCAATGTACTGGTTTATACACCATTAACTCAAAGAAAAGAAGCAAAAGAAACTTCTCTTACCAGAATATTAGTACATTTTTATATCCTTCATTTGAGAGAATTATCCACACTGGGAAAATGTCAGATTTATCCTAACTTTATTTCTATAACACAAGCTAGACTTATGGTTTTTCTTCTTCTTGTGCTGGAGCATTTTGTTCTTTGTTTGATGTGTGTTTAGTCAAACCAAATCAATCTTTATTTAATAAAGCACTTTTCACGTTATTGGCAACACAAAGCGCTATACAACCAACTGGCTGCCTCCACAGAGACCAAACCAATCAGTGGAGTCTAGGACCCACACCCAAGTCATGGCTGCACTGTCCTAGTAATAGTGAGTACCTTCATTGACTTCCATTCATTTTAGTGACTGTACTATGCCTAACCCAGACACTTTTCTTAACCCTAAGCACCACAGAGCTGCTCTTAATCCTGAACCTAAAACTTCATTCACACTATACCTCTAAAACCAACCATTAGAGCTCAGTAACACTTCCCGAAAGTGAGGACCAGGCTGAATGTACTTATGGAGGTTTTCCACTAGTACCTACTCGGCCCCATTCCATCTTGAGATCGGGACATCCCAAGTAACTACTAGTTACTACCGGAAAACTTTTAGCTCAGTAGAAACAGCTTCAGCTTGAATATCAACAAGCTAACTATTCAGGTTTAAAGTTTTTGGCTAAAAAGATAAACCTTTCACCCGACCAAAATACTTGACAGGGCTCGTTTAAATGCTGACGTTAGTGGTAGTTGCACAAGGCTGCTTCTTTTTCTTAGTAGAAGTGATAGTTACATTCGGATGGAGACGTTTTAAGTGTGTTAACATGTTCGATGGGTTGCCTGCCACATACCAGATTTCCGTGGAATAATGTTGGCATACAACCTTGGATTTATGCACTTGTCTATGCCAGTTATTAATTTTACGAGGGAAACCAAAGTGTTCCCAAACAGGAGACTAGTGAGGCGGGAGGGTCTTTAAGCTCTGGCTTCTCTTTTGGTGTTGCCATGATGCTCGTACAGCTCCACAGTGTCACTCAATACAGCGTCTGTGCGGAAACTTGCCTAGGAACTTTGTTCTGCTGCGCTTAATATCTTGTTAATAATACATTTATATTATTTCATGAAAAAAATCATCTGGACCGAACAGGCCCAACAGTAAAGGCCGAACGGTTCAACATATTCCCGTTTCACACCTAATACTTGCTATACAAAATGCGTACAGGCTGCAGGTTTGCTACAGCCAGTGGATGTTTAGTGTTTGCTGAAGAACAATAACAACACCAAGACCAGTGCAATGATCCAATGAGAGGTGCAGCATTTCTGAACTTGTTGGCTGAAGTGAAGATTCAGTGGAAACTGGATGGAGCTACTCACTGGGAGGTGTTGGAGCTGATGGCTTCTCATGGCTACCAGTACACCAAATCAATGCAGAGAGAAATAGAGACCGCTGAAGTCCAAATACTGCACCATAGAGGACTACAATGGCAAAGTAGTTAGGGCAAAGAAGTTGCGTTCACAGCAAGCAACCGGCTGGAGAGCAATGGAAGAGGCTTTCCACAGCTGTTGCTGCGCTGGAGCCGATAATGAACGATGGTGAGTTTTTTTGTCTTATTTGTTTTAAACACACCGTGAACTAAGAAAAGCTGACACCACGGTTCCCTCCATGACAACAGAAAAGCTAATTAGCAATGATGCTAACGCTACGCTCTCTGTGTTTTTCCACTGTTTGCTGTGCCACTACACCGCATTTATGTGGTTAAGCTGTGTTTGTCTTTTCTCCTAGACTCTCTTCTAACATGTGAGGGGCACTCTTTAATTCATGTGGACCCTCCAAGCTGTCCAGCCTCTCCTTACTGACCGTCTGTGGCTAAATAGCAGAACAGACCTTGGTCTGAGTTGAGACCATCCAGGTTAGGAGGTAGTAGGGCTGTATACCGAAAATTTACAGATACAGAAATGTATGACCGTTACTAACGTAATTTTGCCCATGCCGGTAAATCTGGTATATAAAAAAATGAAAAGATGTGTTTTATTGTAGCGGTGCTCCTGCACCTTTAAGAAATGAGCGTTGACTTGACCCGCATGACTATGTACTGTCATGTGACATCTAGAGGGAAACCACGCTGCTAATGCAGGAACTATATAGCTATATTTAGTACGTTTTTAGACTCGTCTACCGACTGATTTTCAGAAAAATGCAACTAGCGACAAATAAAGTGACTTTTTATGGTGAATTGGAATACCTATGGTGTGTTCAGACCACAGGCTTTTTCAGCTTCAAGCAACGCTCATAAAGCGAGTAGTTCAACGCATAAACAAAGCAGATCCATTTTTAAGATAAAGCTTGCAAAGCTCGTAGGCGTGCCTTTCTCTGCTGGATGCTTTTAACACTCTTGGATCATGGTTGGCTAGGCAACGTCGATGTCGGGCCACGTCACAACAGTGAGACGCTCTGATTGGTAGCCGTCCTGCATCAAGAGCTTTAGGACTGTCAAAAGTTCAGCTAGCTGAACTTCTGCGTTGCTAGCGTTATGAACTTTGAAGCATGAAAAGCAGGAAAAGATTGAAAAGCGCCGCAGAGACCGTGACGCTTCTCCAACGGCCTCCACCATAGACTTAACATGTAATCTTGACGCTGCTGCAGCTGATAAAGCCTGCGGTCTGAACGCAGCATTAGACTCTAACGTGGAGTATGTATGTTTGTTACTGCAGCAACACAGCTGCCAAACCAGAGCCTTTGTAGCCCAACAGCTCCGCCCGCCCAGGTCATGCTCAGGCGGAGCAGAGATTAACCCCGCTGAGTGGTGGTTGTTGATACAGCAGTTGAAGCCACCGCCTTTTCCCACCTGTGCTCCGATGTAAAATATTTTCTGTCTAAAATAAACGACTACACTGTAAAATCACCTATTTCACCTCCTCTGCTCTGTGTGATCACTTCTGAGTTTAAACTGGACTCTAATAGATACAGAAATGACTGGGAATCAAGGACTGAATTAAAAGGCTGTTCAATAGCAAGAAGCCATCATATTTTAAAGAAAATTAAAAATAAAATATACAAAGTGCTATGGATTCAACAAACCCATTTTAAAGTTAAAGTAATTACAGTTGATGAAGTTACTATGATATGTTAATCATATCAACCAATATTTAACTGTAGAATTTATTTTGCAGTTTAAACATACACTTTTTCACCGTGCTTTATCTGAAAATAACAAAAGGTAAATGCCTTGTGTAAGTAGATACTCTGGGGCCGCCCACCATATGATGAGCCTACCCAGTGGAGATGGTCCCAGCTGGTCTGGTAACTGAAGTGGAAAACCAACCAAGGCAGAGTAGAGCCAGGCCAAAAGGTACTAGTTGAAAAACAGCATTAGTGTTAAACGGTCCTCACTTTATAGGTGAAAATCCCGGAAAACCTCAGTTCTAATGCTACACAGGGTAGCACACACACATATACATACTCACCCACACACATATTCATACTTAAGTAGTTCTGATTGTGAATTGTTTAGTTAACAATCTGATCATTTACTGATCGGTTTTGATCTGGATGAATTATGGTTTTGTCCTGCATTGTTGCTTTATTAATAACATAGTGTAATGTGTTTTGTGTATTTGATACAATTGTTAAATACAACGTAAATTCCACAGCACAATAAACCTTCAACTACACAACTCTTTCTTTAAGTCAGTCGATGTCTGGCATGCATCACGTACGTACCAAAGTCCCCCGTCCTACGCTGATAGCCATAGTGGGCGAACAACATCCCCAAACAAAGAACCCACCAAACTCACCAATCCAAACAGGTTCTACCAAAGAGGTACACCAGCTGACAGCCGCAAAACATAAAGATTGGCCCTACACACTGGTCAATCCAGGCCCCGGCAGGCAGCCACTAAGGGTGAACCTGCACGCCCTGAGCACCCAACCTCAGACATAAAAAGCCATCAGTGCACGATGGGTGTCTCTGATTACGTAAACGAAGCCGTTTTTCCACTACCTGACAGAAGAGCAAAGAAACCTCAGATCTGGGAAGCGATAAATGATGAGGATGAAACCATTTAAACATTGTTTATATCATTGTGCTGTATTTCTTTGTGTTTTAAATTGCAAAGGCAAAACTACTGGAGCCAACAAGCTGTTTATGAGTGAATGGAGTACTGCTGGTAGAGCAGTTTAAGCTCATTCCGTTTCTAGCGTCTCCCACACGAATGCTCAGCCTGCTGACTGAGCACAGTTACTGCAGAGTGAAAGCGAATGGGAATCAGGGAAAAATAGCAAAAAACTGTTTCTGTCAAGATTGACATTCAAAAATTTTTTTTGACAGATACAACCATTGCAACAAGCATCCATAGATAGCACAAAGAACATAGCAGTTCCTGGTGTTGTTTGAGTGGATCATCAAGTCTGCCCTGGTTGTGGGTGGAGAGCTTGATTTTAGGCCGTTTTGCGCCAGAATATATGTGACATCTGAGCCAAAGATTAATGTGTGAGGTATAAATTGCACCTTATGCTTAATGAGTATGAGAGCAGGAAGGACTGTATCATCTTTTGGCAAAGACAATGGAGAAGAAAGATTTACTTTGGACTTGAGCTGAGACAGAGTCAGATGCTGGTCCTTTTGAAGCAACACCACCAGGTCTTTGTACATGGAGCGTTGCACTGCAAATGAAGAACAAAAGCAACAGGAGTCAGAGTCAGAGTCAGGAGTTGAGCGTGCAGAATCCCAGGCTGTTCTAGCGATACAGTGATTAATTGGTTTTAACATTAACCACAGTGTGAAACACTATTAAGAATGGTTAGTTGTTAATTAATAGCACAGTAATTGTGGGAAAAAAAGGTTGATCATCTTAAATGTTTGTTTGCATTTCATGAACTGTATCGCATCATTACATTACATTAAGATGCTTCCATCCTTCAGTGTTGCTTTGAATAAACGTCATGCCAACAGCCTCGGTGTTGAATACCAAACGATCTTAGCCATGTTGCTTACATTCCCATTATCTGCAAGTCATGGAAGACCTGACGAATTAACTGGTTTTTTTTGTTCAGTTTTTTTATAGAAATCTTTTATGTAACTGTGGTGTATTCCAAAGGCAGCTCTGTCTATGTATTTTTACAGCTTTAGACATAGAGATTTATTTTACAAATTCATTTTTCTTAACAGTATCTCTGAAAAGCATTGTACTTCTGCAGTAAAAAGCCTTTTTAAAATTAGTCTGTGTGAGTTATATTTTTATTAAAATTATTACAGTTTTGAAATCAATTCCTTTAAAATAATCTCGATAACACCACAAACTTTCTAATCGTTGCAACTCTAGTCTGTTTGCATCTTGTTCTTGGACAGAAGCAGCTACTTCGTTGCGCTTTCTGAGACATGATTGTTGGTGACTTCACTCACTGTGGTTGAAGATGGCGTCACACTGAGATGCTCTCATGGAGCACTGCTCTGGTGGCAACACTCCAACAGTCATGGGAACAAGATGGTCCTGCTCCATGCTTGGCACTACTAAAATTCCTCCTACTCTGAAGCTGAACATTTCACTCTGAAGTTGTTGTTGACATTGAAACATGTTCTTTAGGCAACGGCAGTGTTAGCAACTATTGTGACTCAAAGTCAGGATGGCTCCATGCTTGTTTTTTCTAAAGGAGATAACCGCTAATGCAATTTCAAACAGTACCTATAGTGCACAAATATTATTTAATTAAAATTTCAAACTGATTTCAAATAATAGCTTATTACTCACCTGAACCACCAAGAATAACCACAAACTTGTTATGCAGAAGCTGCCTGGCTTGGCTCCTTGTAACCAGAGACCTCATGGCTTCTCAGCTCTTCACAGCACTGAGGGCATACACGACATTAATGTCATCTCAGCGCGGGTTATCAATAGCAGGACATTATTTCCAATGACTTTTAGACAAACCTTTAAAAAATGTGCACAATATAGTATGGATGTGTACTGGCAAAACTCAAGTACAATATGTATCACAGTACAGGAAGGACGAAGCAATATAATGCAAAACTATAAGACTATAAATTGTGATTTTTAAAATTGATTTAACTATAGAAAAACTTTCTCAGCATTCTAAACACTCCAAACTGTTTAATACTTTAAAAAATTATTCTAATTTTAGTATTATATCTAGTTGAACCATTGGAATGAAGAAAGTGAAAATAGCCACCACCTTCCAGTCATACTTTTAATTTTACAACAAATTTTACTCTCAGGATTATGGGTTCCATTAAAAGCACAGTGTGTAATTTTCGGCCAGTAGGGGGCAGTGCATACCTAAATTATCACAAGCATGCGGTATCTGTGTCTTCAAGTAAGAAACTCAACAACAGAGGTCCAACTAGTGCTGTTTTCAAACGCTCAATTAGAGAGAATGAGAATTATCTGTTTGAAGCAACATGACGAGCACATCAGTCTCTCTTTCATCAGTTTGAACTAGCGAAGAGGTAAAAATGTATTTATGGTGAAACTTTTTGCATTTTGAGGGGAAATCAATGTTTTAATAGCGGGCGTGTTCCGTGCGCTTTGTTCTTCCGGGCTCTTGTAGAAGTAAAGACGTCATCTAATATGGCTTTCCCCTGAAAAGAGGACCTGCGCCTGTGTATTTTAAAACTGACTTTTAAAGTCATATTTTACAACATGGCCAAAATTTTGCACGTAATATGCTTTACGTAATTATTATTACATAATATTTTAATGGCTATTTTCAAAGATGTACTGCAAAAATTACACACTGTCACTTTAAGATTATAAAAAAATTTAAAAAAATCAATACATTGCTTTTGAATATCATTATAATATTGTGACCTAAGATAATGCAATATATTGGCATAGTGATATTTATTACATCCGTCCTATACATAATAATGATAAATAAAAACAATAATAAAAAATAAACTCTGTGAGCCAACTCATCATCCTCAATCAGGATTCAGGGCTTTCAGACGATCCTTGATTGTATAGGGATTGAACAACAACATTCTTGTTTTTGGAGGTGGAGACTGCATTGGTAAGACGTATCGCGTCATTTGCTGTTTGGTGACTCACTCGGTTGTAGAAGGTCGAGGTTTCACTCTCTCTCTTGAATTAATCTAATTTTCTCTGTCCAGAAGTTTTTCTGAGTTGCTTTAACACACAAACACATTAAAACATTTATTTTCTGTTGGTGTTCTTTGCGTTCTGGGACTCTTAAGCGTTACACTGGTTTTCTGGGCTCGGTAAGGTACCGCTAGGTTAGCTTAGCTTCACTGCTAGCATGGCTTCGGCAGCTTTGTCTCCTGTTCCACCGTCTCTCTCTGAACCTCCTCCTCTCTCCTGCTCTCTCTGTCAGATGTTAAGTTACTCCTCCGCCTCATTTAGTGAAGTTGGTAGGTGTATTAAGTGCAGCATTTTTGTAGCCTTGGAGGCGAGGGTTTCTGAGCTAGAGGCCCGACTCCGCGCTGTAGAACAGCCAGGCCCAGCATTAGCTGGCGCTGAGTCAATTAGGACAGGACCCCTTAACCGTCCTCCAACAGCTCCCGTGCAGGCGGGATCTGAGGCGAGCTGGGTGACGGTTCATAGGCAACTGCATCAAATATGTATCATACAATCTATAAAATCTGTTTAAAAAAAACTCCAGAGATTAAGATTATTCATTGATTTATTGTGGATGCTTTTTGCTATGGAGTAATTAATTCAGTTTGATTGATTCTGGTTCAGTTTGATTGATTCTGGTTCATGGCCAGACCCCAGCCAGCGGCCAACCTCCAGCCCCTTTCTCTGAACAATAGGTTCGCCCCGCTCAGCGACGCACCCGCCGAGCAGGAGAGGCAGATTCTTGTAATTGGCAGCTCCATAGTAAGGAACGTGGCTCCAGAGACACGAAAGACCACAGTCAAATGCCTTCCAGGGGCCAGAGGTGCGGACATTAGGTCCCATCTGAAGCTTTTGGCCAAGGACAAACGGCGGTATAGCAGGATCGTTATCCATGCTGGTGGCAATGACACCCGGCGACGGCAATCGGAGGTCACTAAAATTAGCGTAGCTTCGGTGTGTAGGGCTGCCAAAAAGATGTCTGACTCTGTAATTTTTTCTGGTCCCCTGCCTGATCGTACTAGCGATGACATGTACAGCCGTGTGCTGTCGTTTCACCTTTGGTTGTCAAGGTGGTGTCCAGAAAACGATGTGGGCTACATTGATAACTGGGGGGCCTTCTGGGGAAAACCTGGACTGTTACGTAGAGACGGCATCCATCCCACCGCGGACGGAGCTTCGCTTCTTTCCAGGAACATTGATGGGGTTATCTCTAGTTCCCCATTGCCGTGACAAACCAGAGTCCAGCTCAGGGATCAGGGACTGCCACCCACCCACTACCCTATAGAGACAGTTTCTCGTCCACTGCCCAAAACTAATGAATTAAAAGTTAATGCTACTAGAGCAAAGTACAGAAATATCATAAAGATAAATACAACTCTGACTGAACAGAAAAATAAATCAATTAAATGTGGTTTACTGAACATAAGATCTCTCCCCTCAAAAACCCTCTTAGTAAATGACTTAATTTGTGAAAATAATATTGATTTGTTTTGGCTTGCAGAGACATGGTTGCAGGAAGAGGACCATGTCACAATAAATGAGTCAACTCCCCCTAGCTACTTAAACTTTAGTGTCCCTCGAAGTACTGGTCGAGGAGGTGGTGTAGCCCCCATCTTTCATTCAGATTTACTAATTAATCTCCAAAAAAAAATAATTATAGTTCCTTTGAGCATTTAATCTTTGGCCTGCCTCATACACATAACAAAACAGTAAAGCACCAGGCCCTTATTCTCAATTTTTAGATCAGATAGCAGATTTTCTATCTGACTTAGTTTTAAACACTGATAAAGTCATTATAGTCGGAGACTTCAATATTCATGTTGATAATGAAAGTGATAGTCTAAATACAGCTTTTAACACTATCTTAGACTCAATAGGCTTTACTCAAAATGTGCAGGGACCAACACATTCTTGTCACCACACCTTAGATCTTGTGCTGACTTATGGCATTGACTGTGAAGAAATAACAGTCTTTCCACATAACCCTATCCTGTCTGATCATTTCCTCATCACTTTTAAACTTACTCTAACAGATCATATCAAACCTGAAAGAAAACTTCATTATACCAGAACGTTATCAGACAATGCTGTAGCAAGTTTTAAAGAAGCTCTTCCAACTTTAATTTCCTCAGTACATAAAAGTACAATAGAAAACAGTAATTTAACTCGTAACCCCTCACAACTTGACGTTCTAGTTCATAGCGTTAATTCCTCCCTGCGTCTGGCAATAGACAAAGTTGCCCCACTGAAAAAGAAGGTGGCCAGCCTTAGAAGATTAGCTCCCTGGTTTAATTCAGAGCTATGTACCCTTAAGAAGAACGTTAGAAAACTAGAGAGAAAATGGCGCTCCACGCATTTACAGGATTCCTATTTAGTGTGGAAAAATAGTCTATTGCTATATAAAAAGAGCCTTCGAACAGCTAGAACAGCATATTATTCATCTTTAATCGAGGAGAATAAAAATAATCCTAGGTTTCTTTTTAATACAGTTGCCAAACTCACACAGGATCATAGCTCTATCGAGCCAACCATTCCCCAAGCTCTTAGTAGTGATGACTTCATGCAATTCTTTATAAATAAAATAGACTCTATAAAAAATAAGATAATTGGGAACCTTCCCAATATGCTTGCTTCCTCCCTAGTTAATGAGGCAACATCAAAAATGGTTGAACCTAATATATGCTTAAACTGCTTTAATGCAGCCGAACCTTCTGATGTACTAAAATTATTAGCTTCATCTAAACCTTCAACTTGCGTTTTAGACCCAATCCCAACTAAACTCTTAAAAGAAGTTTTCCCTCTGATCGCTGCTCCAATTTTAGATATAATGAATCTATCCTTAGTCAATGGATATGTACCACAGGAGTTTAAGATAGCTGTAATTAAACCTCTACTTAAGAAACCATCTCTTGATCAAAACGACTTAATTAACTATAGACCGATATCTAATCTTCCCTTCTTATCTAAAATTCTTGAGAAAATAGTTGCACACCAGATATGTGAGCATTTAAACAATAATGAGCTGTTTGAGAAGTTTCAGTCAGGCTTTAGAGCTCATCATAGCACTGAAACAGCTCTGGTGAAGGTTACTAATGATATTCTCATAGCCTCAGACAATGGACTGGTGACCATTCTGGTCCTGTTAGATCTCAGTGCTGCCTTTGACACTGTTGATCACAATATTCTCATAGAAAGGCTTCAAAGTGTCGGTATAATAGGAACAGCACTAGGTTGGTTTAAATCTTATTTGTCTAACAGATTTCAGTTTGTTCAGGTAAATCATAAATCTTCCTCAACCTCAATAGTTACTTGCGGAGTACCACAGGGTTCAGTGCTTGGCCCGATTCTTGTTACTATATATATGCTTCCTATTGGTAAAATAATTAGGCAGCATGGGATAAATTTCCATAGTTATGCTGATGATACACAGCTATATCTATCCATAAATCCTGATGAATCCAATCAGTTAGATAGACTACAGGCATGTCTGGAAGACATAAAAACTTGGATGACTCTAAACTTCTTGCTTCTGACAAAACAGAAGTTGTCGTCTTTGGACCAGAAGCTCTGAAAAAGAAACTACTTAGTCAGCCCCTTCACCTGGACGGCATTAAATTAGCCTCCAGTAATAAAGCAAAGAACCTCGGTGTTATTTTTGACCAAGATATGTCATTTAGATCTCACATTAAAGAAGTCTCTAGGATTTCCTTTTTTCACCTTAGGAATATTGCAAAAATTAGAACCATCCTGTCCAGGAATGATGCTGAAAAACTAGTCCATGCCTTTATTACTTCAAGACTGGATTACTGTAACTCTTTATTATCAGGTAGTCCACAGAAAACAATTAAAAGTCTTCAGTTAGTCCAAAATGCTGCTGCTAGGATTCTGATGAATATTAAAAGAAGAGATCACATTTCCCCTGTTTTAGCTTCTCTTCACTGGCTCCCAGTAAAATCTAGAATAGAATTCAAGATCCTCCTTCTGACATATAAAGCTCTTAATAATCTAGCTCCATCATACATAAGAGACCTGATTGTTCCATATGTTCCTAACAGGGCCCTTCGCTCTCAGACTGCAGGTTTACTGGTAGTTCCTAGGATTTCTAAAAGTAGAATGGGTGGCAGATCTTTCAGCTATCAGGCTCCCCTCCTATGGAACAGGCTCCCAGGGTTGGTTCGTGAAGCAGACAACTTGTCAATCTTTAAAACTAGGCTTAAAACTTTCCTCTTTGACAAAGCTTACAGTTAGAGATATGTTAATAGGCAGTTAGAGACAGGTTAGACAGGTAGCTAGGAAGAGACAGGTTAATGTTAGTAGTCAAGTAGATTGTCAAAAGGAAGGGATATGAAGAGGTAGAGTAGCTACGTAGAGATAGATTAATGTAAGCCAGGTATAGAGTGTAGCCAGGTCTCCTAGTAGCTAGGAAACAGGTTAATGTTAGTAGCTATGCTGCTTTAGGCTAGGCTGTTGGAGGACATTATTAGGGTCTGTTCCTACTTTCTCTCCTACTTCTCCCCAACTGCATGATGTGCTGTCAATTCAAGCGCTAACCTGTTTTCTCTTAGTCTCTTCTTATAGTAGGTGCTCCTGACCCGCCCTGCTTGATGACCCTGACTAAGATGGCATTGCAGTGATGGAAAGTTCTCAACGTCCTGCAACAAACTTCTGCATCAGTTCTGTTGCTCTTTCTGTGTCTCTGTTGTGTGTCTCTGTTCTGTATTCTTCAAACCACAGACGGTCTCGGCAGATGACCGCTTGTGCTGAGCCTGGTTCTGCCGGAGGATTCTTCCTGTTAAAAGGGAGTTTTTCCTTTCCACTGTCGCTTCGTTCTTGCTCAGTGTGAGGGATTGATGAGAATTACACGACGCAATCTTCTGTGGTTCTATAATTCCTAAATTAAACATTGTATTGTAATAACTCTTCTTGTAAAGTGCCTTGAGATGACATCTGTTGTGAAACGGCGCTATATAAATAAACTGAGTTGAATTGAATCACTTAAAAACCTGTAGGCTGCTGGGAATTATGCTTTTTTTGATGACACAGGTTTGGTGGCTGCCGACTATTTATATCTATTACCCAAAAATGTTCATACCGATAATTAAAGGCTGACTATGGAACCTTTTCATAAAAAGCTATGTTTAAAAAAAACCTCCCCGGGCTGTTTAGAGGGGTGCAGAATGAAACTACAACATTTTCTTTAAAAATTATTTTTTAATTAAAATATAATGTAAATTTAAAACATGCATGAAATGACGTTATGGTTACATCTACCAGCCAGTAGCGGCTGCAGGTTTACAGATACCGTCTCTATGATCCAACTCTATGGTCGGCACAGCTCGGCTGGCACTGGGTAAAATGGTGGAGTCAGTGGTGCTGCATTCAGACCAAGGGCTTTCTCAGCGTCAGTAACGTCAAGATTGCATGTTAAGTCTATGGCGGAGGCCGTTGGAGGAGCATCACGGTCTCTGCGGCGCTTTGTGAGCTTTGGCTCCGTCAACTTTTCAAGCTTTTCCTGCTTTTCATGCTTCAAAGCTCATTAAGTCAGCAATGCAGAAGTTCAGCTAGTTGAACTTTTGACGGTACTGACGGCACTGAAGCGGGGCGTTAACCAATCAGAGCTTATAATTGTAGTGATGTCACTACACGTATTTTGAATGTAGCGGGAGCTGAAAAAAACCTACACTACCGTTTATAAGTTTGGGGACACCCAAACAATTTTGTGTTTTCCATGAAAAGTCACACTTATTCACCACCATACGTTGTGAAATGAATAAAAAATAGAGTCAAGACATTGACAAGGTTAGAAATAATGATTTTTATTTGAAATAAGATTATTTTTACATCAAACTTTGCTTTCATCAAAGAATCCTCCATTTGCAGCAATTACAGCATTGTAGACCTTTGGCATTCTAGCTGTTAATTTGTTGAGGTAATCTGGAGAAATTGCACCCCACGCTTCTAGAAGCAGCTCCCACAATTTGGATTGGTTGGATGGGCACTTCTTGCGTACCATACGGTCAAGCTGCTCCCACAACAGCTCAACGGGGTTCAAATCTGGTGACTGCGCTGGCCACTCCATTACCGATAGAATACCAGCTGCCTGCTTCTTCTCTAAATAGTTCTTGCACAATTTCGAGGTGTGTTTTGGGTCATTGTCCTGTTGTAGGATGAAATTGGCTCCAATCAAGCACTGTCCACTGGGTATGGCATGGCGTTGCAAAATGGAGTGATAGCCTTCCTTATTCAGAATCCCTTTTACCCTGTACAAATCTCCCACCTTACCAGCACCAAAGCAACCCCAGACCATCACATTACCTCCACCATGCTTAACAGATGGCGTCAGGCATTCTTCCAGCATCTTTTCAGTTGTTCTGCGTCTCACAAACGTTCTTCTTTGTGATCCAAACACCTCAAACTTGGATTCATCCGTCCACAGCACTTTTTTCCAGTCTTCCTCTGTCCAATGTCTGTGTTCTTTTGCCCATCTTAATCTTTTTCTTTTATTGGCCAGTCTCAGATATGGCTTTTTCTTTGCCACTCTGCCCTGAAGCCCAGAATCCCGCAGCCGCCTCTTCACTGTAGATGTTGACACTGGTGTTTTGCGGGTACTATTTAATGAAGATGCCAGTTGGGGACCTGTGAGGCGTCTGTTTCTCAAACTAGAGACTCTAATGTACTTATCTTCTTGCTCAGTTGTGCAACGCGGCCTCCCACTTCTTTTTCTACTCTGGTTAGAGCCTGTTTGTGCTGTCCTCTGAAGGGAGTAGTACACACCGTTGTAGGAAATCTTCAATTTCTTAGCAATTTCTCGCATGGAATAGCCTTCATTTCTAAGAACAAGAATAGACTGTCGAGTTTCAGATGAAAGTTCTCTTTTTCTGGCCATTTTGAGCGTTTAATTGACCCCACAAATGTGATGCTCCAGAAACTCAATCTGCTCAAAGGAAGGTCAGTTTTGTAGCTTCTGTACCGAGCTAAACTGTTTTCAGATGTGTGAACATGATTGCACAAGGGTTTTCTAATCATCAATTAGCCTTCTGAGCCAATGAGCAAACACATTGTACCATTAGAACACTGGAGTGATAGTTGCTGGAAATGGGCCTCTATACACCTATGTAGATATTGAACCAAAAACCAGACATTTGCAGCTAGAATAGTCATTTACCACATTAGCAATGTATAGCGTGTGTTTCTTTAAAGTTAAGACTAGTTTAAAGTTATCTTCATTGAAAATTACAGTGCTTTTCCTTCAAAAATAAGGACATTTCAATGTGACCCCAAAGTTTTGAACGGTAGTGTAGATTTAAGTCTAGATAACGCAGATTTAAAAAATCATAAATAACACGTTAGACAGATGCACAGGCGCTCTTCAGGAGGAACAGAGAACCTGTAGTTGGTGTCCTGGTAGGCAATTTGAGCTCCGATGCGGCCCAGGAGGTTGTAAAATTAGGCACGGGACAGACGGAAGCCCTTCTGAAAGCGAACCTCATCCATACGTAGCTCCTGGAGCAAATGGTTAAACTCCCCAAACTCAGAATGCATCCGTAGAATAGGGTGTATCCACAAACGGCACTTATGTTGCCGAAGTCGACGTTGCCTAGCTTTATTTATTAAATAAAGCCAAGGCACTCTCTCAATACTATCCGCCATAGTTCAGAATGTCCGGCAACAGAAGAAGCCCCGCCCATGCGCTCTTTTTTGCTCATAAGTGGCAGACTTTGCAAGCTTCAACATAGAAGTGTCAAACTAAATGCTTTGTGAGCTTTGCCTGACACTGATAAAGCCTGCGGTGTGAATGCACCATAAGTCCAGCAGCTGCTTCAGAGCCGCAGAGATATTGTTATCCATCTCAGGAGAGGAGTGACCACAGAAGAACAGAAACTAGAGTAGTTTTAGGGGAAGCCTAAACTAGATGGAACCACATAAAACATTTCTACGGTGTAGGTGCCAGATCGGCTCGGGGGCCTGAGCCATAGACTATAAAAAAGAATAGACAGCGCCTCCTCACTCCTCCCCGTTTACCAGAATGACACACTTTCATGGGGGAATTCATGGCGGATTCACAGACTCCTCCTCCCCAGCTCTGACGAAGTATGTTCCTTAAAAGGGCATAGGGGCGGGATCTTCACTGTAGACTCTGCCATCGCGGGGCGTGTTTGGGCGTTTAGTTCGGTCGTAATCACGTCCATTCTGCTCCCGCGTCGTTAGCTCTGATGCTAAACTTGGCTCGGCCCCCTCATTAATTATACAAGATTTCAAAAAATTATCTTACGAAAACCAGCCTGGTGCCAAGGCTTTTTATGAGCCCAGCGTTATCTCAGGAAGAATATGTAGCCATAGAAAGTTTAAAACAATTGGGCACCAGGCATTAAAGTTGTTTTTAACGTGTCCAGTCTCTAAAGTGGCTTTTAGAACAGAATTTTGATAAGGGCATCACTTTGCATTTGGTCCAGTTTATTCTATATCCAGACATCCCAGAAAACAGATCAACAAGTTCCATCAATGAAGACAGAAATTACTGAAGATCTGAGAGTAGAATCAGTATATCGTCTGCAAAAATTAACATTTTATTTTCCTGACCACCCATTGTTACGCCTGTTATTTCCTCACTCTGTCTGACAGCTTGTGCTAAAGGTTCTAATGCAATGTATATGCATAGTTGTCACCCGTGCTTTTGGGTTTGTGTATATAATTCCAATAATTTCTTTGAATGTAGTCCCAAAACCAAGCTTTTCCAATGTGAAGTGTAGGTAGTCCCAACTAACCCTATCGAAAGGTCAGCATCTAACGCCAGGGCAGCTATGGGGCTGTGTAAACGGTGGGACTTCCAGATTAAATGTAGGAGACGCCTCAAGCTGTCAGACGAGGTCCTGCCCTTGACAAAGCCTACCTGATAAGGACGATAGATGCTATAACTTTATTAATCCTCAATGCAAAAATTTTTGTCAACAATTTTGCATCGCAGCATAGGAGACTAATTGGCCTATAACTTCCACACTCCAATGGATCTTTCCCTTTTTTTAACCCTTAATAGTCCCTGGGACGTTTTTTTGCGCAGGCGGGTGTCATTTTTAGAATAACTGTTGTTGTGCTAATGCAATTCTTACATTTTTTGTGCCATTGACTCCCATTCAAACGACATTTTTCTAACAGACCTTAATATCCCCATTAAAAAAAAATAATTTACACACCAGTGTTTCTGCGGCCATCATAAACTGAAATTGTAGTTTTGACTTTTTTTCACCTGAATAATGGATTTCTTTATAAATGCTGGGGCATTGAATAAAGATGAATTTAAATTATTCACATTTTTGGGATCCTATGGGCCCTGAATTAATAATGCGATATGTATTTCTAAAAAATATGGTTTGAGCGTTTTTTAGAGATGTCATACACTGGTGTCAATGCTTGGTTTCATAATTTTTGTGAATGTTGTTTCTACAGTCTGCATCAAAAAAATCGGTCATTTTAAGAAGAGCAATATCCTAATAGACAATTTTATATGTCATTTTCCTGTTTTTTGGGGGGTTTTTTAGAGTGCAGATTTTCAAATAAAACCTGGTATTAAATTGCTTTCATCTCAAAAACAGGCATTTTTTTTATGTTTCCAGAGGACTGAGGCTAAGGATGGCATTTGTGAAAATTTTTTGAGAGTAATTAAATATTATATGAATTTATTTGCACTTTTTTTCTCTTGGACATTTTTTTGTGCCGAGGATCCCAAGTTTAGCATTTATTTGAGGGACTACGAAGGGTTAAATGAGAGTGATCAAAGATTCAGTCATTGAAGGAGTGAGGTGACGAGAAGTAATGGCAGAGTTATAGGTTTTCAAGATTTCTGGACTAAGTTCAGTCATAAACCTTTTATTGAACTCATATGGTATACCATCCAAGCCTGGGAGTCTTTCCATTAGGTGAGCTATTAATGGTTTTATTTAGTTTCTCTAATGTTACGGGTCTGTCTAGATCCTTAGCGTCTTTTTCTGACAATTTATGGAGGTTAAGCTGATCAAAAAACTTTCTTGCTTTGTTTATGTCAAAGCCATCTTCCTGGCAATACAGTCCTTTATAAAACTCCCTAAATATTATATTAATCCCTTCATGGGTAGTGCCTATCTCCCCCTTTGTGCCTTTTATTGTGCTGATATGGCAAGCCGCTTGGTGAGCCTTTAGCTGGCTGACAAGTAGTTTACTAGCTTTCTCACCTGATTCGCACCATTTCTGCTTCATTCTATATAAAGAATATTCTGCTTTTTTAGAAAGGATTGTATTCAGCTCGTATTTACGCTTAACCAATTCAGCCCAGACAGATGGGATAGGGTTCTCACTGTATTGTTTCTCCACTCTTTTAATATCAAATTCGTATTTACATACTTTTTCTTGATCTTGCTTTTTACTCAAGGAAGACTGCTGTATCAGAATTCCCCTTATATAGGCCTTAAAGCCATCCCATACCGAATTTCGGTCTGCAGTGTCATTGATTTCGAAATATTCCTTGATGACATTTTTATGTTTTGAGCTAAAGTTTTTATCATGTAACATGCTGACGTTCATTCGCCATCCTTTTGGCTTCTCGTGGAGGCCCCCCAGTTTAAAGACCACATCAATAGGGGCGTGGTCTGTTATTGCTATGATACCGGTATTACAGGATCCAACACTTTGGATCAACGAGTGAGAGATCAGGAAGTAGTCAATGCGAGGATAAACTGAGTGTCTATGTGAAAAGAGCGTATAGTCACGAGCAGATGGATTTAGCAATCTCCACACGTCATGAATGATTTATTGTTGTAACTACAACCTAGATCAACTAGATGTTGCTAACGTGTTCATTCTCCATATCCAAGCTTTAACTCATACTGTACAGTGTATGCGCTCAGAGGTGTGTGGTGATGAAGAAAATGGCATATCATTCTTAAATGTCTATACTTCTGTGGCAGACTGCTTTGTATCTTCACCCATACAGGCATTTAACTGCTAGTTTAAACAGTTTACACAATGCTTAAATGATGACACTGTTGGAAGAAACAGCAAGAATGTGACCCACAGCTGTGAACCAAGTGGGGAACATATTCTTAGGACACTGTGGCTTTAAACATTTGAGTCAGACCAGTCACCTTTCCAGGAATCAGATGAATAGGAAACATTTAATTATGAAAAATATATTTAAGGTACCTTGTCTGTCTTATTTTAATCCATTCAAGTCTCAGCTGGCATGCACTTTTCAGCATAACACTGGCTTCGTTTAACCGTTCTTATCCTCATAAAACAAATACAATATTTTAATATTTACATTTCTTTACATTTTTATATTTTTAACTAAGAGCTGAAGATAAGATGAATGCAATTTTTTTCTCCTTGGAGAAACAACATCTCTCAGAGGATCTAACACTACAGGAAAGCTAACCCTTCTCTGTGGTTCTGATCTTTAAAGCAGTCTGCCGCTGAGTTACTGTGATTAACCAGTCAGATTTTATTACACTTTATTTAGTGAGTTATCACAGCAAATTTCCATTATTTTAATTTTCTAATAACACTTGTTAATCGCTCCTTTGTTTTTTTAAAGTTTACAGCACTGGTAGTAATGATGTAAACATCTGGAGAAATACAGGCAAGAAATTAATTTACAAAGGTTTTTGTTTGCAGAGTTGTATTGAGGAAGACTTGCAGACTAAATACTTTATTGGGGTACATAAACTGGACATAAAATTATAGTTTTTGATCGAGATGATGTCTCTGGATAGCCAGGACAGTTTAGTTGGGGCGGGGGCAGCAACTTAATTTACATATTTTTACATTTTGTTTCATATTTTCGTGTCAAAATGTCCGTTTTTGATAATGTGTCTATGTACATGTTCATATGTATATATGTAGGGTTCTGGAGTTTTCCTGAACGATTGCTCTGCTCTAGATCGGTGGTCAGAACGTTTGTTTTTGTTTTCCAAAAGGATCCGCGATTGAGCCACTGTCATGACCCTGCTGTGTATCAGCTTGTGAATATGAGTGAGACATCTCCCTTTATAGAAGATGTTTTGTCGCTCATTAGGAGATGTGGTTAAATTCAGAGGAACATGAGCAGACTTTACCAAACAAGCAGCTTTGTAAAAATAATGAAAAAGCAGAAAACACAACAACAGGCCCTAATCCTCCTCTTTCTACTCACTGTCCTGAGACACTGGGAAAGGAAAATAGAGTCCAACTCGTCTTACCCACTTCTTAGCTGCGCCTGTACATCCAGAGACATCATCTCGATCAAAAACTATAATTTTATGTCCAGTTTATGTACCCCAATAAAGTATTTAGTCTGCAAGTCTTCCTCAATACAACTCTGCAAACAAAAACCTTTGTAAATTAATTTCTTGCCTGTATTTCTCCAGATGTTTACATCATTACTACCAGTTAGCATGCTTTTGTTAGCGCTTCTTCTTGATAATTATTCCAGGCTGCCAAACAATTATTCGGTGCGTTACTACCACCAACTGGTAAGTGTGGACCAGAATGTAATTTAAAGGTATATTATAGACACGTTGAATGTTATTGTTTCCATCCGGGTATTTCCGCGCATGCTTACAACAATGGAGGGCAAAAAGCTTCCACACCGCTATGCAAAGTCGTACGGTCGCAGTCGAACAGTTAGACAAACAAAATAAAACCTAAACTATCTTTGGGCAGACAATTGAAAAAGTCACATCAGAAAGCTAACTGTATGTAGCACAAAGGTTCCAGACCGTTTATGACCGTTTACTTAGAAGCTACGGGAGGAAACTCCTCCAATATGACCGGCAGCCGCCGCCAGCTCAGTATGGGGATATCTACAATGATCAACAAGCCTGGACTTTACACAGTGGAACCAAGAATGCATACAATCATTAGGAAAAACCAGCGCTCAATTCTTCTAACTAATTTTTATACCAATCGATCATCAACACAGAAGTTTGATGAGTCACAACAACTGAGTTACCATTCAGCCATTTTAACCCCTCACATGCCACTATTTATAACTTCACCAGATTACTGACATGTCATAGAAATATTCAAAACCCAACGACAACAAGATGTTACTGAGTTATGAAGCAATTTCCCTGCAAACCGACAGCTTACACAGTGCAGGGTGCGTTAGCATTCTGTGTAGAGAACAGCTAGCTAATGACATCACCATCAGGCTGAGCGCAGCACCACGGCTTTAAACAGACGCCCATAAAAACATAAACTTACAGCCAAACGTTGAATCAGGCAGCCGTTTATACAACTAGTAAAATGTAAGAGAGCTGAGATAGCCACAGAGCTAGCTCCCGGACCGTTTCAAACAGCTAACAAGCTACGGGCAGAAACTCCTCAGATATGACCGCCGCCAGTTCAGTTTACAGAGATCTACATTATTTGATCATCCTGCCTCAACTTTACACCGTAGAAGAAAAGAAGACAAACAAATATTTTAAAGTCAAAATACCTGCAGTGTGGGAGATGAGTAGATTCATTCATCAGTCTGGATCCCTGGATGGATGGATCATCCACTTAAACTCAGCCATAGACGAAAGCGTATTTCATCAGCTGGAAACCTATTAAATATTATTATTGCCCCTTTTTCTTCTATTTCTGCAGCCTACAACGCTGCAGACGTTAACTGTGCTGATAGATTTTTCCTTAACCACCATGTAGCGCCAATCTATTGACAACTGTCATTTACAATAACAATGGAAGGCAGTGGTAGCTAAAGGTCTTTTCTGCCCTCCAGAGAGTCGCTGCGGGGCGGGCGCTTAAGTGGGTGACGTCACATTTCAACGTGTCTATAGTATTCATTCAACTGTGTGATAATTATTCCTTTTGTCATACTTCCTAACCAAAATACAACATATATGAAACAGTGGAGCTTTGTTTGAGAAGACTCAGGTATAATTCCTAGTTTTGACAAGTAATTTTTTAGATTTGTTTGCGTATTTTTACTAATTAAATCCTGCAGAGGGTGCATTTTCTGGAACCATTTTGTTACACCAACAAAAGAAGAACATGCAAAACACTTTTAAAATTTTATTTTTTACTTATCACTGAAATGTGGAGTGGGTAAAAGTAAGACTTCATGCTGTAATCCAACAATGTGTTTTAGTCAATGGTCGCTGGCCGCTCTGCTTTGTGACCGCATACCATGGAGGCCGCCATTGCTCCTCCATTGCTGTAGTACCTCCATTTGGCCGCTAGGCCCCCATTGAAAATTATTGGACTTTAGACACGTTAAAAACAACTTTAATGCCTCATTTCAATTTTTTTTTAAACTTTTATGGCTACATATTCCTCCTGAGATAACACTGGGCTAGTCAAAAAATAAAAACCAGGCTGGTTTTCTTAAGACAATTTTTCGAAATCTTGCATAATTAATGAGGGGGCCGGACTTTGATTGACAAGCTGTTTCGTTGGAATTAATTATTGTAACACTACATTTTAATAATTATTTCAAGTTATTGCTTCTTACCTTTTGAGGTTTGAGAAATAGGAGAACCGTCGGAGGAGCGCAGATACAGTAGCAGTCAGGCACTATTATCCTTTAGCTTAGTTTGCAAAGTTTAGCATCAGAGCTAAAGACGCAGAAGCAGAATGGGCGTGATTACGACCGAACTACACGCCCCGTGAGGACAGAGTCTACAGTGAAGATCCCGCCCCTATGCCCTTTTAAGGAACATACTTCGTCAGAGCTGGGGAGGAGGAGTCTGTGAATCCTCCATGAATTTCCCCATGAACGTCATTCTGGTAAACGGGGAGGAGTGAGGAGGCGCTGTTTATTCTTTTTTTTTATTATTAAAATGTAGTGTTACTATAATTAAATTCAAACGAAACAGCCTGTCAATCAATCTATGTAGCCATAGAAAGTTTTTTTTAAATGGGCACCAGGCATTAAAGTTATTTTTAACGTGTTTATCTATCTATCTATATATATATATATATATATATATATATATATATATACACAGTGTTGGGTGTAACGAGTTACAAAGTAATGCGTTACAGTAATTACATTACAATTTTCGGTAACGCAGTAATGTAATGCGTTACGTTAGTGATGCCTGTAATATATTACTAGTTACTAAGAGAAAGCTGCATTCGTTCCCTACGTTACAATCAATTACGCTGTTATGTCTTTGGCTACGTTTGTGGAGAAATGAGCTCAGAGGACGCTTTTCCTACTATACGCGATGACGTTGCTACGGTACGTACACAATCACACATGGAGGGAAAGGACGAGAAAACAACATGGCAGAGGCGACGGAGGACAAAACGACGTTTAACGGATGGAAGTATGCACATTACTTTTCCTTTGTTGCAAGAAAGGACAAAAACCTAACACTGTTGTGCAAGCTATGCCCGGGCAATAAGCAACTGTCTACAGCTACGAACTCGACATCGAATCTCTCCAAACACTTAAAAAGACAACATGCAGCCACTAAGCTAGTTGCTAAAGAGCCCCAGAGTGAAAGCGCCGACACTATGATGCCTATACCGTGTAAGCAGCAACGACTTGAATTTAACCACCAGGTAACTACAAAGGCTGAGGTTAAAAGACTTGCAGCAGCGTTCATTGTGGAGGAAATTTTGCCCATTTCAACTGTAGAGTCGCAGTCTTTCCGCTCCATTCTAAACAAAATAGAGACAAGAAGTGAAATGGTACCAACGGACAGAAAAACCTTTTCAAACTACCTGGACCAGTGTTACATTAGAATGGAAAAAGAACTGAAAAAGACATTTGAGGGCTTAGAGTACGTGTCTACTACTGCGGATATTTGGACCCATCATAACAAGAGTTATTTGGGAATGACAGCACACTGGATCAACCCAGCAGAATTTACAAGAGAAAAAGCTGCCATTGCCTGCAAACGGATAAAAGGCCGACATACATACGACGTTGTAGCAAGTGAGATTGAGCAAATCCATTCAGCGTATGGACTAACACACAAGGTAACAGCCACAGTTACAGATAATGGGTCAAACTTTGTTAAAGCCTTTAAGATGTATGAAGCACCAGCAGCAGATTCAGATGAGGAAGGTGGAGAAGAAGAGGTGGCTTTTACTGACGTTGAAGAAGTGCTATCCAGTGGCACCTCAGAAGGACAATTTATGCTGCCCCCTCACATTAGATGTGCATCTCACACACTGAACTTAATTTCTACTAATGATGTTGACAAATGGCTGTCTGTGAATCCTGAGTCCAAGTCAGTCTACAGAAGTGCAACTGCGAAGTGTTCAGCCCTCTGGACCAAGTGCAGCCGTTCAACTGTAGCCTCTGAGCTGGTAGAAAACGTATGTAAACGAAAGCTTATTGTTCCAGTTACCACACGATGGAACTCTTTCCATGATGCCCTTTCATGCATAACTAATGTTCCTGTCTCAGAGTTAAACCTTTTGTTTACTCAACTGGACATGAAAAGCCTTACTGAACGTGAGTGTTCTTTTCTTAAAGAATACTGCTCAGTCATGAAACCCCTCACTGTGGCCCTAAACATACTCCAAGGTGAAGATAACTGCTATTATGGGAGCCTTTTGCCAACACTAGAAATACTGATGTCCAAGGTACTCGCGCTGCAAACAGGTCTCTCAAGAATGACAGCGGGTCTGCCAGATGTCATAGTAAAGGTCAGTGTAAAATACTTAAATATATTAAGATTCATAATATGTCATGTGAAATTTTTTGGTTATATCTTATTTGTTTTTATATGTATTTTCCAGGCCATCAAGACCAGATTTGATGCTGTGTTGGAGAGCCATGACGCTAAGCTTGCAGCAGTCACTCTCCCTAAGTTCAAAGTGAGGTGGCTGAAAGAAGAGGAGAGGAGAGATGCCTTAAAGAGACTACTGATCACAGAATGCCGGTCATTACCTCATCACACACAGAATGAAGACCTGTGTGTACCACAGACTTCTGCCTCTTCCAAAAAAAGTGAACTGGACTTTTTCACCTTTGAGGAAGATCCAGCACCACCTAACTGTGAGAGGGAAGTATTTGATTACCTAAGGTCAGGCTCTGAGATTGAAGTCCTGAATAATTTTCCTAATATAAAGACTCTATCAATTAAACATAACACTGCAACACCCTCAAGTGCACCAGTGGAGAGGCTTTTTAGCCTGGG
The DNA here is from genome assembly GCA_028564705.1 of Apricaphanius iberus. NCBI lineage: Eukaryota > Metazoa > Chordata > Actinopteri > Cyprinodontiformes > Aphaniidae > Apricaphanius > Apricaphanius iberus. The sequence goes on along the minus strand of JAPXFQ010002241.1, from coordinate 321,948 downwards.
TAGTTTAGTGCTCACTCCAAGAAGAAATAGGTTGTCTGATAAACAATTTGAAAAACTGTTGCTAATGCGGTACAACCACGTTTTTGACAAACCTGCTTCGTGAATGTACTGGTAAACCTGTTTGTAAGGTGAGGTATTGCATTGAAATTTTACACCCTACTGCATAGTAAAAAAAAAGGTGAGATTTGTTAAGACGTCGACCTTATTTCAGAAATCATTGAGATTCCTTATTTTTATTTATAATTTGCACAAACACTTGGTTGACAGCACACTCAGTTAAAGCTGTATTTATTTTTATATTGTCAAATGTGTATCTTATGAAAGAGTATTACGCCCATTGTTGAGGAAATGAAAGTATTTTTGGAATAAATTCATGCCCACAAAACTCAGAAATTAGATATATTAAATATTTACATATTTTAAAGAAAAAAATCTTCAAATTTGTCAAACTGAGAAAACCAAGAATTTTCCATGACTAAGGGAATAATTTGTGATATTTAGGCTAAGACATTTCCCCATATGGTCAAATCAGACATTTTAAAAAAAACACCTACATTTCTAAGAAATAACTTCTGTGGTTCATCCATTTTCCCCCAAGATCAGAACTACTTTTACTGGCTTCAGACGATGATATTAATATCTTGAACGGTAGAGGCTGTGAGGAAGAAACTACAAAATGACTGCATCAAATGTGTCTAATTGAGCTCTGTGCAAGTGTGTAAAACTAGTTATTGCAACATAACAAGACTTACGATACTTGATACAGCAATGTTGCAGCTTCTTCCTCGCAGTCTCGAGAGTTTTTTTCTGATAAATTTCAGTTGTCCTTTTCTAGGAAACGTGTGAATTTACATCAGCGAATATCTCTGTTCAAATATATAAAAAATGTATGCCTCTAATCATGGACATTTCAGTTTTCCCTGCAAAGTTGTGACTTTTCAAAAGAAAATACCAAGAGGTTTATTTCTCACAAAAGTTAAATTAATTTTAAAATTGGAGTCCAGTATTTTTATTTTGTCTACAATGGTTGTAATACTCTTTTGTAGTAGTATGTTTAAGTTATCAAAGCTATTGTTAGCTGTCTTTTTATTTGTAATTTGCACAACTTCATTTTTGCACTATTACTTGGTGGTGGACAGCCCACTCAGTCAAAACTTTATTTTAATATTGTCAAACTGTGGAACTTGAGGTCAGAATAGTTTTTCGGGAGTATCTTTTTTCAGGGTACTTGTGTAACACAGCTGATTGTGCTTGTTTTTCATATATTTTATTAAAGAAGGGTGTTGAAAAGAGATCTTCTGTACCATTACTATAAGAAAACAACATTGCAGGTTACTTTTTGGGTACAAAAGTAATCAGGGTGTAGTGTAACTAAGTTACTTTCATAAGTGAGAAACTAATTAGTGTAATATATTACTTTTTTGAATAGTAACTAGTAATGTGTAACTAGTTACTTTTTTTGAGTAACTTCCCCAACACTGTATATATATATATATATATCTCATAGCGTGTCATATTTTCTCCTTTATCTCCCTATTATTTATTTAAAATATCAATTATCTTGTGACTGGTTCAGGTTACCCATAGTTTTATCTGCTTGCCTCTTTGGCTGTTTGGCATCTTGCTACCTGAGTGCTGAAAATAAGTAACAAGCACTCCCTGAAGCTGCAGCCTAAAAACCAACCAGCAGGATCATGTTGGGACGTTTTGACCGCTGGAAAACGCTACCGGCACCAGCTGTGACAGGAAACGGAAAGACACGTCTGATATAAAGCCAGCTACACACTGACTACATGTTTCCTTTTAATTTGTGTTAACATTTCACTACCTTTTACTGAGTTCCTCCTCCAAGCTGCTCTGCTGCCAACTGGACAAACACCTGCTGGGGGTGGAGTGGCGCGACAGCCGGGTTGCCAGATCCTGCGGCAATAATCAGAAAAACTGTACAGGACAAACCCGAAAACAGGAAGTTTGATTTCAGCATTAGGAGGCCAAAGTATGCCGAATATTTAGACAGTGCCAACTCTACCTTTTACACAATTAGACCTGTTCCAATAAACACTACACGAGTTAATCATATTATAAATTAAAATAAGTTTAAATAATTTTTCCAGCCACAATAATTTCCATTTGAATTGTGGGGTTTTTTCCCTCGCCTCCTGTCTCCTTTATACCAGAGAGACTGGAAAACAAAAATCGTAGCCTATATGAGCCATATATCCTTAGTGGTAGAGTAATGTGGAATGGCTAGTTTTATTAAGAATTCAGTTTTTTTGTTGTTGGTTTGCACTTTTCTTTACAAAACTTCCAACTAGTAGCCAATTTTTTTTTCTCTGAGACAAGTAAATATCTTTTAAAGGCTAATTTTGTTCACATGGTTCAGTTTTTTTGTTTGTTTGAACTATTTTGTGAGTTTGTTTGTGATTTTTGAATCTGAGCTGACTTTTATCCCCCACATTAAAAATATCACTAAAATAGGTTTTTATCACTTAAAGAACATCGCCAGAGTCCACCCAATTCTCTCTCGGGCCAATAAAGAGACGCTAATGCAGCTTTTATCACCAGTAGAATTGATTATTGTAATGCCCTGATTTCTGGTCTTCCCAAAAAGACTACCTCAAGTTTACAGCTTTTACAGAATTCAGCAGCTCGTGTTCTGATGAAGACCAGGAGGAAGGAGCACATTACACCGGTCTTAGAATCACTGCATTGGCTCCCCGTATGATTTAGGATCCATTTTAAGGTTCTTTTAATGGTTTTTAAGTGTCTTAATGGTCTTGGGCCTTCTTATCTGTCAGAAATGCTTTTACCGTATGAACCCTCGCGGTCTCTGCGTTCCTCTAGCAGCCGTCTCCTTATCATCCCCAAAGTCAGGACACGGACTCATGGTGAGGCGTCCTTCCATTATTATGGCCCTCACCTCTGGAACAGGCTGCTGGAGGACCTTAGGGCTGCAGAGAACGTTCATGTTTTTAAAAGCAGGATTAAGACTCACCTTTTTAGCTTAGCTTTTAACTAATTATCATTTATTAATATATTTTTAACCGCTCAGCATGTTTTACCTGATTTAATTTTTAGTTAAGCTTTTAACTGTTTATTTATTAATCTGCTTTGTGTTTTTATCTTGATCTATCTGTGGCTCAGTGGTAGAGTAGTTGGCTTGCAATTGGAGGGTTGTAGGTTTGAGTCCAGCTTCCTCCTGTCACATGTTGATGTGCCCTTGGGCAAGGCACTTAACCCCAAATTCTACATTGTCCTACCGAGCCGTTTTGGGTGTCGGTGTATGAATGCGCGTGTGAATGGGTGAATGTGGCTTCAATGTAAAGTGGTTTGAGTGGTCAGTAAGACTAGAAAAGCGCTATATAAGTTCAGTCCATTTATCTTATAGTCGTTTTACACTTATTTTATAAACTTTATATTTTAACCTATTTTAATCTTTCTTGCCAGTGTTTCCTTTCTGGGGGCCCCCTGCATCGGGGGCCGTGGTCGGCTGTGGCTGCCTGGGTGCCCCCCAGGTAGTGCTTGGATGGAGGTGGGGGTACCAGCCCTCCCTCCTCCGGGCGCCATGGGTCAGAGACTTGGCTGCTGCTGTTGATCTGCTGCTGCTGATGCAGATGGCTCCAACGATGGCATTTCCTGGCTCTTCTGTACTCAGCCCGCTTTTTGTAGCTTTTAAGTGTGTGTGAGTGTGAGTATGGCTGATGGGTTGGGTTGGGAGGGGGATGTAGTTGCGTTGATGATTTTATTTTTGAAGGGGGGGTTGTGGGGTTATTTTAAATCTGTAAAGCACTTTGAGTAACTTTGTTTGAAAAGCGCTTTATAAATAAAGTTTGATTTGATTTGATGTTAAAGGGAGAGAGTGATGCCCACAAAGGGCATTCTGTACCTTCATAATAAATATAGAAAAAATGCCAATGGAGACTGAGTCATCCTTATCATTATCTTTTTCGCTATGCAATTCTTACATTACAGTAAATAGACAATTTCTCTTCATAACAAACATATGTGGGATTCCCCAGGGCTCCGTCATGGGATCCCTTTTGGGGACCCAATTTCTAGGATGAAAGGACTAATGTTGCAACAGGACCTCAAAAACCTCATCCATTTGTTAAAAGTGGGCTATACAAATAAAATTGCTTTGCCTTGCCTAAAATTACAACCAAACATGGAAAAATAGCTTTCAGTGTCTATGCTCCCCTTATTCGGAACAAATTTACATACCATGGCAAAGCTGCTGAAACACCCTTTATTTCAAGGCTAAAACCCCATCTGTTTAGACCTGCTTTTGAGTAAGTAATTAATAATAACTGAAATGATGTATGTTTTAATGTGTCATATGTTGTGTCTAATTTTTTGTTTTATGCTTTTATTTTGTCTTATACCTCAGTGATATAAAGTTCTTAAACTGTGTTGTTGAAAGTGTGCTGTACGTATAAATTTGCCTTACCTTTAATTAAATGTAACAAAGTAAATCAATAATGAGTTTGTATATTAATGTCTCCAGGTTGACTGGCAGCACAGTGCGGATTCAGCCTCCAGAACAACATCTAAATCCAATGAGAAGTCATCTGTCCAAGGCAAAAGTCCAAAACCTCATGACAAAAACCTCTGCAGCAATCCCACTATTTGGGTTTGCATTTATATGGAGCCGGAGCTGCAGCAGGTATTTGTATTGAGCAATTATTTAATTTCCTTTTTATAAGTAGTTTTCTGTTCAGCTTATTTGTATTGAACATTATTTAAATTGAGTTTAAAAAATACTCTTGAACAGATTTTAAATCATCTGACGATTCTTGCTGGAGATAGACACCAGCCCCCAAGCGTAAAATTTAAAAATTGCCAAGTAAAAATAGATTATAACAAGATTTTTTGCACCCTTTAAGTCAAAATGATGGACCAAGACAAAAACATGTATAGCAAAACCTCTGAGTGGAGCTGACTTTATTTGATGTCCATCAATTTTAAAGTACCCTGTTTGTCCTCCAACCTTATTCAAATGATCAACAGTCCAACTCGTGTTAACCCAAAGTGAGTAGATAAGTTATCCCTTCTTCATCTTTTTATTACCAATATACCATAAAAATAATCTGATACTCATGTGTTTGCTAATGAGTGACCATTTAGTTATTAAGTGACCACTATGTAATTGGTGCAGAAAACATCATTTTTAGCCTTTTATTATTAAAAACAAAAGCGTAATGTTAAGCATTTTAGCGAACACACCTCACTAAGGGATTTATCTTATTTTAACTGGACTCTGTCATCTTTTGATGTCGATATAGGAACCAAATATAGCAGAATGAGTTGCTGAAATTTGAATAAAAGGAAAAAAATGCCAAAACGTGCAAATATAAACAGGAGGGCAAAAAAACACAGATGGTCCGTAAAACAAGCAGCAATGGCGATGAACTGGCAGAAGCTGGGATCACCGAGGAGGACTGAGGAGTGAAGCTGAACGCCTGAGAAATGAATGCAGGTAGGAGGAAGAGAACAGGAGGAGACAATTAGCAGCCAAGCCAGGGAGTAGAAAGGCAGGCAGAAACAAGAAAAGGAATAAACAGATGAGAGACTGGACAGAAAACTATATGAGTACAAGGACTAACTAGAAAGTTACTGAAAATAATAAATAAGAGAATAAGAATTAAGAAACCAAAGAGGAACACCAAATAAAAACTCTGATTGTCAAAGGGGAGCAAAATAGAACAAAAAAAAGATGAAATGAAGAAACACAAATAAAAGGTTAAACACAACAACAAGGAAAGAAGGATGGTACTATCTAAAGGCAAGAAGAGAAGAATATGGATGAATGAAGGAAAAGCCAAAAACTATAACTCCTAAAATAACAGAATTAAATACCAAGAAAAAAAGTAATATGATAAAATAAACTAAGTAAGGACATAAAATAACTAAAACCCAAATAACAAACACCTAACATCATAGCAGAATCCGATTTCTGAGGTACTTGTGACTGTGTCACAGTATTAGACAAATCACAAATGCAAAAACGGTATAACATACATTTTGTTTGTTCTGGTTCTGTCTTCCCCCTCCTTGGGCTGCCACCTAACCCCAGTGGAGGGGTTTGAGTGTCCCAATGATCCTAGGAGCTATGTTGTCTGGGGCTTTATGCCCCTGGTAGGGTCAATCATGGCAAACTGGTCCTAGGTGAGGGATCAGACAAAGTGCAGCCCAAAGACCCCTATGATGAATGACAGCGTTGGACCAAGTGTTCCCTCGCCCGGACGCGGGTCACCGGGGCCCCACTCTGGAGCCAGGCCTGGAGGTGGGGCACCTTGGCGGTCTGATCCTCGGCTGCAGAAGCTGGCTCTTGGGATGTGGAACGTCACCTCTCTGGTGGGGAAGGAGCCGGAGCTGGTGTGCGAGGTTCCGACTGGACATCGTCGGCCTTGCCTCGATGCATGGCTCTGGCTCTGGAACCCGTCTCCTCGAGAGGGGTTGGATTCTCTTCCACTCTGGCATTGCCCCCGGTGAGAGGCGCCGAGCTGGGGTGGGCATACTTGTTGCCCCCCATCTCGGCGCCTATATGTTGGGGCTTACCCCGGTGAATGAGAGGGTAGCCTCCCTCCGCCTACGGGTGGGGGGACGGGTTCTGACTATTGTTTGTGCTTATGCACCAAACAGTAGCTCAGATTACCCACCCTTCTTGGAGTCCTTGGAGGGGGTGCTGGAGAGTGCTCCTTCTGGGGACTCCTTCATTCTGCTAGGGGATTTCAACGCTAACGTGGGCAGTGACAGTGGACCTGGAGAGGCGTGGTTGGGCGGTGTGGCCCCCCCGATCTGAACCCGAGTGGTGTTTTGTTCTTGGACTTCTGTGCTCGTCATGGATTGTCCATAACGAACACCTTGTTCAAGCATAAGGGTGTTCATGTGTGCATTTGGCACCCGGACACCCTAGGCCACAGCTCGATGATCGACCTGGTTGTCATTTCATCGGACCTGCGGCCGCATGTTTTGGACACTCAGGTGAAGAGAGGGGCAGAGCTAGCCACCTACCACTACCTGGTGGTGAGTCGGCTCCGCTGGTGGATAAGGACGCCGGAAAGACCTGGCAGGCCCAAACGTGTTATGAGGGTCTGCTGGGAACGTCTGGTGAAGTCTCCTGTCAGAAGGGGTTTCAACTCTCACCTCCGGCAGAACCGGGGGAGGCGGGGGACATTGAGTCCGAATGGGCCATGTTCCATGCCTCCATTGTAGAAGCAGCTGACCATAGTTGTGGCCGTAAGGTAGTCGGTGCCTGTCGCGGCTACAACCCTCGAACCCGATGGTGGACACTAGCAGTGAGGGATGCTGTCAAGCTGAAGAAGGAGTCCTATCGGGCCTTTTTGGCCTGTGGGACTCCGGAAGCAGCTGATAGGTACCGGCAGGCCAAGCGGAGTGCAGCTCGGATGGTCGCTGAGGCAAAAACTCGGGAGTGGGAGGAGTTTGGAGAGACCATGGAGAACGACTTCCGTATGGCTTCGAAGCGATTCTGGTCCACCATCCGGCGTCTCGGGGGGGGAAGCGGTCTGCCATCAACACTGTTTACAGTGGGGGCGGTGTGCTGCTGACCTCAACGCGGGACGTTTTGGGTCGGTGGATGGAATACTTCGAAGACCTCTTCAATCCCACGACACGCCTTCCTGTTTGGAAGCAGAGTCTGAGGACTCTGGGACGGTCTCTACAATCTCTGGTGCTGAAGTCACTGAGGTTGTTAAAAAGCTCCTTGGTGGCAAGGCACTGGGGGTGGATGAGATTCGGCCGGAGTTCCTCAAGGCTCTGGATGTTGTAGGGCTGTGTTGGTTGACGCGGCTCTGCAATATTGCGTGGACATCGGGGGCAGTTCCCTTGGATTGGCAGACCGGGGTGGTGGTCCCCCTCTTTAAAAAGGGGGACCACAGAGTATGTTCCAACTATAGGGGGATCACACTTCTGAGCCTCCCTGGTAAGGTCTATTCGGGGGTTCTGGAGAGGAGGGTCCGACGGATAGTCGAACCTCGGATTCAGGAGGAACAATGCAGTTTTCGTCCTGGCCGTGGAACACTGGACCAGCTCTACACCCTCGGCAGGGTCCTGGAGGGTGCGTGGGAGTTCGCCCAACCGGTCTAAATGTGCTTTGTGGACTTGGAGAAGGCGTTCGACCGTGTCCCTCGGGGTGTCCTGTGGGGGGTACTCCGGGAGTATGGGGTACCAGGCCCTTTGATACGGGCTGTTAGGTCCCTATATGAACGGTGTCAGAGTCTGGTTTGCATTGCCGGCAGTAAGTCGGACTCATTTCCAGTGAGAGCTGGACTCCGCCAAGGTTGCCCTTTGTCACCGGTCCTGTTCATAACATTTATGGACAGGATTTCTAGGCGCAGCCAAGGTGTTGAGGCGATCCGTTTTTGTGACCTCAGGATCGGGTCTCTGCTTTTCGCAGATGATGTGGTCTGGTTGGCTTCATCTGAACGTGATCTACAGCTCTCGTTGGAGCGGTTCGCAGCCGAGTGTGAAGCGGCTGGGATGAGGATCAGCACCTCCAAATCTTAGACCATGGTCTTGAGCCGGAAAAGGGTAGAGTGCCTTTTCCGGGTCGGGGATGAGGTCCTTCCTCAAATGGGGGAGTTTAGGTATCTGGGGGTCTTGTTCACGAATGAGGGAAAAATGGAGCGGGAGATCGATGGACGGATTGGTAAGGCGTCTGCAGTTATGCGGGCGCTGTACCGGTCTGTCGTGGTGAAGAGAGAGCTGAGCCGAAAGGCAAAGCTCTCAATTTACCGGTCGATCTACGTTCCTACCCTCATCTATGGTCACGAACGCTGGGTGGTGACCGAAAGAACGAGATCGCGGATACAGGCGGCTGAAATGAGTTTCCTCCGTAGGGTGGCTGGGCTCTCCCTTAGAGATAGGGTGAGAAGCTCGGTCATCCGGAGGGGCTCAGAGTAGAGCCGCTGCTCCTCCACATCGAGAGGAGCCAGTTGAGGTTGCTCGGGCATCTGGTCAGGATGCCTCCTGGACGCCTCCCTGGTGAGGTGTTCTGGGCACGTCCCACCGGGAGGAGACCCAGGGGAAGACCCAGGACCCGCTGGAGGGATTATGTCTCCCAGCTGGCCTGGGAACGCCTCGGGATTCCTCCGGAGGAGCTGGCCCAAGTAGCCGGGGAGAGGGAAGTCTGGGCCTGTCTGCTTAGGCTACTGCCCCTGCGACCCGACCCCGGATAAGCGGAAGATGATGGATGGATGGATGGATGGTTCTGTCTTCCAATCGTCTTCCCAGTGATCAACAATTTTCTATATCGCAGTTTTTCTTTACTGACATTTTTAAGGCATTACAAAGTCAGTGTTACAGAGTGCTCTCATGCTACTTTTACTAAAATGTGATGAGCCCACTTGACTGAATAAGCACTGATCCATCTCTAAACTCTGAGTCCTTCAGAAATTGGGGAATGAACAGTTTTAGAATTATTCAGATTAGCATTCTGTCCTCTAATCAGTCTGGTTTACTGCTCCACCTAAAGTTTTTAAGTAACTTTGTAATGTTATAATCCAGGGTGTAAGGCAGGATTTTAAAATTGTTCGAAGAGCTTCAAACCGCACACACAACGATACAAAAAACACAGATATACTGGTTTTGGTCCTAAAGTGTTTGGTGTATGGTTACACTGCAATGGCAAGACACAACAAAAGTAGATTGGACACGGTCTTCGCACACAGAAAATCTGTGCTGTACAGAAAAACTGAATCTCAAATAAACAAATAATTCTGTGTTATTTTACAGTGTGAGTCATATGTGCTGATATCCAGTTCCTGCAGTGCTCCGTCACCTCTCCAATTAGAAAAACACACTCTCGCACATAGCCATTATCCATGGTTAGTTCCATATCAAGGCAGCCAAGACCCACATACTGACACAGCACAGTGACTATGTGGCTGTCATCATGGCCGTCCTGTCTGTTTGGCAGTTTGTGTTAAAATGTAAGACATCTTCTTTTATAGATATTCATACTAGAAGCAAATGTGTATCAAATCTGACATTTTTAACCCTTTTGGATTTTTATGACAGTCTGAACTGCAAAATCTAATTGCTTTTGGACCAGAAACGCCCAACTGAGGTCACTTTCATATGTTGTTCTCACTCTGAAATCTGCATTTCATCTGACTGAGTGGCTGCAGCACTGCAGACTATTTTCTCCTTCTTTCTTCACACTTTTTATTACTCATTCGTAATTGCATCAACATACAAAATATATTGCCAACTGAATAACATGTTGATATGTGCAACATTTATCTATAATTTGTTAAACTTTTTTTTTTTTTTACAAAAGAATGGATACAGAAAGAGCAGGGGCTCTACTTGCTTAAATATGGAGGTGAATTTAGTTTTTTTGTTTCTTTACCGTGAAACGCTGAACACATTTCCTGGACTGATCTCTGTTTCAATGCATTTGTGGACTGTGTTCGAATGAGTCGATACATAGAAATAATAACAAACGCTTCATAAGCGCATGCCACATTTCTGCCTGTCAGCTCGCTTGATCATACAGGAGGACAGTAACACATCAAAGTAAAATGCAGAATACTGTGGGGTTATAACGATACCAGCTTGAGATGAAACTGAAAAGAAATATTGGCTCTGAATATAAAATTTGGCATTGAAAAATATAATTGTAACTGAAAATCTTAATTTTGAATTTGAAATAAATGTAGTGAAAATTTCTGTATTAAAAAATGGAAATAAAACTTAAAATATGTGCATTTAAACATTTAACTCAATAACAAACAACTGTTTACACTTTCATATTTTTTTAATGCCAATCTTTTTTTTTATGCCAATCTTTTTTCACTTCTGCTGCTTTTCAGTTTCATTCTGCTGATACTCATTTCACGTCGTGGCCGACCAACTCAGACCCCGCCCAAATAGGGACGTAACTCCTCATTTTCAGTACTTCAACATTGAGCCTGCTCAGGATTTTCTGAAACCGAGAGATGTTATTACTCATCTCTCTCTCGTTCGTTCTCGGACTGTGAATAAGGTAGAGAGTTGTGATGTGAGATAACTCTCACTCCAACTTCAAGACTACATTGTACGGTTTTCGAATGGAAACGATTTGTTTGGAGCACTTTTTCGGTGAAAAACTTTGTGACACTGCAGCAGCTTTCACTCAGGCTTGTTGCCGGGGCAACACAGCACCTGTGGTCAGACGCAGTGCCATCTAAGGAGAGTTCGGACACTTCCATAGACTTCCATAGAAAGAATGGAATGCGGAAGTCACGTGGTTCATGCAGCTGCAAATAGTTCCAAACAGCAGCACCCCCGTCATTGAACGCAGTTCATCTTCAGTGTTTTAGAATCATTTTTCTGGTAAGTTGATGATATTAAAAAATTTCCAGCATTGTGAAGCGCTAACTGACTGTTCTGTGCCAAAATAGTCAACGGTGATATTTAATGTAGCCATTTTAGTTAATAAAGTGTGTTAATGAGCTCAATGTAGTTTAGCTGCAGCTAGCTAAATGTAAGCAGGAGGGTTCAGACAAGCTGGAGAGTTTTATTTCAGTCTGTCTAATTTTGCTTTTTATGAATATTCAGCACTGTTTAAAATGGGCTATAAATTTAATATAGTTCACTGATTTTATTTGTGATTTTTTTATGCATTTGGGGTGTTGCTGGCCACTGTATCATTAGTCTTTAACTATTGAATCAGATATTGAAGCACAAATGGATATACTCAGTAAAGAAAAATTTGATAATGAAGATAAGTAATTATTTTATGTTTTTCACATAAGTCTGACTACAACGACCTGCTGAAGCATATATGACATAAACAGGATTAACAGACTATGCTGGTTTCTTGTTATGTCCTCTAAATCTAATAAGAGCTGAGTAAAGATATTTGATACTTGAATACTTGAGCAGCATAACCTTTGCAACGTTGATATGTGCTGTAGAACATTTCATTTGCACTTGTTTTATAAAATTATCATTTGCAATCATGTGATTGAGTAGAGAGTACAAGAAATTAAGAATTATTCATAACATAACCGTGTTGTGTTTCTTCCTTTCTAAATCTCTAAAAATATGATCACACTGTTAGCATAAAAATGAATTCTTTAACAACAACAAAAATAATAAAAATTGTCTTTTGTAAACTATCCAAATATTTACAATTTAATTGGGCGAACAGTAAGACACGCTGAGCCCTAATAGAAAATGTTTGACTCTCATGGAGGTTATTTCCAGATTATTTCAGCCTTAGACCTCATTGCTCTTTTCCAAGGTTTATCTATGCATTGTTTCCTGGACTCAGTCTTCAGTGCTGCTTCTGGACGTCTCACTAAGATCAACCAAACAAACACTCCTGATTTTCATTCCCATAGCTGGCAACCTTAGTTTTCTCTCCCTGGTCTCGTTCCGCCTGAGATCAAACCTGTCTGCTCTCCATGCCAGGCTGAAGGACAGCAGTGAAGCAGTGAACATGGCTGCACAGGACCAGACCTGCAGCACCAGAGATCCACCACAGCAGGCAGCATCCCAGGTTCAGGCTGTGTGAAGTCGCTCCAGAATGAATCCAACACCTCCCAGCAGGTTTAAGATACAATCAAAAGGAGCTGCTGTCACTGATACCAAGGATGAACTGTCATTAAGACTTTAACACATTTCAACATTGTATAAATTTTATCATAAAGTAGAATGGTAGTAAAAGAACTTATTCACTGAAGCTTGTTTTACATTTTAGATGATATTGTATAATAAAATAAAATATTTGATAGTTTCTTGTTTTTGCATAATTAGTATACACTTCCTTACCGCTTAATATGTACTTAAACATACAAACAGTTTGATTTAATTATAGTTTTTAATCAATTAACTATTTTACAAGTTTCTGTCTAGAAGCACAACCAACTGGGTTACATATAGATTTTCTCAGATCAGAGGAAAAAACAAAAAACGAAATGTTTTCCAAAATACATTTTTTTTTCCTCCTAATTATTTAAAACTTTTTAAAATAAGTAGATCAGTTCTGCCATTCAGCTAATTTTCCATTGGATATCAGGCAGAGAGGAGACAGAGTGACATCTAAACATGTGGTGTTTGGGACTATGAGTTTATCCTGTAACAGTAATATAGCATGTTTTAGTGAAGAATGAACATCTGAAGGTAAGCTGGAGCAGACCTTTCAGCCACTGGCATATTTATAGGACCAGATATAGCCTCTCTATGCTAGCATCTAAATGCCACCTGAAAGCTCTATGTTGTGTATTTACTCTACAGTTTGGTTTAAGTGCATAACATTATTAAACACTGCAGACATGCTTATATTGAGTGCATTGGTAGAAGATATGTAATCAAAACGTATTTTGGAATTTCTTTGCAGTCTAATTTCCCACTAATAAACAGTAACAAATGTAAGTTGTCCACACAAAGAGCCATGTTTATGAAATATATGGTGAGGTAATAGGTGCACATGATATAATTTAGAGAAAATACCAGGAAAAGTGAGAAAAAAGTCATTTATTAAACCCTTTACCGCTAGAAATCAATGACGACGCTGGGATGTTTGGAACTATTGAGGGCACCATGAACCACGTGACTGCGTGTCGACGAGTTCAAAGTGTGTCGTAATTCTCTCTACTCAATGGCGCTGGTCAGAGGTCACCAAAGTTCATCCCTCAGTCTATACATTGAAAGCCTAATAAAACCCACTTACGCACGGGTAATACTACACTGTACTATAGATAGGTACTACAAAAAAGTCCATGAGTGTTTCTCAATGCCCAGGAACCTCGTCTTGATGCCCCCCCCCACAAACCACAACCCCAACACCAACACAACAAACCCACCACAACACCAAAACACAACCACCCCCCAAAACCCAAAACACCAACCACACACACCAAACCAAAAAACAACAAAACCACACAACAAAAAAAAAAAAAAAAAACCAAACAAAAAAACACGGCAGTTCCATGGTTGAAGTAATGTCACTACAATACAATGCTACTACGACGGACGGACGTAAACAGCACGTAAGCCGGCAGCCGCGGTCACATGAGGTAAGTCTGTTCCAAAACGTTTTCTTTGACCAAGGAAGGACAGTGTCCTCATAAGCAAGGCGCCTACCCTAAGCACTGAATCCTTGACATTCAGAAACGCCCCATATGTCAGTCCGTCTGTCTTTGTCTTTCTGACCTTGTCTCTGTCTCTATCTTTCTCCTTGTCTGTCGCTATCTTTTGATCTGTATTCCTGTCTTTATATCTGTCTCTGTGTCCCTCTAACTCGGTCTCTGTGTCTGTCTATGAATCAGCATGTTTGGCATGCAGAACAACTCCAAATCCCATAATGCTTCAGAACCCACATTGTACATTCATCTCTATGTATGCTCCTGCCTGGCCTATTGAAACAGACCATTTCATCAGACTAAGGAAAGTATACCTTCTACATTTACAATTTACATTACAAGTCTTCACACCCCTTACATAATATAAAGGTACTTAGGTGCATGCTAGACCTTGGGTGTTTCTCAATGTCAAGGCGCCTCGCCTACCCAGGTAGTGCCTGGGTAGGTACCCAGGTAGTGCCTGGGTAGGTACCCAGGTAGTGCCTGGGTAGGTACCCAGGTAGTAGTGCCTGGGTAGGTACCCAGGTAGTGCCTGGGTAGGTACCCAGGTAGTGCCTGGGTAGGTACCCAGGTAGTGCCTGGGTAGGTACCCAGGTAGTGCCTGGGTAGGTACCCAGGTAGTGCCTGGGTTACGAGGACACTGTCCTACCTTGGTCAAAAAAACGGTTTGGAACAGACTTGCCTTACGTGACCGTGGCTGCCAGCTTACGTGCTCTGTTTAGGTCCCGCCCATCGTAGTAGCATTGTAGCGTAGTAATATTACTTCAACCATGGAACTGGAAATGTGTAACGAGACTTTTACTTTTTTTTATATGTGGTTAAATCAAATCTGCAAACAAATGAGTACCTGGTAGCCACAGAAGCTGCAACTACTAAGCAACAAACCAACCATATATAACTGCTATGGATCTAAAAAGTAATAATAAAACAAAAAAAAAAACATTTTAGACATAAGCCCGATGGTTATAATTAGTTGACTTACATTTAAAAT
Organism: Apricaphanius iberus; assembly: GCA_028564705.1. Taxonomy (NCBI): domain Eukaryota; kingdom Metazoa; phylum Chordata; class Actinopteri; order Cyprinodontiformes; family Aphaniidae; genus Apricaphanius; species Apricaphanius iberus. Next base: position 306,864 of record JAPXFQ010002241.1, on the reverse strand, counting down.
GGAAATTTACCCCCGTAGTAGCTGCTGCCAGCTCCTACCGTGCTGCATTCTGGGACATTTTCGACCGAGAGTAAGCATCAAGGCACGTCTAATGTATCCTTGGTCGGTTAGTTAAACAGCTAACAAACGGAGGACAGATTCCTCCATAGCACATGAACATGGGGAGCCTAAGTCCATTCCCCTTCCGGTCGGCCTATGGGTCCCCAAACTGAAAAAATAATGAATGGAAGTCAATGGAGTGATGAAAGTTATTTTCTGGTCCGCTTTGTCTTACGTTCTGAATCACACATATGTTGTACTTCGATTTAAATGATAACTAACGATGTATGTTTCAAATGTGTTTGTCCAGTGATTTGGAATTTATTTGATTGTAACCGGAAGTAGAAGAGCGTGACTTAGGCTCCCCACTGGAACGCCCCTTGGCTGTCCCTGATGACGTATCTCCTAGGGCGGGACCAAGGCATCAAGGCGAGGTTCCTGGGCATTGAGAAACACCCCTTGAAACAGCCTTTACTTGAGCAGACATGTCCTGCATCTGCTCGCCCGTCATCGCCAAACAGTGATGAGACATCTGAACACGCAGGAAAAGGACCTAAAATACTTACGAATGATGAAATCTTTGACCTGATCACAACTAGAGTAAAATAATTCCAAAGGTGAAGGGAATAATTTTTGTTTAATTGTGGCAAGGTACACAATGAGGGCCAACTGTGAGTGAGAGTCATGCGCGCTATCCAGTCAGCCAAAGAAATATCCATGTGGCCAAGCAGCCAGGGCATATCATCAAACGGAGCCATAGTGATAGGACCTCCACACTGTCACAAAATCAAACTGATAATCACCACAAGAGAGAATTAGCCTCAGAGTTGGGAGCTGTTGCTTCACTGACACTAGCAGCTTCCCAAATACACTCAACCTTGATGAAAAAACAGATATCCCTTCCTCAAGTTCTGACAAATCTGTGCATAACGCAGAACCTGACTCACACAGGGAGATAGGTCCTGCTGAGCATCCACAACACTTCTTTGAAAAAGTTAATGAGTCTGATGAGGAAAGCGAAGAAGAATGACAAGTTATCCCTGTCAGCATTTTAGAACTCCGATGTCAATCGTTGCGCAACGGAAAAGGTAAAGCATGAGTCCAAATGGTGCTACCAATGTAGTTGTTTTTTTTAAATATAATTACGTAGGCAAAATAAAATAAAATACATAAGATGATAAGAAATTAGATTTGCTCAAAAAACTTTAGAAGTACATGCATCTGGAAGCAGTTTCTGTCTAAAAATTCAGCTTCACACATCTATTTGTTTTTTGTGATTTTTAAACTGCAGCTCTGAGAGCCTCAATTAGAGGAAGTAGCTCTTGTACAACAAAAAGAACTCAACCTTCTGACATGCAGAAGTAAGACAAATACCAAGACGACATTCCACTATCTAAAAAATGTTCTTCTGGTCTTAAGTGACAGATATTTTACCTTGCTTAAAAGTGCTTTTAACTTGACTAAATCTTAAACAGCGACAGGCTGGCTCACACCAACCCTAAACTGGAACTTTTGGTTCCTCTTTTACCATACGCAGCTTAAACAGGAACTGATTAGTACTCCTTGTCATACAACAATCTGCGCCACTCAGAGAGACACAAGTTAGCGCCGGAGAGAGGTCCCTCAAGGGGATCCTCCCGCACAGTGCGGCCGCCCATTACCTGCCGGGTTGAATCCCCCGGGCAGACTGTGCGGACCCCACCCGTTTATCTCTTAAACGTTTCTCGCCCTCTTCAACTCTGTCCTCTCAGTTCTGTCTATTTTTCCTTAAGATAGTTGTCGACTATCGGTCTCGTGCCGGTATTTAGCCTTAGATGGAGTTTACCACCCACTTTGGGCTGCATTCTCAAACAACCCGACTCCGAGAAGACCCCGGCATGACGGGGGCCGTTACCGGCCCTACACCGTCCACGGGTCAGGAGGACTCAGACAGAGTGTTGGTAGCCAGGTCTCCTAGTAGCTAGGAGACAGGTTAATGTTAGTAGCTATGCTGCTTTAGGCTAGGCTGTTGGAGGACATTATTAGGGTCTGTTCCTACTTTCTCTCCTACTTCTCCCCAACTGCATGATGTGCTGTCAATTCAAGCACTAACCTGTTTTCTATTATAGTAGGTGCTCCGGATTAGCCCTGCTTGACGACCCTGACTAAGATGGCATTGCAGTGACGGAAAATTCTCCACGTCCTGCAACAAACTTGTGCATCAGTTCTATTGCTCTTTCTGTGTCTCTGTTATGTATTCTCCAAGCCACAGACGGTCGCGGCAGATAACCGCTTGTGCTGAGCCTGGTTCTGCCGGAGGTTTCTTCCTGTTAAAAGGGAGTTTTTCCTTCCCACTGTCGCTGCATGCTTGCTCAGTATGAGGGATTGCTGAGAATTCACGACGCAATCTTCTGTGGTTCTGTAATTTCTACACTAAACATTGTATTGTAATAACTCTTTTTGTAAAGTGCCTTGAGATGACATCTGTTGTGAAATGGCGCTATATAAATAAACTGAATTGAATTGAATTGAAATGTGGCTGAATGGAGGAGCATTCTTAAATAAATCTGACATATATGAAATATCCAATGAACCTATACTATCCAGATCTTTGTTCAGAGCAACATTTATTTCAATCTATTGGCCCTTTGATGGCCAATGGCTCGACAGGGGGTATGATGGAATTTTTTTTTGTAAAGCCTGTCTTGTCTGAACATGAGGCTTAATAGTCCTGCATCAGTTAGTAGAACAACTATAGATAAATCTGAAAAACCATTGTGCTCAATGGAACTATTAAAAGCAAGGAGAAGCGTAAGACATGTCAAATGCAAATTTACTGCCTTCTGGTTCTTTTCCCCAACAGGACCAGACTGAACAGGCTTGGGTGTTAAAGAGGGAAAATTGGTCCAGTCCAAGTACTCCTGACAATTCCAACAGCTGCATCCACCCAAGCCACTGTACGCTCTGGAAAGCTTTAGACACCTAAGAGGGGGTAGTGGGTCAAGCCTGACTACAAAGGGGTTGCGCCTTCTAGTGGTTTCATCTCAACCGTCAGTGAAGAAACCAACAGTCCCTGTTCGCATTAGAAGGTGCTCTAGGGTTTCCATTGCTGAGCAGCAATGAGGCTCTCACTTAAAGAGTGGCTCTTCCGCTGTGTTGTGCCCTTAGCGTGGTGCTCACTGACCTTTTAGCTCCTCCAAGTGGACAAATCTGATTCTACAACCAAAGAATCTAAGCCAGAGGTTTTAGAAAACACAAGTAGTGATGAAACTCTCCAGAGCCCAACGTTGTCATTAGAAACAACGGTGGAAGACCAGGAAGAACTGAGTGAAGATGTTGAACATGGTATTATCCTGTCTCTTCCACAACACTTGTCTTCAATACAGTCACAAATTCTTTCTTCTAAGGATCAGACCTGTGACTTTGAAAAATATCCTGATTCAGATCACACAGTGTTCATTACCTTAAATCACTTAAGAAATCATCATGAGAAACGAGTGAAAAGAGAATATGACCCTTTCCGAGAACCTGATCCCATCAGGGGAACAGACGTTTCTAACGCTGTGTCCACGCTGAACGCGATAGGAGCAACTAGAAAGCGCGACACACGCCTAGCAGTTCGCGTGCACATTTGCACCGTGAAGCGTGTACAACATGAACTGGTCGCGCTTCAAATATGGTATTTTCACGTGCGAACTGGCCTTCAGCGGAGCAGTAAACCTGAAGCTCTAGTCGCTCCTATCGCGTTTGGTCTGGACACACCGTAAAGAATTCAAGCACTGGAACGTCAGAAAGAGAACAGCGTTAACCCTGGTGGACTACAGACTGAAGAGCTTCGTGAACATTTCCATTGATGTCAACACTGCCCAAAATGACCAACTCCATGCAATGAGACTGCTGATTCTCCAGAACAGGATTTTTGTGGACATGCTCACCATTGAGAAAGGAGGAGTCTGCACCATGGTGGGTACTTCCTGCTGCACCTATATCCAAGGAGACAAAGATACACACACGCTGATGACTACAAGCCTACACAATGGGACTTTGCAGCGTGACTGGCCAGTGAAGATTCTAACTCCTGTGATTCTTTTCTGTGTATTTACCAGTTGTATGATTCCATGTTTCAAATATATGGTAAACCAGATGTTTGTTGACACCATGTTCCAATAATCAACTGAAGATGGGTCAACTATTCCATGCTGAAGATCGTGAAAAACATCCTGAGTCTGACCTGTAAAACGGCTTTGAAATGCCTTTCTAATCACTGTGTTAATACATGCATATAGCACAACATTAATGAGGCAATTATTGAGAACGTAAGCAAGAAGTAGTCGATGTTCTAAGTTGAATTCTCCCTTACATATTAAATGTTAAACAGGAGGGAAATGATAAGATTTTTATGCTTATAGTTAGCATTTAATATGTTCTATAGTCCTGATGTACTAATCTAACTGAAGACGTGATAAACTCAACCAAATATGGTAGACGCTGTTCATGTTTTAAACCTGCTATAAACCCATTCACATATAGTTGAGTCTGTTTCTGCTGTAAAATCTACTAAATATGGTAGTCTGGCTCTGATAATGTTGATCTGATATGTTATTTTGATATGTTAATCTTCTTATAACTCCACCTCTTTTTTCTAATAAAATAACTCTGCAAAGGGCAGATCCCTGGAGTTGAGACAAGCTCTGGGCTTGAACACATTACTGTTCTCTCCCCCTTTTGCTAAGGTGCCAAACGCAACCTTCTATGTCTTCCTCATTTGTATGTGTGGGTTAAAATCCCTAACACTTGTATTTTGATAAGTGAAATTATCTGTCCATTATTTTTCTTACTAAGATCTCTTGAAATAAGAATAAATTTTAGGTCTAAATAAAGCTAAAAATAAATGTTTAACACTTGTTCCAAGCAACAAATAAAGACAATTAAATCTCAAAACAAGCTTTAAATGCCTGTTCCAGGCAACAAATCAGGACAATTGAATCTTAAAAATAAGCTTTAACCACCTACTGTAAGATAAAAATGGAGGAAATTCATTCTGATAATAAGCACAAAACACTTACTCTAAGGAATAAATCAAGATAAATTATCTAAAAACCAGCAATTTATAGAATTTTTAAGATATTATTACTTCTTACATTTAGATAATGCATTTGAAAACTAGCATTTTAAGATTATATTTCCTATACAGGGCAAATGAAGATAAAAGTGAAGCAGAGCATAATCAGTGTCAATCTTTATTTGACCACATGCATAGAACAATCACCTGCAGGTAACAGTGATAAAGTCAAACAGCGTGCGCCTTTAAATGTCCAACATATGCTTTTGTTCAAGCACTTTCAACAGCTCAACTTTTGTGTCTAATGAGATACAACTAAATGCTAGTAAGTTTCTATCTAAAAGCCTTGGAGGATCTCTGTGTTGCACTTTTTCTAGAACTGTCCAAAGCATTTGACATTGTGGATCATAACCTGTTACATCATTTGCTTTCTGATATCAGCTTTTTAAATCACGGGTTGCGATAACAGAGTGTTTTCCAAATTTGACCAATATTTTTGAATGGTGACAGGAAATTCTGAGGGCCATAAGTGGTTTCGAAATATTAAATTCACACCCCCACTACTTGGTGCATCCCCAACATTTTCAACTTCAGGCATTGAGTCCATCCATCCATGTCGTGTCACGGGGGCAGCAGCTAAAGGAGAGAAACCCAGACTTCCACTTGGACCAGCTCCTCTGGAGGAATAATAATAATAATACATGTAGCCTATTAATTTGCTCAACATGTGATGGCATGATGTGGTTTCACTTTGTTTGACTTGAATGTTAAAATGAATGAAAATTAAATACTACCGAATATGTCAACATAATTTAAAAATTAGATTGGTAAAAAATATTTTGATCATATTTTTTTGACCCAGTTAGTCACAATGACCCACAACAAAAGATTCTTACGCGATCTGTTATTTGGTTTTCGAACTGGTCACAAGCTATGTGCTAAATTTCATGATTGCCCTTCTTGTTGTTTTCCAGTCACAAAAGACGTGCCTCAGGGCTCTGTATTGGGATATTCACTCTTTGTAATTTACATTAACGACCTGGGGCTGATTACATTTAATTCATCTCTCCATCTTTATGCAGATGACACAAATGGAACCCATATGCTGACAGACTGAATAAGATTGTACAAGTTTGATTACGTAATGTAATATGCATATGGATGATCTCAGTCATTTTGTCAGACAACAGATGAAAGAAGGAGAAGCTGATAGATGAAAAGAAAACTTGCCCAGAGTCACACTGCTGCTCTAATCTGCTGTTAACCTGGATGTGCTGCTAAACTTTATCATTGCAGAACATGCTGACAGTGAGTATAATAGGAAACAGCAAGTGTTGCAGGCTCTATTTTTCTAACTCATTCAATTCATTTCCGCAGTTCACCAGCTGAGGACTAGCCTCAGGGTAGACATTATTGTATTTATACATTTAGGCTGTGGCCAGCGGCTGCACAGAGCTTGATTTATGGACAGTGGCCTACAGAAAAAAAACGGTGCCCTTTTCATTTAGCTCACGTCTGCTGTCTGGTTCAGATTCCACCCTACAGGTTTGTTTGGGTGTCGGGTGAACCGGTAATGGACTGGGAAAACGTCTGCATTAATATATCTTCCCATGAAGCTATTCCACCTCGCTGTCCAATAGCATTTAGCTTGAACCACTGACTCACCAAATGCATTAGTCTCCAGAGAGGAGAGAGCCGCCTCTTGCAGATTTCTCATTTCCAAAAGAGTAGAATCCATTTTGAGCAGTAGTGAGTGGAGACAAACCATAATGCAACGTTTTTAACGCCTAATAGGTAATGTACCATGAGATCATCATAACACACAAACTGTTATGGATAACATTAGCACACAAAAAAACCCGAGCCTAAAATCTTCAACAATGTTTTAATGTGCTTATTTTTGATTATTTAATTAACATTCAATTTATTGAGAGAAATTTTATAAAGTGCTTACTGGATCATAAGGAATTCTTGCTGAGTCTGTTAAATTAGCAAATTCATATGATTACTTTGTTTGGAAACAAAAAAAAAAAAAAACCCATAACAACTATAGAGCTCTGCTGAAGCATTTCATGAGTAAAACAGTTTCTCAGCATGTCTCCTACAGGGCTGTGGTGCTTGGTTAAAGCTCCTGCTGGTCTGGTATCCTGCTCAGCTACAACGTCCTGATGGATGCAGAGCAACTTTCTTTAATATATAAAGTACTCTTATATCAGTGATTTCTGTTCCTTCTGTGTCTCTTCTCTGTCTTCTCAGACCTCCAGACGGTCGTGGTAGATGACCGCTTGTACTGAGCCAGGTTCTTGTTCTGGTGGTTTCCTCCTCTTAAACGGGAGTTTTTCCTCTCCACAGTCGCTACATGCTTGCTTGCTTACTGAGGGATTTCTGGGTTTGGAGTCTGCATCAATGGACACAACCTCACGTCAATGACTCTACCGGGATGTAACTGACTGTAATGTTTGTATAACTGTACTAAAATACATTTTCTTGTTCAGTACCTTTTTAGCTTAGCTTTTAATTGAATATTGTTTGTTAGTATGTTTTATTGCTCTGTATGTTTTATTTGCTTATATTTTAACAGATTTTTATTAGATATGTTATTATATGGTTAACTGTTTTTACTATTATATTTATTACTACGTGTTTTAGCTCTGGTTATTTTACATTTTTAGCTTATTAATTCTTCTTCCAGTGTTTCCTCTGTGGGAGCCTTCTGGCTCGGAGGCGGTGTTTGGCTGCTCTACAGGTAGTGCTCAGGTGGAGGTGGGGGTCTCCACCCTCCCTCCTCTGGGCGCCCTGTGTCGGCGCCCTGGCTGCTGCCGTTGATCTGCTGCTGTCGGGCCAGACGACTCTCCTGATGCCGTTTATCCTCACATACCTGACTCATCTGAGCTCAGCCCAGTGTCTACCTATGGTCTTATGCGTTTTGGGTGGGTGTCTGTGTCTGTTTCGGAAAAGGGTTTGGGAAGGGGGAATAATTGTCATTTTATTTTTACAATTGTGTGTAAGCGATGGCAATGTGGGTTATGTGGGGTCATTTAATCTGTAAAGCACTTTGAGGTGCATTTTTTTGTATGAAAAGTGCTTTATAAATAAAGGTTTATTTGATATTAAAGGAGTGAAGGAGAATATATATAGTTGAGTATGTTAGACACAGAGTGTTATGAAAGAAGGTGATCTGCTGGACTGATTCTTTAAGGAAGCGACTCAAGGGAGGAGAGAAAGAAGTGTGAATATCCATTAGGGGTGTCACGATTCTCCAAATCCTCGATTCGGTTTTCAATCATAGGGTCACGATTCGATTCGCAATTTATTTATTTTACAGTACAGAGCCCTATGTAATTATTAGCCTACTCTGCAATCATTGGTTTTATGCATTAAAGTTTGTACAGTAAATCTTATTTTAAAAGACAAAATCGATGCAGTTTTTTAATATTCTTGTTTGATGTATCACTTCAGGCAGTAATGGTCAAATTGAAATAATTTATTTGAAATAAAGTGTAACAGTCTTGTTCAAATAACAAATTATTAACAGAGGGTGGTTTCCATCTAGTGACTCTTTATAATTACTGCAGAACAACTGACGCAGCATTCCATATAGCAGAGGACCGAGTAAAATGCAGCTAACAGCGGTCCTGTTGTTTACACTGCAAATGTGAACTTAACACGTCAGGAACTCAAAATGTCCTAGTTGGGGATTTAAGAGTAGAAGGAACGACTTTAGTTCTGCTCCTGCTGCTTCATCTGTCCTAGCCATGGTCGAGCTGTAGCTTAGCTAATAGCTACTTGCTAGCATCAGCTAACGTGCTCTGTAGACGTGTGGGGGATGTGATAAAGGAAGTTAAAACGTTACCAGGTGTTGCATGATAACTAGTGACAGTTACTTTTTAGGGAAAATTCCATGTGTGGTTCCTTGTGATGAGACGGTTGTCTGCTAACTGTTGCTACGGAGTCCCAAGAGGGACGCACAGTAAACATAGGAAGAGGAGGTGATCGGGATCGTCTTTTGGATTTCGATGTGCAAGGTTGTAAATTAATTTCGATCGATTTTGATACAAAATCGAGATTGTGACACACCTAATATACATCCATGCTGCTTCTCCTTGAAGAGTTGTAGGTAGGGAAGCACCAATCCCGATACCGTTCTTCTTTGCTGTATGGTATCGGTGAAAGTTAACTGATACCATGAACCAATACTTAAAATGTGTAAATGTGATTTTTTGTTTGGAGGTCATAATATTTAGTTGAAAAAAAAATCACTAAGCAGAGAAGAAATTAAAACCTGTCTTCCAAGTCATTGCATTTTTTTGTGCAGTAGAAGTATCGGTAATGGTATATCGGTATTGTATCAGTTTGAAAAAAGTGATATCGTTGCATCCCTATTTGTCGGTCCCTCTCTCCAGCGGTCATAGGGTGAGAGGTGGCGTCCAGCGTCCATCACAGGGACACACAGGACAAACAAGCACACACACACCTAAGGACAATTTAGAAAAACCAATTAGCCTACAATCATGTTTTTGGACTGTGGGAGGAAACCGGGGTACCCGGAGGGAACCCAAGCATGCATGGGGAGAACAGACAAATTACAGTGCTACAGTGCACTGAGCAGCCCTGTGAAGTTTGAATAAAAACACAAAACTTTATGTTTTTGTAAAAATATTTATGCTCACCAGCTGAAATGAAAAAAAAAAAACACAAAGCAAACAAGATTAAAAAAACCTCCTAAAGGCCTGGGTGTGTCCTGCCATCAAGCCCTCCACCATGTAAACAGTGTGGAGAAGAAGCTGCTGTGTGAATGGCTGTCCTTCCCCCTGATAGACATCTGTACCAACATGTTTAAACATTCTTCATACAGTAAAACACAAACATGGTAAAACGTAAAAACATTTTACAGCCACACGTACGCAAAAAGTTCTTTGGCACAAAACATAAATCATTCAACATGACATGAAACAAACTGTAAACAAAGCAACACTCATTACAAAAATGCAGTTTTATAAATGGACAGCATTAATAGATATAAAAAACAGTAATACTAAAAACTGATTTGGTAGATAACCATCAACTTGTTTCAGTCTGCAAGGCCTCCACACAATGCAGCGTTGTCATGGCAATGTTAGCACGCAAAGGATGGGGGGAGGGGGTAAAAATAAGGTGATTGGAGCGGGGTGGGGGGGTTTGGTTGGGAGGGGGGGGGTTCAGGTGTCAGAAGTGGTGTAAGTCCTGTTTGTTCCTCCGTGTCTACGTCTGTCTCCATATTCACCGGATAAAGTCTCTTTAGTGCAAATAGGCCGTTAGCTGCTGCCTCCTCGCCATGTGGGGGGGTCGAAGGTCATTTACGTGGTGGAAGATGCGAGGCTGTGTTCGGTCTGGCTCCTGGAATCGGTCTAGAAACAAGATTCCAGCATTAGCTACACTGAACTGCTGAGTACAACCCTGGAAATGTTTTGCATACTTTTTCAAACAGAATCAAATCAATATCTACTGAACTGATAGATTTTCCTGTTCTGATCCAGAGATGCAGTTAAAACCAGATATTTACAGACACTTCAGAAAAACAAAAACATGTCTTTATCGCCAAACAGCAAATCAAAGTAATCTTATTGTTTTAGATCAATATGATCAAATGTTAACATATATTTTATATTTCTGAAATATCAGAACAAAGAGAGAATTGTTAGATATTTTTATAACTTTAATCAAAGCCATAAGTTTACATACACTAACTTTGTTGTGTTTAAAAACAAAGAAAACATTGGACAATAAGCTTCTGATAGGTTAATTAAGTCCATATCAGTTGATTGGTGGCACCCAACAATCACTGAGCCTCTTTCTTTTACATCATGGGAAAATGAAGAGAAATCAACCAAGAAATAAGGAGAGGAATTGTGGGCCTCCACCAGTGTGGCTCATCCTTAGGTTCCTGAAGGTGCCACGTTCATCTGTTCAAACAATAATACAGCAGGATAAAAACCTGGAATGTCCAACTATCATAGCACACAGGAAGGAGACGGATTCTGAGTCCCAGAGAGGAAATGTATGGATCAACCCCAGGACAACAGACCTTGTAAAGATACTGGATGAAACTGGTCAGACAGAGTCTCTGTCCCCAGTAAAACCAGTCCTGTACCACCATGAGCTGACAGCTTCCACTGGGAGGAGGAAGACATTACTTCATAACCAAACAGAAACTGAACTGTTCAGGATTAATGATAAATATTATATTTGGACCAAAAAGGGGGACGCTTTGAAGCTTCATAACACCATCCCTATTGTGAAGTATGGGAGAGGCAGCAATATGCTGTGGGACTGCACTTTACAAAAGAGATGACATGATGTGAAAAGAAAATGATGTGGACATATTGAAGACATCAGACAGTAGGGTTAAAGCTTGGCTTCAAACGGATCCTCCAGATGGACGATGACCCCAAGCTGACCTTCAGGTTAGTTACAGAGCGGCTTCAGGACAACAAAGTCAAGGTACTGGAGCGGCCATCATAAAGTCCTGATCTCAGTCCCAGAGGAAATTTCTGGGCAGCACTGAAGACCTCCAAACCTGACCAGTTCCACCAGTTCTGTCAGGAGGAGTGGGCCGAGATCCCAGTAAACTGTTGTAGAAAAGCTGCTGGAAGGAGACCTGAAACGTTTGGTCCAGTGAAACAGTTTCAGGGCAGTTCTACCAGATACTAAGGAGTAATTAAGGAAGTAAGTAAAATAGTATTTATGGAGCACCTTTCAAGGTGTTCTTTAAGAGACCATTTCCTCTCTCAGGCCTGTTTCCACTACTGGAACTTCAGGGTTATTTGATCAGACCATCCTGATGCGTGCGTACATCTACTTTAACGGGCAAACAGGGGCGGGTTCAGCGCCATTTTAGCTACTAATGGAGTTCCTGTATGGGGCATGATGTCGAAAATTACCCAATAGAGTTGCTCAATGGGAGCTGTGGTTAAGTCTTGCTGATTGGTTATAAATGAACAGATGTTGCCAAACAATCAGCTTTGTAAAACTAAGAAAAGCTGCTAGAGAAGGCTTTTATAACAACAGCAAACAGAAACTTCTTATTCCATGTGGACCTCTTGTTATTTCTGCTGCTCTGGGCCCTTTTTGCGCTCATCAGTGACATTAGGCGCTGCTCAAATAGTCCTGATATGCAGATGTCTTTAGCTGATTTCTTAAAGGGCTGGTTTTGTATGGAGACATGGCAGCTGTAAGGAGCAGGCCAACATAAAATCCATTCAGAAAAAAGTCTGTTTAAATTACCCTGAACTTCTGATAGTGGAAACATGCATTTTGTCTTCATTTTTGTGTAAAGAATTGTTAGCAGACCCTGTTCACAGGACATCAGGGACCTGCTAGGGCCATAGATACAGATACCCTCTAATATAGTCCATGAACAGCTCCTCAGGTCAGAAAAATAACTTTTAATTGCATTCTGAAATAAACTGGAAGCCAGTGAAGTTTCAGCAGGATTGGAGCTGCTGGTGAAAATCTGGAGGCCTTGGCCAAATGCCTTGCAGCTGCATTTCAAACAACTTGCAGTCATTCAAGAGGTTTTACTGAGAAAAGATTCTTACAGTAATCCAATCGTGACAAGGAAAAGGCATGACCAATCATTTCACATTCAGAAAGCAAGACTATTGACCTTAATGCGAGTATGTCACAGACAGGATTTTTATGATGAGTTTAGATACCCGCGCCTCTAAAATATAAAAATAGCAGTGGAAGCATGTGGAATAGCTGCTAAATGACGAGCCTTTATATGTGAAATAAAGGACTGAAAGCTGATTAGTTCACAGTAAGAGGAAGTTAGAGGAAGTGTCTTAGTGGGACTATTCTGGAGATAATCCCTGTTCACCTCTCAAGTACAGTTTAAGCTTAGAAATGGCTATAAAATAAGTATGGCTACCTCTACATCAGACGCTATACATATGCATGGCCTGCATATGTATAGCGCTTTACACTACATTCAGTCATCCACACATTCACAGACTGATGATGCTAAGCTACGTTGTAGCCACAGCTGCCCAGGGGCGCAGTGACAGAGGCGAGGCTGCTGGACACTGGTGCCACCAGGCCCTCTGACCACCACCAGTAGGTAACGGGTGAAGGGTCTTGTCCAAGGACACAACAACTGAGACCGTTGGAGCTGGGGCTTGAACCGGCAACCTTCCGATAACAAGGCAAACAACCAACTTGAGCCACAGTCGCCCCAGTACTGTCACTTCCATAAAAATAAAGCAGAATTTAAGACCAACTGAGTCAGAACACAGCAGTCTAGAGCAGAAAATAGGAAACCTTCTCACAGGTCCAAACATGTTGTTTCAGACGTTTCAGGCTTGGTTCAGATGAAACTCCACAGTGTGTTATTGTGGAAGCACTTAAAGACTATTGCATTTGGAGAAGTTTCCTTCCTGACTGGAGACCGTTAGATCCCTCCTCTCCATCACAGTGATTGATGTGTTTAGCACTGACACATGAAACCGGGATTTCTTTCATGAAAAAGAAGCTGGAACAAAGAGTGCTGCTGGAAGACAAACGGTTAAATAATCAGTGTCATGGACAAGAAGTCATGTCTGACTATAGACAGAATGGTACAAAACAGCTTTGTCTGATGTGAGTCCAGAAAGCTTCTGGGCAGCTTCTGATGATGGCTGTTTGATTTCCAGCCCACTCAACAGAACCTTTTTCTGCAGATCATACAGCCTATATAAGCAGCAATTAGAGCCGTATCTCTCTAGCAGATTTACATATCTGCAAACTAAATTATTTGCCCCATCCTCTTTGTTCCTCAAACTCAATCTGAATGGATGAAGAAGTGTTACATATTCTTCAGATAGGTTTGGACTTTAAACCATGCCGTAATATCGCTCTCTCTGGTTGTCCTGCTGGAAGGTGAAGCTCCAGCCCAGTCTCAGGTTTTCTCCAGGACTGTCCTGGATTTAGCTTAATTCTTCTTCCCAACATCTCTGTCTCTGCTGAAACACAATGATCTCCTCTGCATGATGCTGCCACCACCATGTCTTACCCTGGAGGTGTGGTCAGGAGGATCCGTTTTTGCCCCCACGTAATGCTGAACTGGGATCTGAGCAGAACACTTCTGTCCCGACACGTTTTGTGGTAAATGAAAAACAGGTCTTCATGTCATCTTTCATCTTTTTGACTAACATAAAAACATATCTGTGGAGTTCACAGATAAAAGGCTCCACTTGGCCTGTCAGATTAGTGGATCTCCATGTCCTGGTAGGTCTGTAGCTGTAGCTGATTGAACTGAGCTCTGGCCGATGATCAGAGCTTGGAAAATTAGTTTTAGATCCTAACCCTGCTTTAGATTTCTCCACCACTTTCTCCCTGACCTTTCATCTTCTTCCTTGGCCTCATTTTTTTGTAGAAGGTTTTGAAAAAGCATGTATCCATCATCTTCCAGAATAAAATGATGCATTACTTTGGACTGACCATGATACCAATTCAAATGAAACAGATTTAAATGTAAATAGATTGGGAATAGTTATGCAAGGCACATTATACTGTGTACATAAATAGTAGGCAAGTCTTATTTTTCACTTATTTTTTGTTATTAATCACCAACTACAGTGGTTTAGGTTGATCCGGAATGTTAATAAACCTCAAACACTAATGTTTGAGAATTAAAGTGACACAATTGCTTTCTAGGGAGAATTTCTAAATGTGCACAAATACTGTGCTGAATTATTACACAACTAGATAAAAGACACATTTTTTCCATCCCATTTTATAATTTTTCACAAATTCTCAGTCGGTTCAGTTCAGGTGAGGAAGGGGTTCATGTCACCCGTCTTTCATCTTCAGCGCCATTACTGGCTAGTCGTACGGAGGAGTTCTTAAGCCTAGTGAGTGGGGGTGCACAGACACAGCATCATCCATCAGTGGAAGTGCTCGGCAGAAGACCCGCCTCATTATTTAAACGTCGGTAAAAGTTATAGAGAGCACAAACCTGTGATTGTCAGCATGCCACTTCCTTTAAATTCATCAACAGCACCCGTATTTTCAAAGAAAAAAAAAGGGTGCCGAAGAAATCTAGCGGCAGTCATGGAGCAGATTGAAGAACGTACTGAAGGAGTAAAAAAATTAGCAGCAGACTTAATTCACGGAAAGAACTTCCAGGAAAAGTGGGTTTGGATGTGGCTGCCCCCTGTTGTCCCAATGAAAAGAAAATGTCTGAAAGCAAAAAACTGTCAAAAAAACTGAGCTACTCACCCTATCTCTAAGAGAGAGACCAGCCACCCTACTGAGGAAACTCATCAGAGGAAACTCATCACTGATCACCACCCAGAGTTCAATACCATAGATGAGGGTACAAGCGTAGATCGACTGTCCTTAATGACCAAGACGTACAAAGTAGGCCTTACTGTTCTACCACTGCTTGAAGGAAGGGACTTCTAAAAACTGGCAGTAGATTTGAGAGTTGATTTTAAGGCTATCGTCAACCCAAAAAGGTCCAACCAGCTCATCTTTAAAATACCAGACCATACCAGTACCGAACCTCTAGCTTTTTGCCGCCCAACTCTAGTGCAGCTCTGTTCCACACATGGGCTTGTTCATATGGTTCATCAAGAGTCACTCATTTCTCAATCTCTCTTCATATATCTCTTGGCCCAGTCTAGAAACTTCCACTGATGTCTTGTTGGGTTTCAACCAGCTTTACCCCTGCTATGTGTCTGAACATCTTGTACTTCTATGTACTTTAGGTACGTTGCAATATTGGAATATGACATAACTGGCAGACAACAGGTTCTTGGTAGATTCACACTTGATCGTTCTCTGACACTGTGTTCACACCGAACGCGTTTGAAGTGTCATGGGTGTTATTACATGTAAAGTCAATGTAGAAGTGCGCTGACACACGTCATGGGGTCCCGCGTCACGTCAGAAGCACATTTCTGTCGCCAAAACTCTTTTCTGCCTGATTTGCGCATCAGATTAGCGTGAATGAGGCGTCTGATGTGGATCCCAAAATCTGCGCATCATTTTATGTGGTGCATTCATGCGTGACCAGAGTTTTTGCGTCTGCCCCTGAAGTTGATAAATCCGAACTTCAGTGTGAATTCATGCTGCGTCGACCAATCAGGAGCCTGGTGACATGGTTTCAGTGATGCTGTGACTGACATGGAGTCACAGCATCAGCAGGACGTGGAGGAAATACTGATAGACACTGTGGCTATTCTATTCTGAAAGCTAATTATTGTGGTATGATGAGGAATACTTGTAGTGTGTTGTGTACAAAATACGGTCTACAACATAAACAGTCCTCATTAAGTACGGGCCTGTGTCTCTCACACACCGTTTTTCTCCAGATCTACAGTTTTCTGCAGTTAATAGAACAGTCAATGACTGAACACACCCTCCCAGCCTGTTTGCCAAAGAGGAAAAGGGACACTTATCACTGCTTATATTCAAATGACCGATTCACACTCAGGACCTGGGTGGTGACTGGGAGCTGTCACTGCAGTAATAGCAGCAGCAGTAATGCTCGCCCACTCGGTCTATACTTAAAACAATTAAGCTTTCTAGTTCATCAAACCTTGGAGTTAACAAATAGGCATAAAAATTAGGTAATGGTTGAGATACTCGCCTAATTGTGCACACAGTGTAGTTGTGGAGCAGGGAAGACAGAGAAAGTAAAGTATTAGATTGTATTGGTTCTCCTACCTCAGAACTTTGAGAGGGGGGACAGCTGACACTTTCCCTATGGGTTGTGGTCCACGTGCTGGAGGCATCATGACCAGCAGGCCTGGGGCCTTGGAGCCGGAGGACCGGGTTGGACTCACTGCGGTGGAGGCTTCTCTGGCTGGACTGAGGGGTAGAGGCCTCTGTGGAGGGAACGGGGACGGTCTGGACTGCTGCTCAAACACCCGCTACAAGACAGCAAACAGACATGGTTGGTTAAGTGAAGATTCCCATCTGATCAGCAGATATTAAGCTGGTTTTCCAATGTCTAAAAAAGTGTTAAAGAGAAAAAGGAAAGACACTGAAAAAAACTCTAAATAAACTAACTTAAGCCATATGCTAATATGATGCTAATAATGGCCCAAACAAACCCAAAATCCTGACATATGGCGAGAGATTCATTACCCTCCACTCTGTCAGCCCTGGGCCAAAGATAGGGCCTACATTATTAGACAGGAGCATGCTCCATAAATTTAATATTCACAATGACTCCATCATTACCAAACATTAAGTAACCTTATTCTTTATAATATTGCTCAAAATACAACAAAATTATAAAACTGGATCTAAATTAGAGGTCAGTTTCAGGATAAATGCATAAAGCAAATAAGTTCTAGTTATTATTCACACAAGATCTCTGCACTACATCTGAAGCGATGAAGGTCATTCAAAAATGCCCAAATGTTTCCCTTAGAGATTGTTTAACATTACCTGGTGGAGGCCTGCCTGTACCCTCTAAAAAAAAGTAACATCCATCCATCCATTATCCTCCGCTTACCCAGGGTTGTATCGGGGGGGGCGGCAGCTTAAGAAAAGAGACCCAGACTTCCCTACGCCAGCTACTTGGGGAGCTCCTCGGGAGGCACTTCCAGGCCAGCCAAGAGACATAGTACCTCCAGTGTGTCCTGGGTCTTCCTCTGGGTCTCCTCCGCCCAGAACATCTTACCAGGGAGGCGTCCATCTTGACCAGATGCCTGAGCCACTTAACCTGGCTTCTCTCAATGTGGAGGAACAGCAGCTCTACTCTGATCCCCTCCTGGATGACTGAGCTACTCACCCTATCTCTAAGAGAGAGACCAGCCACCCTACTGAGGAAACTCATCGGAGGAAACTCATCACTGATCACCACCCAGAGTTCAATACCATAGATGAGGGTACAAGCGTAGATCGACTGGTAAAGAGAGAGCTTCGCCTTTCGACTCAGCTGTCTCTTCACCACGACAGACCGGTACAGCGCCTGCATAACTGCATAACACTGCTGGTGTCCACCAGCGGGTTTGAAGGTTGCTGCCGCGACAGGCACCAATCACCTTGTGGCTACAGCTACGGTCAGCCGCCTTAACAATGGAGGCACAGAAAATGTCCCACTCGGACTCAATGTCCCCCGCCTCCCCCGGGACGTGTTCGAAGTTTCGCCAGAGGTGAGAGTTCAAACTCCTTCTGACAGGAGTATTTGCCAGACGTTCCCAGCAGACCCTCACAACACGTTTGGGCCTGCCAGGACGATCCGGCGTCCTGCCCCACCATCAGAGCCGACTCACCACCAGGTAGTGGTCGGTGGATAGCTCCGCCCCTCTCTTCACCAGAGTATTCAAAACATGCAGTTGCAGATCAGATGACACAACAACCAAGTCAATCCTCAAACTGCAGCTCAGGGTGTCCTGGTACCAAATGCACACATGGTGTATGTTATGGACATCTATGATGAGCATAGTCCAATAACGAAACACAGCTCAGATTCAGATCGATGGGGTTATTCTGTCCAACCACACCTCTCCATGTCTCACGCCCAAATGAGCGTTGACGTCCCCCGTTGACAGTGAGGGAGTCTCCAGAAGGAGCGCTATCAAGTACCCCTTTTCAAGGTTAAATGTTACAAAAAAAACATTAAGCGATAAAAAATCATTTAGATACATACAATGATCTGGCTGCCATCGGTCACATGATAACAATTAACCAATGCTCATCCTTGACAAGCCACTGCCTCCATTTCCTGAGCTGCTTTGCAAGTGAGGCTGCTTGATAAGTAGGGTGTACATGATAATATAGGAATAGATTACTATATACAGTAGAGCTGGGTATCATTTCAGATTTTAAGAATAGCTTTGATTCCAATTCTCAAGAGTTAGAATATTTATTATTTATCGCAATCCAATCTGTTCCAGTTCAATACTGATATGGGTCAGTGCTATTCAGAAGGTTTGTTTGAGCTGTAACCTGAATTACATGACTGTTTTTCAATGATACAACACTAGGTGGGGATATAGTTCACAGAGGGAAACGTTACTAACTGTTTCACACCTAAAATTTAAAATGCCATTCTGGCCTTTTTCCTTATATCTTAGCTGCAAAAGGGGGAAAAATGTTCAGATACATTTTCAGATATCCGAACTGATTTTTAGGAATTTTTATAAGAATCAATTCAGAATCGATTTTCTTTAACACAACATTGATATGCTAATTATTAAGTTGTCATGTGGCAACTGATGAAATGAAATGAGCCTGCTGTGTGTGCACTGTGCAACCTTGTCACATAACATTACCTGTCCTTTTACAAGCATGGCCACAGATATTTGTCGTGGTAGAGAGGGGCTCAGAACTGGGCCCTCTATCAAATTACAGCCAAGCAGATTTTTTTCAAAGTAGATATTTTTGTGAAGGAAATATAGTCCTAATTTTGAAGTTACATAAAATCATGTTTATCTTCGTTGCAGGAAGGATTTCAATGGTTTGGCCGCAGAGAAAAGGTCTGACTTTCAGTTGTGTTAGGCTACTCCTTCGTCGTACCTACAAACAGCTCAGTCTGCTACAGGCTGGGAGAAAAAATAGTTTCTGTTCTGGGTCAGGCAGCCTCCATCACCTTAATTTGTTTTTTATTATTCTCTATGGTAAACTATGAGTTATGTCGTTGTAAGGTTCTTTAAAGTTTTGCTCCATTTGCTCCTTTTTAACTTTGAGCACCTGCTTCTCTATAGGTCTCTTCACGGCTCTGTCCAAGACGCAGAGGCTCTGGATGTTGTTGGACTGTCACGGTTGACACGTCTCTTTAATGTTGCATGGAGGACAGGGACAACTGTGGAATAGCAGACCCTGGAGGAGGTCCAAAATATTAAAGAAATGGGGCCAGAGAGTGCATGCCAGGTATCCAGGGAACAGAATCTGTCAGCCTCTAGGGGTGAAGAAAAGGCGTTGAGTGAAGGAGCAGTGTGGCTCTGCTCCTCGCTGTGAGAAAATTCAATTCAATCCACGTTATTTCTATAGTGCAAATTCACACAACGTCATCTCAAAGCTCTTTACAAGAAAATTCATTTTGATTCAATTTGTGACCTAATGTGATCTTTGCGTCAATAAACTCTGCAAAGACTCCCTTTTAACCACAAACTTCATTCTAGACTGTTTTCTTTATTACACATTGGATCAAAGCAATTTTCTCTCTTAGTCCAAAGAGAAAATTCCCATTACTACCATACATCCGTTATCTTTTTGTTCTGTTGGATTAAAATAACATAAGGGGTTAACTCATGTCACAGCCCTAGACATTGACCTATCTTCCCATGGTCCATTCTAAGGCTTTTGAAGACTTTGATGTTGCACAACATTCAGCAAAAGCTTTAAGATATACAGAGTCCACATACAGCTCAGTGAAGAGGAAGTAAAGGGTCTTACCAGCGGGGAGCGTGTTGGGTTAAGGGGGAGGGGTTTCTTAGGAGGGCTGAGTCTCTGCGGGGTTGGAGGGGATTTGGGTGGGACTGTTGGGACCCTGCCAACTGGAAGAGGTGGTCTGACCACCTTGAGGTCACGAGGAGCACCCTGAGGAGACTGGGCAGGTCTAAGAGGGCGAACAATGTTGACTGGTTGGGTGCTGTTTGGCACGGGTCCTGGTGTTAGCGGTAGGACCTCTTTTCTGGAGTGAGGAAGCTGGGATCAGATAATAAAAAACAAAAACATTAATCTAAATCTGCTTTAAAACATACACAGTTTTAACAAGGTCTCTTTAATAAATCCACAAGGATCTGTATTTGCAAAAAGTCTACATCTGAGAAGTTGGATAGGTTTCGTGACCTTAATGCAATATTCAGCAGGTTAGTGATGCAGACTAGAATCAGAAGTAGAATCAGAAGATTGGACTACACCAGCCCTGATCAGAGACCTGCCTGTTAGGGTCTAAAAGTTCGATCTACAGTATGTCTGATCTATTAGTCTGTTAAATGCATCACATCCAAAGAACACATCGGTCAGCGCGTCCAGGCAGCAGGGCAGCTAGATTACATGCAAAGTCTTTGCTACCTACGTAGCATGTGTGCTTCAAGCTGCCACACAGCAAGTCGCCCGCGTCGGCGCAGCGGGCATCGTTGCGTCCACGCAGCAGCTACATGAAGGTGGGAAAACTGAACTTTTTACAGAGACAGAAAGAGATTGGACCTTATTTGAAGGAAGATATTGGTGGATATGAGTGGCTGGTAAGCAGTTAAATAATTTCTTTTAACATTCTTGTTAGCTTGGTAGCTAATGCTACCAAAAACTCGGTTAGGGCAACTGCGATACTAAATACGCACTACTTATTTCCCATCGAGCATTTAGACGAAATCTGCCAAAAAAAAGTGGTGAAAGATGTAAAAACTAGCAACAGAGAAATCCCGCCCAAGCGCTGATGTACCGACGTGACACGCTGAAGCGCCGACACGGACTACAAAGTTTGCAAGCAGCTGTGTTTTAATTTAAAGCATCAACTGTCTTTAGTTATTTTCAGAATCAGTGAGATACTTAAAAGTAAAATCGGGAAGCTTCCAGAAAGGAAAGTAGTAATAATCGATTGAGACAGAAACATGGGGGCCCCATCTTGTCGTCATGTTTGTTGTGATGTAATCTCATTTGACCAATCACAGTCACAGAAACAGTATGCTTTCCTTCTATACCCTCGTGGATAATAGCTGCCAGCTCTGACTGCCTGTTTATGGAATAATCGGTCGTTTTGAGATCAATATTATCTATCAACCGTTTGATATGCTAGGTGACTTTGTGTTGTATGTCTCACATAAACACTGTTTGCCCTCATTTTCAACACGTTAAACTTTAACGGAAAGTTTCTTCTGCTTGTTTGCTAAACTCAGAATTTAAAGCACTCATAATATCAAAATCTTAACAGTAAAAAGACATAAAAATATAAATCCTACTTAAGATTTGAGTTTGCCCGGTTCAAATTATAATGTGATTCTAACTGAACAACAGTAAGCTAAAAAGTTTGTTTTCCGGTCACACTGTGTGCACCTTGCTTGAAGAGTGCTGCATGGAATGATTTTTTTATTCTGCTGAATGTATGACCATCACTGCCTCTCCTGCTTTCCCTCTCCTTCAATCCCAGCTTCTCTCATCTCCCCATAGGTTTATCGGTCAGCTTAAAAAATAAAAAATGAATACATTCTCTAAAATCCATGATTTGAATCACAATGTTTATACTGAGACAGCAAATGATGACTGCAGAATATCAAAACCAAATAATATCACATTGAATTTGAACAAAAGTTTATAAGTAAGTGAAAAAACTGAGGCACATTAGAAACACAAATGGACTTGATGTTGTCTACATTAATACATACCAGGGTCGGTTTTACTCATCATCTGCAGTTTGTTTCTAGCCCAGTTTTAAGTTTTGTTTAATACAATAGACCATTTTGCTCCGGCATTAACAGGAACTTCAGTTTGTACGCTACATTTGCACTAGCTGATAAAGGCGCTTTTTCGTTTAAAGTGCTGTATTTTAACTTTTATTTTCATCTCAGACTACACCAGAAAACTAGTTTAGATGTTAAAAAAGACCCCCCCTACAGGATTTTATTTGTCACCTTTTTTAAAACTTCTAAGTTTGCAGGTTTGAGTTTCCTTCTTCTGTTTTTTACGTTTTTCTGCCCTGCAGTACTTTTCTTTTCTCTCTCCTTGCCACTGACCCTTCCAATAAAAGAATGAAGAAAACGGGAATAAAAGCCTGATAATATAATGGAGAGAAGTGCTGAGGGTGTGGGAGGAGGCATACTCTAAGTGGTCATAAAATAAAACAAGCAGCTGAATAATGAACCTTTTTAAAAACGAAGGTCAGTTTCATAGACAGTTTATATTCATCAAACCACAACCCACAACAATTTTTTCCACCTTTCTCCAGTTTCTGCCATAGGAACACTCCACTCACCCCCTTGTGGCCACCGGCTTTGTTGATTGGACCAACAACCTTCAGGTGAAAGGCAGGATTCAGGTGGCCATTTTTCTCCTTGTCCACTGAAGCCTCTGTCCTGAAACAGGGAAATAAGAACAGGTAGAAATTAGCCTGGGCCTGGTGCCTAAGACCTGTCTCAGTTGGACATGTTACTTTACTTCAAGGGACAGGGCATAAGAGAAAGGAGGGGACACCACATGGATGAATCCGTTAGAATCAACCAAATGTTTTCACCTCAGCAACTGTTCAGCCAATAGCTGGTCAGCGTGCAAAATCCACCTCTGGAAACTGAGACTGTTCATTTTCACCCACATATCAGAGAATGCACTTTTTATATGATGTACAGTGCTCACAGATTTATTCTGGGGTTTTTCAGTTAGACATAAATATTTTAGATCATCAAAGACATTTTAATAGCAAACAAGATAATCTGATAAGAATAAAACAAATTAGACAAAGATTGTCCAAAACAAGTAGTGACAGTCTGGCTAATTTATTCATGCAGTTCCGTATGCTGTGGTCTTAAACATATAGGAAGGTGTTACTCTTTTCAAATATGCCTACAGAGCATAGTAGCTGAACTGTAAATGAACCCAGAGAATTTGTTATGGAGCAAAAACTATAAACTCTGAGGGTTCTTATTACAGCTGCTGCTCTCTAAGACTCATTAAACCAGAGAAGGAAACCAACCCATATCTCTCTCTCACTTCTCCTTGATCTGTCCCCTATTAGCAGCAGTTACTGCAAAATGTCCAGCATCCTCAGCGTTTTGCTTATCCCCTCCTTTATTTGGGTGGTCAGCACCTTTAAATTGCGCTGCATCATCTCAGGACAGATTCCTGTTCTATAAATCACTGTCAATGCCAGGAATATTCTCAGAGGCACATGTTCAGCCACAGCTTTGATGACTCTCTGGGTGATGATAAATGTGGCACGACTCATAAAAGGCTCAAGGCTTTATGGAGACATGGATTTGGTTTTGTTCTGTTAGAGATGAGCTGTGCCACTGAGTGCTGCTCTGATAAACCCGTTCTGACGCATGCACCAACCTGCTGCAAACGGAAGAAGACACAAACATGTGTGCCTATGTAAAGTTTTGTTCTTCGCATAATTTCAGTTTTGCCATTATTTCTCATTTCTGTGCATAGTGAAAATGAAACAAACCAAGCCTGAATAGTAAATCCTCACTAGCTAAACAACCGCCTTGTTATAGATGAGTGAGAAGGAATGAGTGCAAGACCTTTGGACAGATTACTGGCACTCTTAGGACGGTAAACCTCATCCACAGTGAGCACATTTACTCCAGACACCTTCACTGTTCCACCTGCCTTCCTCTCATTCATACACATGGATTCTTTTTTTTTTTTTTTTTTTTTTTTTTTTTTTTTTTTTTTTTTTTTTTTTTTTTTTTTTAACGTGTCCTGTCTAGCAGTATGCTACTCAGAATTGGTGTCTGAGTACCAAGTACAAGCCCAACAGTTTTACTTTCCCAAGCAGAGTATTACAGCTTCGCTGTAGTACGCCACTTGATGTATATGTATGAAAAATCTTTATTAGTGATTACTGTGGGTTCAATTTCCTGACGTCATGGACATTAAACTGAGACAAGAAGGGAGAAAGGAAGAAGGTGAAGAAAAGAAACCGGACCAACAGAGGGGCGAACCGATGACACACGACAGGGAGGCAAATAAAGAACACAAGAAAACATCCCAGTCCTCCACCTCTGCCGGACGGCAGAGAAACAGTAATACAAAACAAAAACAACAAAGTGTACAGAACCAAACCAATAGTTCGGATCTGGTAGAATAAACAAAGAATTACACATTCACTACACACAAGCATTGATTAATGAACATAATACAAATGTTTCTGGTAAGCTCCTGTGAACAACTAACTAATGATGATAACCTCAGCTTAAGATATGTCCGTCCTCACCTATGTCCCCACACCTATGTGTGTGCGAGCATGCAGGTCGGAATAAGGTTTCCCCATGCAAGTGATTGATAGCTGGTGTAAGGAACCGTCAATCCGTCCTACAGGAATCGGCACAGACATGGAGGAGGCAAGAGATGTATGCATCCAGCGTCCCACAGAGTACAGAGTCCACAGGCGGATCAGCGCAGGGTCGATCACCCGCCAAGAGAGGAACAGATGGAAGCCCCAGGGGAGCACCCACCAGCCGCAATGCTGGGGCCCGAGAGATCGCAGTGACGAGCCCAAGGGCTCCGCCGGTAACCGGCTACGCCAGGGCGGGCCCGGATCAGGAACCGGAGGCCACGGGGACCAGGGGCACCCCGCCCCCCAGCGGGGCCCCAACCAGGGACCAGCCGACAAGGGCCCCCCGCCGCCGCCGCAGGCAAGGAGGACCCGCAGCCAACCGACGGACAACACACGCCGCCGCCACCCCGGACCAATACCCACCGCCAACAACCCGGCCCGTTTCCACACATCCACACGCCAGGGAGCCACAGCAAGAGCCGCAGCGGATGTACGCCCTCCCCAGGCCACGCCCAGCCGGCACCTGGACATCCAGATCTTCCAGCTCCAGGGTCCAGATCCCGCCCCACGTGGGGCGCCAAGATCAGGGGCCCAGCCAATGCCGGACAGCCCCACCAGGTGAACAGACCAGCCAGCTGAAGTCCTGGAACCGGCAGGAGGATTGGGCGCCAGGCACGGTCCCCACCGATCCACCGGACGGCACCAACCTATTCTACAAACCCGGCACCCCCATAAGAGGTGCCCCAGTCAATCCAAGGAGGACATCGGCCCGAAAAAGCGGCCGCCCGACACACCGGACCACCCAGGACCCGCCCGACATGCACCAGGACCGAGCCGGGCCGCAACCGGGACCCCCAGCCCCAGGCATCGAGAGTCATCATCAACCAGCGGGCAGGAGCAACCATCACCGACGGGGAGTGACGGGGAGGGAAGAAGATGCATCAGGCCAGAGAGCAGCCAAACACCCAACCTGACAGGTAGACATAGACAGACAGAGACACTCATACGTACCCTCCCTTTCTTGTGTACACATTCTTACAAATACAGGACATACGAAAAAAGGACGCTATACCCTCATTCATACCCCCCATACGTACACTATACTCCATACTCCCAGGCCCAGGGACAGACACCCCAGTAGAGAACCCTGCCCCCGCACCCAGGAGACAGACCCCTTTGCCCACCAGGACGGGGACAAGTAGACCGCCAAGGCCCCACACCGGCAAGAGCAGCCCACCAGCCCAGGACCCCGACCAGACGGCGTGATGTTCTATCCGGGCTCCGACCCCTGATGGTCCAACGAACAGGGGTGTGGAAAGACCCCCCAGCCTCTCTCCCCCAGCTCAATGTGGTGTTGTTGCGTGTTGTTCTAATGTGCACTTAAAACAGAGGGGGGGGGACATGTGAATACTGCCGGGTACCCCCATCTCCCCCCCCGGGCCCTCAGTGTCTAGATGCGTTTAACCAGTGGGTGCCGGCACCACAGGCGAGGCACATGGATTCTGTCTAACTTCTACTTTCAGCATACCTCCACCTCTCCAGGTATTCTTCAATCTGCTCTGAACTATCAATGCAGATCACCATGTCCTCTAAAAAATCCCATTCCTTTGTGTTCAGTATATTACTTTATTCTTGAGTTCAACTATTTGTGCATTTTGATTTATTTCTCTTAGATCTGGTTTCTTGGTTTGTTGTTCCTTTTAAGTCTTAGGTTAGCTGCCTTTGTGTTAATTAGTCTCTCTCTCTCTGCTACAGCTGTTTTGAATTTTTATTGTTTGTTACCTGATGCTTCTGTTTCATTGCCTATTACTCTGTCCACACTATGTTCTGATCTGTAAGTTCTCTATTTTCATTCATTCATTCATCATGGCCATTCTTGGGGCCTGTTCCATGAAGGTAGCTGAACAAATTCGGGGTTACAGGATTGGTTTTGAGTCGACAAAACCAAACCGATGCAATCAGGCTTTATTGGTACCATGACGCAGTTCATCAACTTTCTCTGTCAACTCAGGCTTTGATCCTTAAGCTATGATTAATCCACACGCGTGTGCACATAAAAGAGTGACGTCGACACTGAACAACCAATCGCGTTCGATATGGATAGAGCTATATACTTTTCAGCGGAGGAGCAAGAGATAATTCTTCAGAAATATGAAGAATATAGAAGTATTTTTCAAACACGCAGTAACACTGTATCTGCTGCCAAAGCAAGAGAACAATCTTGGAGGAAGATTGCGTTAATGTGTAGGTTAAACAATTAATGTACATTAATGTATATTTATATTAAAAATATATATTTAAAATCATTCTTAACAGGTAGCTACTGCAGACTACTGTATAATAGATTTCTAAGTGTGAAATATGCTTTTTTGAGGAAGAAAAAAATTATGGTGAAATGTTAAATTTGTTCATGTGATGTCACACTATCAAGATATCTTACCGTCAATTGTATAAAAGCCCTCTTTTATGGATATGGTCGATAAATGAACACAATGAAGCTATTTATGTACCCCTGCAGAGCGAGGACCACCTTTCGAATGGTACGACAGATTGTGTTTTTCCCTAGATTCTCTTCATCCCCGACAGCATACAAATATGTACCACTTGCAAAAAACCGCAACGCAATACATACCATTTGCGCTACAGTAAGGGCATGGCTTCGTCGAGTCACATTTGTTATGTGCGGCTCAAGAAGTTCAAAAAGATAAGACATTCCTTCTGCGGAAAATTTGTTTCTTTCATACAAGTAAGCATCAGGAAAGTCAAATGGATTTTGTCTGTCCCTAAAAACTCTTTCTCTACGAAGTGCTCGTCTAACAATTTGCGCGGAGATGTCCACAGGATTTGGGAGAAAAGGTGAAGCCATTGCAACAGAGTACAGAGGCTGGGAATTAGTTACGTCACCTACATGTTTATTTGCTCACAGCTGATTGGTCAAACTTCAGTCTGAGATCTCGAATCCAGAACATAATCTGCCCCGGAGCAGATACCATGGCAACGAACACAGATTAAAGCCGAGCTACTTTCATAGTACCTAAAACCCAGGGTTGGTGGAAACTAACCCTGCATCCGAAACCACTGAATCTTAGCCTCTAAGCACTAACACTAGCAACTAATCCTTAACCTTTCATGGGGTCAACAGTGAGAACACTATGTCTAGTGGTCTAGGGAGCCGTTCGTGAATGTGCCCATTTCCAACAGCTTTTCTATCCGACGTCATTACGCAACGTAAACGCACACGAATGACGCATATCAAAATAAACCTTCGGAAGAGGTTGTTGTACTCTTTTTTTACAGTCTATGACTCACATGCGCGTGTCTTTTTCATTTAAAAAAAAGAGCGTCTTTTCCCCTTTCGGCCGTTATTTTACGTGAGGTGGGCCGGGCGACTTGTGTTGAAGGCGTCTTGTGGCGCAAGGGATTGTGGGATGGCACATAGCTCCTAATCGCCAGTTAGTTAGCATCAGAGGTCCCTATGCTAAAGTGGCTATGATAGTTAGCATACAGCAGGCTAGCTGTGGCTACAACGTAGCTCGCCATCACCAGTGTGTGAATGTACAGAGCGCCTTGGGGTCTATAGGGACTAAGTAAAGTGTTATACAAATACAGGCCATTTACCATTTAGAACTCCAATTCATGTCAGGAAGAATTTAAGAAACAGTACAGATAAAATTGGCCTCGACAGTGCTCAGCTGCTCGGGCCTAAAAAGCAAAGAGACAGTAATGTGTTTTTGTGAAACCTTAACCCTTTTCGCTTTCTTTGGAGGCTTAGTATTCCAGGAAAGATGAAATTGAGACAAAGATGCAGTGATGGAGAGACAGACAGAGGACATGACAGAGGACATGACAGGGGGACGGTACTTTTTCTTCTTGTTTTTGTCTCTCTGTGAAATCCACTTGTGGTAGTATGAAGTCTTGACTCTGTAGCAATAGAAGAGAAGCAGCACTGTAGGAAGGACCACCAGGAAGGCAAACAGCA
Organism: Apricaphanius iberus; assembly: GCA_028564705.1. NCBI lineage: Eukaryota > Metazoa > Chordata > Actinopteri > Cyprinodontiformes > Aphaniidae > Apricaphanius > Apricaphanius iberus. Next base: position 277,893 of record JAPXFQ010002241.1, on the reverse strand, counting down.
GACCCACCACCAAACCCACTTGATCTGTGGACACACAGAGATACACACACACACATTTAAAATCAAGGGGCAAAAACTGCAGTTGTCCCCCTCATCCACTAGGGGCTGGTTCCAGGAGGGAGCAAGTTCCTATTAAATCTCATATTAAAACTGCCAACTTCACAGCGGGGGAGGGTAGGGGGGTTGGTACATTTCTTAACTCCTCCATTTTGATGTAATTTGACCTTGAAATCATGAGATATGAGGGCCCTGTCCTTTTGACTGACAGGTCGTAGATGAGCCGCCAGTGCTAGCACTGGTGGCTAACGGCTTGCTCCCTCCTTTCCGCTCCAGGAAGGCCGTGGCCTCAGACTCACATTGACAGTCTCTGCTATTTTGTTTCCCTGTATTTGACCATCAGTTGTGTCCATATATTTATTCATGTTCGGATGTTCAGCATGCACTTATTGCTGCGTTATTGATTAAAATAACAGACTGTCAAAGAAGTCACTGCTCCATTTTTTTGGCAAGTAAATTGATATTTCTGCTATGAATTTAGAAAATGCTGCCTGGTCGAAAATGGGTTGAATTTATTACATTTCTTCTTTACATATTGATCATTAAAATGTGTAAAATTAAAAAGGTAGGTCTTGGGAAGTTCTAGAACGATCCACTTTTCATGCTGGTACAATAAACTAAGCCTTATGAGTAGGTGGTTTTTAAAGTTTCCAGGGGCACCACTGAGCATTTATTTGGTGACTTTTGTGAAACCTTTAAAATACATCAATTTAATGCAGACCTGATGTGTCTGCCAAAAATAGTGAGTTTTCGGGTAAGGTTAGGCCTCCAAAAAGCCAAATCCATTCATGGTACGAATAAACAGAAAGTGAGGATGCAACAGGCTTCTTCAGCACTTCACTACTTGGCCCCAATAATTGTTTGTGTATGACGGGGTTTAAAATATGGATAAATATCACAACAAGCATTTGTTCCCTTACAGAATTCTTCTTTCTGAATGTATTTGACCTGGAGATTTCAGACTATGTCAAACATTGCAATGGGATAAAAGTAGAAACAGAAGAAATCTCTATTGACTGACTGTGATTCTGCACAGGTCCACTGTCCACGCTTCCGCCCAGTCCTGGCTTCTCACAGAAGGGAGGAGCCCAGCCTTTGTTACAGTGACAGTTCCCATTGCTGTTACAAACCTGCAGAAGACATCAACAAGGCATGGGTTACTGTTGTTCACCGTTTAGACTCTGTAGAACAATGTGTTTGTGGAAAAATATGCTGTCTACATTCAGCCTGTTTTATGGGTTCTAGGATTAGACACTGACTACTTTTATATGCAGCCAATAACCCGATCAAAACCGGAATATTAGCAATAACCTGGTCACGCCATATAGACACAGGCAAAAACCTGAATATGATCCCCGGGTTTCCACCTTTCTAACCTGAATATTTGGTCGTGTAAACACGTATCGGCATATCCCATTCAAAAGGAACACTGACTTGTGTTCTGCATATGTTTTATTCGCAAGGAATCTTGGTCTTTTGAGTCAAGGAATTTCTTGTATGCACCGACATGGTTAAGATGAGCATCAGAATGCGGAAGAAAGGTGATTTAAGTGACTTTGAACTTGGCATGGTTGTTGGTGCCAGACAGGCTGGTCTTAGTATTTCAGAAACTGCTGATCTACTGGGATTTTCACCCACAACCATCTTTTGTTTTTACAGAAAATGTTCCAAAAAAGGGGAAATATCCAGTGAGCGGTAGTTCCTTGTTGATGCCAGAGGTCAGAGGAGAATGTTCAGACTGGTTCCAGCTGATAAAAAGGCAACCGTAACTCAGATAACAACTTGTTACAACCAAGGTATGCTGAAGAGCATCTCTGAACGCACAACACGTGGAACCTTGAGACAGAAGAGCTACAGGAGCAGAAGACCACACCGACTACCACTCCTGTCAGCTGAACAGGAAAATGAGGCTACAATTCACACAGACTTAACAAAATTGGATGATAGAAGATTGTAAAACTGTTGCTGGTCTTATGAGTTTGGATTTCTGCCGCGACATTCAGATGGTAGGGTCAGAATTTGGTGTCAACAAAATAAAAGCAGTGATCCATCCTGTTTTGTATCAATGGTTCAGGCTGGTGATGGTGGTGTAATGGTGTGGGGGACATTTTGTTGGCACACTTTATACTGTAGTTACACTGCCACAGCCTAACTGAGTATTGTTACTGACCATGTCCATCCCTTTATAAACACAGTGTATCCATCTTTTGATGTTTCCTTCCAGCAGGACAATGCGCCATGTCATAAAGCTCCAATCATCTTAGTCTGGTTTCTGGAACATGATAATGAGTTCACTGTACTAAAATGGCCTCCATAGTCACCAAATCCCCATCCAACAGAGAACCTTTGGGATGTGGATCATGGATGTGCAGCCGATAAATCTGCAGTTTTATCAACTGCGTGATGCTATAATGTCAATATGGACCAAAATCTCTGAGGAATGTTTGTAGGACCTTGTTGAATCTATGCCACAATGGATTAAGGCACTTCTGAAGGCAAAGGCGGTCCAAACTACTAGCAAGATGCAAGTAACTAAGTGACCAGTTAGTGTATATCATTAAAATTAAAGCCATTATTGACTTGGTTCTGTTCTTGTCATGGGAGAAAACGTTTCTTGCCAAATTTGTCTATTACAACTAAAAACACAGCAATACAGATGAAAAAAGGAAAATCACATTTGGATATATGCTTTGTTTTCAGTGCATGACAGTAATAGGTGATATTTTTTTTGCTTTTCTTGAAACTGTACCTAGAAAGTGGAACAAGGCTCAGAATGTGGAAATGTGTGTTCAGACATTAGAAACGTTTCAAACGTGGAGATCAATTGATTCGAATAGGAAAGCACTGATTTGTTTTAATGTTCTAAAGGAAGTCTGCTCCGCTCATGGTTGGCTTTATTCGTGTAAAGGTATGTTATTCGACTCCCTTCTCTAATTTATAACTTTGCAGCTAAATATTTTATTATCTCCATTGGGTTGGATTTCTGTTCAACTTTATTGATAAAGTGACAAAAAAGTACTGACTTTTATTCACCAGAATTTTAAGTTACTCTTTTGCAGTACAGAAACAAGGAACACCTGGAACTGTGACAGTATCAGACCAGAAAATCTATGTAGGGAGTTCAATCCAAAGTTATTCTGACCCCAGGCTGAGTTAAAGTTTCTTTCATTTAAACAAAAAGTTTCTCTCTGATTGGAAATCACACACGGTCCCTGAAAAGATTATAGAACAGGAGAATCTTATTAAAAATAAAAATGTGTTTGTCGATCAAAAAGTGTCATGTCAACAATTATTTATACCCTTCTGATGATCAATTGTTATTGCAGAAACCCAACCCTTCTAATTGCTTGCAGCATTTTGCTTTTTTTCTTCTGGTATTTGGATGCTTTATCTTTGGTAATGAGGTCCAGGTCTTTGTGGCAGGAAGGTCTCTCAGCCATCACACTAATATTTAGCTCCCTCCACATATTATTTAAGGCCTGTTGATATAGCAGATACATAAAGATCACCATGAGGGTAAGTCTCTGCTTTGTGCTTGTTTAATGAATGTCTTTGTAAGACACAAATGGTGAATGTACTCCTGCAGCTTAGCACTACTTTTAATTTGTATGAATATCAATCAGCCTCCAAAAGCCTGAGGATTAAGAGATAATATTGAATTAAAAATGCATCCTAAGACTAGAGAAAAGCCTGAGCTAGGGGGAGAGAAAATATGGATATGTGGAATATTCCTTGCCGAAAGTCATTTCCATTATGCATGTATAGTTACACAGAGAGGGGGAGAGAAGAAGAGGACAAACAGCATAAAATAACTTTGTGAAAGGGATTAAAATAGTTTTTTTTTTCCATTTTACTCATTATTTCAAATTCTAGGTAAATAATAGACTTGGCTAGTGTTAAAGCCAATTATCCATTTATAGAGTGTAGTAAATGAGAGGAGGAGAGAGTTAAATTTTGAAAGACCTTTAAATCAAGACGTTCAATCTCAAAATGCTCATACTAAAATGCGGAAAAAAGTTTCAAACAAAAGGTAGGTCAGGCCAAGTTAGCTTCAACTTCATAATGATCATGAATTGTTGCTGGGTTTATATTTAATACTTCAGTGATTCATTTAAATGGCACACGCAAAACTGTTTTAGTGGAAAATAAGAGATTTATTGCTTACAGGTTCTCCTTTTTGCCTTTTGGACATTTTATCCAAAGGTTCATGATTCCTAAAAAACATCTGTCTTTATTTCACATTAGTTCTCTTTCATAACATTAGTTTCGATGTCTCACTATGGGATACGCCCCACTGCGGATTCCTCAGAAGAACTTATTTCATTACGCCAATCCTGATTGGCTAGTGATTGTGGCGTCCATGTCACATACCTCTATAATAGGCATGCGTGCCTACGCAGCGCCATTCAATCACCTCTTCTCGCTTTTGGAAGTAGCTTATCGCACACTAGCTAGCTAGCTTAACTGTTCATAGACCGGAGCCAGTAAAGTTTTCTCGTCGACGAATGCTAACTAGCTCTTTCCGTCCTGACCTTCACCATAGGTTGGGGCACACTTAACAGTCTCCACACACCAGTGCGACTGTCTTGTTTTTCGGCAGGCGGCCCCTTCCTTCGGTTAAACACACCAGTTTACCGCCATGGACGCCGCTTCTCACATCAGAGAAGAGGAGGGCACAGCGGCTCACCTCTGCCTCTGTGTTACTAAGATTTCGAGCAAGGATCCACACCATGTTGCCTCGGGCTGGAACACGCCCGGCTGGCAATAGATAATCCTGGGTCATGTGAGCATTGAGCGCCCTTTACAATGAAGAGCCTCCGTCGACGGCTAGCACGCCAAGCTAGCCTGTCGGGGAGGGACCCTCACCCTCCGCGTGTGCCGACAGTCATGCCCTCCGGGAGCCGGAACCGTACGCCGCATCTAGCTGGGGTTCCCAGCTTGACCTGGCCAATGCGGACAAGGCAGTGGAGCATCGACTACGAGGACGAGCTTGAGGACATCGAGGGACTCCTCATATCAGAGGATGACGAGGAGGAGGATGTCTTCCTTCCCGCCGCCCAGGCTGCACAGCCCGGTGCCTCGTCCTCACCCTGGGATGGAGCGGCCTCCCCGGCCGTACAGCTGGACATGCAGTTAGTGTCCAAATGCGCTGCTTCCATGCTGAACATCCCATGGCCCACCGTCGTGACTGAGACCCGGAGCTCCTAGAGGAGGTGAAAACCTCCTGGAGAGACCGCCCGTTCAGCGGAAAGACCCCGATACAAGGGGCCTCCTCGCTGGATTTTGAAGGGATGGAGAAGGCTGGCATGCTTTGGATGCCGCCCATGGAGCCGCTGATTGCAGCGCCCCCGCACCCACGTCTGTCAGCGACATCCTCCAGACCTCCCACACTGCCTTCAAAAGCGGACCGCTTTCAGTCGGCGCTTAACGAGAAGGCTTATAAAGCGGCTGCGCTTTCTATCAGGGCTCTGAATGTCACCTCCATGCTCGCAGCTTACCAAGAGGAGCTATGTGAAGACATAGCTGCAAAGCCGGACCCTGACGTGTGGGAGGAGATCACCATGTTGACGGACACCTGCCTGCGCATTCAACGCTCTGCTGTCCAGGCCACGGGGAAAGCAATGGGAATGATGGTTCTGCAGGAACGAGCGCGATGGCTCAACCTCACCAACCTTCCCGACAGGGAGAAGGAGGAAATTCTGGATAAGCCGATCATGACTGACGGCCTGTTCGGATCCGCTCTGGCATCCATGCAGCAGCGGTGTGAGGCAGAAAAAGCCGATCCTCCTCCCCAGGCGGCCCCGCACAAGTCTTTCTCCCGCCTCAGTTCTGGATCCCGAAACGACCAAAGCCTCAGCCGATCCAGCTGACCCCGCCCGGTCCGGTAGGACGACCAGCTTGGCCACGGAGATCCGAGACTCCAACTGCCCCCACCCCAGCGAGACAACCCGCTCGGCCAGGCAGTCAGCAGGCCAGGAAGAAGAAGAGGGCAACCTGACAGCCTCCTTTCTCCTCCGGTGACACAGCTGGAAGTTCCGCGTTCACCCGCTCCAACTGTTCGGCCTTTTCAGAGTGCCCCCCACCCCTCGCTCGGGCCCTCGCTGTGGAACCCCCGCCAGATACGGGTCGGTGTTACGACGTCGGACTGGTCTCACCGGTTCCTCCAAAGTTTCACAAGCACTCACATCATGTTCAAACACAGCACTGTTTGCACTTAATAAATGTTTCGCTGGCGCATCCCGCTTCCCACGCATGTGCAGGAATAGGCAGCGATTTCGGCTTCAGATTGGGTGTTAAAGACGATTTCGAGAGGTTACAGGCTTCAGTTCACCTCAGTTCCTCCTCGTTTCTCTGGCATAGTCCCCTCTCACGCTCAGGGCCCTTCAGCTCGCGTCCTCCAGGCAAGGATTTCCTCCCTGCTGGAGAAACGAGCGATATGCGTAGTACCTCCCGATCAGGCTCAGGCTTCTACTCCAGGTATTTTCTGGTCCCCAAACGGGGAGGTAGTGGAATTCGCCCTATCCTGGATCTAAGGGGCTCTGAACCGATGTCTCAGAAAGTACAAGTTCAGGATGCTGACTCACAAATCCCTCCTGCGTCTGATACGTCAGAACGATTGGTTCACTTCAGTCGATCTGAAAGAATCACTCCGATCCTGCCTCGCGCACTTTTCCCTACACAGATTTGTGCGCTTCGGGCTGTGCCTTCGGCTGCTGGGCTTAATGGTGTCTTCCGTTTTGGTAGTGCCGCTAGGCTGTCTGCACATGAGGGAGTTTCAGACCTGGGTGGCAGCCCTGAAACTGTCTCCGGTGCGCCACAGGGCGCGCAGGGTGAAGGTTACAGTCGAGTGCGTTATGGCGTCATCCGTTCTTTCTTGAGGAAGGAGTGCCCTTAGGGGCGGTCCTTTCCAGGAGAGTGATCACAATAGATGCAAGTCTATCTGGATGGGTGGGACTCCTCGATGGCCGTTATGTAAGAGGAGTGTGGGGCAGAGAGCGCCAGGGAGCACACATAAATTATTTGGAGCTCCTCACGGTCTTCCTAGTCCTGAGGCATTTTCTCCCGTTCCTCAACGGCCACCATGTTCTGATGAGAACGGACAACACCACCACAGTGGCCTACATAAATCACCATGGGGGGCTGCGCTCCCGCTGGTTACACATGATTGCACGCAGACTGATCCTGTGGTTCAGCAGACGTTTACTTTCGATCAGAGCCACCCATGCTCCGGATGTCCTGAATCAGGGAGCGGACCTGCTGTCCAGGGGAACACCCCAGTATGGAGACTGGACACTGCATCCGGCTATAGAGGAGCAGATCTGGATCTGTTTTGGCCGGGCAGGGGTGGATCTGTTTGCCTCAAGGGAGAACACTCAGTGCCCTCTGTTCTTCTAAATACGCGACCACAGGGCTCCGCTCGGCCTGGATGCGCTGGCGCACGATTGGCCACGGGACCTGCTTTATGCGTTTCCCCCTTGTGGCCCTGATACCCCCGACCCTGTTCAGGGTACGGGCTCAGCGCCATACACTCATTTTGGTGGCTCCTCATTGGCCCGGCATGCATTGGTTAGCGGACATTTTCCAGCTCCTGACGGGTCAACCTTGGGGGTTACCAACCCGCATGGATCTGGTGTCTCAGGTGGGAGGAACGGTTTTCCACCCGCATCCAGAGCGCCTGGCACACTAGCACTAAGTCCTTATATGACTAAGTGGAAGGTGTTTGAGGCCTGGTGCAAGAACAGAGATATTCTGTCTTTCCAGTGCCCGGTGGACGCCATTCTGTCCTTCTTACAAGTGCTGTTGGACAAAAATAAGGCGTTCTCCACAATTAAGGTCTACCTGGCCGCCATTTCTGCCTGCCATGTGGGCTTTGGGGAAAGGCTGGCAGGCAAACATCACCTAATCTGCAGATTTATGAAGGGAGCATGCAGGCAATAAGTGCTTCTGAGGAATCCGCAGAGAGGCGTATCCCATAGTGAGACATCTCACTCATGTTACTCAGAGAACTGGGGTTACGACAGTAACCTAAAGTTTTTACATATTCAGCCTGCATGAATTCAATCATACATGATCAGAGATCATATCTAGGTTTTACCCATCATATCATCTATTTCTTGGATTTGATAGGTAGGATTTTGCACTTGTGGCCTGATGTCAACGCATCGTTATGTCTGTTATCTGATGGCTGATTAGGAGGAATAGTCCAAATAACAAGGTTCATTTAGCTTTTCTTAGTAATTGTTGCTCAGTGGTCAGTCTTATTTGCAAAATACCAGAAAATGACATCAGTATTTTTATTTGCATTCCTCAGTCAGAAGTTTACATAGCGAGGATGCTATGCCTTTCAGATGCTGATGCCATGGCTTTGATAGGTTTTTATAGGCTTATTTACATGTGGGTTAATTGGAGGCTGTGAATGTATTTTAAAGCGGGACCTAAAACACACATATTTAGTTTCTAGTTTGACATCGAGAAGTTAAAGGAAAGGTGAAAGGAAAGCGGATGTCCTCCAGTCTGCTTCCCCAGGATTATCTGTTCAACAGTTATATTTAAGTAGAAATATTATGGAAAAATCCAGCCATTACTTTAAAAGCGATGTAAAATGTCAGATAACAGTCTGCAAACGCAGCCTTACACAAAACCATACATTGTTTAGGGATAAGTAAAGTGGTCTACTAAAAAGTGGAAAGTTAGTAAGATGATTAGAGGATGGCTACTAGGGCTGAAGCCCCAGATGTTTTCTGAAAAGGCCCAAAACAGAAATATACTTTTGAAGGAAAAAAAAAAGCTGCTCAGATAAAAGCTGCAGTGCACACAATTTCCACTTCACAGCTCACACTTTGTCTAGAAATATGCTCAGATAATTATGGATCATATCCCACCTCAATGCAAAGTGCCTAGTGAATATTCTGCATTGACTTAAACCGGCTGATTTGGGGTGTTTATTTGGCCTTAATGGAGTCAGCTGTAAGTGGTCTATGTACCCACTTAAACTCCTTAGCAGTGAGTTTTAACATGAATGGCAGTAAGACGAGAGACAGGCTGGTGTGTTATTTGACACATTTTATTATCAGTCCTTGTAAACACTACCAACATGTACGTCCTGGAACCGGTTTGCGAACTGGCCTTCAGCGGAGCTTGGGCCAGAGTGCATCTGTGGTGGATTATGGACCGAGCTGACGGAGGACAGCGTGGATTACGTGTTCGGCCTGGCCTCCGGTAGACCGGGGACCGCTGCGCTGGGGGTTTGGTGAACTACAGATACAGTCCAGCTACGCCGGAGGGATCCATAAACAGCAGCAAGCCTCTCATAAACACCGGCTCCTCGCCGCCTGGAGAACGTGACCTGCTCGCCCGGTTTATGCCGTGAAGGTCCAAGCTTCGCCTGCCGAAACACCAACTACATTTCTGAGCAGCTGTCCATCTGTCTGCGGTTCGTAAAAATTTAATAATATTTGAGCAGCGTAGGACGTGGTGCTGGAGCTGCTACCAGGAAACCAGGCGAGGAGGCAGTTTCAAGGCTCATTTATAGGCTGAGATGTGCTTTAACAGCAACAACGGCTCTTTTAAGAGCCACCCAAAAACCTCTTAAGAGCATTCCTGTCTAAATAGTTTATTTCTTTATTTCTGTCTCTGTATTGAAAACTGCTTGTGTCATGTAGCTCGGGGTGATTAGCCACGATGTTTATCAGTATTTCCTCCATGTCCTGCTGAGGCTGTGACTCCATGACAGTCTCAAGAATCACTGAAACTCTGTCCCCTGATTGGTTGACGCGGCGCGATTTGACGCTGGAGTTCAGATTTTTCCAACTCGAGCGATAGACGCCATGAGCGCGAATGCACAAAATGCACCAGATAAAATGCAGCGCGAATTTTCCATCGCATCTGTAGCGTGAATTGTTCGCGCGAATCAGGCAGAAAAGCTTTTTTGCGACGTAAATCTGCTTCTAAAGTGTCCCAGGACACCAAGTCGCGCTTCATCGCACTCCTCCATTGATTTTACATGTAAACCTGAAGCTCTAGTCGCTCCTATCGCGTTTGGTCTGGACACACTGTAAATCTGGGAGCAACACCTCAGGATTTTACCTGGAATGTTGAATCTCTGGTAGAAAGGGCACACATGGGTCTTTCTACCCAAAAATGACCTTTAATTGCTGTTTTTTTTAAACTTTCTCCAATGTTGTATTTTTTATGCTTTTTCTTAATTACTATTTTTACTTCCCATGTTTTTATCAGATGTTTTTTTTGTTTCTCTACCAATGAATTATGTAAAGCACCTTGAATTACCTTGTTCAAAGTGTGCTTTATAAATAAAACTGCCTTGCTTCTAAGAATACCACCAAGTTAGTTACAAAGACAATGTTTTAGAGTGAGTTGTGACCCAAATCACACAGTATAAAGCTAGTGCTATCAACTAGAAAAGGAGAAGGTCAAATGAAGAAAACCCTACAGCTAAAAACCTCCACTTCATCATACTGGGATGTAGCAAATTTTAATAAGGCTGATAATCCTACCTGATCTAAACAGAAAAGGTTTCATCTGATTTAATGTCAAACACTAAGGAAAGGGCAATTCATCTCATACAGTGAATGTAAACATGTTTTCAACTATAACAACATGGAGGTGTGAGGAGAGACAATAATTTTATGTATTCATATGCATTAAAGCAAGTCTACAATTTATCACTGTAAAACAGTCGGAAAGAAAACAATGACAATTTTCATGAATTATTTACATTTGTTGGAATCTTTTTTATCATGCGTTTCACTTTGATTGGAGAAAATGTTTTTGGGCTCAGTATTTTTTTTGGGTGACTCTCCCTGGATCAGACAGAAATTTACATCAGACTTTTATTTTTTAGGATCCCTTAAAGAACCTTTAATGTGGTTATTCCTCAGGTAAAATAGCACTAGAGGTCAAACTGCCATTGTCTAATTCCCTGATAAATCAGTCTTATCTTGGGTTAAAAACGTGATAGTCTCAGCCCCAAAGCCTCCTTTCCAAAGCGTGCTTACAGACTCATAAACTATGTATGCTTCCTCCTTATCTCCCTCAAGCTTGCTTGTACTGTTCCAATGAATAGTTCATCACTTTGGTTGCTGTTGTGTTCCAGTAATCCATTTTCCTGACTTTTAACAACAGACTTGGTGAAAGCACTGCAGAGTGCTACCTTTGCCCAAGGACACAACAAGACAACAAGATTAGGTAGATGGGCCTGGAAACTAAGTGAGTTAAGTTTGTTACAGGAAACCATGCACATTTGTGTGTGTGTGTGTATAAGTGTGTGTCAGTGTGAGAGTGCGGATACCCCGTTGCCGTGACAATTTGCAAGGCAAGCCCTCAGCTCGGTAAAAGAGGCATTTTGGCATTTGCGGTCTCTGCACACCTGTAAGAACACAAGCAGAAATCAGAGAGTGTGATAAAGATCAGAGAACACACTTACACAGACTTTGATCAGCCTCGCGTTTGCACCCTTGGGCTCTGGAACAACTTGTTTGCCTGAGGAGGTCAGGAAATCCTAGCAGCATCTTTAATTAGATGGGTAGTTTTACAGATACGCTTTCAGAACTTTTAATGGTGTTTTAATATTAAATCAGTAATGTGCCTAATTTACGAACCAGCATTCTTACAGTAGTAAGATGTTGTTCTGAAAAACACAATAATTGAGGATCAGAGGGTCCATTTTTACTATTTCCTCAATAGTAAAGTAGTATTCAGCATTTTTTTCTCTCAGTTTGCAGCTTCTTTTGCTCCAGCTGCCTCTGATCTGCTCTGATCACAGCAAACAGCAGACAAGGATGAAAACTGTGATAGGTAACAGGAAACCACAGTACACACTCCCTCATTCTGAATAAACTCTACATATCCATACTGATTTTTAAACTCTATCCATTTCCCCTATGTTGTACATTATTTCAAAATGCAAATTATCAGTAGTTGCGATCATGTTTTCTGGACATCATTTCAGAAGACATGAAGGAATAGGTTTACACTTTGGACCCCTGCTGATCCTGACCCTGTTTATCAAACTGTATATTCAGTCAGACAAAAACACCCCTTTGAGCTCCTTGGTACAATGAGTACTTACTTTTTTCATCCCCTTCTCCGTCTTAAATATTTATGGTAATTTTCATATATTTTGAAGTCATGATAAAGGCATTTCCCCAAATATAACAGTGCTTTATAGGCCTGCTGGACCGACAGGCTCTTCTTGCAACCATACACTTCCCTCTGTAATTTAAACCTGGATCTCAACTCCTATTCTGAGAAACCAGTGACAAATAAGATAACTGCAAGTGAACACGCATAAACATTTTTTAAATTACTTTAGGTAAAGTTGGTTACATTTAGTAATATTAGAACCCCCTGCCTTAAAATGTATCTGGTTCTCCTTTTATTGCCGGGACAGTAGGGCATTGCTGAAACCAGAAGTCCGAAACACCTCTGAAGTGCTGCTGTGGTATCAGAAACTAATTCCTCAGCAGCAAATGCCTTGAGCTCTATGAAGAAGCCTCCATGAACTGAGTACTGCCATCCCAGAGCAACAAGACTGCCTACAGCGCAATTCTAGCCTCGCTACCCACTGTAGCGAGGGTCCAGTTATCTTGTTAAAACAGTCCACTGGTATCAGGAAAAAATGTCTCAACAATGTTTCAGTACAAGTTTACATTACAGAGTTATAACCATGAGGGTTGTTAGAGCTCGGCTTCCAAGGCTTGCTTTTTCAATTACCCTGGATCCCAAGACGGTTGAAGTTTAAAATGCAAGCTCTTTTTAAAATCTAGCAGATTCATTAGAATTTCACACAATAAGTCCATTTAACAAACGTATCACTTTGGATTCATTTTTTAAAACAAAATTAGTACATTGTGACCAGTGGGTGGTGATTACTCTCAAAGGCCGTTTCAAAGGTCAATGTCTGCATCAGTGACCCTTTTGGTCATTTATGAATGGTCATCCTGTGGTGGCAATGAACCAAGATAGGGTGTTTTTCACAATGTTTCCTTGCATTTTACATATTGCTGTTGGCCGGAGCTTAGCACACATTCCACACATCATCACCCTCTGTAATGGCAAGGTCTGATCTTTTTCATAAATCCAATATTGCAGGAATATTATGGTAAAATTATTTCAAAGCTTGCCGCCATGAATGGCACAATATTCCTGCATCGCTTTGCCACCACCGCACATTCATAAGACTCACAATATTACCACGCCAGGATATTACCCTAATATCCTGGCATGTACTGTCTTTTGAAAACACCTCCTGTTTTGGTTTTTCAGTCAAGCACTTGTTAGAATGTTTTTTCCGCTGTTTAAGAGGTGGGAATATGAATGATGGAGGATAAAAAGTATTCCTATGATACTTCAGCAGCAACATAGCTGAGCTGCTTCCCACACAGAATCATTAACACCATGTAGTGTTCTCAGAGGTGACGGTAAATGGTAAATGGACTGAACTTATATAGCGCTTTTCTAGTCATACTGACCACTCAAAACTGATCAAGGTAGTCCTCTCTAGTGATGATGTTCAATGCTCGCTTGTTCTGTGGCCATTCAGCCATCCTTGATGGTGTCATGTAGCAAGCTATGTAGCTTTTAACTTTCCCTCAGAGCTTCTTAAACCTGCTACGTGGGTTGCCCCCCAAAGCATCTTTACCTGACCCTACAGTGCCTTTTCATTGGCTCTGTCAATGTCTAAATCCCCCTACAAAGCCTGGTAGGATCTAGAAACCATTGGATTATTCTCATTTTTATCTGGACTGTGGCATCTGATACCCCCATAACATTCTTTGCTGGTCCCTGAGACTTGTAGTTCATCTACCTGAAATATGTTATTCATAGATTTTGGCCTAAGGGCATGAGGGCAACCGAACCAGATCTTTAAGTTCTCGAGGGTTCTGTGTGGTTCTTTTGCCTGCCACTGAAAACCAAATCTTAAAAGACTTCTAGTTCTGGCTTTCTGCCATATATAGGCTAGTGTGTTGCTTTTGTTCCAAAAAGTTAGATTCAGATCTTATTCGACCAAAGTACCTTCTTCCATGTGTTTCCTGCATGGGGAATTACTTTTTATGGCTTTCTTTCAACATTGCTTTCTTCTGGCTGAATGAAGAGCATTCAATTTTTTCATTTCACTTTGGTTTTATCGAAAAGTATTAATCTGGCTACATCAACTTTTTTGGCATGGAAGCAACTTTGTGACTGCTTTCTAATGAGTTTACGATAATATCTGCTGGGATATATATATATATATATATGTATATATATATATATATATATATATGTAAAGTACAGGCCAATGGTTTGGACACACCTTCTCATTCAATGAATTTCCTTTCTTTTCATGATTACATTGTAGATTCTCAATTAAGGGGCATCAAAACTAGGGCTGGGTATTGATAAGAATTTGACAATACGAATCGATTTCGATTAAATTCGATACTGATTTATTAGCTTCAATATCGATTCAATAATAAATAAATATACAAGTAATTAAGTGTGTGAGTATATTTTTTAATAATGTGTTTAGAAGTACCAATGTTGAAGAACAAATTGACCGTAGCATGTTTCTTTTCATATTTCCAGTCATGGTTATTTGGCTTTCACTAGAGTGTTACACACAGCGCCGCCACTAGCCGGTGAACTGAATCGATTCATAGGATTTGATGAATCAATATTGAATTGACAAAACTAATAATTGCAATGCATTGATGAATCTATATTTTTACCCAGCCCGAAATAACTGAATACATGTGTTATATTCTAGATTCCTCACAGTAGCCACCCTTTGCTCTGATTACTGCTTTACATTCTCTTCAGCTTCTAGTCACCAGAAATGATTTTCCAACAGTCTTGAAGGAGTTCCCAGAGATGCTTAGTACTTGTTGGACCTTTTGCCTTCTCTCTGCGGTTCTGCTCACCCCAAATCATCTCCATTGGGTTCAGGTCCGCTGACTTTGGAGGCCAGGTTGTTTCACACTTTTTTGTAAAAGTACTACTTAAATCCATATGTGTTCATTCATAGTTTTGATGCCTTCAGTGAGATTCTACAATGTAAGTACTCATGAAAATAAGGAAAACACACTGAATGAGAAGGTGTGTCTAAACGTTTGGTCTTTACTATATATATATATATATAGTATCTCTTATCTCTTAAACGTTTCTCGCCCTCTTCAACTCTGTCCTCTCAGTTCTGTCTATTTTTCCTTAAGATAGTTGTCGACTATCGGTCTCGTGCCGGTATTTAGCCTTAGATGGAGTTTACCACCCACTTTGGGCTGCATTCTCAAACAACCCGACTCCGAGAAGACCCCGGCATGACGGGGGCCGTTACCGGCCCTACACCGTCCACGGGTCAGGAGGACTCAGACAGAGTGTTGGTAGCCAGGTCTCCTAGTAGCTAGGAGACAGGTTAATGTTAGTAGCTATGCTGCTTTAGGCTAGGCTGTTGGAGGACATTATTAGGGTCTGTTCCTACTTTCTCTCCTACTTCTCCCCAACTGCATGATGTGCTGTCAATTCAAGCACTAACCTGTTTTCTATTATAGTAGGTGCTCCGGATTAGCCCTGCTTGACGACCCTGACTAAGATGGCATTGCAGTGACGGAAAATTCTCCACGTCCTGCAACAAACTTGTGCATCGGTTCTGTTGCTCTTTCTGTGTCTCTGTTGTGTATTCTCCAAGCCACAGACGGTCGCGGCAGATAACCGCTTGTGCTGAGCCTGGTTCTGCCGGAGGTTTCTTCCTGTTAAAAGGGAGTTTTTCCTTCCCACTGTCGCTGCATGCTTGCTCAGTATGAGGGATTGCTGAGAATTCCACGACGCAATCTTCTGTGGTTCTGTAATTTCTACACTAAACATTGTATTGTAATAACTCTTTTTGTAAAGTGCCTTGAGATGACATCTGTTGTGAAATGGCGCTATATAAATAAACTGAATTGAATTGAATATATATATATATATATATATATATATGCATAAGTAAAGTAGTTAAAAATAAAATCAACTTAGCAGAGCTGTGTATGTGACTAGATGATTAGAGGTAGAGGTTCTGTGTGCATTTATTGCAGAGAAAAGTTCAACTCAATCAGACAACTCAGAATTCATCATGCTTGATGGCAGACAGTATGATCTGCTGCCTATTCACTATACATTAATCATGCAGCACTAGACAGGCCTTAGAGCGCTAGCTGAAATGGAATTTAAAATGGTGGATTGTGATGCAGAGGCAGATGAAATGAAAGACAAACAGGGATAAGTACTTTGCTGGTGAAATGGCAGAAGGTGTGCCACTGCCATGTGCCTTAACAGTTTTACTTTTTTATTGCTCATCCCCTACTCCATTTTTTACACAATCAGTTTTTTAGTAATGGAGTTATGGGTTTTTGTCCCTAGAAATGGTTTTGCTTCAAACTTGTTGTAGTTTGCATGCTGCATAATAAATCAAAATGGCAGAATAGTGTTAATAATTCAAAATGCTAAGAAGGAGCAAACTCCCCGGGGACTAATGGCATTTAGGTTTGCATAAGGTTAACTGAGACAGAGAAGAAGCAGCTAATAGGAAAGAGAATACTGACAACTATCTTTAGGCTGCATAACCTCCTCCACAAAATTAAACTATTCAGAAAGTGTAAGAGTAAAAAATAAAGTATTTTGTTAACTACTGTGACTTTGCTTTTGTCAGACTGCTAACAAATTTACATGAATACAGACAAAATGGCTTTTAGAGGTACAGTTGGCGTGTGTGGGTGCACTTGGTCAGTAACAATACTTAGGTATGCCATTATTGTGCATAATGATATAAAAGCATAATAATGGCATGAGTCTAAATTTCTCTGCAGACAAATGTTTATAGCATTACGGTGTTAACAGCGTCCTTTCTTCCTTCTTTTCCCCCTGGTGTAATGCCATTTTTAATTAAAGGGTAGACTAAGATCAGAATATTTCTGGTTAGGGTTTTTCCAACAGAGATCTCAGTGGCGGCTGCCACCGGCTCACGATGGGGATGTTAATAAAGAACTACATTCAGTGCGGTCTGTCAGTCTATGCGCTCAATGGTTGGAATTTAACTTCAGGTACTCCAAACAAACACAGCCACATTGGTGGCGCTGTGTCGAAATCAGTGCATTACCCTGCTTAAGCCCAGTGTTCCCAATTTAGCAACTTTGTTTCTATTTTTTATGACTTTTAAGACCCCCTATTTTCCAAAAATGCCTAGCATAAAATCTAACAAAGTTTCTGATCACCGTTATATACTTTCTGTCAAACTTTGTCGGCAGTATTCCCTGTTGATTAGAGACCCGACTTGCTCTGCAACCAGAGTGTCAGTGCATGCAGCTCGGGTCATTTCACCGGGAGCCAAACAAAGAGAAGAAGCTGATTTCACCCAGTCGAAAGCAAAATTGCCATCTTGATCAAGGGAGGATTTCTGAAGTAAAGGTTTAATTATAGCAACCTTAAATTCCTGAGGCACATATCCATTTATTAAAGATAGATTCATCATGTATAGAATAGGCCCAGTAACCAGAGAGAACACTTCCTTAAATAATTTGGTTGGTATTGGGTCTTACATAAACGTTGAGGGTTGAGATGAAGCTAATATTTGTGATAATTCAGAAAGTTCAACAGAATCAAAACGGTACAGACATAAACATGATTCTACAGTTCTCTCCGATACTGCCTCATTTACTGAAAGAGAGTTAATTATGTTTGGGAGAATGCCAATGATTTTATTTTTAATAGAATTTATTTTATTTATGAAGAATCCCATAAAGTCATCACAACTGAGAGAAGGGGAAATAGTTGGCTCAACAGAACTATGACTCTGTGTAAGTTTGGCAACTGTACTAAAAAGAAACCTAGGATTGTTTTTATTTACCTCTATTAATGACGAGAAATATGCTGTTCTAGCTTGTTGAAGGGCGTTTTTATAAAGTAGTAGACTATTTTTCCAGGTTAGAAAGGAATCATTTAAGTGTGTAGAGTGCCATTTTCTCTCCAGTTTCCTAGTATTCTGCTTTAAAGTATGTAACTCTGCATTATACCAATAAGCCAGCCTCCTATGGCTGATTACCTTCTTTTTTAAGGGGGCTACACTGTCTAGTGCCAAACGCAGTGAGGAAGTAATACTTTGAACCAGACCATCAATTTCTGAAGGGTTAGTGTTGGAATTACTGCCATCCACTGTTGTATTCTGAGACGGATAGGGAAATACGAATGGAACAGATTCTTTAAAACTTGTTACACCCTAAAAGTAAAGTCCTACTGTAATGAAAATTTCTTTCAGATTTTGTAACGTTGAGTAAAGTAAATTCAAAGGTTATCAAAAAATTTTAAGATAGGACTGGGTTATGTGGGAGGACTATTAGTTCATCACACTCAATGTCATATGTCAGTACAATGTCTAAAGTGTGTTGACCAGAGTGTGTGGGTCCCTTCACTTTCTGAGTAAAGCCAATTGAGTCTAAGATAATATTAAAGGCTGCAGTTAGGCTATCACTTTCAATGTCCATGTGAATATTGAAGTCCCCTATTATAATTACCTGATTGGTGTTTAAAACTAAATCAGATGGACTAAAAACTAAATCAGATAAAAAATCTGAGATCTGGTCCAATTGAGAGTAAGGGCCTGGTGGACGATAGAAAACAACAAACAAAAGTGGTTTTAATGTTTTGCATTTTGGATTAGGAAAACTAAGGATTAGATGTTCAAAAGGTCTGAGAAGACAGAGATGAGACAGCATGGAGGATGCTCGGTCACTTTAAGTATCAAAGTCACCGAGCATGAATGAGCATGAGCATGAATAAAAAATGGTTGCAACTCCTTCTCCTAGCCCAGTACTTCTAGGAATGTGAAAATGTTGATAATTGGAAGGAGTTGCCTCATTTATAATTACAAAATCCTCCTGCTGCAACCTGGTTTCTGATAGGCAAAATAGATCAATTTTATTGTCATATATCAAGTCATTTACTAATACAGTCTTTGAGGAGAGGGATCTTATATTTAGTAAACCACATCTAATTACCCTATTTCCTTGTTTGGTCCGAGTCTTATTTATTTTAATGAGATTTTCATAGTTTGCTTTTGTCAGGTTAACTTTTAGTCTATTTGATTTTGGCCGTGGGTAAAACACTGTCTCAATGGGGTAACAGTACAGAAGCTGCAGGGAGGTGGGTTAAACTACGACTCTGCTTCCTGGTCTGGACCCTGGTTTATCAGTGTTTTGAAGGACTAATAAATCTTTCCAGGTTCCTAGAAAGAAGAGCTGATCCATCCAAAGTGGGATGGATGCCGTCTCTCCGGATCAGACCAGGTTTTCCCCAAAAAGTTTTCCATTTATCAATGTAGCCCACGTTGTTTGCTGGACACCACTCAGACAACCATCGATGAAATAACAGCATGCGGCTAAACATGTCCTAACTGGTCCGATCGGGCAGGGGACCAGAAAAGATTACACAGCCCATCATCTTATTAGCAAACTTTCACACCGAAGCAACACTAATTTTAGTGACCTCCGATTGGCGTAACCGGGTGTCATTACCGCCAGCGTGAATAACAATCTTACTGTATTTACGCTTATCGTTAGCCAGCAGTTTCAGGTGGGATTTTATGTCGCCTGTTCTGGCCCTTGGAAAACATTTGACTATGGTCGATGGGGTCTCTAATGCCACATTTCGGACTATGGAACAACCGTGTGAAACACAGAGGGTTCCAAAAACGTAAAGTACACCAACTGGAAATAAGTATAGAAGTGTGCTTGTGTTTTGAAATAGCTTAGAAAGACCTTAACAAAGAGAAAAATAGATCAATCGAAGAGAATCTGAGCACCAAACACCAAGCAGCTCCAAGGAGCTCAGCAGTGACAACAGGAAGTGACACAGCAAATGTCGATCTTTCCTTGACCTTAAGAGGATGCCTGTTTCTCTTCTATGAGTCCTTTTATTTCGACATGTCAGAGCACAGTGGTTTTTCAGGTTGTTTTATTGCAAACTGGTTTTGTTTGTATTGAATATTGGAGGAGAAAAAAGAAGACCGCCACAATATTGATAATTTCATCAGTATGGTAATTATCATGTGAAGTCTCCCGGCAACTTCAATGTGTCCTCCAGGGTCACATAAAGGCAATAACAAGGTCAGCCTTCTATCACCTGAAGAACATTTCTAGGATTAAATGAATGATGTCACAGAAGGACCTTGAAAACTGACCCATGGGTTTATCTTTAGTCAGATTGATTACTGCAGCAGCGTCCTCACAGGTCTACCTAAAAAATCAATCAGAAAGCTACAGCTGATCCAGAACACTGCTGCCCGTGTTCTCACTAGAACCAGCAAAGTAGAACACATCACCCCAGTTCTAAAGTCCTTCAACTGGCTTCCTGTAGCTCAGAGAATAGACTTTAAAATACTTGTACTAGTTTTTAAGTCACTGAACGGTTTAGCACCAAAGTACATTGGAGATCTGCTGTCACTATACCAACCCATCAGACCACTCAGGTCCTCCAACTCTAGCCTACTAAACATTCTTAGAATCAGAACTAAACAAGGAGAGGCAGCTTTAAGCTTCTATGCTCCCCAAATCTGGAACAAACTACCAGAAGAATGCAAAAATGCTGAATCGTTAGGCTCTTTTAAATCAAAGATCAAAACTCTACTATTCAGAGCTGTAGTGCTAAATTGCGTTTCTGATCACTCTTTGATTCTCGCAGTTTAATTTTTATTCTTATTTTTTAACCGATTTTGTTTTATCTGTTTTTAATCTATATAATTTTGCACAAATTTGTTCTTTGCACCTTCTCTTTTTATCCTTATGGTTTTTGTTATAAAATGTCATACTCTCACATGAATTTAATTTTTCATGCTTCAGTTACTTAATACATTCCTTTTAGTAATGATCTGTTTTAATTTTCCTATTTTTATCATGTATTTGGTTTCTCTACCACTGAATCATGTAAAGCACCTTGAATTGCCTTTGTGTTGAAAGCGTGCTATATAAATAAAATTGCCTTACCATGCCTTGCCTTGCCTTCTAGCAACTTTCTGGGTCAAATTCAGCTACTTTCTGATAGACAGATGGCAACACTGATCAAGTCCCTAACAGAGGAATTTCATTGAACAGAATCTAGATCTAAAAAACATATAGCCAGTGGTTTTGAACCACAATGGCTCCGTCCTGTAAACACATTCGATTACTGAACAATGTGTCCTTTGTTGAGTAATTATGAATTTGAATTCACGGTATATACATATATATATATACTTATATGGGCTGGTAAAAGAAAAGAAAATATCATGCATGTCTTCAAGTCCTCCACTCCGCCACCACTGACCTTTTTTGACCTAGGAAAAAAACCTAACATTAGGTTAGTATTCATAACTTTGGTGGTATGATTTCTTTCCATCAATTAGTGAAAAAGCAGCCTGTTAGAAATAGAAGAAACATTTTATCCTTCTGGCTAATGGTCTTAAACTTTTAATAAGCAGATGGACAGTCTGTTTCCTTCTTCACATACTTTAGTATTTCTTTCTGCATTTTAAACCTGATTTTATAGTGGTGTGAAATGTGAAATCTGTTAGGTCTTAACATTTTGGCCAGGAGTGCATACCAACCTTGCCCTCCCCACACTTGGTGCCAGTCATCACAAGGCCAGGGTCAGGTAGGTCCCCCTGGCCATCCTGAGTGCTGTACACATAGGTCCCACGGCACTTAACCTCGATGCCGCCAGTCTTGATGGTTGTGTCGATGGACACAGCATTGGTGCCTTTGGGTTTCTTGGCAGCACTGTGGCACTGAATCTTGCCACATTTGGCATCACTAGGTACAAACACAGGCACAAAAAAAAGATTTTTCGTTGTTTTCAGACACTGAGCAGCCTTTTTTTGCTGAAACTAAAAGCAGAAAAAAAAATCTTATTGAATAATCTGTCAAACTTTTTCAATATTAATCATCAAATAAAGGTGAGCTGCATGATTTACAGAAAGTCTTCGACACTATCAACCATCAGTTATTACTAAATAGATTGTCTCATCTTAACTTCACATTATGTGCAATAAAGTAGATTAAGTCATATATTTAAAGTTGGGTGCAGTGCTGAGTACAAATATATAATCTGTGATGATTGATTGTAACTTTGGAGTACTACACAGGTTGTGTTGATACAATTGACTTTTAGCTTATTCATTAAGGATTTACTAGAATATTGCCTGTCAAAAGTACATTGGGGCAACCAGTTTTTGGTAGCCCCTAAATATGCAAGTTTTCCAATTTAAAAAGATGAAAGGTCAATAATTTCCCTAATTTTTTACATTTAGCAAGAGACACAATGTAAAAAAAATAAAAGGTTATTTGTATTATAGTGGAGAGAAATTCTTCAGACTCCCCACAGGCCTCCACCTTCCTCCACCTACATTGGAGAGAGGGCTGGGCGGCGTCAAAACTTCCTAGCGATTTCAAATCCAAGTCACTATGGAGGTGTGGCCAACACTGGGCTTATTTTATACTCCATAACAGCAGGATGGCTGAGCCAGCAGCAGTGTGTGTTTAACATTCAAGTTCAGTGTAAAACTGAAGAAGGCACACCACTGATGGTTTGTGGTAAAAAAAAAAATTTAATTTTTTTTTAAATATATTAAAATAGCCCCAAAAAAGACCATACATTTAATATAGGGCACTCATTTATACAGTTTATCAGCACCTAAACAGACGGATGACAAGTAAGTTGTCAATCAGAAGCTAACACTTCGGGTCATGTGTGGTTGCTAATCTGAAATGACCATGAAAACATTTTCTGTTTTTACAAAAGTTTTCAGAGGCACATAATGTTGGATTGATGATGTCAGACTTATTGTGCACAAAATATTTTATTGGATGACATTACCTGGACCCTATTGCATGTAAAAAGACTTGTTCAAGATAGCGCTGATATCTATTCCATAGATGCAAAATGAAAGAAATGAATCTTTGTATCGAATGATTGTCAAGTACAAATATAGCTGTACTTTTCATATAATATAAAATAAATATAAAACAAATATATTAAAAAGGTTCATTTTTAGTTTATCCGAATTGAGAAAAGGTAAGATATGCTTATTTATCCTTCAGTTGTATTCAGAATCCAGTTAAATCAGTATCTGCAACTTGAAGCATAAAAAAAATCAAGGGAAGAGAAACTGGCTGAAAATCACTGATCCTAATCCATATTTCTTACTCAGAGAACATAACCTGCAAAACTCTAAAGCATCTAAGACAGCCTGGTCACCCCATGGAGGAAGGGATTTGTCTGTTTTCTGCATCCCTGTATCTGTATACTTATCTAGCACTCCATCGCACTCATACTGGTGATGAAGATACAAGGATACTTGAGCTTCTCTGCTTCAAACAGTTCAACCAAACTTAACTGAAACTTTGAAGTGGTTCTTAGTGTCAGTGCAAACAAACCTTTTCTCACACTTCTTGTAGTTTCCATGTTCATCTTTCCCACAGTTCCCAAATGGGTTACCTGCTGCATTTACATCTTCAAAGCAGGCATCATGGGCTGGTTGAGCTCCTGGAAAAGAAAAGTCTTCCCTCAGTAAGTCATGTGAATCATGGTTTTTAGTTTCTGGTATTTACTGCAAATGACCTGTTTTCTCTCCATTAGGAAGAAGCAGATGTACTGACTTAAGAATCAACCAAGCCATCTGCCTTTTACTACGACAAAGCTGCTCAGTCTACACATACTGTAAGTCCTGGCAAACGCTGCATATGGCTAGCATACTGACAGGTGTTTTTTGTGCTGCGAGGTAACTGTTTTCATTACCGTATCCCCAGAGCTGCAGGCACTGCTGTTCATGGGTGAGGCACATGCCGTTGTAGCAGTAGGCCTTTCCATACTGGCAGGAGGAGCCATCAAGCAGGTAGACATTGGCCGGACAGTAGGGAGAGGCCCCAGTACAGTACTCTGGCAGGTCACATGACCCTGCTGGCCCTCTGCACATGGTGCCCGCCTGCTTCAACTGGCAGAGAAAGCAAATGGAGAATGGAGGAGAGGAACAAAGGACATCGTTTAGAGTGATAAATCATAAAAAGAGAGGGAACATTACTTATGAACCTGAAGGTAAAAACTAAATACAAAAACAGTATGACTCATATTCTGTCACCATATTTTGTCGTTGGAAAGGAATGTTGGTTGGATGACACTGCCTTCTCATTTCAGAGTACAGAAAAGCACATCATTTTCAAACCAAAAAGCTGCTCCATAAATAATGTGTAGTTCAGGGCTGTTAAATTAATTTCCAATATGGGCTGCATTGAAATAATGATGTATTTAAAGGGCTGGTTGTGGCAGAAAGTATTGATAAAACAATTTTTAAAAAACCACTAAAATATTAATAAATATCTGTCTTATCGAGTACATCGTTAGATTTGACAAGTACTTCTTAAAATTAAATGATACTGAACATCTTTAAACAATGATGTGATTTGAAATATTCAAAGAAACACTGTTTTGAGTAATCAAATAGTTACTTAAAGGTTCTATTTATCGGATCCTCTAGAGTTTAGAGGGCCAGATAAATGGCTATGGCGGGCCGAATTAGGCCCCCGGGCCTTGACTTGGACACGTGTGGTTTAGTTGGTGCTAGGGATGTTCTCATCAGGTTTCTTTGCTCTTTAAGTCTAAGTCATTTGATTTGAGTATCTACTGATACCAAGTCCTGATCCAATATTTTGATAATACATACAAAAGACTAAAGAGGAGCGGAGAAACAGATCCAGGATATTCATACATTTTTTTATTTAATTCACCTAATTTTAACATTTAACAACTCTATTAACAAACAGAGCACTTTGTGAGGTAAGTAATAAACGACATTAATTCTACATTTTTGGACTTTAGTGCAGCACTAAATATATACACAACTCTAATTTAAAAACAAATAGAACCTCAACTTAAATAAACTTAAAACTGAGAATATATATACAGACGTTGACAAAATTGTTGGTACCCTTCATTAAATAAAAGAAAAACTCATAATGGTCACAGAAATAACTTTAATCTGACAAAAGTAATAATACATAAAAATTATATAAATGTTGACCAATGAAAGTCAGACATTGCTTTTCATCCATGCTTCAACAGAATTATTTAAAAAATAAATGCATGAAACAGGCCTGGACAAAAATGATGGTACCCCTAGAAAAGAATGAAAATAATGTGACCAAAGGGACATGTTAATCCAAGGTATGTCCACTAATCAGCATCCTAGGTGTCTACAATCCTGTAATCACTCAGTGGGCCTATATATAGGACTCCAGGTAGTCACTGTGTTGTTTGGTGACGTGGTGTGTACCACACTCAATATAAACCAGAGGAAGCAAAGGAAAGAGTTGTCTCAGGAGATGAGAAAGAAAATCATAGACAAGCATGTTAACTGTAAAGGCTATAAGACCATCTCCAAGCAGCTAGATGTTTCTGTGACTACAGCTGCACATGTCATTCAGTAATGTACGATCCATGGGACTGTAGCCAACCTCCCTGGACGTGGCTGCAGGAGGAAAATTGATGACAGATCAAAGAGACGGATAATCCAAATGGTAACAAAAGAGCCTAGAAAGACTTCAAAATAGATCCAAGCTGAACTTTATGCTCAAGGAACATCAGTGTCAGATCGGAACATCCTTCGCTGTTTGAGCCAGAGGACAAATCATTAAAAAAAACAGACTGGAGTATGCCAAACTACATGCTGACGAGCCACAAAGCTTCTGGGAGAATGTCCTGTGGACAGATGAGACAAAAATTTAACTTTTTGCCAAGGCACATCAGCTCTATGTTCACAGACGGAAAAATGAAGCATATCTAGAAAAGAACACGGTCCCTACTGTGAAACATGGGGAGGCTCGGTTATGTTCTGGGGCTGATTTGCTGCATCTGACACAGGGTGTCTTGAATCTGTGCAGGGTACAATGAAATCTCAAGACTATCAGGGGATTCTAGAGAGAAATGTGCTGGCCAGTGTCAGAAAGCATGGTCTCAGTCGCAGGTCACGGGTCTTACAACAGGAAAATGACCCAAAACACACAGCTAAAAACACCCAAGAAGGGCTAAGAGGAAAACACTGGCCTTCTATGAGCCCTGATCTCAATCCTATTGAGCATCTTTGGAAGGAGCTGAAACGTGCTGTCTGGAAAAGGCGCCCTTCAAACCGGAAACAACTAGAACAGTTTGCTCATGAGGAGTGGGCCAAAATACCTGCTGAGAGGTGCAGAAGTCTCATTGACAGTTACAGGAATCATTTGATTGCACTGATTGCCTCAAAAGGTTGTGCAACCAAATATTAAGTTGTGGGTACCATCATTTTTGTCCAGGCCTGTTTCACGCTTTTATTTTTTAAATAATTCTGTTGAAGCATGGATGAAAAGCAATGTCTAACTTTCATTGGTCAACATTTATATAATTTTTATTTATTATGACTTTTGTCAGATTTAAGTTATTTCTGTGACCATTATGATTTTTTCTTTGATTTAATGAAGGGTACCAACAATTTTGTCCACGTCTGTACATATACAGTACTGGCCAGAGGTTTGGACACACCTTCTCATTCAGTGCGTTCTTTCTTTTCATGACTACATTGTAGATTCTTATTGAAGTCATCAAAACTATGAATTAACACATGATGTATGGAATTACTGTATGTACTTAAACAAAAAGGGTGAAATAACTGAATACATGTGTTATATTCTAGATTCCTCACAGTAGCCACCCTTCGCTCTGATTACTGCTTTGCATTCTCTTGAGCTTCTAGTCACCAGAAATGGTTTTCCAACAGTCTTGAAGGAGTTCCCAGAGATGCTTAGTACCTGTTGGACCTTTTGCCTTCTCTCTGCGGTTCAGCTCACCCCATATCATCTCCATTGGGTTCAGGTCCGCTGACTTTGGAGGCCAGTTTATTTCACACTGTTTTGTAAAAGTACTACATAATTCCATATATGTTCATTCATAGTTTGGATGCCTTCAGTTAGAATCTACAATATAAATAGTCATGAAAATAAAGAAAACGCACTGAATGAGAAGGTGTGTCCAAACGTTTGGTCTGTACTATATATTTATGATTGGTAATGTCTTATTCTGATCGAGTCTGAAACCACATGATCAGATCTAGATATCCCTAGTTGGTGATATGTCCTTCCAAACTTTGAAAAAAGAAACAAAGTACTTTCTTTTTCTACTGACAAAGTTACTGATCCACCTCGAGCAGATGTGTAAAAAAACCTAAAATAAATTTCACACTAAAATTTTCAAAAAGAGAACCATCCATTCTCTAATATATTAAGCAATGAAAGTCAGTCTCCCCCTGTTTCCTGCCCTCTATCAGATGTTTGGCTACTTCTCTTCCTTCTTCAGTGTTCATGCCATGTGTAAAGAATGTAGACTTTTTCTCATTTTAAAGCAAAGCTGATGGGATTAAAGGACAGGCTCCAGCTACAGACCACAGCTCCCTGTAGCAGTCCTCCAGCAGAGCCCATCCAACCTGCCTGATCTTCCAGGAAGACAGTGATCGCGAACACACCACCCAGGCAACAAACTGGGGGCTAAAAACAAAACAAAAAAACCTTTCAAGGTTCTTCCAAACAAGAGACCAAAAACATCCCAACTCTACAAAAGAATTGGTTGGAAAAATGGGACAAAATTCAGCAACGTATTAAAAACTGGTTACATTACAAAGTATTGAGGGGACCTTTTGTTATCGACCAAATACTTATTTTCTTCACCATTATAACAATAAATTATTTTAATGTATAATGTAATATCCTTGTTTTTTTACATTCTGTTCTCACACTTGAAGTGTGAATATGATAAAAATTACAGACCTTCCTCATTTTGTTTAACTTTCCCAATCAATGAATAACAAATACTTTTTGCCATACTGTAGATACCCTCTGTGTACAACAATGTACAATCTGTCATATAACATATAGCCTAGAGAGTTACAATGACAGGATTACTAAGATACACAGTACTCCCACAAAAAGAATGAGAGAAGACACGGTTGTTCTTCTGCAAACTGCATTTTGTTACTGCTATCTTCAGTTCTTTGTGTGTCCTGCCAGGTTGAAGCTCAGAGGAATTTAGCTTTAATGATCTATGTATTATAGTGAAATGCAAGGACTTCCATTTTAAAAAGGAGATGTGAGCTGAGATGAAAAGTGCTGGTGTGATGTGAAGGTGATGAGCCATGCTCTAACAGAAGATGAGACACGTTATGGATGCAGTATGTCAATCTGCTGACATGAAGACTGACAGCAAACTAATGATACTGAGCTACTGCTGCAGGCAAACTTTACCTACTTTACCTGTATTTCTATGTTTCTTACCTTACAACCATCGCAGCACACTCCGTGGGCACACTGAGCCCCTTCCTTTAGGGTACAGTTATTGGGATTGCAGCAGTCATTGGTGCATTCCTGTAAATAATCACACACATCAACACGGTTGACATTAAGAATCCCATTATTGAACCTTTTATATGTAAATGATACTAAGCAGCAGCATACATCATGCCTGTTTTTTATTACATAAAATCTCTTTCTGGAAAATATGTCTGGATTCCAAAAACTTAATTCATGATTTGTTATGATTTTTGAATGTAACATTCCATTCTAAGCGTGCCCTTAAAAATTCCATCCTGGGTCACAAGGGCTAAATAATTAACCTAAATATTATTATATGTTTTCAATTACTCTCAATAATGTCCTAGTTATTGATTTATGAGACTGGCAGCAACAATACTTTAATGTTTCTATTGAATATTGAAGAGTAATTATAGCAGTATTACCTGTTTACATTAAGCCTTTATAGTGTTATTCAGAAACTCAGTAAATTATCTCGGGTTTTTCATATGTGAATCAAATCCTGACTGATTGTAAGGCATCATTTGTTAGGTGTATACAAAGCCTATCAAGTACAGATATTTAAATAGAAACACCTACAGATGAGGGAGTCAGTTCCACAGGCCTGACAACTGTGACTGACAAGTCCCCATTTTAACATGATGTTGGAGGGAAAAAGCACAAAAACAAAACATCCAGAGAGCTGCCTTTGTTGTGTCATACAGCGTACACAAAAGACACCATCTCCAGTTGCCATGGCGCCCTAAGGAAAGCCACGGTTATGCTCAAAACAAAGCTCGGCGTTGACTCAAGCAAGAAGAAAAGCCAATTATACCAGCAGAAAATACGGAGGAAGGATTATGGGCAAAAAAACAGCAAAAAACAACCCAAACAATGAAAATCAATCCGTTATTTTCATTAATTCATTCGAAAAAGACTAAACCAGACTGACCTAACATTTGGTACAAGTAAAACCGCTATTTCTATGATTAAATATTCATGTTTACAGGGAATTTGATTTTAAAGGTTTTTAACTTATTTTCTGGGGGGGAAATCTAAAGAGGCAGGAATGATTTTGTTTCAAGTCTGAAACTCCCCTTCAGTGAACGTTGAGGTTAAAACATTAAACCATGTTCTGCAGCCTGTCTTATTTACAATGCTAAGAACAGGTGGCTTGTCAGCATCGTGATCCTGACTGTCAGCTCTGCTCTGAGTGGGAGTCATAACAAACACTCATCAGTGCTGCTGCTCCTGTCAGCAACCAATTTGCTTCCTCCGTTTCAATTCGCTCTTCTTTCCACAAATCTATGCAGGTTTACTTAACGTCTGGCTTCACCGAGCACAAACACTTCATGCTGATATGAGGAAACTTTCAGCTGTGTTGAACTGTTGGGAAGTTAAATACAGAAGAATATTACAAGGGTTGATTTTCTAAGTTGGAGAGATACAGGTGATGCTTAAGGAGGAGAAGTTCCCCCTGTTGCTCCAGCACTTCAATTTAGCTGCATCCTTGAGAATCAATCAATTCTCAAGGAACAATAAAGAGTGCTATCTTTCTGTCACACTGTCATTGTTCCGGCCAGTGGTTGTTTTAGAACAAATTTTATAGATCGAAGGGGTAGTATATTTGTTCTTCTTTTAATGGAGGCACACAATCAGAGGAAAAAAGCAAAAAGGGCAATATTTCATATTACAGGCTATTAGGTGAACCACAGAGCCAAAGATGATCTAGCAGATGAAAACTGTGATCCTGTCCCAATACAGCTAAAACTAAATGTAGTGTGAAGTGCAACACCTTCTTTGTTTTACATAAAACTGGGAAGGTAAAACATTTTATTGGAAGCCAAACCAATATTATTTGTATAGCACATTTTCAGCAACAAAGCAACATACGGTACTTTAGGGGATAAGGGCACGAAATAAAATATGAAAAAATCAGAAAAAAGAAAATTGAAACATACGACTGTTATGACATCCCCTGTGAGTCAGTTAATCAAAGGCAGCACTAAACAGATGGTTTTTAGGCTTTGATTTAAAACAACTCAGTGTTTCAGCAGATTTGAAGTGATCTAGAAGTTTGTTCTAGATTAAATGGTAAACAGTCTGTACTTGTATAGCGCTTTATTTACTCCCTATCAACTCCAAAGAGCTTCACACTACATTCAGTCATTCACCCATTCAAACACTATTGATGGCAAGCTACCACGTACCCACAGGGGACAAAGGGGAGGCTGCTGGACACTGGTGCCACCAGATCCTCTGAACACCACCAGGCATTGGGTGAAGTGTCTTGCCCAAGGATACAACGCCTGAGACAGTCGGGGCTAGGGTCAAACCGGCAACCCTCTGATCACAAGCTGTACTCCTAACTCATGGATAGGTTTTCGAGGTCCTGTT
The DNA here is from genome assembly GCA_028564705.1 of Apricaphanius iberus. NCBI lineage: Eukaryota > Metazoa > Chordata > Actinopteri > Cyprinodontiformes > Aphaniidae > Apricaphanius > Apricaphanius iberus. The sequence continues at coordinate 247,075 of JAPXFQ010002241.1, read as the reverse complement.
GCAATGTTATTCCTTTAATCCTAGAAATGTTCCTCAGGTGTTAGAAGTCTGACCTTGTTATTGGCTTTATTTGATCCTGGAGGTTCAGGTCTGAGTCCATTATTACACCTAGATTACGGGCCTGATCAGTAGTTACTAGTTGTATTATCTAAAAATGTAATGTAGAGCTGAGTTTCATCTGCATAGTTTTGGTAACTAATTTTATTGCTCAATTAAATCTGGGTTAGTGGGAGCCTGTAGATATTAAACAGAAGAGGTCCCAGGATGGAGCCCTGGGGGACCCCACATGTGATTTCTGTTTATTCTGATGAGAAATTTCTTATTGACACAAAGAATTTCCTGTTCTTGACATTAGATTTAAACCACCCAGGTACTGTACGTGAAAGTCCGACCCAGCTCTCCAGTCATTTCAGTATTATTTCATAATCAACAATGTAAAATGCCTCACTGAGGTCCAACAGAACCAGCACTGTGGTTCTACCACAGCCTGTATTTAAGCGGATGGCATTGAAAATTTTGACAAGGGCAGTCTCAGTGCTGTGGACAAAATTGAAAATTGCTGAAAATTATTAAAGCGATCGGTCATTGTTAGGAAACTATTTAGCTGTTAAAACATCTTTTTCAATAATCTTGCTGATGAATGGCAGATTAGAGATTTTGTTGTTGTTCTTGTGATGAGTGATAGTTTGATAACTGCTGTTTTTAAAAAGTAACTGAACCCCATGAAAAAGCATCATCCCGCCCCCAGGCAAGTGGGCAGGACCAGGAGACACGGAGGGGCATGGCCAAGTGTGTAGGATGAGTGCGGGGGAGTTTGGAAGACAGTCACGGCTGAACTAGGGTATGCGGCCTCCGAGCTCCATAAAGCCTCTATTTACCTACCATGAAGGGAGAAATGAGGACTCTTCTCTGCCATCGACCATAGGTAAAGAGAGGCTTTATGGAGTGCAGCGGCTAAACAACGTATCAGTTTGAGCTGTTGGCTCAGGGCGCTGAGTCAGCGCTGCCTGAAGCCAATATAGTAGCAAACAAGTACAGTGAGCCTAGCGCTAGCATTGATGCTAAGTAGCTTCGAGGGAACTACCTCAGCTTTTGTGTCATTATTTTACATTTTGTTTTCATTATTCATTATTCATGTTGTGGTCCTCCAAAGTGCGATATAAGGATTTCAGTTTCCTCTATTTCTCTCAACATGCTTCTGTGTGCGCATGTTGCACCACAGACTAGGCCTATAGCACACAAGATGAGCAATTTCAGGATGGGGCGGGGTGAGTGTGTCTGAGAGAGGGAGGGCGTCTCTGTGAGACAATGACTGTGACGTAGACAATGGAAAAGATGTACCGCTGTCAGCCAATCACAAAATTTAAATGCAGTACCACAAGATTACTATGAGCGGCAGCACTAAGACGTTTTTAGACCCAAAAATTTAGAATTTAACAAGTTTATACGGAAAAGGAAAAAAAAATGCCCTGAAACTGAAAGATTATATTGGTAAAGACCCAGTTATACAGCTTATAAGCAAAAAAAAAGAAAAAAAGTAGTTTTGGGGTTTAGTTACATTTTAAAGCGTGGGGGAAGACGCCTTACAGACGGATGTGTTAACTATTTAAATCAGGTCAGACTGAAGGACAAGGAAAACTTTCTTGATAAAATCTGTGGGTAAAATATTGAGGCAGCATGAAGAGGATCTTAGTTGGTTAATTATTTTTTCAAAGTTTTTTTATTTAATTTATGGAATTCAGATATTTTCTCTGGATTGGCACTGAGTGGACATAACATTTCAAGTGGGTTTATTGCTGATCTACAGACTGACCCTCGAATTTTCCGAATTTTTTCTGTAAAAAAGTTAATTGTAGGCCAAGTGGAGATAACTTCACAGTCTATAGTCACAGGAAAGTTTGTTAGTCTCTCAATCATGGCAAATAGGGCATGATTATTATGAATGTTTCTGTTAATGATTTTAGAGAACAATTCTCTTGCTTTTTTCAAAGTGAATTAATATCTGTTCAGTCTATCTTTGTTGATCTCACAGTGAAAGTGTCTAAAACTGGCAAAAGAAAAGGGATCAAATAGTTTTTATAATGAGCACAGGTTCATGTAGAGACTTTAGGAGCTGCCTAATGCCTGAATGATTCAAAGGTTAATTTGCCTAACAAACAAATGGCTCAGGTAGGAGATGAAAATCGTTAGAAAAAACAAAGAGAAAACTTAAACCATCTTGAGAAAAAAAATCAGCCAAGACCAGTTTTACAGATTGCAAGGTGGTCTGGGTGGTGAAAACATTTGTAGCACTTTGAACCTGTGGCATCTCTACATTTGGGGCCCGTGGGGCTCAGCAACTGGCCCCGTTTGGTTAAATGATGAATATCTGAAATCCCAGTGTCCAATGCACACTCCAATGCAGCCAAATGCTGTGGCCCCAACAAGCTGAGATCCCCTACATTCCTTGATAGAGAAACGCAGCAATGCACCATCGGCATATAGTGAGTTGACTATGCAGCATAACCCATATTAAAATATCACAGGTTACGTTTGTAATCTGTTGGATAAAAGTGTACAGCCATCTAATATCCTTGATAGCTACCAAGATTTTTTGATGAAGTCTAAATTTAGCACGGTGAATCTTGAAGGAGATTTAATATTTGGGACGTCACTATCCAGTTGATTCTAACATAGTTCAAAGACTGTAAGATTATAAGGGGATTATTCGAAAGATTATACAGTAATTGAAAGATAAAGGATATGCATTTGTTTTAGAGGAACATCTGTGGTGAGTGACCATTTATTTCTTATTTACCTTTTTATGTCGGCTATAAAAGAGGTTTCATTCTTCAATTACTTTTAGATATAACTGTGTCTATAGTGTGTAGATGTGTCTATTATTTTATGTGGCTCAATTAATATGGAATGTTAAATTAATCACATAAAATAACAATCAGTATTATTGATCAAATTGAGATTATATTCATCACAAAAGACTTAGGCTGCATTCAGACCGCAGGCTTTATCAGCGTCAGCAACGTCAAGATTACATGTTAAGTCTACAATGGAGGCCGTTGGAGGCGCTTTGGCTCCGTCAACTTTTCAAGCTTTTCCTGCGTTTCGAGCTTCAAAGCTCATAACGCTAGCAACACAGAAGTTCAGATAGTTGAACTTTTGACGGTCCTAAAGCTGTTGACGCAGCATGGCAACCAATCAGAGCGACTCACTGTAGGGACGACGCCCGACGTCGACGCTGCCTAGCCAACCACGATCTGCGAGTGTTTAAAACATCCAGCAGAGAAAGGCCCGCCTACGATCTTTGCTAGCTTCAGCTTAAAAATGGATGTGCTGTGTTTATGCGTTGAACTACTCGCTTTATGAGCGTTGCTTGACCCTGACAAAGCTTGCAGTCTGAACGTAGAATTAGTTGCTGCAATAAGGTGTTGAGTTGCTGTGCCCCAACTAAGTTATGCCAGAGACGCCACTACTTTGAACTACACAATGTGCAAAGGTGAACAAACAGTGGAAGTTGACCTAATAGAACAGAAATCCTCAACTTCATTATGATCTTCTTCAAAGGTACTGTATGATGTTGAAAACTGTAGCATGTGTTTAAAACAAAGCAGAATAGAAGTCTATTTGTCTTTATTTCAGCTTTAAAACAAAGAAACAAACAATTGGCAACATATATGTTGTATTCACTCTATTCTTGAAATGTGCTTATTGTAAAGATATAAGACTTTTTATTTATTGTTAATCATTCAAAACTTGGTGGCTCTGCTGTAAGTTATCCCAATGCTGTGGTGAATGTCTGTAATAAACCCTGCAGCTATAACAAAAGGACTAAAAACAACCAACCACCAGCCAATACAACAGCTAGTTACCATGGAGATTAACCAGAAACATTTATTGCTGACCACCTTGACTTCTTAGATGTCCCCTACCAGTTCTGTTGGATCTCCTTCCTCTGCAGCAAGATTCTTTATTTCATTGGTTTCGTCCAGACAGTCATATCTGATCTACATAAAGGACACAACATCTTTTCACCACATTCCTTCTCTGTGTCTTCACATTAAAATCCACGTAGAGGTAAAAAAAAACATTGTTCTAAAGTGTCCTTTCTTACATTTGCTCATGCAGTATTCTAACTGATCTGATGTTGTAGAGGCTATGAAATGTGTCTGCTGATATTTGGGTGGAGTAAAACTCTACTAATCCATCCCAACTCATGTGAAGCAAACTTATATTTAACCAAAAAAGTTGAACATTGTCAGGTGTACATGATGGCCCCGATGTTTAGTTTTAGAAAAAAACTCAGCTTCATAAAAAAAGAAACAAAATGAATAAGATATGCAAAATCAGCAGGATATGTTCATTTACAAAACATCAGCAAAAGAAAAGGAAAACAGCAGTTTCATTTTCTAAACTCCCCCTGAGTTATAAATGTTAAACAATCTCTTTCTAACTTGGAAAATAGTCTACTACTTTATAAAAATGCCCTTCAACAAGCTAGAACAGCATATTTCTCATCATTAATAGAGATAAATAAAAACAATCCTAGGTTTCGTTTTAGTACAGTTGCCAAACTTTCACAGATTAATAGCTCTGTTGAGCCAACTATTCCCCCTTCTCTCAGTAGTGATGACTTTATGGGATTCTTTATAAATAAAATAAATTCTATTAAAAATAAAATCATTGGCATTCTCCCAAACATGATTAACTCTCTCTCAGTAAATGTAGTATCAGAGAGAACTGTAGAACCATGTTTATGTCTGTACCGTTTTGATTCTGTTGAACTTTCAGAATTATCACAAATATTAGCTTCATCTAAACCCTCAACTTGTATGTTAGACCCAATACCAACCAAATTATTTAAGGAAGTGTTCCCTCTGGTTACTGGCCCTATTCTAGACATGATGAATCTATCTTTAATAAATTGATATGTGCCACAGGAATTTAAGGTTGCTGTTATTAAACCTTTACTTAACAAACCCTCCCTGGATAAAGATAATTTAGCTAACTACAGACCTATATCTAACCTTCCTTTCTTATCCAAAATTCTTGAGAAAATAGTTGCTAATCAAGTATGTGAGCATCTAACAACCTGTCAGAAGAATTTCAGTCAGGTTTTAGAGCTCATCATAGCATTGAAACAGCACTGGTAAAAGTTACTTATCATATTCTAATGGCATCAGATAATGGATTTGTGACAGTTCTGGCCCCCAGACGGTCGTCGCAGATGACCACTTGTACTGAGCCAGGGTTCTGCCAGAGGTTTCTTCCTGTTAAAGGGGAGTTTTTCCTCTCCACTGTCGCTACAGGCTTGGTCATTATGAGGGATTGCTGAGGAATTGCTGTGGTTGGAGTCTGCATGATCCGGGCACAACCTCACGCCGATGACAACACGCAATCTGCTGGGATTCCTTACGTAGAAAACTTTCACCTGATTGGAATGTTTGTGTAATTGTATTGAGATGACTTTTGTTGTAAAGTGCCTTGAGATGACATTTGTTATGAACTGGCGCTATATAAATAAAAGTGAATTGAATTTAATTAAATTACAGTTTCTGTATCTGTTTCTTAAACACTGTGATAAAATAATATGTCTGTTTCCAATGTTATTTTTAAATATTATACTGTAAAGGAAAGAGTCAGCTGTAAGTACATAAAAAAGCTAACGATGAGAAAACTCTCTTCTCAGTCCTATTTTCATATTGAAAACCAACACAAAGGACAAGCCTATAGATGGGAAGGAGAATCTGATATTTAAATGACATTGCTAATTCATTTATCAAAGAATTGTTGCAGACCATGGTTGCTGTGGGGAAAAATGATTTTTATATCAGAAAACAATCACACACAACAGTTAAACATTGGAAGGAAGAAACTACAAGTACAAGATAAAAACAGTTAAATTCATATTCCACATATGAGAGTTCTGAGCCAAAATAATCCCAGCTAATATAAAGAGTGGACTCACATCAGGTTCCCCACAATCACACTCTTCTCCATCCTCCACAAAGCCATTGCCGCATTTCTTGCCTCCCACCAGGTCCTTCATGTTGGGCATATTGTAGAGGCACATCCCGCCTCCCTTCTGGAAGTAGCTGTCCAGGTCCCGTTTGCTGCAGTGGCTGAACACTCGTGGGAATGGATGCCTGATATTTAATGATAATGAAGCAAGACTAAATTCCTTCTCCAATAAAAAACATGAAAAAGTAAATAAATAAAAAAGGCCTCATTTATAAAGCTAGCTTATGTACGAAACGGGGTCTGAAAATTGTGTAAGTCACCAAACTTTGCACACTTTGTGATTTATAGCAAACTCGTACAAACACGTACAAACATTTCGGACATGGGGAAATAGGCCACCACCAGTTTCTCTGAGCCAAGAATAAAATATCAAAATCTGAATGGAAATTTGTTTGGGGTGATCATATTGGCACGGCTACTTTGAAATATTATTACTGACTACTGATTACTCCTTACTTAGTTACTTTAATGATTACTTTATTTTACAAGCAACCAAAGTAGATTAGAAGTTACTTATTGGTTACTTTGAGCATCTGACAGGGACCCTTCCCAATAGCTAAACATAAAAACAATAACCAGTTTTGCCAATGCTCAATTTATTGGCAGTGTATTTTAAGCTTAGAGCTTAAAGCTGAAGCTTAAAGATAGAAATGGTCAGCTGGTCTCTAAATGCAATTGATCAAATCTACTCAACTTTACGTAGCACCGGAAAACGGCATCCGGCTTGTCCTGCTGAGACCTATCCTGCAGGCTATGGGCTCGACGCTTAGAGAGCGTTTCAGCCTGTTTGTTTGTCTATACTTTCTCAAGAGGATTCTGAGGATATTTGAGTCTTTGGTTTTATGGTGAATGGGTTCTTGCTGATCGGAATGGACAATTACTGGATCTACCGCAAATTGGGAAAAGAAAAATGGCATACATGGTTGAAATTGGACGCAGTTCTAGAAGCGTTTGGAAGGCTGAAGGAGCAGTCTGAAGTGCTGACTCATGCTGCTGGAGCTGGGACACATGCTGGACGCTGTAAAATGGGATCTGGCTGCTTCGGGACTCAATCACGAAATCTCATCATTCTTGGAGAAATTATCAGTGCGTCTTGGTGCAAATGGAAATGAAATGGATCTGGAACTTTAATTTGGTCATAGTGGGATGGCTGACAGACTTAAAGGAAATAGAGAAATTGCTCCTTCTTCTAACCATAACAATTAGTATTTTGGATAACCTGATGACCTTTAGCTGGTCCATAATCAAATGCCCATGTGAGGAATGTAAACAGAGCCCCCTCGTTTTCCTCTACATCTACTGACGCACACATTCACATGTGATACAGACGCACAGACCACCTATGTTTCACCATGCCTCGCTGTTTCCCAGATCACCCCCTCCCACTTCAGGAAGCAGTAGATAGCCCGCATCTGTTAAAGTGCATCAACTGTGAACTGGGGTGCTATTTCCCCCGCCTCTCCCACCTGATGTGTAATTGTCATTGTCTAAATATGTGCTTAAATGTTTCTAGGTGTGTTTTTTTGTTCTATTACCTGTCTTTTGATTCTTGAATAAGGAATCAAGATACATATGAGTGTTTTTTTTTCCCCACCACCACTCTGACCCTGTGTATACCGATTCTTATCTGCTGTGTGGTGCGCCACAAAGCTAGCTGCAGAAACCACAGTACACTTGTATCTGTCTGTTGTTCATGTTATCTGTGTGTCTATTCTTGATTGGGCTGTACTAGAACAAATTTCTCCTCGTGGGACAATAAAGGATTATTCAATTCAACTCAATTCAATAACACTAAGGTCGGAAATATACTTGCTCATGTTGAAACCATAAACAGCCTACGTCTTGGGCATGTACTTGCTTTGCACTACACATACTACTAGAGAATTCCACTAGGGGGCAGAGTATAGAACTCAGAGGTCGTTAGCATCAGAGGTCTCTATGCTAAAGTGGCTATGATAGTTAGCATACAGGCCACTTTCCCTAACGCCTTCCTAACTGGAAGCCCAATTCGGATGCATTTTATCATGGCGGACGCTGACGCACATCCGGTTTGGCATAAGATCGCTTACCAATTTAATGGTTTCAGATGCAGCCATAGAGTAGATGATCAGCTGTTTAATTTCAAATTACGACAGAAAAAGACAGCAGCAGTGTCCTAGAAGATACACTACCGTTCAAAAGTTTGGGGTCACCCAAACAATTTTGTGTTTTCCATGAAAAGTCACACTTATTCACCACCATACGTTGTGAAATGAATAAAAAATAGAGTCAAGACATTGACAAGGTTAGAAATAATGATTTTTATTTGAAATAAGATTGTTTTTACATCAAACTTTGCTTTCATCAAAGAATCCTCCATTTGCAGCAATTACAGCATTGCAGACCTTTGGCATTCTAGCTGTTAATTTGTTGAGGTAATCTGGAGAAATTGCACCCCACGCTTCTAGAAGCAGCTCCCACAATTTGGATTGGTTGGATGGGCACTTCTTGCGTACCATACGGTCAAGCTGCTCCCACAACAGCTCAACGGGGTTCAAATCTGGTGACTGCGCTGGCCACTCCATTACCGATAGAATACCAGCTGCCTGCTTCTTCTCCAAATAGTTCTTGCACAATTTCGAGGTGTGTTTTGGGTCATTGTCCTGTTGTAGGATGAAATTGGCTCCAATCAAGCGCTGTCCACTGGGTATGGCATGGCGTTGCAAAATGGAGTGATAGCCTTCCTTATTCAGAATCCCTTTTACCCTGTACAAATCTCCCACCTTACCAGCACCAAAGCAACCCCAGACCATCACATTACCTCCACCATGCTTAACAGATGGCGTCAGGCATTCTTCCAGCATCTTTTCAGTTGTTCTGCGTCTCACAAACGTTCTTCTTTGTGATCCAAACACCTCAAACTTGGATTCATCCGTCCACAGCACTTTTTTCCAGTCTTCCTCTGTCCAATGTCTGTGTTCTTTTGCCCATCTTAATCTTTTTCTTTTATTGGCCAGTCTCAGATATGGCTTTTTCTTTGCCACTCTGCCCTGAAGCCCAGAATCCCGCAGCCGCCTCTTCACTGTAGATGTTGACACTGGTGTTTTGCGGGTACTATTTAATGAAGATGCCAGTTGGGGACCTGTGAGGCGTCTGTTTCTCAAACTAGAGACTCTAATGTACTTATCTTCTTGCTCAGTTGTGCAACGCGGCCTCCCACTTCTTTTTCTACTCTGGTTAGAGCCTGTTTGTGCTGTCCTCTGAAGGGAGTAGTACACACCGTTGTAGGAAATCTTCAATTTCTTAGCAATTTCTCGCATGGAATAGCCTTCATTTCTAAGAACAAGAATAGACTGTCGAGTTTCAGATGAAAGTTCTCTTTTTCTGGCCATTTTGAGCGTTTAATTGACCCCACAAATGTGATGCTCCAGAAACTCAATCTGCTCAAAGGAAGGTCAGTTTTGTAGCTTCTGTACCGAGCTAAACTGTTTTCAGATGTGTGAACATGATTGCACAAGGGTTTTCTAATCATCAATTAGCCTTCTGAGCCAATGAGCAAACACATTGTACCATTAAAACACTGGAGTGATAGTTGCTGGAAATGGGCCTCTATACACCTATGTAGATATTGCACCAAAAACCAGACATTTGCAGCTAGAATAGTCATTTACTACATTAGCAATGTATAGCGTGTGTTTCTTTAAAGTTAAGACTAGTTTAAAGTTATCTTCATTGAAAAGTACAGTGCTTTTCTTTCAAAAATAAGGACATTTCAATGTGACCCCAAACTTTTGAACTGTAGTGTACTTAAGAACATATTTACCACTAATATTGTTTGTTTCCCTGCTGCTTTTGCCAAATATATATTTGGTTAGGAAAATTTAAAAAATTGTAATGTGAAGTTGGCTGGAGGAGGGAGGGATATGAGTTGGGTTATGATGATCCAGTAACACCTGAGGACATATCTAGGAGGGGTGAGATTTATAAAGCAGGAATTATGTGCAGGTGTGCTTACTCATGGTTTCAAGAAACAGAACATTTATTTGCAAAAGTAATTTTTTTTTTTTGCTGAGCTTAAGTAGAGTTTTAGTAAGGATTCTGACCAAATATTTATAAATGAGGCACCAGAACTTTTTAGCACTATTCTCGCCATTTTAAAAGCTGACATATTATGAACACCTTACTTATCTATTTTAGCAGAAGTTATGAAGAAGTTCATGTTTATGCTGAACTGCCTTGTACTCACCCAGTGGCAGCGGCCATGACGCAGCCTCCCTGCTCTGCACTGGCCTCCACACAACAGCCGTCGTGGTCGTGGCTCATGCCCACATTGTGGCCGATCTCATGGGCCATGGTAGCAGCTGCACCAATCGGTACGTCCGAGTGGTCCTGAGGAAGCCAATCAAAGGTAAGCATTTTTCAGGTGCCAATGTGGGAACTTTGAGTCACTGAAAACTACCGCCTCTAAGCTACAAATAGAAGTTTTTTAAACTTTTGTTTGAAATAATTGTTGAGTCTCAAGGTTGGGTTTGTGTGGTGGTTAACATCAGTTCTACAGATGATCCACTGGAGGGTGCAGTGAAGGCCCCAGTCTAGGCTCAGGTTGGTGGAGATTTCCAGGTGTGCACATCCTTCTTAAACATTACCAATCATCAGCTCACCTCCAGCCTGTAGCTCATCAACCAAACCATCCCTCTACTCCACTCACTCTCCCCGGCATTTCCTCCTTCGTCACTTCATGGGAGGGTCCTCCTGCTATTTACCACAGTTCCATACAACTTTTCACCTGCGGACCATTTCCCTGGATGTATTGACTGAGTTTTGTTTTACGGCAGTATGCTACGTGCTACCTAATGATATAAACAAAGCCGCGGTTTTGTGACTTGAGCCATGGCAGATCAACCAAAGAAACCAAAGAAGATGCTATCAGAAGAAGTGAGGAAAAGAAACTAGGAAGCAAGAGTTGAAAGCTGCTGGAGCTGAAAGCTGTCAGAGCTTCACTGCTGTAGAAAGCTCGTTATGATGATTAATACCGGATCGCATGGGTTCTGCACCCTTTGTGAATTTGGGGTAAGGACAGTTGCACCATGGTGAGTCACGGAGCTGTACACTGAAGTTCATGACCAGGCTGTTACCCTGTGACATTGTCCTCGATAACAGTGCACCTCCCACGGTTCCTGCTGCCTGCTCGTCCAATGAGCAGAAGGCTCTATGGGCGAGACACAGGTGAGAGAAAACTTCCTTCCCTACACTGCTGTGAAAGGTCTTTTCTGTCAAACAGTTACTCACATTAGGTCAATGGTGGATTAGCTTCCAAAACCTAGTGTTACAACTTTTCTGTTTTTTGTGCTTAGTCGCTGTGAGTGAGACGTTAGAGATACGGCAGGATTTATGGATGCTGAACAAGCCATGTTCTACTGGATTGGTCAGTAATAAATGCTTGCTCCCAGGTAATTTGTGACACAGCGCTGGGGAAACTGTTTGAAGGTGTAATCGCCCACGTTGGCGCCAAGAATGTAATCGGATTAAAGACTCTTAATAAAAATGAGAGAGATTCCTTTAAGCGTTTGGAGGTTTTAATAAAAGTTGAATCGATCATACAGGAGAACAGTACAGATCACCGTGAATGCTGAATGCTGCCTCCTCCCAGCTCAAATGAAAATAACTATTTATAAAGTTCAAGTATTTATAAAGTTCAGCAACCTTGCCTCTATGACTTCTGAAGACAAAAATATTCTCTCAGGGTGGGAATTTCTCAGGATGAAGGCACCTGGCTCTTTAGCTGGGAATAAGTGAATCTTGGCAAATACAAAACAATGGCAACAGCTTGGGTTAGATTGTAACACAATAAGAGAAACTCTCAAAACTAAGTATATAAGAAGAAACAATAATCTCAGCAAGTGAGGTTTTCTCTAACCTGGGTTCCCATGTGAACTCAACACCTGTTTTCTGGCCCATCTGCTCTTCTGTTCTTCACAACCTCTGCTCTCAGTGTTAATAATACTAACAGATGAATCATATAATAAATCTCTCCATGACGAAGGTTTAACAACTGATACGCTGTTGGTCTGATGTTTTGTTGTTTTGGCTGGCGAGCTGTAAAAACATCTGTACACTTGTTCGGATGCACTCTGTAGAGATTTTATTTTTACGACTGTGATATTTCGCCACAAGCCATGAGAAGGTCAAAGACTGCAAATATCTGCAAAGTTACGGAGTGTGTCTTTAAGAAATATAAATAAAAGTCTAGCAATTTATTTTGAAATATACACTCAGTAAAAATACAAATGCAACACTTTTGTTATTGCTCCCGTTTTTAACAAGCTAAACTTAAAGATGTAAAATGTTTTTTATATAAACAAAAGACCCATTACTCTCAAATATTGTTCACAAATCTAGATAAATCTATTTTAGTGGGCACTTTCCTTTACTGAGATAATCCAGCCTACTTTACAGGGGTAGCAATTGACACAAAAACACACACACTGTCCGGAACAGTCCAAACCAGGATTCATTCACATACGGAATGCCTCTCCAAAGTCTCAGACTCCGTCCAATGTGAGTATGTTATGAACATGCGGATGAGCTTCCCTCAGACAGTTTCTTACAGTTTGTGCAGAAATTATTTGGTTATGCAAACTGATTGTTGCAGCAGCTGTCTACAGTAGGTGGCTAGTCTCAGACAATCATGAAGGTGATCATGCTGGATCTGGAGGTCCTAGGCTGGTGTGGTTACACGTGGTCTGCGATAGTTGGAAGGCCGGTTGGATGTACTACCAAATTCTCTGAAGCAACCTTAGGAGACGGCCAATGATATAGAAATGAACATTTATTGAACGGGCAACAGCTCTGGTGGACATTCCTACAATCAGCATACCAATTGCACACTACCACAAAAGTCGGACATCTGTGGCACTCTACTGTGTGATCAAACTATACATTTCATAGTGTCCTTTTATAGTAGGACACACCTGTGTAATATTGATGTGGTCTAATCAGCACCTTGATATGCCAGACCTGCTGAAGTGGGATGGACTACCTCGGCAAAGGAAAAGTGCTCACTAACAGATCTTGACAGATTTGTGGACAATATTTTAAAGTAAAGGCACTTTCATGTATATTGAAAAGGTTTGAGATCTTTGAGCTCAGCTCATGAAAAACGTGTTGTATTTACGTTTTTGTTCTGTAACCTTTCGTCACTTTTTGATTTAAAATGGGTGAATTGTGGAACTGTAAGCTAGTTGAAGCAGTCAACTAAAGTTGTGCTGCTGCGTCACACGTGATCTTTCTCCCACTTCAGAATACGTATATCAAGCTTATCCTAATGATTTTAGGATTTTCCCCTCCATCTACAAACATTCTCATAGGATCGTGATCAAGGTAACACACAGGATGGGCCAAAAGAGAGAGATTTTTCCTCCCAGAACAAGTGTGCTGTCAGGCAGGTACTGTGTGCTTTGCTGTGGTCGAATTTAAAGAAACAGGGTCTAATTCATCAAAGGTTTATGCTTGTTAAAACGTGCAGAAAGCGCACGGTGGGAGCAACAACATGCAGCGAGTGATTTACCGAGCAGGCGCAGGAATCCATTTAGCACTTTTGCCCTTGGTGAATATGTATTATGGGCTTTTCTGTTAGAAGGTGAAAAATAATAAGAGGAGAAGATTTAAAAAGTGTGATTTATGAAACTTTAAACTGTTTGAGGCAGCTGTTTTTGCACCGATTTTTACCGTCTCTGAGAGACATGTCTTAATTTTGTGTCACTACGATTCAACATACGTTTATTATTGAAAATGTAATTCACATACATTCTAACCTAATAGAAATTAACCCTGTAATGGCAATGAACCTAACAGTTTTGTAAAGTTTTTCCCGTTTTTCCAAAGAGGCATGACTAACTGCATGCTCAGAGTCTGCACCTGCTGTTTATTTTTCAGCTTATCAGGTTCCCCTTTAGTTTCCACATTGGTGGTGACTAATCTTCCTTGGGCCTAATCACTAAAATATAATAATCATGTACGATAACACAATGACAGTTACATATTACATTTTCTAGATAATGTATCAAATCTAAAATGGGTATGAATTAATAGTGTGGAAATGCGGACGTTCAACAGTGAAATTCATTCTATTCTACTTAATGCTTAACCTGCAAAGGTAACGCTTCAGTGTGAGGTGTGTGTGTGTTTGTGAGGCTGTGGTTGCTAGCCACAGCACATCTGGACTCCAAAGCCTTCCTCTGCCCACAGCTAAAAAGCTTATTAGACGCTAACAATGCTTGGCGAAGCTATCGATCTCTCTGACCACTTATAGACACATAGAGCTGAAAAAGCTTAGAGCTGCTACAGAGTGGACACAAATGCTGCACAAGAGAAGGCTGGACTGGGAAATACCAAAGATGGAAGACTGACAAAGGAGCCCTGTTATTGGTTGGCTGAGATTAAGCCATTTATTTAAATAAGAATTGTTCTATAAATTCCATTAAGGAATTTAATGTTTCCATTAAGTCTGTTTTGGTATAGACAGCAGTACTGTAGGCTCCTGCTTTCCAAGAGTATTCAGAACATAGTGACCAAATTGTTGCAACAATTTATAAAAAGCGATAGACCACCAGAATAATTGTGAGGTAAAAGAAAAGTTTAAGAATGAAATAGGAGCATGGCAAGTAAAGGACAGTTTTTATAAGGATTTCTGCTCGTTGATCCACATCAGTTTCTGATAAATAAGCCCTAAGAAGTTGGAGTGATCTCACAAACCCAGTAATTTCAAAATATGTTCACGGACATCAGTGTCATATATTTTCTAAAATGTTCATTCCCAGATAAATCCACATTGTGCTTAACACCACAGCAGTGGGTGTTTAGACAAACCTGGCTAGCTGGGATGTGAAGCTATGATATGACACAAAAATAGAATAAAAACAGCAAGCATCGAAGAGGAGAGTGGACAGATGAAATAAGTTAAACCACAATTATATACACATCCATCCATTTTCTGAACCGCCTAATCCTTAAGGGGTCGCGGGGGGGCTGGTGCCTATCTTCAGCTGTCAACGAGCGAGAGGCTGGGTACACCCTGGACAGGTCGCCAGTCCATCGCAGGTTATATACACATATTTTTTACAAATGAAAATATGAAATGTTATGATGAACATGTGTGTAAAATAGGCAACATTATTTGGCTGTTTGTTTTATTGTTATGTGTATAAAACCTATATAGGTAATGAATCAATTGTGACCTTTCCTTCCTGCTTTTTATTGTGTGTATGTGACTTTCTACTGTTAATCAGGTGATGTCCTCCATCCAATCCTCCACCATCATCATCACCAGCAGCCTCTTCTCCACCCATCAGTACCAGAGAATAAAAACAGATTTTTTCACTTACTGAATCCTGCTTAATAACACATTACAAAGTATAATATGAAAAATATTTTACAGTATCTGCGTAAACCTTTTACTGTTGGACTTCTAACTTTATTGTGGAGAAAAAAACTGAAGAAAAATGTAAACATATAACCATGCTCAGTGGAAATCTCTGCTGGACCAAAAATGGCAGTACTCAACAGAAGACATAGGACAAAAATGCAACAAGAAGTAAAGGAAAGCGTGGGCAAATGGAGAGGAATGTGTTGCTACGTACCACGGTGATGCCTCCAGAGTTTTCCAGGCTGCACATTCCTTCCAGCGGTGCCATCCCAATTGTTGTACCCTTGAAAATCACGCCACTATCACAAAAACACAGGAAAAACACTTGGTTTTAATCTTCTTCACTCACCTTTGAGTTTGAACAGTGGATGTTTACTGATTGCAGAGATTAAGCCAGGTTTATACTTCTCCATCTTCATGTTTGCACTCACGAGTATACGTATTGACGGAGTGGTTTTCCCTTTTTACGTCTCCGTAGGTGTGTCAGGGTTGCAAACCGATTTCCCACCAAGACGAAGGGTGTCGACCTTTTTTCGTTGGTCTGCCTACCGTCGCAGTGACGTTTTTGATCGACAGCTTCTAAACACACATCCTCTTAAGAGCAATGGTCAACAGAGAGGGAGCATTGATTGAGCTGGAAAGCTGGAACTGAAGCTTACTGAATCCACTATTAACACATGTAATCACACAAACAAACCCAGGGGTCTGTTTTGTTGTTCTCTACACCACCTGGTGTTCAAAATCCCCAAAAGACCAGATTACATAAACTGGCATGGTAATATAAAGCATATAGTTCCAAACCGTTTCTAATGACAACTGATTACATCGACTATAGAGCACCATTCTGGTGTCTTGAGCTGATACTTACCAATCACGGATGTGTTCTCTACATTGCATTTAATGGGTCATTTAATAGTTGGGCTCTATTCCATCTGTCTTCGGCTGCCTGTCGCCTGAAAATGACGCTGAGTGTCTCTGCACCTCCACTGATGGAGAAGTATTAACTAGGCTTAACAGCGACACACATGATGGGCCACATGATAGGTGTAACACAATCCACTCTGAGCGATCTTTACCTTTGATCACAAACATAAGAACCAAAATACTAGCAGATATAAACTTAATCTATGAACGTGTCCTAAAATACCTGAAACTTGTTGATGAAATTATTATTATCCTTCGCTTTATGATCCTGAAAAACAAAATGACCTGAAGGTGACAGCCAGTTCCATGTGGAAGCAAAAATTTAATTCAAATTTCCTGACAGTCTTGGCGCCCAAATTGCCCTACAACATGTGAAGCTGACCAGACAGGGACATATTTGTGTTTCTTTAGCGTCAGAGTTTTGCTGCCTCAGCAAACAACCAATGAGGATGAAGGCAGTTCTGAGACAGAGCATATTTCTAAAGACAGTCTCTCCAGGTTGGGGGCAGAGTGGACAGAAGAGCTGGACTAAACGTATACATTTCCACAGTTATGCCGATGATACACAACTATATTAATCCATAAATCCTGATGAATCTAATCAGATAGATTACAAGTATGTCTTGACTCTAAACTTTTGGTTTTACTTTAAAATTCAGACAAGACAGAATTTATGTATAAAGTTAAGCATAAAGCCCTAAATAATCAGCTCCATCGTAGATCAGAGATCTGATTGTTCCAAAAGTTCCTAAAGCCAGGCGTACACTGTGCGATTTTTCAGTCATGGGTCTTCAGCTCCGGCTCACCCTGTACGAGTGAATTGCAGGGGTTAAAAGTTCACCGCTCACGACTCATGTGCTCACACTGTACGAACCGCTGTTCGGATGCGACCTGACTGCTCTCACTGCACGACACGACAGACCCGATAACAGACGAAAAACACGGGAGTAGATGCGCGCCTGACCCGGAACGGAAGAAGCAGAAGAAAAACACTGGAGTGAAGATGCGCCCCTGAGAACTGGAGGATGCGCTCAAAAGACAAACGTGCTTCCCTGGCAATCTGTTTCTTTTTTTGTGCGTGGAAACACCGTTTGTTTATGTCAAAGACCAGAAGTACTTCAGCGTAACGATGGTGACACGCATGCGCAGTATGAGAAATAGCTCGTAGCATTGCTTCCACAGTGCGAGTCATTCACGAGGGGCAACTAGGATTTCAAACAGGTTTGATTTTCTTGCGACCGATCGGGAGCTGGTGGTGAGGTGTAAATTGCTTGTCATTGCCCAATGTACACTACACGATGCAACAGGCACGATTAAGCCCAAAGTCGGCACGATCCAGACAAAAGTGGCACGAGTGACAAATCGTGCCACTTTTACGTCTGGCCAACATCGCACAGTGTACGTCTGGCTTAACAGAGCACTTTGTTCTCAGAATGCAGGTCTACTGGTAGTTCCTAGGATTTCTAAAAGTAGAATAGGAGGCAGATCTTTTATTTATCAGGCTCCTCTCCTGTGGAACCAGCTCACAGTTTTAGTCCATGAGGCAGATACTCTGTCTGTTTTTAAGACTAGGCTTAAAACCTTCCTAGTTTGGTAAATCTTATAGTTAGAATGGCTTAGGTTATCCTGGGTTATCTATGTAGTTATACTGCTATAGGCTTAGGGCCTGATTTAACAAAATTCCACATAAGGAGCACAATATTGGGTGCATGGCAAAATAATTGTACCAGAGGGTTGTCCTTCATTTGTGGTTGATCTACTAGGATTGCGTGTGTAATTCATAGCAGGCACAAGAACCGTATTAAAATGGGGACTTTGTAGCTGCTACTGTTCACCAGGTGCTACCCCCACTTTGTGTGCCACATCCAATAGGAGCAATCGGCGCAATAGATTTATGATGCGTCTTTAGCAAAAATGGGGAAAAAACACATATGTCAAGTTAGGACTGTTAGGGAGTCAAATATTATTATTTAGAATGTCTGTGAATAATATTTCTCATTTATCAGTACTAAACTGAATGCTTGCAGTTTACATGTGCCGCTGTATGCTCCATGCAAGCATTGTAATCTAGAGTCAGACTAATTAAAGCTACAGAATCTCCAGAACAAGTTCACTAAAATATCCTTATTCTAATAATAATGTTAAAATAGACATCACTTTATCATAGCATCTATTAAACGTCAAGTTGCAGCAGAAAAAAAGATTTTATCTTGAAAAAATGTAACCTAATTGTGATTGTGGTATTGTATATTGTCATTACATTTTATTAATTGGAACCCAGGAGTATTAGTAACTGCTTTGGTGGAAACTAGTAAGGATCCATGAGGATCATAACTCCGAGTTTTGATGTGTCTTTGAGGGAAAAAAAAGATTATCCACATAACTGTCAGGCCTATGGCCATTAGAGTGTTTATTACTATTAGATTAGAATTTCTGTCAATAACATTTTTCGTTTGTCAGCAATAAACTTATGTTAAATATGGAGGTGCAAAGTTCAGAAATGCCATTCAGAGGCAGTAAAAATATACACAAAAATAGCTGCTGAAGAAGATTTGATGTTTAGTTAAACACTCTGCGTCTGGAACACCTACTTATTTGCCTCTTCTTCCAATATCTTGCATGTTCTGACAGAAACGCTCAGATTAGATATACATCAAGGCCAAAAGCACTAAATCCAATGTGTGCATCTTGCTGCGGCTTTTACAGACACAATGCTCTCTGCGCCATGTTAGTAAATCACCTGCAGCCTGTTTTTGCGATGCTGTGCGGTTTGTGCTGGTTTTAACAAGTGCAAACCGTCGATAATAAGGACCTTAGACTGTTGGAAGACCACTTTTCTTCTCTTTGCTTTTTTCCTTTTCTACAACTCTACCATTTTATTTTTTGTTATTTTGGCTTTTAACTTTTTTTCTCTCAGCGTTTTCTCTCCATAGAAGCTCTATCTGATCTGCTATTCTTCTTAGCTACAACGCCCCCTGTTGGATGGAGGTCATCAACTGAGATGATGCTCCCAGTGAAACCAACATCCTCCATGGCCTGTTATCAACCTTTTAATTTCTTTAATATAGAAAGTACTCTTAAATCAGTTCTTTTGTTTTTTCTGTGACTCTTCTCAGACCCCCAGATGGTCTTAGCAGATGACCTCTGGTACTGAGCCAGGTTCTGGTTCTGATAGAGGTTTCTTCCTGTTTAAGGGAAGTTTTTCCTCTCCACTGTCGCTCCATGCTTGCAGACTATGGATTGCTGAGCGGATTGTATGAAGCCAAAGAGTGTTACTTTTACATGGATAGATGTGATGTACTGTCCATAAAACAGCCACATAAACATCTGTGATTCATCAACGTCTCCTAGTAAACGTGGGCCAGAGGTTACTTCAAGACACCGTGGTTATTAATTAAAATTTAGTTATAGATAAACACTCATTAGGTATTTATTCAAGATTTCATTTCATTTTGCATTAAGACTAACTTTATTTAATACAGTGTCTATGCTCAATGGAAAATATTAAAAGAATTCCCCATCCAAATGCTATTTTTATAATGTATTATTTTTAATATTTATGTACTTAAGCGAACGTGTTTATTTGTATTTGTTGAAATGTTTTTCTATTTTTAAATAGAGTTATTGCTAAATAGGAAACACATTGAGAAGAAACTGATGAGCCTAAATCAACAGTGATTGATTTGTTAGGGTCTGCATCAACACGACACAACGTCCACCTTTATGGAAAAGTCACATGGGCCTGAACATGTTCTTCATATTTGAACGCATGTTATCCCATGTGGTACATGGTAAATCATGTGTACCACACATGGACTTCACATTTGGTTTTATATGCGTTTCACATATTCTTTACCTGGGATCATCCAGACCACACATGGGCTTCACATGTAATATCAAATGGATTTCAGATTTAGGTTCCATGAGGAAAATAACATATTTCACATGCGGTTTAAATGCTTTCTCATGGGCTTCACATGTGAATGTCCATGAGCTTCACAGTTTATTACCTTGAAAATTAAACTCACATGGGAAAGGTGTGCAAAACAAAGGTCTTTTACATACCTCACATGTTTTTGAACATTTTTTCACATGTGAATTTCAAATGGGTTAAAGATTTTTCACATGTGAATAAATGTGATTTTGTTATTTTCATAAGGGCAGTCAATGATTCGATGCAATCTGCTGGGATTAATTAAACAGAAAACGTTTAAACTGTTTGCCATGTACGTATTATTTAATGAAATGACATATTGCAAAGTGTCTTTGGATGATATATGTTGTGAATCACACTATGTAAATAAACTGTATTGAATAGAATTTAATAAATGACCAAGGTTTCACCTCCCATTTGTGCTTTTCTCTCAGAATTGTATAGGCAGATAAATTGCGGTCTTTGGTGAACATTTCCAAAAATGCCTTAGATCCGAATGTGTGAATATTTTTGATAATCATATTGCAAAGCCTAAGATTGAATGTTGTCCAAGTCAGAGAAGTGAAAGCTCCATGAATCAGTGGATGAAATCCAGTAAAGTAGCATCTCTGTCACAGGCTACCTTAGCTGGAGTAGGAGGTAGATGGTGCAGGCAGCTGTCACAGTGTGTCCTTCCTTTAAACTTTACATTCCAGTTTGTCCGAAATGTGTTTACTCAGCCTGTAAAAATTCCAGCCTGTCAGTGTGGAGTGAAACATGCAGGACGGAGGAAACAATCCTTACTCATCTAAGCTTCTGTCTCTGTGATGTCTTACTTTGCCACTCTCTCCCACTTTGAGATGCAGCAGTGAACACTAACACAGTAATATCTACATTTAGCAAAAGTATAAAATGCTCAGTAAGTGGCTCAACGGTTCACATTTCTAAATTCTACAAAAAGTTTAATGATAAAAGAGTCAGATCTGATAGAATGTTTAAATAAATATTCATTATAAAATTGGTTATAAAGCCGTTATTCATGTTTATTGTTCAACATGCAGTACGTGCTGATCAAAGTGCCAAAAGCCAACCTTGTTGTTCCCAGGATTGTTTGACCCTCTGATATAAC
The DNA here is from genome assembly GCA_028564705.1 of Apricaphanius iberus. Lineage (NCBI taxonomy): Eukaryota > Metazoa > Chordata > Actinopteri > Cyprinodontiformes > Aphaniidae > Apricaphanius > Apricaphanius iberus. The sequence continues at coordinate 225,691 of JAPXFQ010002241.1, read as the reverse complement.
CATGAAAATGATTTGAGATGATCTATCCTCGGTTTGATTCATACAAGCATCCACGCCTATGCTGAGCGTTTCATGATTTTCCAGTCATCAAAGAATGACTTGAGGCTTGTAAAAGTGGCCGTATATAATACGGCATAAAAATTTGAACAAAACTCAGCAAGTATTATGTTTAATATAAAATAAATTCAATATTATCCTGAGAACTAATGACTGTATAAACTAAGCAAATGTTAAACTACCCAAAACGAGAGGAGACACAGGAGACTTGAGTGTTACCATCTGCAGAAGAGGCCAGATGGTTTACACTGTTTATTAATGCATATTAAGGCATAACTAAAGTTTTAACTAATAAATTAGGAAGTTCAATATGTCATCACAAGGTACTTCACAAGAACATTTATTTCAATACAATTATACAAATATTCCAAACAGTTAAAAAGTTTTTTGTTCAAGAATTCCCAGCAGATTGTATCAATTCATCGACAGGAAATGTGCCGTATTGATGCAGACTCCAACCACAGCAATCCTTCCTACTGAGCAAGCATGTAGCGACAGTGAAGAGGAAAAACTTCCTTTTAACAGGAAGAAACCTCTGGCAGAACCAGAACTTGGCTCAGTACAAGCGGTCATCTGCCACAACCGTCTGGGGGTTTGAGAAGACAGAGAAGAGACACAAAAAAACAGAAGAACTGCTGTAGGAGTACTTTCTATGTTAAGTAAAAAAATTGACAAAAGAATATGGAGGATGTTCAGTTGCTTAGAGCATCATCTGGATCAATGCTCCCCATCCAACAGGGGGCGTTGTAGCTGAGCAGGATACCAGACCAGGTGGAGCTTCTATGAGAGAAAAACATTGCGAGAAAACAAGGTATACATAGCAATAAACAAGAATATATGGAAGAATATAATGAATAAGACATTAAGACATTAAACAAGGAATGGGTGATATGGCCAAATTTTTATTTCCCAATATAGCTCATGCTATATCCATATAACGACATACTACACGATATAGCAATTTTTCTGTTAATTTATTTCATGAATAGTTTATAAAAAAGTACGTGGAAATGCAATTTTAAATGATAGATGACAATAACACCAACCAGACTCATCATGTAGTGATCTCCTTCCATCTGTGGGAGAAATGGATATCAGTGAACTTTTAGGAGAGCGGCTCAGCTCTATACTCTGCCTTTGAATTACACACATTATTTGAAAAGCATCCACATGAACCTGCTGTCACTCATTTTCTTAACTTTACTGCACGTTTTGGCAGTAGCGCTTTTTTTCTCTATCCTCATGCACCCTCTCGTTTTTATTTGTTTCACCATCTGCATGTCTTTGTTAAAGAGGGATGTTACATTGTTCCCCCCTCGAGATATGTTCCGACTCCAACCACACACGAGACGGCTGCTGCTCGTAAATGTTAAACAGATGGATCATGTTAGGTTTAGGCAGTGGTTCCATGCATTTTCAATATATTTTCTATCGTCCTGAAGATATATTTCGTCATATCACCCATTCTACTTTTAGAAATCCTAGGAACTACCAGTAGACCTGCATTGGAACATATAGAACAATCAGATCTCTGATGTACGATGGAGCTGATTATTAAGGGCTTTATAAGTAAGGAGGAGGCTCTTAAACTCTATTCTGGATTTAACAGGGAGCCAATGGAGAGAAGCTAAAACAGGAGAAATGTGATCTCTCTTTTTAATATTAATCAGAACTCTTGCTGCAGCATTTTGGATCAACTGAAGGCTTTTGATTGCATTTTATGGACTTCCTGATAATAAGAAATTACAGTAGTTCAGCACTGAAGTCACAAATGCATGGGCTAGTTTCTCTGCATCACTCCTGGACAGGATGTTTCTGATTTTAGCAAAGTTGTGGTAACTTATCGCAATCTGCTGGGATTCCTTACATAGAAAACCTTTAACTGATTGGAATGTTTGTATAATTGTATAGAATTTACTTTTATTGTAAAGGGCCTTGAGATGACATTTGTTGTGAATTGGCGCTATATAAATAAAAGTAAATTGAATTGAATTAATATTTCCTACCAAATACCAGGGGTCCACTATAATAAAGCTAGGGTGACCAAACCTTGTCTTTTCCCTGGACATATACACTTTTCACGTGCTGTCTGGGGCTTCGAGGAGGATTTCACAGAATGATGAAAATGTGTTGGTTTAAATTGTTTTAAAGGCAGTTTTACGCAGTGGCAACTGGCCAATAGATGGCGCTAGGCTGCGGCCCCAACACTCACTATTTGCCATATTGCCTTGAAAAAAACGAGGACATTTTTTTAAATAAGATAAAAATATTTTTGAAATATATCTGTATTGTCTTTCAGATGTGTAAAATAAATTTTTTATAGTTTATGGTGAGTTGAGGTGTAACACTCATCGGCGTTGCCTGACTGAGGATTTATTTTCACCTTGTGGCGTAAATTATTTCTCCTTTTGCCCACAGACTTGTTCAAAGTTGTACATGCACAGTAGCTCCTCTTCAATACAAGAGATAGGACGATTTGGGGGAGGGGGCTTTACACATCGCCCTCCCTCCCACCGTGTGGCTGACATCAAACCAACGTTACAGACGTCTGTCATACAGTGCGGCTGATGGAAAGGTCAAACAACGGACTTGGAGACGAACGAAAAGAGGCGTAAAAATGCAGAAAGAAAAAAAGAATAGTTCAGTTATAACAGTTTTAGAGGAATCCATAGCAGGAGAAGCTGTGGTAAAATAGCTGGGACCTGATCAGCCAAATTTCTAGATTAGTTACCAATAAAATGAGAGACTAAAAGCAGAGTATTAATGTTGATGATTTTTGCATATTGGTTCCCCGTATAGCTTAAGTCCAATTCATAGTGAGTTACGCTGTGTTAAAATGTGCATTATTCAGCTAAATGTGACTTAAACTAGTGCTAACTCATTAGCGGAAGTAGCTGTGCAGACACAGTTACTTCACAGGCAGACGATACAGGACAATCAAATCAAGAACAAACTGATCTATAAACAGTTTCTCTCTGACAGCAATAATCACCATCAATGCCATAAAAATCATTTCTTAAAATGACACTATAAAATGGGATTTGGAATGAATGGTGGTATGTTGATTATTTTTTATTTATTAATGTGTTTTTATCTGGCAGTTTTCATTTTGTTTTATATGTTACAATGACAATAAAGGTTTGAATTGAACTGAACTGAATATAAAGGGACTGGTGCTAGGGATCAAATATGACAGCCTTTCTCTCATTCGACATGCTAGCTGCTGCCCAGTGGGTGGTTCTGATCTGTTCATACACGGAACAGACAGCAGGCCGTCCTGTGTTGCTTTGTCGCGCACCACGTTGGGCTGGTCTTTGTTGCACCGCACTGCAACTGTTTACAATGTATCCAAACACAATCTGGCAAAGGCTGCATATGTGTTTCTGTATCAGGTGGCCTAAATAGGCTACCATATACTGGAAAAACATTGGTGATGCACCACAGACATGATATTGCTCACGCAAGCCTGCCAAAGAAGTGTGGTGATCTGATTGTGTCACCTGAGCAAGCTTGGTAAGTTCACAAACACTGTCAATCAGATGCTGAACAGAAAATCCTGAATGAGAGTTTTTTCCCGTTTTTTTCACATAATCTAGGGATAATTGTTTGTTATATAATGTGGAGTATAATGGAATATATCATAAAATCCTCTTAACATAATTGAACTTTCCAGTTAAAAAAGTTTAAATAACAGACATTGTCAGTCTGTGATTAGAGAAAATAAAATTATTTTTCCATTTCGAATTAGAGCAAGTTAATGACACTACATAGGCAAGACTGAGATGAAATCCTGTTTGAATCACTCTTGGAATCTTTTTTTCAGATCAGCCTCATTAACACATTATTCTCCTTTGGTTCATGGCTGCTGTAGCTGGGGAGTCATTTAGTGCTTCTTACGTCAGCAACTGGGCGTTGTCGTGCTTTTTACGAGATTTCAGCTTCTGTCTCCACTGGAGGAAAGACCAGAGCGTGGCGTTTGGTTCTTCTGAGATGATACACTGATCTCTATCGGTCCAAACCTCCAGGCCAATGAGAGGCACGCGGATGTTCAGAGCTCTGTAGAACTAAACAGAGACACAAAACCACCAGTAAATATTCATCAGCTTAGTTCCCACGATACGTCTAAAACCAATCAGTAGAGCTCAGTGACATTGTCTCAAAGTGAGGACCAGGCAAAACGTCCTTACTTTGTATTAAATGGTCCTTAGTCTATAGGTAAAAAACTTGAAACTCCAAAAAATGGTCCTCAGATTAAACGCTAGACAGCAGCACACACTCCTTACACACACAGAGGTAAAGTTCAGTCTTTTCATTAGCTCCTATTACAGAGTCTGGTCACGGCTTTCTCCGTGATCTCCTCTAAAATGCTGTTGAGGGACACGATTGATTAAATCCCAACGAGACTTCATGGAAGAGTAAATATTTGTTTTCACTTCTCAATTACTGATACTACATATTGACTATAAAAGATAAAGTAGAGTGTCGATGCATGACATTAGAAACGACAAGGTCTAGGATAACATTCTATTAACTTGTCAAATTCTCGGTGGAGATGGCAGATACATTAGCCCATCAAACTTACCTTATCCACATAATTGGCAATTTCCATGATCCTTGCCTTGGTCTTTTCATAGCTCCTATCCTGCCGTTTGAACTGCAAAGATGAGTGAGAATAGATAGTATTAATGTCATCACTCAGAGAGACTCCAATCTGTTCTTTACACAAACTAATAACCTTCAACATCACCACATATACCCTACTAATACTGGATTACCACCTTTGACCTAGTCTCTGAAAATAATATCTACAATGGGGCAAAATAGTATTTAGTACAAAAAGATGAGAGAGGCCTGTAATTTTCATCATAGGTATACCTCAACTATGAGAGAGAAAATGACAAAAAGAATTTAAGAAAATCACATGGTCGGATTTTTAAAGACTTTTTTTTACAAATGATAGTGGAAAAAAAGTATTTGGTCAATAAGAAATGGTAATCTCAATACTTTGCTATATACCCTTTGTCGGCAATCACAGAGGTCAACATTTTTTTTTTAAGTCTTCCCTAGGTTTCCACGCACTGTTGCTGGTATTTTGGCCTACTCTTCCATGCAGATCTCCTTTAGAGCAGTGATGTTTTGGGGCTGACTTTCAACTCTCTCCAAAGACTTTCTATGGGGTTGAGATCTGGAGACTGGCTAGGCCACTCCAGAACCTTTAAATGCGTCCCACGGAGCCACTCCTTCGTTAACCGGTGTTTTTGGGATCATTTTCATGCTGAAAGACCCAGGCATGCTTCATATTCAATAACCTCATTGATGGAAGGAAGTTTTCACTCTAAATGTCAGAATACATGGCTCCATTCATTCTTTCCTTTACATGGATCAGTCGTCCTGGTCAATTTTTAACTCTAGAATGTTGCAGAAGTCAAAATGAGAAGAGCTTCATGTTTTTATAGAAGACTAGAGACAAATACTTCTGAATTTGTCACTGTTTCTTTATCTTTATCAAAACGGCTTTTTCGTGGATCCAAATGTCAAGGAATTGAGTACATTTTATAGAGTCCTGACAGATGTATTAAATATGTATGCTCTCTATCATGCTTCCCTGTTTTGTATAGTGGATGTGTTTTGGAAAAAAGGGTGAGAAATTTATGGAAAGTAACTACTTGCTGTGATGTTAAAATCCTTATCTTAAATAACAATGACATTAAAGTCTAATCCCCAATACACAGTCCACGAGTGCCCACATTCATAACATAATTGGCTGAAATAGCATTCAAAATCCTGAGGTGAATTTTCATAGTGCAGCTTAAGTGACATTATTATTAGGCCACTACTGAAACTAAAAAAGCTTTTATCTCCAAATTTCTTGATAATAGTTCCTATGTGTGACATATAGAATGATATTGAGTAGGAATGTTTACACAAAATGTTTCGGTATGTTCAAGAAATGCAGGCCAACCTGGCTTAGCTTAAAAAAACATACAGTTTTAGAAGCTTCAAAATGTGATGATGGAACATTTTTAATTTATAACAGCGTATTAATTGCTTATAATCGTTAGTGACAAATGGAAGGTTTATGAATGTAACATAATTGTGATTTTTTTATTAATCTTGTCCAAATTATTTATTTCTATGTATTCCACTCAGTTTATCAGAAGTTGTATTTCATTCAAACAATTTGTACCTCCATGTTTAGTCATGTTATGGGAGGGTGACCGTATTTTGATTCTTGATTTCCTAAAAAGAAGTACACTTGGTCGAGTCCTGAAATCTTCAGTAATGTGCCAAGACTTTTGAAAGTTATGGCCTCCATTCTCTATGTGGTTTTGTGTTTTGTTTTGTTTATGTGGACCTACTGGATTTTTACACATTTTTGTCAAACCCAAAAATCTCATATTCAAGCTGCTATGTTCATCTACAAATCTATACTTTCACTTTGACATCTTGCCACAGCATGCTGTCTGTTCTATCTTAACTTGCACTATGATAAACTCTAAACGGTCCCAACACATTCAGTGCGGGGCATGATGAAATGATTACAGAATAGCACAGCCTGCTGTCTGATCCCTTCACACCATCACCTAGGTGGCAGCTCGAGGAGGACTTCAGAGGAGAGATAGGATGTTGTATTAATATAAAATTATTAAGTATGCTAAGTATGGTCCATTGAAAAACGATAAAAACCCAGACAGTTTCATCAACCTCCGACTGCCAGAGACAGCTTGTTAAAAGTGAACACGTCCGTCATTGTGGTGCCCTATTCAGGTTAAATCTGTACTGCTCTTGAATTCGAATAGTGCATTGCTATTGGCTCTGTGGTGAGGGCTGGCTGACGTCAGCCACCCTGCCGCTGTGGGATATAAAACAAGAGTTTACCCATTCTCCCACACATACACATGCTGTTGGTGCTAAGCTACATTCCAGCCCATTGCAGTCAGAACTGTGAATGGGCAACTCCAAAATGTGAATATTACTTGCAGGCAGAAGAAAATGAGAGTCATATTAAAAGATATAAGCCCAAATCTGCCATGGATGAACACGGTTTTAGGCTTAACTATAGTCATTTTCATTCAAATAAAGAAATCCCAAACCTTTCAATAAAATTAAAGCTCCCAGATTTTTAGATGAGGAATCATATAAATAAAGCTGCTTTCTAATTTCTGTTCGTCCTTAATGCACTTATGACTTTTAAAGGTGGGGTATTATGCAAAATTCACTTTTTGACGTGTAACATCCTAATATCATGTTATTTCCTCCTTAAAAACATGCCTGAATAGTTAGCTTTGACTCATCCACTTATGTTTGAATAATTTTGAGTCCTTTCTGGTAGTAATTGGGGTTGCTGAAACACATGCTCCGTTTTTTCCACCCATCTCCTCCCCCTACCTGACGTAGCTTACTCAGCAGCCAAGCCGCTGCGCCTGCAGCCCTCCCCCTCCCCACTCCAATATAGCAGCTGCTATATTTAGCTTAGGCTAATTATAAGGCTAAATGTTTGGCCTCAATCTTTGGAAACAATACTAGACTGAAAAAGATCTGTTATCTCTATGCAAATCACTTGACAGAGGACTGCTTTCTCAACAAAAGCCTTTTTGATAGTGGATTAATAAGCAGATTGGCCCTAAAGAAGAGGTTACTCCATCGGAAACTGTACAGGTAAAAAATGTGGCTTAGCATTTCTAACTCCGACTTCAAAACGTAGCTTCATATTTCTGTGCTTTCATGGTTGCAATGCAAAACATATCTTAATTTCTCTCTACATTTGTGATTTCAATGCCAGGCTGAGCTTTATTTTTCTTTGTTTTTATGGTTTCAAAGCAAAACTTAGCATCATAGTGATTAATATTTATTAATGGGTGCCAGGGAGGTTTTGTAAAGCGTCTTGTAAAGCGTCTGAATTCTCTCTTGTTCTTCAAAAACCCCACTTTCACGGTCGGATATCTTATCATTTGTGTGTTGTCTTATGATCTCCTGTGTTGCCATTGTTCACCAATGTAATATTTTTTTCACCCTAAATACTAAAATGCAACACACTGATAACTTTAGTAAACAATATCCGAGTCTGACTTCACGCGCTGTGATAATAGCCGGTATATGACGTTCTGCAGGGGGCTTTCACAAAGGGTAGGAGGGTCTTAGAGAGGCTCAGGCGAATATCAAGGCATCAAATATGGAAGTGGATGAGAAGGCACATTACTTTAAGGTGGATTTTGATATATATGGGATTTTAAGAAAGATTTAGGGTAAAAGTTTCATTTGAATATGCTACAGAATGGTACTCTGTGCCTGGAAGAAGCATAATACCCCACCTTTAACATGACGGTACTACTTACCACTTTCTAGGGGTGGGAATAAAAAATGATTTTCAATGCCTGAAGTTGCTGGCATATATAATTCTGATTCGCTTAATAAATTTAAAAAACAAATAAGCGTAATGTTAATTTAGATAATCCAACTAGCAATGTCAGGTCAGGGAAAGTGAAGATAACTATGATTTGTGTTGTGTTTAGATTATTTTAAGTTGTAAGAAGTATTATTAAACTTAGAAGTAGGTACTGGTTCAGTAATACTACACAGGGAAAAACAAGAGTTATATTATAGCCGCTAGTGAAACATTTTACTAATATATGCCACTATCAGGGCTGAAGATGAATGGCCGATGTTAAAGTTGTGCTGCAACCCAGATAGCATATTATGCAAGAACAACAGTGTGAAGAAGCTGCCTGAGTGTACAGTAGGAGTGGCTCTGCAGAGGAGATTAGGTTCCAGAGGTTTACCATATATGTCTGAATTGTTAAAAAGTTAAAACATTGAAAATAAATTTTTTCTTCTAAAAAGAATTGGAAAATACCATTCCTCAAAATATGAAGGCAGCTGGAGAACTTTGTTGTAAAAGATATAAAAACAGTCCTGAATAATGACAGTTATTATGGTAAACGGACTGGACTCATATAGCGCTTTTTCAGTCATGCTGACTACTCAAAGCACTTTACAGTGTGGCCACATTCACCCATTCCCAGTCACGAACACACACACATTTATACAACGACACACAGATTGGTGGGCAATTTGGGGTTAATTGCCCTGTCCAGCGGTCACACTGACATGTGCCAGAAGCTAGAATCAAACCTACAACTTTCTGATTACAAGCCAACTACTCAGCCGCCCTGTTAGATTAAAATCAGCAAAAGTGTATTAAAACTGAAAGACCATGTACTGTACTCAGTTTAATGCAACATTTTATTCACATTTTATCAGGCGTTCCAACTTTCATGGAAATGGGATTTCCAGAACAAGAGAAGCACCCTGCTCAGGATCTATGTCACCATGGCACCAATAACCAGAATGATTATTTTATTAAAATCCTGCATTTTATCACAGTGGTACATTTTCTGTTAAAAAGCAATTAACGTTTAGATCTGAACTAAATCTACTCTCATTAATCAGAAGAAATACATGCTTGTCTGCACTGTTATTATTTCAGCTCAAAGCTGTCAAGTGCTCCATTAGCCTGAGTGCAATGATTGTGTCGAACTTCCAATCCTATTTTCAGCCTTACTTGATAGCTTCTTGATATATTAAGAGGCAAACGTTGCAACTGATTGTACAAAGGAATATTCCACTAAGGGGAGCGTAGGATGGGGGACGAACATCTTACCAGAGCGCTGTCTGCCACGATGTAGAGCTCCATGTACTTAGTCGTACCCCAGGTATTTCTCTTAACCTGATATCAAACAAAGGTGGAAGATAAAACACAATTAAACACAAAGCATAATTTGCAGTGCATTCTGCACTGAACACAGAAGAAACATTTGAGAAGGTGACATGTTTCATTTCAGCAGGATTTCACAAAGAGTTGGAACTAATAATATTCGAAGTTAGGAACTGCTGGGAGCAGAACGTAGAAAAAAGTACAAAAATCTGTTTTGATTTTTCACATAATAAATGGAAAAAAATATAAACAATCAAAAATATAATATTTTACACAACCAAAATGAATACACTAATAGAAGCTTTCAGAATTCTTCCTTAAACTGCTTTTGTTTAAGATCCATCATCTAAATTCTCACATTTCTTAATCAAAAGTTCTAAATATGAGAATAAAATTTAAAAAAACAAAAAAAAGAGAAAAAAATAGGCAGCGAAAATTATAAATACAGTAATGATTTCATATTCCTCACTTTAAGTCTTCCTCAGTAATGTTCCAATCCTAAAAACAACTTGAGAAATATAGGTATGGACTAGTTTTATTTGCCAGATATAATAGACTATAGAAAGTGGCTTGTGTTTCTATTCTACATGTTGATATTTAGCTCAGTTCACCAGTTGTTTGTATTTTGATTATTTCATGCTAATAACTTCAGCTCGTCTCCTCTTAGCTCATCAACTTGTCATCAACTTAGGGAGGCAGAATCCTTCTCTGCAGCTACAGTTCTGTTGAAAATGTCTCTAATTCAAGTTATCCGAATCCAGCAATATTTTCTGAATAGCTATAATAGCTATAATATTAAATACCTAAAAAATATACAATAACAATGGGAACTAGAGTTATATAAAATGGTTAGGGTTTTTGTGGAAATCAGAGCCCATCGTAGCAGTGCAGCTCCCTCGTTGCGATCTATTGAAAGTCAGCCCTCGATTGCTGAACGATATGGACCAAAAGTCCATATCGTTCTTCAAGAATAAGGTTTGGTTGAAGACCTTGAATAAGGTCTTCAACCAAAAGGGTTGAAGACCTTATTCTTAACCACACCTGAGAATTTGTTGTCAGTTTTCAAAAAGCAGGTGGAGAAAACAGAAAGCAACTAACTAATGGCTTCAAAGTGCTGAGAAGATGCGAATGTGTCACCTGTGTTATAAGCTGATATGCAGCATATCTGAGAGAGTCATTCACTATTAAAAAGTGTGTTAGTCATCACTCTAATCAAGACAAAAACAGTGGCCCCTACTGCCAATTCTGAACCAATTAAACTCACCCATGCTTTTAAACTACTGAGGAGAATATCAGAAGTGTACAGAAGAAAAAATCTTTTACTGCTAAGAAACCAATCACAATCATTTTTTGCTGTGGAGGAACAGCAGCAGCTAATTAGGAAGAGTCTAAATAAACCCCCTGCATAATGGGAGACACTCTGTGGTTACAGACTCTGGAATTATGCACTCCTATAAAAATGCACAGATGTATTCACACATTGTTTTTTAATATGCAAAGCATGGCAAAAAATGTGGGACCCCTGGTCTGCTTAAACTGACATTTCTGCATAACAAGTATTAATAGGTGGCTGTCAGAGAAATGGGAAAACCAGGGGGTTGTGTTACAGTAGGGATAACCATAAAAGAGTTAGGGGAGCAGGATATGACGCTGCAGGAGGAAAAGCTGAGATGGATTAGATCATTAGCAAGTGAGGGAATCAAAAAGGGAATAAACCAAATAAAATAAGGAAATACAGTTTTCCCCTACAGTCTAGGCAAACAGAGAGTAAAATGCTAACTTAGGCGCCCTATTTCTACAGTAATTTATTTTATTTTTATACATGAACAGCCAATACTCCTCCTTAAAAAAAGCTGAACCAAACCAGTATATACGCCTATAGTTGTACTTTGGTACAAACTTCCATTGAAAGCAAAAAAATGGAAAAAACAACTTAGAAAACCAAAACAAACATCTGACCATCGTCATCAGCGAAAGCCGTTTTTTTTCAAAATATATGCATGTTGTCATGTCTTACTCTCATCAACCCAACACTGAGTTATTTTGTTTTATTGCTTGTGACTTTTCTTTTAGGCAATGTGTTAACACACAATGCACACAATTGACAGGATCTCACAGTAATTGACGTTACACTTTTGTCTCTAAAGAGAATTCAGGTGTTTTTCAAAACCATTCAGAACAACCTAAGGTTAAAAAAACAACTAGTTGGGTTTAGTGAAATTGATTCTTTTGTTGGTTTTGTTAAGCGATCACTGTGTTTGTAAAATCTATTTTCGTTTCAGAATTATACGGAGCCCCTCTGGTGACATTGGAGGAAAAAAATAAAAAACTCGCCACGCATTAATACACTAAGGCGTGGCCACGACTTAGTACGTGGTAACGAGATACTTAATGCATGACCACGACTTATTATTGCGTGGGAACGAGATACTTAATGTGTGGCCACCAGCTATTAATGCGTGGGAACGAGATACTTAATGCGTGGCCACCAGTTATTAATACGTTGGATCGAGATACTTAATGCGTGGCTACGCAGTAATAAGTCGTGGTAACGAGATACTTAATGCGTGGCCACGACTTATCATTGCGTGGGAACGAGATACTTAATGTGTGGCCACGACTTATTATTGCGTGGGAACGAGATACTTAATGCGTGGCCACCAGTTATTAATGCGTGGGAACGAGATACTTAATGCGTGGCCACAAATTATTATTGCGTGGGAACGAGATACTTAATGTGTGGCCACGACTTATTATTGCGTGGGAACAAGATACTTAATGCGTGGCCACCAGTTATTAATGCGTGGGAACGAGATACTTAATGCGTGGCCACAACTTATTATTGCGTGGGAACGAGATACTTAATGCGTGGCCACGACTTATTATTGCGTGGGAACGAGATACTTAATGTGTGGCCACGACTTATTATTGCGTGGGAACAAGATACTTAATGCGTGGCCACCAGTTATTAATGCGTGGGAACGAGATACTTAATGCGTGGTCACCAGTTATTAATGCGTGGGAACGAGATACTTAATGCGCGGTCACCAGTTATTAATGCGTGGGAACGAGATACTTAATGCGTGGCCACCAGTTATTAATGCGTGGGAACGAGATACTTAATGCGTGGCCACCAGTTATTAATGCGTGGGAACGAGATACTTAATGCGTGGTAACCAGTTATTAATGCGTGGGAACGAGATACTTAATGCGAGGCCACCAGTTATTAATGCGTGGGAACGAGATACTTAATGCGTGGTAACCAGTTATTAATGCGTGGGAACGAGATACTTAATGCGTGGCCACCAGTTATTAATGCGTGGGAACGAAATACTTAATGCGAGGCCACGACTTATTATTGCGTGGGAACGAGATACTTAATGTGTGGCCACGACTTATTATTGTGTGGGAACGAGATACTTTCTGCGTGGCTACGGAGTAATAAGTCGTGGGAACGAGATACTTAATGCATTGCCACGACTTATTATTGCGTGGGAACGAGATACTTAATGCGTGGTCACCAGTTATTAATGCGTGGGAACGAGATACTAAATGCGTGGCCATGACTTATTATTGCGTGGGAACGAGATACTTAATGCATGGCCACTACTTATTATTGCGTGGGAACGAGATACTTAATGTGTGGCCACGACTTATTATTGCGTGGGAACAAGATACTTAATGCCTGGCCACCAGTTATTAATGCGTGGGAACGAGATACTTAATGCGTGGTCACCAGTTATTAATGCGTGGGAACGAGATACTTAATGCGTGGCCACCAGTTATTAATGTGTGGGAACGAGATACTTAATGCGTGGCCACCAGTTATTAATGCGTGGGAACGAGATACTTAATGCGTGGCCACGACTTATTATTGCATTGGAACGAGATACTTAATGCGTGGTCACCAGTTATTAATGCGTGGGAACGAGATACTTAATGCGTGGCCACCAGTTATTAATGCGTGGGAACGAGATACTTAATGCGAGGCCACGACTTATTATTGCGTGGCCACTACTTATTATTTCGTGGGAACGAGATACTTAATGCGTGGCTACGCAGTAATAAGTCGTGGCAACGAGATACTTAATGCGTGGCCACCAGTTATTAATGCATGGGAACGAGATACTTAATGCGTGGTAACCAGTTATTAATGCGTGGGAACGAGATACTTAATGCGTGGGAACGAGATACTTAATGCGTGGCCACCAGTTATTAATGCGTGGGAACGAGATACTTCATGCGAGGCCACGACTTATTATTGCGTGGCCACTACTTATTATTTCGTGGGAACGAGATACTTAATGTGTGGCCACGACTTATTATTGCGTGGGAACAAGATACTTAATGCGTGGCCACCAGTTATTAATGCGTGGGAACGAGATACTTAATGCGTAGTCACCAGTTATTAATGCGTGGGAACAAGATACTTAATGCGTGGTCACAGACCAGTTATTAATGTGTGGGAACGAGATACTTAATGCGTGGCCACCAGTTATTAATGCGTGGGAACGAGATACTTAATGCGTGGCCACGACTTATTATTGCGTTGGAACGAGATACTTAATGCGTGGTCACCAGTTATTAATGCGTGGGAACGAGATACTTAATGCGTGGCCACCAGTTATTAATGTGTGGGAACGAGATACTTCATGCGAGGCCACGACTTATTATTGCGTGGCCACTACTTATTATTTCTTGGGAACGAGATACTTAATGTGTGGCCACGACTTATTATTGCGTGGGAACAAGATACTTAATGCGTGGCCACCAGTTATTAATGCGTGGGAACGAGATACTTAATGCGTGGTCACCAGTTATTAATGCGTGGGAACAAGATACTTAATGCGTGGTCACCAGTTATTAATGCGTGGGAACGAGATACTTAATGCGTGGCCACCAGTTATTAATGCGTGGGAACGAGATACTTAATGCGTGGCCACGACTTATTATTGCATGGGAACGAGATTGTCAATGTTTCTAAGATGGCGCCGAGGATGGCAGCCGTGGTGCTTTCGTGCGCTCTGTTTTGTTTGTTATTGTGCGTTAACTGTTCGTCTGCGTGCTATTATACCCGCATGGAGCTTCTGGACATTAGAACTACCACCCCTACGGACTTATTACCAGTTTTTTTAGCATCAGCTGCGGACCTGGTCCATTTTTTGACCAAAAGAGGGAAACGGCGCCGTGGAAAGCGAGCGGGTTCACTCGTCCGCCTGCGCAGACGGGGCGCGCGCACGCCTTTACCTGGCATCTTTCTCTCAAACGTCCGCTCACTTCCCAACAAGATGGACGAACTAGCGCTGCTGATGAGAAGTAACAAGGACTTTTCCTCGTCTTGTGTTTGTGCTTCACGGAGACGTGGCTAAGCGCGAGTGTCCCGGACAGCGCGCTTCACCTGGAAGGCTTCCATCTCCTCCGCGCGGATCACAGTTGATCACAGCGCGAGATCACAGTCGCATCCGTGCACCAGCTGCTGTTGATGTAGAAGCAAACGCCACCGCCTTTTGTTTTGTTGGAGAGCTCCAACAAAACAAAAGGCTCTCCAACAAAACAAAAGGCTCTCCAACAAAACAAAAGGTGGTGGCGTTTGCTTCTACATCAACAGCAGCTGGTGCACGGATGCGACTGTGATCTCCCACAGTTGATCTCTCCAACAAAACAAAAGGCGGTGGCGTTTGCTTCTAAATCAACAGCAGCTGGTGCACGGATGCGACTGTGATCTCCCAACAAAACAAAAGGCGGTGGCGTTTGCTTCTACATCAACAGCAGCTGGTGCACGGATGCGACTGTGATCTCCCAACACTGCGCTCCTTCTCTGGAATATCTTTTCATTCACTGTAAGCCTTTTTATTCACCGCGTGAGATCGCTTCATTCATTCTGGTGGCTGCCTACATTCCGCCGAGCGCGGACGTGCACAAGGCTCAGCGCACGCTTGCAGGCCAGATATTACATGCGGAGCGGTCTTTTCCGGACTCTCTTGTTATCGTGCTTGGTGACTTTAACAAGGGAAACCTGAGCCAGGAATTACCAAAGTATAGACAGTTCATTAAATGCCCGACCAGAGAGGAGAACACGTTGGATCACTGCTACACTACAGTCAGCAGAGTGTATCATGCTGTGCCGCGCGCTGCCCTCGGACTATCAGATCACGTGATGGTGCACCTAATTCCCTCATACCGACAGAGACTGAAATTGGCCAAGCCTGCTGTGATAACAACAAGGAAATACACCTCTGAAGCTATGGAGGAGCTGCGCTCATGTTGGGAGACGACAGACTGGGGAGCGTTTGGAGCAGCCACGGACAATCTGGACGAGTATACGGACACTGTGACCTCATACATTCAGTTCAATGAGACGCGCATCATCCCAACGCGCACCAGGATTTGTTATAACAATGACAAGCCCTGGTTCACACCCAAGCTCCGGCACCTACGTGAGGAGAGGGAAGTAGCGCGGCGGAGCGAGGACCGGAGTACATACAGACGAGCAAAGTACCACTTCAGCAGTGAAGTGAGAAGAGCAAAATCTGTGTACTCCAACCATATACAGGAACACTTTAGCTCCAATGACTCTGCAGCCGTGTGGAGGGGGTTGAGGGCTCTCACAAACTACAAGCCCAAAGCCCCCCAGGCCCTGAACGACCGGACTCTCGCCCAGGGCCTGAATACACACTACTGCCGCTTTGAACAGCCGTCTGCTCCTCACACCTCTGCTCCCCCCACCATCACCCCAACCATCAACGACCCCAGCACTTCATCAAAGGACTCCTCAGACCCCCCCTCCTCCCCCCCTGCCCTCTCCATCCAGGAGGAGGATGTGCGCCGACAGTTTTTGAGGCTGAACAGGAGGAAGGCCCCCGGGCCGGACGGTGTCTCCCCTCCACCCTGAGACACTGCGCGGATCATCTGGCCCCCGTGTTCACGGACATTTTCATCACCTCCCTGGCGCTCTGTCGCGTGCCGTCCTGCTTCAAAACCTCCACCATCGTCCCTGTCCCCAAAAAGCCACGGATCACAGGACTTAATGACTACAGGCCGGTGGCGCTGACGTCTGTGGTCATGAAGTCATTTGAGCGCCTGGTTCTGCCCCACCTCAAGGACATCACCGCCCCCCTCCTGGACCCACTGCAGTTCGCCTACAGAGCCAACAGGTCTGTGGATGATGCAGTGAACCTGGCCCTCCATTTCATCCTGGAGCATCTGGACTCCCCAGGACCCTACGCCAGGATCCTGTTTGTGGACTTCAGCTCTGCCTTCAACACCATCCTCCCTGGACTGCTACGAGACAAGCTCTACCAGCTCAGCGTGCCCGACTCCCTCTGCAGGTGGATCACTGACTTCCTGTCGGACCGGAGACAGCACGTGGGGTTGGGGAAGATTGTCTCGGACAATCGGACTACAAACACTTGGACTCCTCAGGGCTGTGTACTCTCCCCCTGGCTCTTCTCGCTGTATACAAACTGCTGCACCTCCAGTCACCAGTCCGTAAAGCTGATCAAGTTTGCGGACGACACCACCCTCATCGGACTTATCTCAGATGGTGATGAGTCCGCCTACAGGAGAGAGGTGGACCGGCTGGCTTCTTGGTGCAGTCACAACAACCTGGAGCTGAACACCCAGAAGACAGTGGAGATGATCATGGACTTCAGGAAAGTCACAGCCCCACCGTATCCCCTCACCCTGATGGACTCTCCCACCCCCATCTCCATCGTGGACTCCTTCCGTTTCCTGGGCACCACAATCACCCAGGACCTCAAGTGGGAGCCAACCATCAGCTCCCTCATCAAGAAGGCCCAGCAGAGGATGTACTTCCTGCGGCAGCTGAGGAAACTCAAGGTGCCGACCGAGATGCTGGTGCAGTTCTACACGGCCATCATCGAGTCCATCCTCACCTCCTCCATCACCGTGTGGTTCCCCGGCACCGCAGACCGGGACAAACACCGACTGCAGCGCATCGTACGTGCTGCTGAGAAGGTGATTGGCTGCAGGCTCCCATCCCTCCGGGACCTGTTCTCCTCCAGGACCCGGAGGCGTGTGGGTCGGATCACAGCTGACTCTTCTCACCCTGGACACCGACTATTCTCCCTCCTCCCCTCAGGCAAGAGGCTACGGTCCATCCAGACCCACACCTCCCGCCACCTGAACAGTTTCTTCCCCTCCGCCATCAGACTCATGAACAATAACAAGACCCGATAGTTCAGTTAAAGACCCATGTAGGATAGAACCATCTGCACTACGTAACTTTATTTTACTGCACTGTGTGGTCTGATCACACTTAGATCTGCTGCTGTCCTTCACCTGCACATCTGTGAATGGAACCCTGCTGCTGTTCTCATGTTAAAAAGGATGTTTATCTTTTCATAGTTCTTTTATATACATACAGATTATAATATTTATAAAGACTTTAGCCTTATGGCTCATTCTTTTATTTTATTTTGTATTTTATTTTTTAATTTTATTTTATTTTATTTTTACTTATGTTAAATGTTTTATGTGCACAACTGTACCGAAAAAAATTCCTAGTTTGTGAACTTGTTCTCAAACAATGGCAATAAAACCGATTCTGATTCTGATTCTGATTCAGATACTTAATGCGTGGTCACCAGTTATTAATGCGTGGGAACGAGATACTTAATGCGTGGCCACCAGTTATTAATACGTTGGATCGAGATACTTAATGCGTGGCCACCAGTTATTAATGCGTGGGAACGAGATACTTAATGCGAGGCCACGACTTATTATTGCGTGGCCACTACTTATTATTTCGTGGGAACGAGATACTTAATGCGTGGCTACGCAGTAATAAGTCGTGACAACGAGATACTTAATGCGTGGCCACCAGTTATTAATGCATGGGAACGAGATACTTAATGCGTGGTAACCAGTTATTAATGCGAGGGAACGAGATACTTATTGCGTGGCCACCAGTTATTAATGCGTGGGAACGAGATACTTCATGCGAGGCCACGACTTATTATTGCGTGGTCACTACTTATTATTTCGTGGGAACGAGATACTTAATGTGTGGCCACGACTTATTATTGTGTGGGAACGAGATACTTAATGCGTGGCTACGCAGTAATAAGTCGTGGGAACGAGATACTTAATGCGTGGCCACGACTTATTATTGCATGGGAACGAGATACTTAATGCGTGGCTACGCAGTAATAAGTCGTGGGAACGAGATACTTAATGCGTGGCCACCAGTTATTAATGCGTGGGAACGAGATACTTAATGCGTGGCCACCAGTTATTAATGCGTGGGCACGACTTAAAGGACTGGATGGATGGATGGAGTTATGACATCCAGATGGCGGTTGAGTAGACCTGGTGGAGTTCTGCGCTCTCTGAATCCTTTTGTAGTTTTAAAGCTGTGAACTATTTCTAAACTATCCAGATTATTTTGATGCATAGTAGCATCTTGGCTACAGAGTTCAGAGCGCAGTGTACGTGGCTGTGGGCATCATTGATGAGCTGAAGGCAAAGTCGTGGTCGGTGCAGTATGACATGGACACAAAATACTGTCTGGACATTCTGGATAGCGCAGAGAGAAATCACATTCAGAGAGTGCAGATCTCCGCCAGGTCTACTCAACCCCCATCTAGACGTCGTAACTCCATCCATCCATCCATCCATCCATCCATCCATCCATCCATCCATCCATCCATCCATCCATCACCTTCCCCTGATCTATATACACAGATGGTGCACTTTACATTATCCATTTAAAAATAGTTCAGTGTTTTTTAAGTACACAACAGCTTCATACAGCTAGAATTGAAGTTGCATCTATCCATGTAATTTTATATATCTATAACTTGTAACGGAGAATGTTTAGGTTATGTAGTGATTTGGAACATCAGTACAATTGACAGCGGTTTGATTTGTCTTGCTTGGTTGCGCACAGCAACAAGAAAGCATGAATACGTGAAAAATGAACTAGAGATAACTACATGCTTTAGCAGCAGCTATAAAACAATATTGTTTGCAGGGAGCTCTTTATATTTACAAAAACGATATGCAAGGATTTTGGCATTACAAGCTTGTACAAACAGTCTTGTCTCAGCATGGAGATGACTGCATTAATTATTTCGTTCCCATGCGTTATTATTTCGTGGCCACGCATTAAGCATCTCGTTCCCACGTATTAATAAGTCCTGGCTACGCATCAGTGTATTAGTAATGCGTGGCAACAAGTTATTTATTTTTTTCCTCCAATGTCACCAGAGGGGCTCCGACTTGAGAAAAAGTGTTATTAACAGAGGACACTTTGGTCACAGAGACTCACCCTTGTGTGAACCGGTCCTACCAGGTCTGAGATGAGGTCGGATTGTGTGGTGTGATGTCCGTGGCCACAGCTTCCACCTTTAATTGGCAGCTCCTTGGCACTCAACAGTGAATGGTGGGAAGAATTCACACCGTTAATTGGCTCCAGGTAGTAGATGTCACTAGAGTTGAATGAAATCAGGCCCCTGTACCAGAGAGAGTGATTGGGAGGGGAAAATACAATGAGAAAAAATACGCTATGAAGAGAACAAACCTTCAGTCTATAAGAAAAGTTTGGGGGTCTGAAAGGAACTTTTTCTGCCTCCCATCATCCTTTGATACAGACAACATTTCAGATCCAGCCGACCATCTTATAAAACTTAAACAAGGTTCAAAACTAGATGGATTACAGTTTCAGTTGTCTTACACCCTCACCAAGCTATTGTTGAAGGGTATCAGATGGAAATATAACACTTTCTTTATTTTTTACACAGCTAAATAATATTACAAAACAAATAATATTTTAAGAATACGTTTAAAAGAACATTCTAAAGAACTTAATTTTGCCTATACCCTAGGGAATTCTTGAATTCTTCACAGTCCCACCACATGGCTGATCCTTCTTTCTGTATAGCTATGCAATACTATGAGACTACTGAGGACTGATACCACCATAACTGAAAAATAAAGTGGAAATAAATAAATTAATATATTTGGGTACACAATTGGAAATAAGTAAATACATGTGCATTTGACCTTCTGCTCAATAAATGTAAATACTTAACTCCATGTGAAGACCCAGAGGTCATTGAGATTCACGCTAAAAATATTTCATTTAAATACTCTAGCTTCAAAAAAATATTTCATGAAGTTAATTAAGATATAAAACTACATCTATCAAAACAGATTAACTACAAAAAACTGACTGAATAATGAAAACAATTGAAACTTAAACTAAATATGTTGTTCCTCTACAACAATGGTTCAGTTGTGGTATGAATAATTTCCCTTATTAAAAATCAAAGGACTGATCTCCCAATAAGAGCTGGAGAAACTCATCCAGGTGATTATTTCTAGTTGGACTGATTATCGAAACAGCGTCCTCACAGGCCTACCTAAAAAGTTAATCAGACAGCTGCAGCTGATCCAGAACGTGTCCTCTGTAAAACCAGGAAATAAGATCACCCCAGTTCTAAGGTCCTTATTTCAGCTCTGTGTAGCTTAGAGAATAAATTTCAAAATAGCTTTACTGTTTTAAATAATTGAATTTCTTAGCACCAAACTAAAAAATAAAACAAAAAATGGCGTATGTCAGAGACGTTACTGCTGTACCTGGTGGATGGAGACAGCGCTCTGAGGGGGTGTGAATATTCCAATGTTTTGGCTTGTGACGTAGAAAGCTGTGCCGATTTTAAATGGCTCACTCAGAGACTGAATGCAGGATGAATTCACAAACCCCTATCTCACTAAAAACAGTATGGATGTTTTTTTTTTTTTTTAAACTTTGTAAGCGTGTAAATGCACCAGAGACATACAATAACACCTCAAATCCCACAAAAAGTGTTTTTTTTTTTCATAATATGTGCCCTTTAAAGATCTGCTGTTGCCGTATCAACCTTCCAGACCACTCAGGTCTTCTGGTAAAAGTCTACTCTGCATTCCCAGAACCAGAACCAAACTTGAAGAAGCAGCAATCAGTTATCATGCTCCTTTAATCAGCTGGTCTCAGAATGCATTTGATCAAATCTACTCGACTTTACATAGCAGCGGAAAAGGGCGTCTGGCTTGTCCTGCTGAGACATATCCTGCAGGCTACGTGCTCAACGCCATGAAATCGTGGAAGCCCGTTTGTTTGGGGATACTTTCTCAGAAGAATGTGGAGAATTTTTGGATCTTTGGATTTATGGTGATCGGGTTCTGCTTGATCAAAATGGGCAAGAAACATGCCACACGTGGAGGAAAATGGAGGCAGTTCTGGAGGCGATTGGAAGGCTAACGGAGCAGTCTGAAGTGCTGAGTCGTGCTGCTGGAACTCAGAGCTACTCGCTGGGTGAGCTGGGACGCAGGCTGGAGGCTGTAAAATATGATCTGGCTGGTGTTTCAGAACTCATATGCGAAATGTCATCAGACTCTGAGAAACTGTCAGTGTGTCTTGGTGGAAATTGAAATCAAATGGATCTGGAACTTTAATTTGGTCGGATTGGAATCACAACAGGACTGCTGACAGACTTAAAGGATAAAGAGAAATTGATCTTCCTGCTAACCATAACAATTAGTAATTTGGCTCCATGAAGAGCTTCAACTGGTCCACAATCAAAGCCTGTGTGAGAAATCCCCCCTCCTTCCCTCCTCCCTTTATTAACTTACGCACACAATCACATGTGTTACAGACGCACACACCACCTGTTTCTCACCATCCCTCGCTGCGCGTTGCAGCGCATCATGAATGAGGCTCCCACTCCCCACCTCTCCCCCTGATGTGTTATTGTTATTGTGTGTTTTTTTTCTATTGCCTGTATTTTTGTTTTCTGAATAAGGAATGAAAAATAGATGAGTGCTCTTTTTCCCAGCCTAGGCCCACCCAAACCTTGCATAGACCCTTTCATACTGTATACATGGGAGCGACGCTCGGTGGCTGGATGTGCTTCAGTGAACTGGATCTGTTTGTATTATCTGTTTGTTTTGTTATGATCTTGGACTGGTTTTACTGTAAACTTAATATTGTTGTACCTATAATTCAATGACAAAGAAATCTGGTATCTGGTATCTTGAACAAACTTCTAGATGACTGCAAAACTGTTGTTCACTTAGTTCCTATGAGTCACTGCTAAACTTACACTGCTGTACTTGCTTTTGAATGTATGCCCAAGGGTTGTATCATGCCCATGAAGGTTTTAGTAGCTGGGTTTGAGTCTTTATTAAAACTTGTCACATCCTGTTCTCCAAAGAAATGCTGCAGAATCCTCACAGAATACAAAATAACCCTTAAATGTAACAGATAGTGGAATGTAGTGATTTAAATAGTTCAGATACTGATTAGACAGAAACTGTGCTGACAGCACGAGTGATGTTAGATCTGTGCTGTCCCTAGCTAAAACAAAGCCTATGATGAAACGTTGCTTTATAATTGTGGCTTTATAATTGTTAATAATTCTACCCAATGGTACAGTTGCATTGACATCTAAAAGTTCCCTGCCTCTGAGGATTTGAAGCATTTTTTAAGTGAATACAAATACATGTTAAATATAAATGGAATACCTCTGGAAACCTCGACCTAGGAAAATAATGACTCCTAAACTGCTAACTGAGGATGTATGAAAAGTATTTCACCTCGCTACTGAACATTCTGCTGTTGCTGTTTACTTTACAGCTGACACAATGAGCCCAAAAGGAATCAATTTATTTTTTCTGAAAGGAGTTGTGCTTGCTATTATGTTCTTTCACACAGCCTGACCGTATGGGCAGACTGTAGCTGGGCTCTGAGCCATGATTTTAAACAGTAAAGTAGTTTTCACTTCTTTTCTCTAGTAATTATGTTTCCCAGGATTTAGGAGAATTTCCAATAAAAATACACAACTCCACTATGTATACAAGGCCATCCTCTGCAATCTCTGGCAACCATCGTGAAGAGTTGTCCTTTTTTTTGTTTCCATCAACAAGTTGTTCAATTGTCCTTCAACTCCACAACCCACATCTTAATAGGTCTTATCTCTGCGTAGAATCCTAGTCATCTTTTTTTAACTCCTCCTGCCTCGATGATGAGTTTGACCCCCCAAATCTCACCCATGTCCTTGAAACGTACCGCAGTCTACAATAGGTTTTAAGTAAAACCAAGGCTCTTTCTTTCCCACCACCATGGGTTCTTTCCCAGAAACCATGGGGCAGTATATAAAGGAGTCACTGGCAGCTAGCATAACCCAGCAGTCATCATTACCATTGGAAGCGCGCTTCCTTTTCATCAGTAAGAACAGTCTCATTTGCTTAATTTTCTCAAGTACAACCTGGGAATGGAAAATATTAGTTGGGTTGAGTGTAAAGTTGTTACGAGATCCAAAGTCCAAATTCTGAGGCTGAGTGAAATGCAAGGCAGTTGTACAATGATACAAACAAAGTCAAGAATATTAATCTTGTTTATCTATTTCCAACATGTATGTTAATGTTATTATGAATCTATTAAAGAAATGCATATTTGCTTGGGAGTGATGCCATCAGCTAATGTTTCAAGATGATACTTTGCATTAATTGTGTTCTTATAATGGAGGTAACTGGACACACAGTGCACCAGGGTCAACAGTTGCCTTTATTAGTTCCAACGTAGAGGGGCTGTTCCAGCACACAAAGACTCATAACTAAAAGCTTTAATTTCTCCTGAACAGCAAACATGTATTTTTTATACCACTAAGTTTTCTCTCTCTGCTGATTAACTGTAACATCTGTTTGATGTTGTCATTACCTCAACATTACGTGGTAGAAATACATTTTTGGATGAGCTTTCTGCATTGCTTTGTATTTCTTATCGTTATCAGTGGGATGCTATCAAGTATAGAAGACAGAAGTTGTTGGTGTTTCACTATTAAGAGTCACTTAGACTCTTACATTCTTATATTTAAAATTTATTTCAATATTTTTCATCATAGTGTTTTATGACAACAGCAATGATACTTTCGACTAACACCAATGATAAGAAACAGAAATCTGCTGATGTACTGAATGATGTTAAAGGTGCACCCTCTTTATTTTAATGATGAGTGAAAATAAGCTATTTTCCTTATGCGGTATTTACTTTACTGCAGCTGAGGATCGCCTGGGAACGCCTTAAGATTCATCCCGAGGAGCTGGCTCAATGGCTGGGAGAGAGAAGTTTGGGTCTCTTTGTTTAAACTGCTGACCCCGCGACCCGACCCCGGATCAGAGGATGATATGGATGGAATGAATGGATGGGAGGTATCCACTTCTATTTCATGTTTTAACTTTAATATTTTGTTTTGAATCATGCATCACATAAATACTGTGCTTATTGATTAGTCTTGAGCATACAGAAAAATGAACAATGCCAGGAAGGAAACCCATCAGTAGTGACCTTAAGACCAGCGTTAATCTAAGAATGTCATCTCATAAACATCTCATGCCATCATTCTAGAATGATAAGATATTTCACTGGTGAAAAACATTCATATGAGCTTCCATTTTTCCTGCTCAGAGAGACTAAGTTTCATAACCCAGTTAGCATGCAGAATCTCAATAATATACCCAGGAATTATTGAGATAATACTGGAAAGAACTAAAGTAAAACATCAGGAGAAACAGAACACCTCAATTGGGAAGCATACAGGTGAATGAGAGATGGAATGCACTTCTTTCATGGGAACAGAAACTTGGTTCCTTGAAGTCACTTAGTTTAAATTTTGTGTAAAAGTTGTTTTCTAAACTCTAACATGTAGATATTTGTGTTGTTGTTCTGTAATATTACCCAAAGTACATACCATAACCAGATTTTATTCATGCTGCAGAAGAGCAGTGCTTAATCAAATCCAAAAAATTTCAATTAAGTTAAGCTTTTTGTGAAGAGGAGTGGTCTAATAAGGTGTAACATCAATGTGATAGACTTCCAGGGTAATCCAAAACAGGTTCACTGAAAATTCTCCCTAAACAAGAGGGTTGTCAAGAGTCTGGGGTTTGGTTTGTGTGGTGGTTTCTCCCTCTTGTGACTTTGCACAGGTTGTCCACCAGACGGTGCAGTGGAAGGACATGCTCCAGCTGGCAGTCAGTCATTCCTCGCCTGAGTGTTAACCTACATGGTAACTCCCATTCCTCCTAGGTTTTGAAATCTTCTTCATGCATTTCTTTTGTCAGGTCCTAGAATGCCCTTATGAAAAGTCACATGGGCTTTAACATGTTCTTCACATGGGAACACATGTTATCCCATTTGGTAAATGACAATCCACATGTGTAGGACACATGTTTAGTTATGGGTTTAGAAATGGGTTGAACATATTTTTCACATGGGAATCACATAGACTTCACATGGGCTTCACATATAATTTCACATGGGTGTCACCTTTTTTTCACGTGGTTTACATGTTATTCCATGGGCTTCACATGTGAACGTCCATGGGTTTCATGGTTTATTACCATGAAAATATTCCAAACTCACATGGGAAGTGTGTGCAAACACAAGTGCTCATATACTTTTCACACATCTTGTTTTGTAATATGTTTTCACATGTGAATTTCACACAGGTCAAATATTTTTCACATGTGATTACATGTGATTTTGCCCATGTGATACTATGTTTTTTCCATAGGGACTATTCCTAAAGCTTTTCCCTAGAAACGTACCATCTCCTGTTCCTTGCAGCTAAAAAAGAATCACTGTTAAGACTTTTCTCTGGTTACTTGCTACAACCTTCTGCAAAACATCGATATTCTCCTCCTCCAGGTTTGCTCACCCCCAGCATACCTCCTGTCCGTCCTCCTACAACAACCTCTGAGACAAACTCTTAATCCTAATTTAAATCTGAATTTATTTCATTGAACGCTTTTAAATCCAGATTGAGAGCACTTGAATCCACCTTTTTACATTGTAACTGTTTTTCATAATGTGTCTGTAATTGTATGAAATGTGTAACTCCCTTGCTGCCTCTTGGTCAGGACTCTGTTGAAAAAGAGTTTTTTAATCTCAATGGGACTTTCCTGGTTAAATAAAGGTTTAATAAAAATAAATAAAAATCTATCAGTACAACATACTCTGTCTCCAGCTCACACCCAGTCCTCGGATCGCCGTCACAGCTCTACCTAGACAACCACCGCCCAGGCCAAACACAGGCACCACTCACTCCTCCCAGGTGATTCATTTTCCTCAACAACTGTAAGAAAATATGTTCTTCAAGTATGCTACACATCAAGATGACTGGTCCATCCCCTCGGTTCCAGGCATCCAGCTTCCGGCCCCAATCAGTTTACCCAGCAGCCTCTCTTCCGGATCCATTCCGCTCTACACAATCTTCAATCAAGTTTTCTAATAAGATTTAATGCTGTTATGTAATGTTTTCTGTGATATAATTCATGTAAGCTTGAATTCCCCTCTATTAATGATCTGAAAAGGACCAATAATATTTTTATCTCCCAGTCTGTAGAATTATAGAATGGTAAAGGAGTACTTCGTTTTCAGTGGATGCCTGGCATTCAGAGGTTGTTCCTCTGAAAATTTATAGAACTTAAAAATAAAATGTCAATGTTTTCTACATGAAGGCTACCTTTTTTAAATATATCTAAGACATATTTAATTAAAAAAAGCATTCTATTAGCATGCATGATATTTCCTTAACTAGATTGCTAAAAAAATGTTTACTGGCTTCATTAAATTCCTTTTAGCTTTTTACATCTAAAAACAAATTAGTACTGGTTAGTTTTCATTTTCACTGCTGTGTGAATTACTGGACATATAAAAAAGCGTTTAGCATTCTGCCGGCTCCCAGAGCTCCTTTACCTTCCATCTCTACAGTGTTCCCATCAAAGCTGCTGTCAACAGGCAGCATCTGGCTACCCTCCCAGCTCAGGACAAACAGCATGAAGAGTGCTGATGAAGTTGTCAGCATCAAACCTTCCTCCACCAAACACAACGATGTTCTTAAAACGAGTGATTTTACAAAACAGGCTTTCAAAGTAAACTTTAAATAAAGCCCAAATCTGTCTGAAAGTTTATATTTTTTATCTTTCTAAACATCAAACAGAAAGCTAACAAAGAACCAACTTTTTATATATCACAACACTGAAAGAACAAAAGGGATGTCGGACCAATAATGGACAATTAGCATTAATTAGGCAGTTTCATGTTTGTGGTCAAGTTTTCTAACCTTGTGCACATCAGGTAAAATCACAGCAACATGCAATCATTAAGCGGTTTTCCAGGCAATAGAGCTCCATCTACATCACTTCTCCCAGCATTCAACAGGTCAAATCGAATCAGCAGCATAGTGGTAGGCAGTCTCCCACAGTTATATTATAGTTACAGTTATATGCGGCTGACCCAAACTTAGAAACAGTAAATGTGGTGGATACCTGCTGTGTGCCAGGATGCCGTAACAGAAGTGGATGTGATAAAGGAAGAGAGTTTAACAAGATTCCCAAGGATCCAGAACATAGAAAACGTTGGATTATTGTAATAAAACGAGCTAGTGATCAGCTAAAATGAAGCTATGGGACCCCCATGAGGAAAAGTTTCTGCGTATGTGGCATTTCAGGTACATAAACCAACATTTCCTCAACTTTATATGGTATCTATTTTACATGATTTTATTAAGCTTCTTAGCGGACTTCCTACAGTTACCTTACAGTGGATTTTTCTGTCTTGTTGCTCACATAACAAGTAAAACATCTCGTAAAACACTGCAGAAATATAATCTGATGTCTGCATGCTGCTGTTTACATGTCTTGTGATCATAACGAGGAACAAACTATGGTGTAATTTATTTTTTTGAAGCAATGATTGATTAATAGTCCCATATTGACAGACATAACCTAGCTGCCCGTAGCTCATGGTAGCTAAAACCAGGACAAGTTTCCACTTACGGTCCCGCTGAACAGTGATTTGCAGGAAGATTCGAGATCTGGTCCTTGATAACAAACCCTGATTGTGTCCATTTTTATCCCTCCAGGCTTTCATCTGCTTTAACCGATGCTCTGGAGTAGGATGAGGGAAACTTGATCAGGAAATAGTCTGTCAGGGTATCTCAGCTCAGGTAAAAGATCTGCTCCAACACCTTCTAAAGTTTTAAAAAGTATCCCAGGGGCATTATAAGGTTTGGATATGTTTAATCATCACTATATACAATAATATCTTCAGTTTTAAAATGGGAAGTAAACTTAGACGGAGTAAAATCCCAGCCGGTGAAGCTCTGAGAGTCATGTGACGTCCACAGCTCCATAGTAATAGTGGAGCTGGTTTTTCTACCCTATTTAAGACCAGTTTTGGTATACTCACTAACCTTCTTAGGAAAGATGGACTTTGTTAGGACTGAAGCCTGGTCCTAAGACCTAATCCAGTCTTCAGCTGAACTCTGACAAACAAATATGATATTTCTATAATCAGAGAACCTACCATATTTAGGCTTGAAAAGTGTTGACTACAGCCTTGTTTGAATCCATTACTCAGTGAAAAGAACACAGTTAGGTGTTTTCACTCTAAGATAATAAAGTTGAAGACATATA
Organism: Apricaphanius iberus; assembly: GCA_028564705.1. Lineage (NCBI taxonomy): Eukaryota > Metazoa > Chordata > Actinopteri > Cyprinodontiformes > Aphaniidae > Apricaphanius > Apricaphanius iberus. The sequence continues at coordinate 196,440 of JAPXFQ010002241.1, read as the reverse complement.
AAAGTGTAAATATGCAAGAAGCTATATAATCAATAGTTGGATTTATAATTAAATGACTTTAAGTAGATAACTTAATGGCTGAGGGACAAACTGTGTTTGGCAGCTTGTAGTTTAAAATAATCAAAGAACTACTACAGGAATCCCAGTCAGAGCACATGTTGCTGACACAGATATGGAAGGAGAATTTAACAAATAATATTTTATTTTATATAAGACTCTAAATATCTGGATTCAATAAACTAAGAAAAACTTCTCACTTTAGTGATGTTTTATTTTTCAGAATCTTCTATGAGAAAACCATTCGTTTGCTTTGTGTGTTTCATTTGTAGTAAAATGAAGAACTACTGTACATGTCGGGTTAACAGTATGTGCAGACTGTACCTGACTCCCAAACAGGTGCTGAGAGCCACCCAGGAACCTGGACGTCCTCTAACATGGCCGTGGTAGAGGCAGTGATCCTGGAAGACAGAAGCAGTAAGATCAGAATTTTTTTTTTTATATTGTTCATGTTCTTCCAAAGCAAATTATATTCTGATCATGACAACTTCAGCTGGGAAAAAAACATTCTCTCAAATATTTGAACTGGGTGAAACTGGTGAATGTTAAAGCTCTTCACATTCCAAGTGATTCTATTGATGTTTGCCAATTTGACCATTATCATTCATTCTTCTTCTTCTTCTCTTATTATTATTATTATCATTATTAATCTATTTATTTATTTTAGAAAAATGTCTATTTCAGAGAAAGATTATCTGAGAAAAAAAACATCAAGTTATATCCAACCTGGGCCTGGGTACAAAAGCACTTCTTCTACTCTTATTTAATGAATTAGCGATTAACCATTAATATTTGGTTTAATTTCACCAGCTGCACCTAAACATGATTATTACACGACGTGTGCAATCAGAAATTGACTTTAGTAGAAACTTTCTGAGAAATGAAGTCAGCTAAAAGATAAGAAAAAGTAACAAAATGTATTCCATGAAATACATTAAAAACAGATGTGATGAGAAACAAAAGCAGCTTTTATATGTTATTGTATGGTATGGTATATGGGCCCAACCAGTGGCCAAGAGTAAGAAATGACGTCCAACAATAGAAAAATTAATAAAAAATTAAATGATGTTGTTCGGCCAACGAGAGGATCACTGTACTTGGTTTGTTGGCCCTGATTCTAGTGAAAAGAAAGGGACGGGGAGACTTGTGAGCCAGGTTTTACGGGGAGTACTGGTGCTGAGCACTGCTGGCTTCATTTCTGACAGCTCACACCTGAACAGGACTTGTCATCTCCATTTCTGATTTATACTGTACCTCCGCAGAGTCAGCTCTATCAGAACCCTAAAAGCCAAGCCCTTATTGAAGCTTTGGGAAAAAACAGGTCATATTGAGAGTCAAACATGGTGGTGGCAGTGTAATGGTCTGGGACGGCATCACTGCTTTAGGACTTGGATTACCTGCTGTACTACCTAGCAGAACATTCATGGTGAAGAAGTTCATCCATCAGTTTCTAACCTAAAGCTAAGGTACATGGGAAGGACTCTAAACTAAAATACATAAAATAGTTCACCTGTGAATGGGCTAACAGAATTACTAAATGAGAGTTCTGCAGCAGCCCAGTTAATGCATGAAATTTACAGCAGTATTCCTACATGACATTTAAAAAAAACATATGATCTGATATTAAACATAAACATGATGATGCATTATGTGTTGATGACCTCTGAAAGCAACTGCCACAAAAACGTGTCTATAAACCACAGAATCATGGTTAGGTCAATTACTCCATAAAATCTGAGATGTCTGCTGTAGCGTGAAAAAGCAGGCTGGGAGCCATTAAATCTGACATCATACAGCCTGATACAGTCTAGCATCAAGGATCTACACTATTACGCTTGAAGAGAGACTCATGTAAATGCCCTTTATTAAATGACACAGTGTTTTCCAGCTGTAAGCTCATTGCCGATGACTTTCCTTTCAGACATGTTGGCACACACCACAATGCTACAGTACAGAAAACAACCCAAACCCTACTTTTATAAAAACACTCACATTAGCAAAGTTCTGGTATGTGTCAGGTTCTATTTTGCGATCCTTAGTTTAAACAATCTGCTTTTAAAATCATTCATGGAATTTGGAATTATTTTCAACAATTATTTTCAGAGTATCATATGAAACTGTAAATTTCAATGACTAACATCTGAAAGGTTTGGCAGGCCTTTGTATATAGCATTCCTGTGTCTACTTTACAAGGAGGCTGAATGTTCTGTTAATTTTTCAAAACAAAATTAGTCAAGGTCACTAAGATTGGATAAAGAAGAGCTGTGAGCATTAATTTTCCTGCCATATATTTATTAGACTGTGAGGCAGATACTCGGTCTGTTTTTAAGACTAGGCTTAAAACCTTCCTCTTTGATAAAGCTTATAGTTACAATAGCTTAGGTTTTCTTGAGCTAATTTTGTAGTTATGCTGCTGTTGGAGGACAGACTGACCACTTACCTTCAGTCTGCTACTTTACTCTCCTACTACTCTCCAGTTGCATTATTTGCTGTTATTTCCACCTGGTCTGGTATTTTGATCAGCTGTAATGTCTTGTTGGATGGAAGGCATCGACTGGAATTAAGCTCTCATTAACTGTTCATCCCTCATGTCCTGTTAGCAACATTTAACTTTCTATAATATAGAAAGTACTCTTAGATCCATTCTTCTGTTCTTCCTTTATCTCTGCTCTGTCTTCTCAAACCCCCAGACGGTCATGGCAGATAACTGCTTGTACTGAGCCAGGTTTTGGTTCTGGTTCTGTTGCTTCCTACTGAAGAGGAGTTTTTCCTCTCCACCTGTCCCTACATGCTTGCTTAGTGTGAGGGATTACTGTGAAGTCAACAACACAACACAGGCGACTGTTTACTGCTGCTACGTTGGACCAGGAAGAATGAATGACTTGATGCAATCTGTTGGATTCCTTAGATAGAAAACTTTCTAACTGGGTGGAATGTTTGGATGATTGAAATTACTTTTCTTGTAAAGTGCCTTAAAGTGACAGAGGGAAGTTTTTGACATTAAGCTCCGGAAATATATATTGAAATATTGTTACTTTCCAGTCGTATTATTTCATGTTATTTTGACTGTTAGTTTTTTTTTTTTTTCTCAGTGTTTTTCCCTCCTGTGTCCCTAACTTTTTGATCTTCTGGAACCTCCAGATGGCCGCTCCTACTGAGGCAGGTTCTGGTTCTGCTGTCGCTACATGCTTGCTCAGTATGAGGGATTGCTGTGAAGTCAACGACACAATGCCGACCAACCAACCCCGATCCGAGACACACCAATCCAGGTCGACTGGTTCCTCTGTGTCGCCATGAGGGGTGAAGTGTGTCTGTGCCTTCGTTCGACCCGGCCCGCGGCGTTGCATAAGCGACAAGAAACCCATAGAGATGATCAACACCGCCAGAAAACTGGAATAAACATCTGCATCGCATTCTCTTAATGGAAATAACTGAAGGAGCAGGAAAATCTAAGGAAACATCTGCCTTGTAGTTGTGGAAAATTGCACACTTGCAAATTTTGCCTCATATGATCATTCGTTGGTAAGGTCATCACTCGAACACAATGATACCACTTGCTTGCAATGATTTAGGTATGTACCGCCTGCTATCGCCAGGAAACTACATACTGTCACTTTAAGACAAGGCAAGGCAAAGATGACATATGGTGTGAATTGGTACTATAAAAATAAAATGAAGTGAAACTGAATGAAATATATGTTTTGTTGGAGCGAGGTCTTTGATTAGGCCATTCTAAAACATGAATCTGCTTTGATCTAAACCATTTGTGTCTCTAGCAGGTCTTCCTGCTGGATGGTGAAGCGCCACCCAGTCTCAGCTCTTCTGCAGCCTGATTTTCTTCCAGGATTGTCCTGGATTTAGCTCCATCCATCTCTCCATTAACGCTGGAAGCATCCCCACAGCATGATGCTGCCATCACCATGTTTCACCAAGGGCAGGATGTATTCAGGGTAGAGCTGGAAGTGTTATTTATTTATTTACTTTTTTACTTGTTTCTAAGGTAGTATGTGTTTCAACACAAAATTATAATAAACATAATTAATGACTAATCATCATGCATCATGTGGGATTATGGATCAGTATTTAAAAAAAGTAAAAAATATACTTTCTGGATAAATTAAATAGATTGATGTAAATATGTTTAAAATATAAGGCAAGTTATTCAAAGGTCCTAAAATGCTTTAAAATTGTTGGCTGATCGACTGTATGATGGCCACATTTATTTTTCAGACTTATTTGAAGATTACAGACTACCTTTCATCAGTAATAATGTCACTTTGCAGTTTCACAATAAGATATCAAAATCTTTTTTTGCCTAGCACTAGTTTAGAAAAAAAAACAGTGTTATTTGCCCAACACATCTAGCGCCTTCTCTTACATTTTTGCTTAAACATATTCTGTAAACAATTTTCCAAGGTAACTTATATTAAAACTGCAAAAGCTGTGACATGCCTTACTCTTTCTGCTAACTGAAGTCATCTATCAAGAAACACAAGGGACAAAGAAGACAAAATAAAGTCAAGAAATCAAAACTTTTAACCTTTCAAGTACAAAGATATGACATCTTTCATGATTTCTAAAAGCAGATCTCCCTATGCGCCTAAAGAGCCACGGTTAATATTAAAGGAGGTTTTACCACTTCAAGAATGAAATTATGCCAGCATGTTGATTTTTGTTCATTCAAAAGTCCCTGTCAGCTCATTGGAGCATGAAATTAGGTATTTCATTTGAACAGCAGCAGCAGCAGCAGAGAGGGCTCTATCGGAGCCAACTCACCGATCAGTCGTCACTCAACACTCTCCGTGTCAGATCTCAGTAATTAATCTCATTTTTTGTACACGATGTAATGTGGATAATGTCCCAGAGCACTCCGGAGGCTAGAATAAGTTGCCGTCTGTATCAGATTGTAGCAGAGAAAACACCTTTCATATGCAGAGACAGGATATCATCCACATTATGAGCTGAGTGATCAACAACAAAAAGGGATTTGTTGACTTTAGTTGTAGTTTTTCTTTCCATGTTTTGTTTCTGCTGGCTGGCTGGCTGGTTGTATTCTGGCTGATATGAAAATAAAGCAGTGATGGAATATAGTTTAGGAAAAGGTTCCAATTTCAAGATTGAAAATGTATGTTGTGGGGGGTCTGGTGCCCAGCAGATATGAGCCATCCTAAAGGCTGGATCCACTTGGTTAATTGGATGACCAAATATTACAGCAAGACTTTAACTCTTTAATCTGCTGGTTTATCCATTGACAGCAAATTCAAGAGTTTAACAATGGCAGTAATTTTTGGTAATCTAATTATTATCAGTACAACAGGTCTGTTTGTTTTCTGTACAACATTGTCTTTGAAAGAAACTGCAGAAATCAGTAAAGGTTCTAAAGTGTCCCTGAAGGCCAGACTTTCTTTAAACTGATCTTGACTGATAGATCATCAGGTTTCCAGAAATATATTTCTTATAGGACTTTGTCAAAAAGCCAGAGAAGATTTTCCTCAAACCTAATACATAAAGTGGCAATAGTCTAATTATACATAATCATACATAAGATGACAGTTTGAAAATCAGAATACAATATTTAGGCTGCAAAGAATTACTAGCTGAAACCTTGGCAGACAGAAAATGATCATGGAGCGAAAGATGGACTGTACAGGTCCTGTATCAGTTCTTTTTAAAATGCGTTTAAGAACTTTATTTTGGAGTATTATGATAGGAAATGCGCTGAGAGAGAAAACGGGGATAGATGTGCTGCAAAGATCAAAGGTCAGGAATCGAACCTGGGAAACCTGCATTGAGAACCAATAACTTCTGCCTGCTTTACTTCCTCATCATGCATCCCTCCTCCTGTCTCTGCTCTTTATTGGACCTTCATCCAGGTTTGTTAGGACATAGCAGACTGTTCATTTGCTGGACTAAACTTGTTGTGATTAAAAAAAATGCTTCTCACTGATGGCCCAGACTATATTGAGTTAACATATCTATGTGGAATGAAGCCAATGCCTTAATTAATCCCTCCCATGTAAAACATGGCCTTCAAACAATGTGAACGTGAGAATTTGCTGCTTTCCAGGCCATTGTTTGGAAGTACTTGAGGTTTTGAAAAGCACTGGGCTTAAATCCTAGGTCAGTCTGGCCCACAATAATGGGACTGGCTGATGTCCTGAGTTGATAGATTGTTCTTTGGAAATTCCAGGAAAACATGTGCTTCTCTTCCAAAAAGACTGATGTCATGGAACCCGTAGAACTCTGTAAAAACTACTGTCTGTGTGTAGAGTGGAGGAGAGTCGAGATTATGGCCAAACAGTGAACATGGTTGTACGTTTTGATTGTCCAGTGTAAGAAATAAATGACCGGCAGGCTGAGCATCTCTGGAACAAGAAAGCTTTGCGTCTTCTTTAAGAGCTGTTAATCATGCATGTTTGAGCTCCAACAAACTAAAATCAAAAATGAATTTTAAAAACATTTTTGTATGTCTATGAATATAAAACTTGTGCAAACTCTCTAAACTCTAAAACAGTAACGCTGTCCGTATTCTAAGCAGTACATCTGCATGAGCATTTGTGTAGCTTCCTTTTGACCCACAGATGCATGCATCCAGATTCTGCACTCAGAGCGCGCGGCGTTGTGAAGCAGATGTTGCTTGAATGAAAACGCCACAGCTGCCCATTCTCTGTGGGGGCTCCAGTAAACATGTTATGCTCCTGCACCTAAGACAGACAGTTTAGACAACATTCACGGACCCTCCTGTACAGGTCAGACAGTATGCTATAGGATGGACCTTATATCAGTTTCATAATGCAGGTTCTGTGCTATTATTAACACATTGTTTGGTCTCTATGCTGACTAGGACTGTGACTGACAGGACGGTGAATTAGACATTTTATTCATGGCTTGAATAAAATGCTGTTTCACTGTCATTAAGTAATCTGTTTTCATAATCTAAGATACTTTTACTGTTAACTACACAAAATCATTTCTGAAGACAGATTCTTTATAAGCATTGTGTTCTGTGAAACAATCATCATATCTCTCAAGTTTATAAAGTCTCTTACTTTCTTTGTTTACACAAATAGCATAGCTAAAAAGCTACTTACACAAGTCATGAACTGTTTTGATGATTCTATCTTTACAATCTTACACTCTTCCAGTAGAAGAAAGAGTTCATTTAAAACTTGTAATATTTGTTTTTTTTTCTGTAACAAATGGTATATGTCTCTGTCTTACTTATGTGAGATTTTAAATCATTATCAAACCAACAGGGCCTTGTGCTCTGCTGGTCAGCATCTGCTACAGCTTCCACAGACAAAATCTTCAACATAGGATCAACGCTATTTTTCAATAGCTGTTCCAAAGTTGTAGAACTCGCTACCCATGGAGCTTCATAGCATCACTAGTTTTTATTCTTTTGTACTTTGGTTTTATATGTTTTTCATTTTACTATCTATACTTTTTGTTTTAATGTGTTTTTAGTTGGGCTTATGTGCTTACTGTACATTAGTTTATTTTTATAATCTAAAGCACTTTGGCCAACACTGGCCATGCTCCTCTCCTGTTGAACCAGCTCCCAGTTTTAGTCCATGAGGCAGATACTCTGTTTGTTTTTAAGACTAGGTTTAAAACCTTCCTTTTTTTTTTTCTTCTCTGTCTTCTCAAACTCCCAGACGGTCATGGCAGATAACTGCTTGTACTGAGCCAGGTTTTGGTTCTGGTTGCTGTCAATGCAGGCAACTGTCTACTGTTGCTACATCTTGCTACAGGAGTGAATGCTTCAAGTCAAAAACTTGATGCAATGTGCTGGATTCCTTAGACAACTTTTAAACTGATTGAAATGTATGGAAGATTGGAATGACTTTTCTTGTAAAGTTCCTAGAAATGATATATGGTGTGCATTGGCACTACATAAAAAAACTGAGCAAAAATCTCTAAGTGTGTGAGGATAACAAAGGTTAATATTCAAGTGTGTGATGGGAACAACCTGAGCCAACCTCGCAGTCAGATAATTAATTACATTTCCTGTGATGAATCTGAACCCATCAGCCACAAACGACTGGGGTTTCAAGAAGACAGAGCAGAGACACAGAAAGAACAGAAGAACTGATGTAAGAGTACTTTGTGAAAGGATTAATCATTGTAATGTGTTTCACTTACTGAATTAATTTCCTGAATAATTGGACTGGTCAATATTATTGAATGGATATTCATATACTCCATTCTACAATAACTGGAGATATTCTTACTATATATCAACAGAAAAGAGAATGGGTGAAAGACGAAGCATTTTCTCCCAAAAAATGTAGGCCTGGCTAAAATCTGCCAAAATCTTCTAGGGAGAATGTGTTTCAATCTGATGAAACTAGACTTGGTATGATTGGCGCACATGGTTGGCGCAGTAACAACATTGTATATCCCACTGATAGTTGATAATAAGGGGTCACAAGCCAGTTATTATTTATGCAGAGGGTTGTGCCAGGAAGGGCATCTGACATAAAACCTAAGCGAAATCAACTATGTGAATCACAAACATGAAGTCCACATCGGATAGGTTGAGGCCCGGATTAACAATGACCGCCACCAGTGCTGTTGACCCACAGGGTGCCGATGGAATTTGGACTACTGTTGGTCGAAGGAGGAGAGGAGGAAGGTGGGTTGGGAGGTAAATTCAAGAGCGTGGAATTAAGAGTAGGGACTTTGAATGTTGGGAGTATGACAGGTAAAGCCAGAGAGCTGATGGACATGATGAAGGTAGATGTTCTATATGTTCAGGAGACCAGGTGGAAAGGTAGCAAGGCTAGAAGCTTATGAGAAGGGTTCAAGTTGTCTACCATGTGGTAGATGGAAACAGAAATGGAGTAGCAGTTATCTTGAAGGAGGAATTTACTAGGAGTGTTCTGGAACTGAAAAGGGTGTCAGATGGGCTGATGAGCCTGAAGCTTGAACTGGAAGAAATAAAATGATCAAGGTTGTTAGTGGTTAAGCCCCACAGGTAAGATGAGGTTAGACAGGAGTCTCCATGGACTATATTATTTTTACAGATGACACTGTGATCTGCAATGAGAGCACGGTGGAGGTGGAGGAAAAGCTAGAGAGATGGAGATATGCACGGGAACATAGAGGAATGAAGTCTTAGTCATAGCAAGACAGAATACATGAGTGTAAATGAGAAAGACACAAGTTGAACTGTGAAGTTACAGGGATTGAAAGTGAAGAAAGTGGAGGACTTTAAGTACTTATACTTTAAGTCCAAAGCAATGGAGAGTGTGGAAAAGAGGTGAAGAAGCATGTGCAAGCTGATTGGAATAGGTGGAGAAAAGTGTGAGGTGTGATATAAGGGTCCCCGCAAGAATGAAGGGAAAGGTATAGAGACAATATGGATGAGGAAAAGACAGGAAGCAGACCTGGAGGTTACAGAACTCAAGATGTTGTGATTCTTTCTGGGAGTGACGAGGATGGATAAGATCAGGAATGAGTCCATCAGACTTCATCCAGACTGCAACTCCCCCCCCCCCCCAGATATTGCCTGTCAGTGACAGGGAAACTTTGAGGGATGAAATGGTCACAATGGCCTTCATGGAGGAGGCATAGTCTGAGCAATTGGGGGAAAGTGAGTCTGTTACAGTGGCTTAGGTCAGTAAGGTCATTAAAAATCTCCGTAAGATGTTTAAGGCTCTGGACATTGTGGTGGATGGAAGGGCAGACTTGGGTGGTGGTCCCAGTATCTAAGAGAGGAAATGCAGGTATGTGTTCCAGTTATTCGGTATAAGTTCTTAGCCTCCCTAGCAAAGTTTTTTCTAGGGCAGTGGTCCCCAACCCTGTTTTACATGTTTAAGATGTTTCTCTACTCCAGTACACCTGACTCAACTGATTGCATTACCTACTTAGCATGCCTCCAATTCCTGTAAAAGCATGCTAATGGTATTTTAATAAAAGGCATGTGTGCAACAACATGGAAACACCAAAAACATGCAGGACAGTGGGCCCTGAGGATCATAGTGGGGGACCACCGCTCTAGGGTGTTGGAACAAAGGCTCCTCCTAATCGTTGAACCTTAGATTGAGGAGAAACAGTGGCTTTTTTTCCTGGTTGCAGAACAGTGGACTAGATTTTTACCCTTGTGAAATTGTCACCTTTTAAATAAGTGCACATGGCTTTATATAGAAAAATGTATATTAAAAGTACATATCCATACTATAACACCACATATAGGTACCAATTATACCAGTGTTGTGTATGACGGTGATGACACAAAAAAAATGGTTATCCTATGACATTTCTACATTTTTTGGAAAAAACTGATATGTTTACACAATCCTCCTGTTGTTTATTACTTACGTTATAATTGTGATGGGTCACAGTCACAGGTTGTCCATCTTTGTTGTAGTATGTCTCTGTAAACTCTGGGCCAACAAGCTCACTAAGAGACAAACAACAGAGGAGACAAAGGTGGTGAATTAATATTAGAGAATCAAATGCAGTGAAGATGATCAAATTTAGCAGAAAACAGTATTAAACACACATTCATGTTTTATTTCAGGCCAAAAAGAGTTAACACATCCCCGCTCGATAAAAAGTCAAATGCTTCAGCCAAACCTTGGTACATCGGATAAGCCATGACAAAAACAAGATTCAGACAGGAGTGCACTGCCTGCTAAGCTAATCACATTAGCTGATAACATTAGCTAATGCTGTTAGCTAGCTAAGTGATTGTCCGTGGCTGTCTCTCACTCGCTTAACAATAACAAAAGGTGTTTCCTGTGCTGATTTCTGTTTGTTACTCACAGTCAGGACCAATTTGTTGCAAACAAAATGTTAAGGAGCAAGGAGTATGATGGTTAAAACCTGACCAACAGTGACCCATTCCTGTCCCCTTAGTGTCTGAGCTTTTCACCGTCTTTTGGTTTCTGTTTCTCTACCTGCTTTTTAAGAACTGGTTCCCAGTAAGGTCAACACCTGATGACTTTTAAGGCCACATATCCAAAATGTCAATGTTCTTATTTTTTAGCCACTTATTTTTCCTTTTAAGTAAAGGCTGGTTCATAAGGCAAGATTTTAAAATGGTCATATTATTTCCAAACCTTGAGAGACCACACATGGCAATAAAGATTTACAAACTAATTTACTGTAACTCATGAACTTCCCTGCTCAGATGGGAAAATTAACAAAACCTCAAGAGATAAAACGTGACTAGTAAGGTCAAAGGAGTAAATAAACACAGCGGCTGAAGAAGTAGCTTTGGAAACAGTTTTTGGACTAGTTTTGGTAGAGAAAAAACCCTGACACAAATAGGCATTGGATAAATAAGGGGTGATAGTGTGAGCTGAGGCTTTTTTATATAGAAAGACATGGAGGTGAATAATCATTTTTCTTTCACTCTGAATTATTGATACACACTTTGGTCTAACTGATCTGTTTCTTTGCGCTTGTGGACTGCAGACATGTGAGCCGACACTTGGAGATAATATTACATGCTTCAAAGATATCATTGCTCATCACTTCACTTTCTGACTGGCTACACTTGACATTCAACAGGCTGCATGCTTGTTTGTCCACACACCCTGTGATATTGGGCCAAGACATCCTAACATGCTAAATATCCCCAAATGCAGACTGGAACAACGTAACGTCCTTCTGAGGAGAACAGAGCGCTATGAACACACCACACACGGCTGGAGTATCTGCTAGGATTATCTAAACAGTCGTACTGATAAGTGGGTAATGATTAAGATTGTTGGAAGGGGAAAAATGGGTCCAAAATCAGCCAAAAAATCCTGTCATGTGTTAACCATGCCGAACAAAGCACTCCACCATTCTTCACACCTTAAAATCCCTGCAATTTTTACCAAACAAGGTTTAAAAACAATAAAAACTTTATTAGAAAATAAATTTAGATGGTTTTCTACACTTAACATTGTATTGTAATAACTCTTTTTGTAAAGTGCCTTGAGATGACATCTGTTGTGAAATGGCGCTATATAAATAAACTGAATTGAATTGAATATTATACAGGAATGTAGACATAATTGTTGTGGACTCACAATTTAATTGGAGTACATAAAGTGAACCCTTCAAAACACAAACAGCTTTTATTGAAAAGAGTTAGGGTTCTGTCAATAATATGTGGCTTTTAACGGTGAGTTGGACATTTTGGGCATTTCTGAGTGACTGGACAAAATAGTTTAGGGTGTCTACAATCACTCTGATATACATTACTGGAGACATGAAAAAATTCCAATCATATGTAATATGTATTAATATTTGTACTATAACAATTCTTCAATTATTTGTCTCCAGTTTATGTTAAATTTAATAATGCTACACTGCGCATCCGCCTGGATAGTTATTTCGGTAACATAACGCGCTTGTTTACGGTGACATTCTGCCTGGACGATTACCTCGGCTATACAACCCAAACGGATAGTTTATGTTATCAATACATCTCAAATGTTATAGGATATACATTGGGAAATGTAGAGAAGAAATAGAGCAACAGAAAAAAAAGATAAAAAAGTATGGGACCTACGGAACCCCTATGGTGACATTGGAGGAAAAAAATAAATAACTCGTTGCCACACATTACTAATACACTAATGCGTGGCCATGACTTATTAATATTTGGGAACGAGATGCTTAATGCGTGGCCACGAAATAATAACGCCTGGGAACGAGAGAATTAACGCAGTCATCTCCATGCTGAAACAAGACTGTTTGTACAAGCTTGTAATGCCAAAATCCTTGCATATTGTTTATGTAAATATAAAGAGCTCCCTGCAAACAATATTGTTTTATAGCTGCTGCTAAAGCATATAGTTATCTCTTGTTAATTTTTCACGTATTCATGCTTTCTTGTTGCTGTGCGCAAATCACTACATAACCGAAACATTCTCTGTTACAAGTTATAGATATCAAAATTACATGGATAGATGCAACTTCAATTCTAGCTGTATGAAGCTGTTTTGCACTTAAAAAACACTTAACTATTTTTAAATGGATAATGTAAAGTGCACCGTCTGTGTATATGGATCAGGGGAAGGTGATGTCTGGATCTCTCTTTGCTGTCCCTGTAAATCGAGCTTGGATAAGCTATAGACAACGGATGGATGGATGCAACTTCAATTCTAGCTGTACTATAATAATTGATAACTGTAGCTCTACATGTACATTTAAATGGTGTTGCAAAAAACTGGCATACCATTCTTTTGTCCTGCAGGCAGGGGGCTAAGGATTCACAGATCTTCTCCTAAACTATTTCTGAATAAATGGAGGACACTTTGATCCCACTCTTTATTCAGGACAGTGTTCTTGGGAAACTGTGAGTAGCTTCGGTCTCGTGCATGAGAAGTAAACCATCCAGGGAATGTAACAGGATGCTTCAGTGATCTCAGGACTCAGCACTTGTGGAAGCTCAAACCTTTTCTTTACTGCATAAATCATTTTCTAGACGTCTCCAACAGACAGGTGCATCTTCTTCGCTCCTCTTCTTGTCACTAGGCTGTTATTTAAAAGTCTTCAGCTCACTGCACATGAGGAGGTACTCACACTCACCTGCTGCCAACATGTGGCAAAATGAATCAACATTCTCTGATGGAAGTTTTGGACATCCTGTGGCCGTGTCTCTGCAGCTGAACCTTTTACCTAGCGGTTCTTGGTGATCCAGAAAACTGTTCTTGAAGCTGCAGCATTAAAGCAGTGTCATGGATCTTCTAATGTACATGTGAGGCTAGGAGTTTCTTGGCGTTGAACCACTGCAAGCTCCCTGATGGCAGTCAATCTATACATGAGATTTACAGTCATTTCTGCTGGACTCTTTCACTGTCTTGTTCTTCTAAGTGAAGAAGACAGAGGCTCATCCCTCCCTAACTAATGAATGGTCAGTGACACCAGGAAACACTCTACCTTTAGTGTCTTCAATCATTTAGAGCACAAACAGTGTTTTTGACTCCTTCTTTAAAACTGATGTCAGAGTTTCTTATTTGGTATGCAAAAAAAAACAGGGTAATTTAATTCATATAAAGTTAGCCTTTAACAAGAAAGCAAAGTGGCATCTATGGATCTCAGTAAGTAAGAAATGAGAAATAATATCTGTTTAAATGGTCAATATACATGGACCCTTCTGGATACTTTTTGGCTTCTTTTTTTATCTGTCTTGTTTAAACAAATTAGTAGGATATGGGATCAGAGCTGGCTGGAGAGAATGTTATACTCTAAATCAGGAGTGTCAAATGCATTTTCATGTCATGCTACATCAAGATAAGCAATGTTGTCAAAGGATCAGTTCTAGCAGACTGTGTTTATAAAACAACCCATAAACAAACTGTAAAAATATTAATAAATAGCTATCTGCATTCAACGAGTACTTCCTAAAATGAAACATTATTGAACATCTTTTCCCACTGATGTAATATGGCACTATACAAACTGATTTTATTGATAAAATAATAATTAAGCACACCAGTGTTATCTTGAAGGTTCTGTAAATGTGGTTCTCCAGACTCCAGAGGGCCTCATAAATAGCTATAAAGGGCCAAATTCAGCTCATGGACCTTGAGTTTGGTGTGCTCTAATTGTTTCAGGATAATCTCCAATAAGGATAGAGAGTGTTACTGTGCAGCGGAATATAATAGATGGTGAATAAATACAGGAAATGCAGATACTGCTAGAAATAGAAAAAAATATATCAACAATTTAAAAACCTGTCAGTTTACAATCTTATTAGTAGCACCCTAACAGATAGACAAGTTGACCTCAGAGGAAGTTGTAACCCTAATTGTTGTTAGATATGAACATTTGCTCCAGTTTATTGGACACATTATGGAATCTCATGGTACAAAGTGCAAAGGTAGCCAGAACTTCAGTAATATTCACAGCTTCATCTTTTGCTTGCTGACACCCACTTTATCATTGGTGGCATTAGCAACTTTAATAGCACCCCCCCTCCTCCATGTATGAAATGGTGAGTCAGCAGAACTGAAGTCTTTCATCTTTAACAAGCTGAGTCTTGATAACAAATGAAGACAGACAAAATCACAGGCTGTCAGCATCGTTTAGATGTCAAATCCAATATCCATTATGCTGATATAAAAAATGGAAGTTGTTTGCCTTTTTATTCAGTATCCTTTAGAAAGAGCACAAAAAATCGAATTGATCAATGCATTAAAATATTGTAATTTGTCAGTAAAAGTTGTCTAATTTATTACAATTTAGTGTTCAGTTGAGCAAATTAGCAAAATTTATGTTTTTTATTTTATTTATATAACTGTCAAATGGTTTTATGAAAGGATCATCTAAAATATATCTGAAAAAATAAGTTTACTATTATAGTACTACTAATATCATAGATAGATAGATAGATGCATTATGTTATTGATAGAAGATATTGAATATTTATTATTCAGTGACATGGCTGATGCTGTAATCAAGCTTCTTCTTTGACTTCTATCGGCTTTAAACGATCTTTATATATTACTTGATGTTTCCTCTTCTGATAGGAGCCCCATACCAATACTCTAAGTTCGAAATGATATTCTATCTCAAGTATTAAAAATGGACATTATAATTGGGATATATTAAGAATATACATCAGATATGGCCATCTTGGGAATTGAAAGTTTATCCAATCTACCTGAATTAGCTTTGGTATATCTACAATACGAAATACAGCAATATTTGTATGTAGATTGTGATTGGATATATTCTACATGCCTGACTCAAACAATCACCTGCTGATCTGTTGTCATCGTCCAGGTGAGCATTCTGTTAGATGGCACAACAACAGAACACTAAAGAACAAAGTCCAGCATCAAACAACAAAGATCAGGAGCTGGTTAGGTTTATAATGGACCCGATCAAATCACTAAATGCCACAGCCTGGTTGATGCTTTATCCTCAGCAGGGATGGACTTCGCCTGCAGCATCTCTTGCCATTTCAGAAATGATCTCTGGATAAAATAATTTGGTGCTCATCAAAATGACTTTGACCTTTATTGCAGCTCATTTTACCCCATATTTCTTTTAACATTCTGCTTCACACACTGATTTGGCTGTGTACTTTATTTGATCTATGAAAGATTCATTTAGTCCCGTATGTCAGCAGTGACTTTCTACATAGTTTGCACCAAAACAAATAACCGTAGGTGGAAATGACATGGAGAGAAAATGAAAGTGAAAATCTAAATATACCGTAGACTGATAGCCATTTTAGAGCAGCACAGAATACCCACTGTTTGTGCCTCACTGCTCATACATACACAGAACAGAATGAATGCTTCTCAGGGGAGAAATTATCCTGTTCTAGTTGGCCACACTCCAGGAAACTATAATGATCATATTTTATCCAACCGGTTGGTCTTGTGACTACTTCTTTTTATTTTTGTCTTCAAATTAGAATTTTTGTTAAGCAGGATGTGTGTAGATCTCTACATTATGTTTTTGCTGCACGAAGCAGGAAGCGCCATCATGCCAGTGGATGAAAAAATGCAACTAAATAATTATACATATATACTCCGCTTTTAGCCCTTTCCATTGATCAGTTGCAAAGCTACAAAGCACAGCTGTGGTCAAACCCTGTTCAACAACACAACTAAGAGCCGTTTTTTTTTTTTAGCAGCTAGATGGTTGACAAGCAGTCTGCCGTTGCTGTGCAGATATAATTTACTATAATGATGGGACTCACAGCTGGACAAAGCTGTCTCTTTTATGAAACCCTTTTGCTTTTGAGTTTCTGCTGGACAAACCTTCTCAAAATGATGTTAATATGATGCAGAATTACAGCAAAAAAAGAGACTAAAGAAGGAAAACCTGAAAAAAGTCAGATAAAAGGGAAGTATGTTGGAAGCAGGGGTCGCATTAACCGAATATTTTCTGTATCTGACCGTTTTTTAGAAAGATGAAAGATTAATATTCACACCTTACTCTGACCACTTTAAGTAATGCACTGATTTTCCCCCCCAACTCTAAGCATGGAGTTCAGGCAAATTCCATCTTTTATTTATTCAGTTTCTCCTCGAAGGGTTGCGGGGGTCTGGTGCATATCTCCAACTGTCAACGGGCGCGGTATACCCTGGACAGGTCGCCAGTCCATCCATCCCAGTGCACACAGGTAGACGCGCTCTACAGACCCTGATGTGTGATTTTTTGGACCCTGCTTGTCAAGATGACCAAAAAAAAAACGTCAAGCGCAACCTTTGGCTGGAAGGTAAGGTGGCAAAGATTAAACTTTGGGGCAGATTGATCAATATTCCTAAAAAAAGAATGCAAAATAGTGTGCTGCGAAAATTTTACATGAAGAAGGTTTTCCTGATTTGTGGGTAATCTACTAAGGTTGCGTGTGTAAATGGTAAAAGGCACAAACAGCAATATTTAAATGAGAAATGCATCCGATGCTGAGGGTTCCTGCCTATCAACCCCATGGGCACAGTTGGTTCATAATGCGTCTTTGGCAAAAAAAAAAGGGAAGGTGTAAATGCACCACTCCTACTCCATGCAGGCACTGTATTCCAGGGTCACACTTACTAAAGCTCCAGCTCCTCCAGAAGGCTGCTCACTAAGATGTCCATATTCTTCTAAGGTTGTTGAAATACCACACTTTACCATGGTCTCTATTAAATGTCAAGTTGCAGTACAACTTACTCATATTCATTCATGAAACTATTCTAATAGTTCAACCAGAATCATTTTATAAGCATTAATTTACTCTGATCAGATGCACACTCATTGTACTAGATATGCTTATGATAATAATTTAGTGGTAAAACATCCTAACACAAACTTCCTGCAAAGACCTGCTGTCTACAGAGCATCTCTGGAATGGAATACATTATGGAATAATAATGTAACCTTAAAAATATGCAAACTAAAACATATTGTCATGTGGTATTGTACATGATTAATATATTTTAACAATCAGATGCTATTAAGATTAGTAACCAGTCCAGTGAAAACTAATGGGGATCCATATAAAGTAAGAAAAAACAGCCGGTGCATAGACTGTGGGTGCACACTGAGTTATGATGCATCTTTGAAAAAAAGGAAAATAAAATCAACATAACTGTCAGATTAATGGCTATTAGAGTGTTAATTACTAGAAGGTTAGAATTTGGGTCTCCAACTCCAGTCCTCAGAGCTACTGCCCTGCCAACTTAACGTGTATTGCTTCTCCAACACATCGAAATGAAATGACTGAATCACTTCTTCGTTATGCCATTAACTTTGGCAAAAGCCTGGTAATGAGTCATTCATTTGATTGAGCTTCGTTGGAGCACGGATGTACCTAAAAGTTGCAGGGTAGTAGGATTGCAGTTGGAAACCTCTGGGCTAGATTGTGTCTAAAGGATTTTGTCGTTTGACGGTAATAAACGTATGTTGAATGAGGCAGCGCAAAGTTAAGACATGCATTACAGAGGCGATAATAATAAGCGCTAAAACAGTTGCAGATAAACAGTTTCATGTTTGGTAAATCACACTGGGGGTGAAACGGCTACCTAACTGCATACAGTCCTGCCAAAACTTTGCGCCTTCTGACAAAAATACCAACAATGCATATTCATCAAGGGCAAAAGTGCTAAATTCCTCGCACGAATCTTGCTTTGGGTTTAACATTTGCAGGCTTACCTGTGCCTGGTTATTATATCACCTGCTGCTTATTTTTCTTCCCACCGAGAGGTTTACGCCCATTTTAATAAATGCAAACCTTTGATAAATAAGGGCTGAGTCCATCTAAACCAGAGGCAAGCATCATTAAACAGAACCTTTGAGCAGTCTGACTCTATATGAAGCACAAGGTTAAACACTTAACTAGCTCCTGATCTTTGTTGCTCTTCTAAAAGTTCAGTGAGTAATGACAACATTTTAGACCATACAAGCAGGATGACACTGCATTCCAGTGATGTCATCCGATAAAGGAAAGATGGCTAGTAATATATTAATTTGCTATGTTTATGAATGCGTCTGAAACACCATCACTAACACAACAATTCTGTGTAACTTCAAAGCTATAAAACAAGGCTTTTTAACCAATATAGAGAAAAGACAAGAAAATATCACAGAAAAACTTTACCACATTTATGTATGCTCTACTACTTTTAATATTACTGTTTTCCCTTTTTTAGTTTCCCCCAGTAATGTTTTGAACTCGCTACTACTACTACTGCCAGGTCAGCCTGAGAGGGACATCACTTCACCGCACCAATCAGTCCATAGGTGGGCGTGTTGGTCGCGTCGGCCGCTTCGGACTGAGACAGAGGTAGTCCAGCTCAGTCTATGGGATTCCAAGGTGTTCCCATGACAAAAGCAAAGGAGTCCCTCCAACATATTTGGGGCTTCACTGGCGTGTCAATAGGGTCTTTAAAGAGAGGCCCCCATGAGGCAACCTCATCTAATGCTCAAATGATGGCGCCAATCGATTTCTCTCTAAGACGGAGCTCAGCAACTAGGGCTGCAAAAAAGAGTACACTCCAAACAAACGTTTCAATAATGATTGTTCTGCCAGTGGATAATCCACTACCGAATCATTTTCTTTGTCAACTAGAATGCACTACATGAAGTGGTGGGCTCACTACTGTCTCCACAGACATTTCTGTGCTAGCAAGATGAATGAAGATTATGTGAAACAGAGTTTAGATTCATTGGATGTACTACTGAGATGCATGAGCATGGACGCGCTACTGGAGTGATCCTTTTTAGTGGGATCATTTCAGTATGGTGAGTCATTTTACATCCAATAACTCTTGCTAATTACAGTATGTGTACTGAACAAATGAACTGAAGTGACCGTGACTCGGACCTATGGAAGGAAAGGAATATATGAGTCTTTTAAAAATATGACAATCTGGAAAGAACTGTGATTAAAATTAGGCTTTCTTTGTAAAAAGATTATATTATAAAAGACTACTTTTGTAAAAAAAAAAAAAAAAAAAAAGAATAGAAAAGTGGGAGAATGAGATAAAGTTGTACAAAACTTCCCGGAAAACAACAGAGTATTTGCACATAGTGTAGACATTAAGAAAAAAGCCAGATTTTTCTTGTTTGGCTCTCTCTTTTTATAGTTTAATATTTCTCTTTTTTTAGTTTTTTCTTCTTCCGTGGTTTTATTGTTTGTTATTTGTTTATGTGTTCTATGATCATTGTACACATTATGTAAGCATTGGTTGTATTACTATAGATCAGTCTTTAGTTGTATCTATATGTGATGTTATATGAAAAGAAACCAATAAAATCTTGAAAAACTAAACAATTAAAATATGACTCTGCAGTCCTTTGGTTGAACAGAGATGAACAAGAAGCTTAGTTTATTTATATCAGCTAATTGTTTTTAAATGTTTTTTTCTATTTTTTCTATTTTGTTACTTATTCTTATTTTTCCATTGCTTTATTGTTTGTCTTTGTGAATGTGAAGCATCAGGGTTGGTCATTTGTAATATTGCGTTGAAAGTGCTTTATGAATAAATTAGTATGGTATGAGGACAGACAGCTGGTGGACCGCCTTGTGGCATGGAGGAGAAACAATCATCATCATTTTATCTTAAACATGAACAAAACAAAGGAAATGGTTGTAGATTTCAGAAGAAACAGGGAGAAGTCAAAGACTGTCTCCATCATGGGAAACGAACTGGAGGTGGTTTAGGAATACAGATACCTCAGAGTTCACCTGGACAATAGACTGGACTAGAGACTGAACAGTGAAGTGTCTACAAGAAGGAACAGAGCAGACTGGACTTCTGGAGGAACAGTAGGTCCTTTAAGGTTTGTAACATGATGCTGCAGATCTTCTACAGTCTGTTGTGGAGAGTTTTATCTCTTCATCCATCATCTGTGGGGTGGCAGCATCAAAACCAGGGATTTAAAAAGGATCAATAACCTGATAAAAAGGCTGGTTTTCTTCTTGGCATACTGTGGAACCACTGGAGATTACCAAAGAAGCAAAGAAGGATTCTTCATAAAGTCAAGAAAATGATGGACAACCCTGAGCATCCTCTTCATTAGACGATCCTACAACAGTGTCTCCAGTCAGCGGCTTTTTGAGATTCAATATAATAAAGATAGCTGCAGGAAACCCATACTGCCCACAGGAATCAGGATCTACAACAGCTCCTTGAAGAAACCTTGGACAAAATGAGTTACAACATATAATTCCAATTCGGAATCAATAAAGTGTTTTTTAATTGTATTGAACATGTTTCCTGCATGTCAGGAGATACCAGAGTCAATCTTCTAAATTTCTTTATCTTAAAAATTTAAAAGGAAAAAACAATGACATACTATAAGACTCGGATCCTGGATAGTAAATATATAAAGATGTGTTTTTCCTATTTCAACAGTTTGGGTTTGAAATGATAGGATGAATAAGCTCAACTCATTTCTTTTTCCTTCCCATTTTAAAATCAACTGTGTTTGACAGTTTCATTGGTCTGGGAACTTTCTTTTTGTAAACTGAAGAAAACATAAGAAGAAATAACTCAAATGAACCAAGCTTGCTGTATATTTTACCATATGTTAACCCTCTTTGATCTCCAGCTGAACAACTGTCAAAGTCTTCAGAAACCCGGGGTTTCAGGCAGAAAGCTTGACGACAATCTTTTTCAGGGGTTATTGTGTGTGAGGGTGATGGAGAAAGTCAGCAAAATGACTTAAATTAAATTACATTATTACATTCTTTTTAACTTGAATATTTATTCATGTTTCATTGTTTAAAAGCAGTAGTTTGAACACCAAATATGAGATTGATTGGTAAAAAAAGAACAGCTAGAACCACATTACAGTTTTACAGTTAACATCGTGTTCTGCCGTACTGTAAAAGCTGCAATTTATTGAGATTTAAGGCAGGTACTTCAGGTTTTAATAGTATTTTCATTGTTTTGGATAAATATGAGTCACCCATTACACACAGGTTCTGTAGCGTATAAGTCAGCTGGTTTCATTAAAAATGACATATTTAGCCCTGCATTCAAAACCCAAAATAAAACGATTTCTGGAGATTCTATCAACACACCATCAACTTCAACTAGAAAATCATTAAATATTATATAAGTAGAGGAAAAGAGAAAATATCGGTAACTCATCTCAGGAAAGTCCTTCATATGCAAACAATACTGGGAGCAAGATGTGAGTTTATCATAGATTTAGATAGCTAAATATGACTGGAATCAATAATCCTAGTAAGATTGCAGTCTTTCCTTTTTTCTGTTTCCTTATTATGTTATGTTTTTATCATGTAAGGAACTTTGATCTGCCTTGTTGCTGAAACCTGCTATACCAATAAATTTGGCCTAGCTTGATACATTGCCTGTCCAGAAAGAAAAAAAAAATCACCACCTGGATTTAACTAGGCAAATTGGTACAAGCCAGCTATTGGATAATTACTGCATGGGCGATTATCTTTCAGCTGGCAACAAGTTATCTATCCCCAACTGGTGCAATGAGTTCCTTAGCATTTCATAAACAACCATGTGGAAAGACACAACCCATTATCCTGTCTTGTTAGTGTGTTTGAGAAGGGTCAAATCACTGTCATGCATCAAGCAGAGAAAACATCTAAGGAGATATTAGAAACTACTAAAACTGGGTTAAAAACTGTCCAATGCATTATTAAAATGTGGAAGGATAGTGGAGACCCTTCGTCTCCGAGGATTAAATGTGGCCGGAAAAAAATCCTGAATGATCCTGATTGCCAACTATTTAAATGTTTGGTGAAATCAGATTGAAGAAAAACACCAGTAGAACTCAGGGCTATGTTTAATACTGAAAGTGAGAACTTTTCCACACGCACAATGTGAAGGGAACTCGAGAGATTAGGATTGAACAGCTGTGTAGTTGTAAGAAAACCACTAATCAGTTAGGAAAACTGGGGAGAAAAAGGCTTCAATTTGGTAGAGAGCATAATGATCGGACTCTGGAGCAATGGAAGAAGGTCATGTGGTCTGATGAGTCCAGATTAACCCTGTTCCAGAGTGATGGATACATCAGACCAACAAGAGAGGCAGATGAGGTGATGCACCCATCATGCCTAGTGGCTACTGTACTAGCCTGTGGGGGGAGTACCATGATCTGGAGTTGCTGCAGTTGATCAGGTCTAGGTTCAGCAACAGGATGTGCTCCAAGAATGAGATCAGCTGACTTCCTGAATATACTGAATGACCCGGACATTAATGGATCTTTTCTTCCCTGATGGCATGGGCATATTCCAAGATGATAATGCCAGAATTCATTGGGTTCAAAGTGTGAAAGAGTGGTTCTAGGAGCAAAAGATATTTCAAGTTTTCACACATGGATTGGCCACCGCAGAGTTCAGACCTTAACCTCATTTAGAAGCTTTGGGATGTGCTCTACCATCTCTACCATCATCAATGAAAGATCTTGGTAAAACATGATTGCAACACTGGAAGGAAATACATCTTGTGAATTTGTAGAAGCTTATCGAAACAAAGCCACAGAGAATGTGTGGCGAAATCTAAGCTAAAGGCAGTCCATTCAATTACTAGTGTTTGATCCATTATTTTTTTTGGGTGGTGACTTTTTTGGTCAGGCTGTGTAGAATCAGACAAGAAAGCCTAGTTTGGGTGCATCATGGCCACAGGTAATGTCTGGTAAATGCTGAAGGACACCTTGGCCACTGATGGTTCTTCACATCATAGAAGCCACAGATCATGAATCTTGTGTGTTTTATTCTGACATCCAGTTGGCACTATTGAAGCACAGGAGAGTGGTGTAGAAAACAGTAATCACCTGACAACTACTGTATGTATTATTTCAATTTGTCGGGTTAAGCTTTGTGTTGTGAACAAATGCAGGCTGTCAAAATGCATTCAGTCAGTTAAAAACAGTCAAAGAGCCAATGAAAGATCGTTCAGTGGCTCTGCTCTGTTTGAACCCTCAACCTCTGGCTGTCTTTGCTGTGCATCTTACTGTAACAACACCTCACACTGAATCACCTCCGTATGTCACCTTGTTGTTGGTAGGAAAATGCAGAGGATCGTCTTTGCAAGTGTTACATGCAGCTCTGATGTTCATCTCCTCTAATGGCTGTACTTCCTGAGCCAGCCTGGTTGAACACACCTGCTCTTAATCATTTCCTCTTCCTGTGCGTAGTTAACCACTGTACTCACTTCTTTCTATACCAGCTCAAATTTGTTACAACCAGTAAGCATCAATCTGAAAGTATTTATTGACCATTTCACCTCGGTAACAATAAATGGACGATTACCGCCTCTTCCACCTGGACCAGCTTTGCCCCCGCTGCTTCAGTATTTGAATCCTCCTCCTTTTGCTCACCATCTTTCCCTTCTTTAAGAACTGTCCTCAGCACTGACAGTTTTTATTGGCTATGCAAAAAATCCTTAGGAGTCACTGAATGACGTCATTGCATGATTTGTATAGTGTGTAGCTATTCATATTGGTTGCTGTAGGAAAAGGGAATATGTTTTAGAATAATTATTGTTAAACATTTTTTGAATATTTTTGAGTTGTCATATATTTTTATTAGGGGTGAGATTTGATAAGAACATGGAACTAATGAGAGGCGTTGTAATTAATTAATCTAGACTAATCCCATTTTACAAGTAAAACAATTTTTGCCAGTGCCAAAGTAAAATGATTTAAATACGAATGGATTTTCGAGAACAAAATTCTAATCAATTTTAAGGTCTTTGAAATGTGAAAATGTAGTTAAACGCAAGTCAATTCAGAACAGTAGTTAAAGAATAACTACATACATTTTACAGAAATGAAACAAAATCAGAAATAATATTCTGAAATGTTTATTTCTATTTAGTATAATAAAACTAAGAAGCAGCAGTCTCAAAAAGATGATAAAAACTGTGAAAACTCAGTTTTTCATTCAGCCCGATGGTTTATCTTATGCGGTTCGTACGTAAAGATTGTGCTTTGACTTCATGTAAACAGCAGCAACATGGCAGGGTGCAACTCGGTGCACAGCCGACTGTTCTATTAACAAAGCAGGACCAGGTATTACTTAGCCACTCATGGAGGACGTCAGATGAGAAAAAGACTGTCATACTGCATGCATTGCATCCCCTGATAAATGAGGAAAACTCATCGGAAACCCTGGAGACCACTTGAAAAGTGAATGGTCACCCCTTGCCTAGCTCTCACGTGTGAATCATGTTTAACAGGAAATCATGCACAGACAAATGTTTTGCATCGATTGTAATGCAAACTGCGAATATTTGCATTAATTTCTTTAGCGGACTATTTTCTGTGTAATTAATTAATCACAATTAATACGTTAAATTCCTATGTTCTTTGCAACATAGTTTGTTGATTTTGATTTAGTGCAAAATAGGAGCAATGGTGTAAACATCTATGTCTGTTGGGAGCAGTTTAGATTGTACAGTCTAACAGCTGCAGGGAGGAAGGACCTGCAGAAACGCTCCTTTGTGCATCTATGATGCAGCAGTCTGTCACTGAAGGAGCTCTGCAGTTCAGCAACATTTCCATGCATGGGGTGGGAGACTCTGTCCATCAGAGATGTTATTTTAGCCAGAGTCCTTCTGTCTCCCACCACCTGCACTGGATCCAGGCTGCATCCTAGAACAGAGCCGGCCTTCCTGATGAGTTTATCCAAAGTGTTCCTGTCAGCTGTCGATAAACTGCTGCTCCAACATACAATACTGTAAAAAATGACGGAGGACACCACAGAGTCATAGAAGGTCCTTAACAGCGCTCCCTGGACTCCAAATGACCTCAGCCTCCTCAGCAGGTAGAGTCTGCTCTGACCCATCCTGTAAAGAGCATTAGTGTTGTGGCTCCACTCCAGTTTATTGTTTAGGTGAACACCCATGTACCTATAAGAGTCCACTATCTCAATGTCCACTCCCTGGATGTTCACCGGTGTCAGTGTGCTGGGTCTGCGTCTCCGGAAGTCCACAACCAACTCCTTGGTTTTTCCAGAGTTGATTAGCAGGTGGTTTTGCTGGCACCAGTCCACAAAGTCCAGAGTCCTCTGTCTGTACTCTGAGTCGTCATCACCTGTAATGAGTCCAACTATGGCAGAGTCATCAGAGAACTTCTGTAGGTGGCAGCGTGGGGAGTTTATGGAGAAGTCTGCAGTGTAGAGGGTGAAGAGGGAACGGTTCCAACACGGTTCCCTGTGGGGCAGACCAGCGTACCAGAGACACAGCCCTGTGTCCTCACATACTGTGAGCGTCCTGTGAGGTAGTCCAGTATCCACTGGGACATGTGGTGGCACACTCCTGACAGCTCCAGCTGTCCCTCAGGAGTCGTGACTGGATGGTGTTGAAAGCAATGGAGAAATCAAAGAACATGATCCTCACAGAACTTCCAGGCCTCCACTCCTCCACCCCAGTGCCAGGTCGGTAAGCAAACTGCAGCGGATCCAATGAAGAACCCACCAGAGGAAGCAAATGGTTTAGAACCAACCTCTCGAGGGTCTTCATCAGATGTGATGTCAGGGATGAGTGTTTCAATCATCTGGTAGTGCAATTTTCTCCAAAAACTACACCAGAGTGGTTTTTGGCTTAAGTCACGCATATCTGAGTAATCCTCCAGAACTCTGCTCTCTGAGCAGCTGCCCCGCCCTGTCCTGGAAAACGACTGAGTGGTAACATAGTGACGTATGTTCTGTACGTGAGGTATTGTACATCACTATGTTACCACTAGGAAGTGGTATAGCTGTCTGCACTGGCCCTGCAGATAGAGCAGCTTACCTCTGGTAGAGTTGCAAACACACCCTCCCCCTTCTCAAAGCTCATAGCTGCTCCGGTTTTAGCACCTGGAAACTGAACTGAACTAAAATTTCTCTGTGAAAACATCTGTTTGGAGGCGGGATTATAGAGAAACGAGGCGTTGTGCTTCGTGGTCCAACATTAACTCCAGGATACAAGTTACATTTCAGGACAAATTATTACTATATTACACCAACGGTAACATTTTATCATATATATGTATATCTCAGAAGTTGAAAGCTGTAAAATAGCCTGATATAGTCCCTTTAACTTGAAACCTTCAAGTTTTCTGGGGATGATGCAAACTTAATGAGCCTCCAGGTAGTGGAGAGAGAATCAACCAGTGTTTTACTTCTGTAGTTAAACTCTACATGAGAGAAAAAACAAAAGTAAAACTTAAACTATCATGAATAATGGCCATTTGGGTTGTACTGCTCCATTTAGCAACTACAGTTTTTAACCTCCTTTATATGATTTTCATCTCTATCTGGAAGACACTTTAAACAATCTACTTTTCCAGACTGGGAGCCCAGCAGCATGATTGATGATGTTGCTCAGCTGGGAGAAGAGCCTTACAGAAACAATTGCTGAGTTCAAATTAAAGTAATTTGTAGCTCGTTTCTGACACGTAATCAATTTAAAAATGTGTTTATAAGCAATTTTCATTTTTTAAATAGCTATGGCCTGGCAAAAGGGTTATGACTGGTATTCTGTTGTATTGTATTGTACGTTCCGGAATACGAACACAGAGAAAGGGCCTGACTACACAATAAATCAGAACTTTTTAACAATTTACTTCATCAATCAGCTGAAGATGCTCTAGCAAACGTCCAGGTCAGGTATCTTCAACAAAACACCCCAAAAACCAAAGCTGTGATATGTCAGTTTGCAAGTATGTCAGATTCGTAAAACCCTGACTACGCACAGCTGCATGCAATTCTTGCTTTATAAAACATATCCTTCCTCGAAATGTACTCAGGTTATTTTTGATAATATTCTGCCTCCTACAAGCACAAATTCTACTATAGATGGTCAATGCAAAGTGACTTATGAACAGGCTCTGAAATTACATTTTTGACTTACCGGCCAAGTTGGCCGGTAGATGAAAAATATTTACTGGCCAAGCATATTTCATACCTGCCGAAATTCTAAAGGGTTTTTACACAGATATACCCAAAACACATTATTGTATTATATGATATTATGTTAGTACCAAACAGAAAGGAGTGACTGCGATCCAAGAGCTGGTTAGCTGAAGCTGCCCATGACAATGGACGAGAGGACAAGGACTCTTTGAGCTAACCGTGGCTCGCAGGCACGCTCCCACAAGGACTGACCGCTAGCCTTGACCACATGCATCTGCTGCTAACTGACCAGATGACCAGATTTATCAACAGTTTTAAGTGTTTTTGACCCTGTCTCACCAGTCTTTTAACAACACCTTTTCACACGGTAAATAAGATGGCTGTGTGCACAAAACCACAACAGATAGACTAACATAAAAATGTTTTATGGCTTGCCAAGATTATTTTAAACCAGGTGGAGATTCCCAAAACACAGTTGCAGATTTCTGAAATCCAACCAGTCTATATGAGCTTGTCTTTTAGCGGGTCCCACTTGGGTTGGGTGGCCTATCTACAGTGGTTATTGGGGAAAAGAAGTACACCCTGGAGGGGTCAGTCTTTCAAAGGTTTTCTAACAAATAATTAAAGAAAAACATTATGTTTTTCTGGCTTTAAGATCAAGTGTGACAGCTGTAATCTGGTTAAACGTGGATGCTGTTTTATTTAGATTTTCAGAGTTTGTCATTTCAGAAACAGGAAATCATCAGTGACATTAAAACAGGAAGCTATGCTTTCTGTGCCTCAAAGATCGAGCTGCAGATATGAGAACTGAAAGCTCAAAGGTGTAATTCCTTTTTTGTTATCGCAGACACCTCTTGCTGCTGAGTTGCTGCTTTTTATAGTTGCATTGATGCAGAGCTGCAGAAGTGTCGAGTTCAACATTCGTCATAAAAACACAACTCTGCATGGATTCATCATAGGTCCTAGAACTAAGATTTCATTTCTCTGAAATGGTTGAAATGTGGCATTACATTAGTGAGGATATAACACCACTGCTGAAAAAAGACCCAAAGCTGTCAAATACTGATCAAACTAAAAAGTAATGTTGGGAACATTAATCCAGAGTACTTATGTTTGTTGTGTTGATGTTAAATGACTTAAAATATAGATATAAATTAGCAATAAATGTACCAAAATTTGTGCTTGGTTGTATATTTCATTGTTGTAACAATGCTTCTGCTGGGGACTTTTTACAGATTATGGTGTCTGATTGAAAAGATGCATGTGCGCATGGCTCGCTGCTAAATCTCTGCAATTAATCCTTAAATTTGACCAGTAAACATGATTTAATCTGCTCCTAACTCACATACGGACATGGCTATCATGCCACTGAAAAAGAATAGCCACCACTAAGGTAAAGTGGCTCCACAAGGCAGTGGGGATAAGGTGGACATGGCTAATGCTAGCAAGACACACTCTGGATATTCCCAATGAAGTAGAGGCAAAGAAGGCACTGTCCTCAAAGAAATGCCCTCGAACAATGGCATTAACAAACAATCTACTGATATGCCAAAAGTAATTAATGATATAAAAGGGGATAGACAGTCACACTCAGAAAGAATCATAGAATTTTGCAAGCAGAAGAAGATGTAACCTTACCTTCAAAGAAAAGTGACCACACTTGAGAAAACCGTGAAGACGTCTATCGACAGAATTATGGAGCAAAAGGACAGAAGTAAGCGCTCTAACTTAAGATTGGTTGGGATACCCAAAATATCTGAGAGCTCGGATATGTGGAAAAGTGGCTCCAAGAGACACTGGGTGAAGGTTTCACCTTTCCCCCAGTTATAGAGAGCGCACACAGGATCCGGCCTTTCAACCCTAAATTCACAATACCAAGAGAAGTCATAATGAAGTTTTTGAACTATTGGGAGTAGTAAAAACTCAGAGCTGCCAGGGAAATGACAGCAGTACTGTACGTTATGTAAAACAACGAGTCACCTTTTTCCTGACCAGTCAGCCAAGACAGCAGTGGTGCTTCTATGGGATGAAAGCTCAGCTTTATGCCCTGGGTTATGGAGTAAAGCATGCTTTATTCAGTCCATCACACACAACGGTAAATTCTGGGTCTACAGGTTGGTAGCAGGTCAAAGAACACATTCAGGAAATCAGCCCACAGGTTTGTCACGATTCTGCAGCCAAAGGTTCTACATTCATTGCTTCCTTTTCTTTTCTTCCTACATGGTGCTTAGTTGCGGAGGATTTGACTGAACTGTCAAACGAGTGAAATGTTCTTTTGTTGTCGAAATAATTGTTTAATATTTTCTTCATACATGATTTATGTTTGATAGCTCTGTTATGAAAGTGACTGGATGGAATGTAAAAGGTCTGAACATTATTGTCAAACTTAAACAAGTGCTGGGCAGAATTAAGCAGAAGAAGAAAACAGTATGTTTCCTACAGGAGTCACACCTGGTAGTTAAAGATGTTGGTGGCCTGGTCGAGTATTCTCCTCTAGCTTTACATCTATTGATGGGCTGGGTTATAAAATTGATTCATAAGTTAATAAAGGATAAATATTAGGATTCACCTGGGAGATTTATTGTACTTAGTGGGACTACAATCTTTACATTTATCAACTTGGTATGTTTATATTTCTCCAGGAGATGACCCTCCTTTTTTTGTTTTTGACTACATTGCTACTGGCCAGTTTAAAATCGGTGGAGATTTTAATTGTGTGATAAATTGCATGATATTTTGTTTAAACAGCTCTGACTCCTCCTACCAACAAGCTAGGTAAAAACATTTGGAAAGGTTATGAAAGATCTCACTCCAGAAGAGCTTGGGAGACAATTCTATCAGAGTAAGACTTAGAATTCATGTTTTTCTAGCTCCTATAAAACATACTCACAAACAGATTTCTTTCTAGTTTCTTCTGGCTTGGCATATATGGTCCAGAAATGTTGGTACGAAGCTATGCAACTCTTTTACCATGCCCATATCAGTTCACGATCATGTGACCACATCAATTCCTATTTCAGGAGGGTTCACTCACGTGCGTGACGCTCTGACATCGTTGCTCTCATGTCGCCAAGCCCTCTTTTCATTTTTCTTTCAGACGTCATTTGCGTCTAAGGAACATGGATCCCTCCTCTACTCCAGAATTTGTCTATAAAACACTTCTTCTCCGTTCTGGTAATCCCAGATCCATCTGGTAAAACCGTTTCTGACATCTCAGGGGTTGCTGGAAAAAACAGTATGCCCTTGTTTCTCCATTCGCTCACTTTTTACCACGATTGGGTCAAGTCAACACGCAATACTTTCACTCTGTCAGATTTGATTCCTGACAGCCCCAATAATCTTAGCAACTAAGTTTCCAGATTCTTATTCATCTCCAGTTAAATTTCAATTCCAATGCCTTTAAAAAAGTTAAAAGGCACTAAAAGCAAATTCAGGAAGTGCGAAGCAGTTATATCATGGTGAGGACACCGACAAATATAAAAAAAATATGAATATAATGCACTCACTATGAACAAAACACCAAATAGTGTAATGTGGTTGAAACAGTCTTATTAAAATCAAGGAAAGAACGCAGGAAAACTACTAGCTTGGACCTTAAAAAATAGTAAAGTAAGGTCATTAATTAGTACTTGACAGCTGAGAGAATCTGGGGGATCTATACATATAAATAATGCTTATGCATAATATAAGAATTCAAACAAATCCCAATACCCAGTCAACAAAGATAAACAGAATCAATGTCTGGACCAACTCCAATTCTCAACCTTGTCAGAGGAGACTAGAAACAATTTAGATAAGGAGCTGAGTATTCAGGAACGTAAAGAGGCCACAATAATACTGGCAAAGCCCGGATGGCCTACTGATGAACAAGAGATTTTCAGATAAATTATTAACCCCATCTGCGTGAAATGTTTAATGAGTGCTATGGAAAAGGCATAATACCCTATGTTTTCAGAAAGTTCTCCTCTGTAAAAAAAAAAACTAGTTAAAGCCCTAACTGAAATGGACTCATACTGACTCATTGACTCATACTGACCTATGTCTCTTATGTCATGTGACACTAAAATATTTTTCAAAGCCCTGGCTCAGAGGATTAAATCACATAACCCTAATTTAATCTTAAATGACCAAAATGAATGTTTTTCTGGTTAACAAGCTTTTTACAGTACTCAAAGATTACTAAATATTTTGTATGAAAAACGATCATCTGTGGAACAAGTCTTTCTGTTAAAAGGTGTTTGACAGGATAGAATGGAATTAGCTTTTTGAGACCCTTAAGATTTTGCTATGTAGGTAAATACTTGAAGTAGATCCAGTTACTATGTACAGAACCCAAAGCTGACTAACAGGCAGGTATCAAAAACTATGAATCTCCATAGATTGACCTGACAGGAATGTTCATTGTCCCCCCTTCTTTTTATTCCCCATTGAACCACTTTCTATGGCACAACGTAAATCTCCTGAAATTAACAGTATTCATCTTGGAGGGATAGAAAATCTTATGCATCTTTCTGCAGATGATAATTTGTTGTTTTCCTAATTTAGAGCAGTCTATTCAGGCAGTTCATCAACTTCTGAGGTTATTCAGTGAATTTTGAGGGTATAAAGTTAACCAAAAAAAAAAGATTCCTGGTATTACTGAACTGGAATAACCCTCCTATTCAACCACAATTTACATGTACCTATGTTTTACTTACCTGGGAATTAAAGGGCCTATATCATGCAACATCACTTTGTTTGGAATTTTCAATCATCTGGTAGTGCATTTCTTTCCAAAAACTCCACCAGAGTGGTTTTTGGCTTAAGTCATCTGAGTAATCCTCCTGAACTCTGCTCTCTGAGCAGCTGCCCTGCCCTCTCCTGGAAAACGACTGAGTGGTAACATAATGACGTATGTTCTGTACATTACATATTTTACGTCATTATGTTACCACTAGGAAGTGCTAGAGGTGTCTGCACCACCCTTGCAGAGAGAGCAGTTTACCTCTGGTAGAGTTGCATCACACCCACCCCCCTTCTCAAAGCTCATAGCTGCACCGGTTTTTAGCAGCTGGAACCACTTTCTAAAATGTCTCAAGAATTACAGGACTTTATTCTACATTCCTAAAGAACAGCAGCTGGATCAAAGAACAAAGACGCCTGATGGACAGAGAGGTAAGTGGCTACATGCTAATGCTAATGTAGGTTAGCCATTTATCAAGCTGCTTATGTGACCTTATAACAGCATTGTGTGGTTAATTAATTGAAATGTAGCAACTCAGAATGTTCAGTACTCGGATGCAAACAACACCCACGGCTTTTTTATATACTGGGCTGGAAAGATTTGCTTGCTGGACTCAGCTGTGTTGGGTTGGGCTCTGTCTAAATTCTGGATACGCTCAGTATAAAGTCTGGATGGACTCCGTCTATAGCCTGGTAGATTTAGCAGCTGAAATAAGCTTTATTGACGCAGTTTTTTTTTTTTTTTTACAAAACAAAATAAAAAAACAAACGTCATT
Source organism: Apricaphanius iberus (assembly GCA_028564705.1). NCBI lineage: Eukaryota > Metazoa > Chordata > Actinopteri > Cyprinodontiformes > Aphaniidae > Apricaphanius > Apricaphanius iberus. The sequence goes on along the minus strand of JAPXFQ010002241.1, from coordinate 163,113 downwards.
GTGGTACTTGGTGCACTTCAAATTCACTGTCGGAGTCCAGGTCAAGATAAGGCTCAGCTGTTTTTTTTTTTTAGTCTGAGCGGTGCAGCACGGGAGAGGAGCAGAGTGGGGGATGGTGGTAGTGGTGGGAGTGCAGCGGGCGGGATTATAGAGAAACGAATTGTTTTACTTCGTGGTCCAACATTAACTCCAGGATACGAGTTAAATTTCGGGACAAATTAATACTGTATAACACCAGGGGTAAAATGTTATCATATTATGTCTATCCCAGAATTTGAAAGGTGTAAAATAGCCTTTTAAAATAAATCCAAACATGAAGACAATTGCTTCCATTTATTATGTGCCTTTGGTAGAAAAGACAGTGGATTCCTTAGCAAAATGGGGCAGGATGCAAATTTCAATGATAGATCGCATTAATCCAGAGAATGTCCATTATTCCAAAGTTCTTATACCCCTTAATGTGTGAAGCCCTTTTCTGAATCTGACCAGCGAGAGGGCATAGACTGCCTAATGCTTCGCTGTATCCCTTTTCCAAAAACAACAACAACAAAAACTCATTCCAATTTGGCACCAATCACATGCAGCCTATCTAAGCTCTCATGTTTGTCACCTATTAGTGGAAATAATAGATCTAAACCACAAAGAGCAGAAATTGCATTCAGAAAATGGGTGAATAAGGGTTTGAATAGAATTGGGGACCTATACAGTGAGGGAGTATAGGTGTCTTTGAACAATTAGTAAATAAATACAGTAAGTCCTAAAACAGTTTCAAGTATTTCATGTTCAGAGGTTTTATAATTACCCCACTAAAATGTACCCAACTCTTTACTATTACCAGTAGGCTTACTGAACTCACACAGCACTTTTCTGGTCATACTGACCACTAAAAGCCTTTACACTTACCCATTAACACTCACTCACCAACATGCTCAGTAGGCAACTTGGGGTTGTCATGTCCATGTGCACATCAACATATGACAGGTAAAAGCTTAAATCAAACCTGACGCCCTCTGATTACAAGCCAACAACTGTACCTTGAGAGCCACAGTCGCTCATAACTATTCACCTCCATCAGAGTTGAGGCCTACTTTTCAAATTCTATAACATTCTACTCCCAGCCACAAAAGAAAGTAATCTCCCACATATACAAGCATGGAAGCCAATCTGCGTACAGAAATCTTTGAAGATGATTGCAACAACTTGTGTCTGGCAGCAACGCTATTGTTATTAACACCAAATTTCAACCTCCATCATACATCAGAGATCTGATTCTTCAATATATTCCTAACAGAGCACTTTGTTCTCAGAATGCAGGTCTACTGGTAGTTCCTAGGATTTCTAAAAGTAGAATAGGAGGCAGATCTTTTAGTTATCAGGCTCCTTTCCTGTGGAACCAGCTCCCAGTTTTAGTCCATGAGGCAGATACTCTGTCTGTTTTTTAGACCGGCTTAAAACCTTCTTTTTTGATAAAGCTAATCGTTAGAGTGGCTTAGGTTATCCTGAGTTATCTCTGTAGTTATGCTGCCATAAGCGTATGCTGCATTCAGACCGTAGGCTTTATCAGAGTCAGCAGAATCCAGATTACATGTTAAGTCTGTGGTTGAGACCGTTGGAGGAGAGTCACAGTCTCTACGGCACTCTGTGAGCTTTGGCTCCGTCAATGTTTCAAGCTTTTCCTGTGTTTCAAGCTTCAAAGCTGATAACGCTCGAAACGCAGAAGATAGCTAGTTGAGCCTTTGACGGTCTTAATGCTCTTGACGCAGACTGGCAACCAATCAGAGCTGTAGTGACGTTGCCCGACGTCGACGCTGCCTAGCCAACCACGATCCAGTAGTGTTTAAAACATCCAGCAGAGAAAGGCCCGCCTAGCTTTGCAAGCTTCAGCCTAAAAGTGTATCTTCTGTGTATATTCTTCAAACTATTTGCTTTATGAGCGTTGCTTGACGCTGACAAAGCCTGTGGTCTTAACGCACCATTAGACTGATGGAGGACAGACAGACCACTTTTCTTTACTACTACTAGGGTAGCACCAATCCGACTTTTTCATTCCCAATACAGATACCAATGCCTGGATTTTGTGTATCTGTCGATACCCGATAAATGTCCGATACTATTGTTAAACTAATCAGCTCTATAACTTCCATCCTATACCTTTCTTGAAGACACAAAAGGCACCAGACTTTACTAACTAAAATAACTCAGAAAAATATAACAGATGTAAAATATAAAATTACCACAATGGATGCTAAGTGCCTGGAGATGAAATCTGGTATGAAGTGGCCTGATATAAATAAAATGAATTGAATTGAAGTGATCATCATGAAAGCATTGCAGCCAAAAAGACTCTGACATGGAAACAAGTCCAAGTAATTCAACTATGCAGAGAAATTGGCTGCAAGTGATCTGGGCTCTCATTTATAAAACTTAGCGTAGAATCCTCACTAAAACCGTACTTAAACTCAGGAACTTTTTTTAACTTACGCCTAGTAGGTTTCTGATTGACTTTTCCGCCATGTTTTTTTCTATAAATCCCAAACTTTGCATATAAAGTTGCTTATGCAGTTTTCAGACCCCATTTTGTTCGTAAGCAAGCTTTATAAATGAGACCCATGGCTGTAGCACAAGGCAGTTTGTTTGTCAAAGTGCTGGAGAGCCATACAATAATGAGTGTCAGCAGGCAACAGTGAAGCATGGTGGTTGGATTTGATCAGGGAGGTTTATGATTGGCCCCAAATTGATTCTGCTGCAGGACAACAATCCCAAACATGCAGCCAAATTAATGAAGAACTGTGTTCAGCAAAAAGAAGAACAAAAAGGCTTGGAAATGATGCTTTGGCCCCACAGAGCCCTGAGCTTATAGAATGTGTCTCGGATTACAAAAAAGACAGAAGGATGTGAGGAAGACTACACCCACAGAAGATCTGTGGTTAGTTCTCCAAGATGTTTGGAACAACCTACCAGCAGAGTATCCAGAAAAACGGTTTGCAAGTTCATCTAGAAGAATTGATACTGTTTGGAAGGCAAACGGTGGTCACATCGAATATTAATTTGATTTAGATTTCTCTTTCGTTCATTCACTGCATTTTGTTGATGCATGAAAAGAAACGATTAACACTTCCATTTTTGAAAGCACTATTTGCTTACAGCAGTTTTTCACATCTGTCTAAAACTTTTCTACAGTACTGTACATTAGGATAAAAAACAAAAACTAACTAAAAACTTATTTTAGGTATGACAAACAATAATGTCTTTGATGAATCAGAACCGGAGGAAGATACTTTAGCAGAGCATCGTGAACCCCCAGAGAACCAGAAAGATCTTTTCCAAACTTGGTACCAATCCATCAAATATATACTTTTGTTGAACAATCAAACCCTCAACAAGGAGCTTTTAGAGAACAAGTCATTTTCTGTCTGTTTGGGTACCATGGCAATCCTCTGAAAAATGACTGGGAGTTCATTCAAAGGTTATTGAGTAATTTTACAAAGTACTGGAGCAGTCGCCATTATATCAGAGCTAACTGTCAGATTACGAGAACATTATATAACTCATTCTGCATGGACTGTGAATCAGCCATTCAAACAAACATAATAATGTACAGTACTGTACAAAGTCTGGCTGAAGAAATCACTGTCATATAAAATAATAGACTTTTGGGTGTGGGTGAGTTTATGCTGCTACATTGTTCACAGTTTCTGTTATATCTCTCTTTAAGAATGTCCACTAAATGTCTATGGAATTTAATGCTAAAAGTCCTTAAACATAGCAGCAGAAAAAAGTGTGACCATCAACATGTATCTCACTTCTTATATCATCCTTTTAGTTTTTAGATATTTTTATTTTCTGTTTTTTTTGTGCCAAAAACACAACAGCTTTTTATGGGTGTTGTTTAACTGCAGACTGTAGAAGAGAGATGAAAAAGCTTCAAGAGAAACCTTCTGTTTGCGTCTTAAAATGAGGATTTTTCTTGTCTTCTTTAGTCCTTATTTCCCAGCTCTGCACAGTTGAAAACATTTAAAATCCTGATGACAACTGACAGGATTTTTCAGCTGTGCTCGGGAGCAGCAGATTACAGCAGTGGGGAGAGGCCAGTTTATCTTCTCCTGCTGTGTCCTCTGTTTGGGCCTCAGGGATGGCTGAATATCTCAAAGAACACTTGTATGTTTTTCTGCCATTTTTTTTCTAAATATTTTCTCTCCATAACCATACACACATTTTTCAGGCCTATTTGGTGAATCCATCAGAGAACACATCATTAAGCCTTAATTCACCCTGAAGCACCTAATGTTGGCCTGACATGGATATTCACATTGGTATTTTGTCACATTAATTAGGGTGATTTTCTATTCACAACATTATCTAGACTAAGCAGTCTGACAAACAAATATTGTTTATCAAGCCGCAGTGAACATCCCCATCCAAATACTTTGAACAGTAATGCACTCAGATCTGTTTTAATAACATTCAAAAAGAAAACCCTCTTTCAAAAAGTCAAAAATACAAGTTTTTGTACAAATCAGATTTATAGAAGAATTTAGAAGACTTTAGTTGGATTTTGTCAATTATTAAAACAATTAAATCTCTTGAGTTGTTTCTAAGGAACTTGTGAATAACAGTGTGATGACATTTGATCATTTAAAAATATTCCTATCAATGACATTGGTGTTGTTTTTATACAAACCACTGCTGTACCATTACATACCCTTTTTATTTTATCCAACTTTGTTTAAATCCGACCCATGCCACTTTGATCTGTGGTGCTAAATCTGACAAAGGTTTGATGTTTTTGACTGCAGTCTGACTGGTCATGTTACACTAAATCTGTCTTGTTTGTCAATAGAAACAAAGTGAGGCTTTGGGCTTGAGTTGTGAATCTTGTCGGTTCCTACTGTTTACTTCCATAATCTTCTGCTGCGCTGTCGGCGTTTCTACTGTTTGTCAAGAGAATTGGGATTATTTGATTAAAAAAATTGGCAATTAAAATGCCTACAAATCAGAAGTCGCAGATATGACATCCGGAGCTAAGGCTAGCTAGCACTAGCCTTACTCAACCGACTGTTTCTCCCCCAGCATAGCTGCTACTTTCCACATGGCCAGATTTATAGAGGTTTTCTCCGTGTTTTATGCTAAATGTTTTGTCCTGGAGGAAGGAGGCGGTTTTGCTGTTGTAGCCTGATAAGTGTTTTTACACAAAACCTAAAATAACTTTTTCCGCCGGTAGAAAATTTGTGTTCATCTGCATCAAAATGTGTGTTTAAAATTTACGGACATCATATGTTCGATTCACGGTGCATTTCAAACGCGATCAGAAAATGTGTTTTATTGCTCCATTTACTCTCATTTATTACATTTTTTGCAGTAGGGGGCCCATTGACCGGAAGTAGAAGGGCGGGACTTAGGCTCCCCATAATGTTATTATATTAAACTCTAGTGGTAGCAGACAGTTCCCATTCTTTGCTTTGCCAAGGTGCCACTTTTTAAAGTTGCTGGCAAAAAGTAGAATCCCCCAATTTTGTTCCACACACAAATACTCTAAGCATGTTAAAAATAATGTTTTAATTGCTACACATGCAATATTCAAGGAAGCCAACATTCCATCAGCCCTTATTTTATGATGAAAAATAAATGTCATTTACAAACAGATAGTTGCCAGGAAAAACTGCTTGTTATGAGTCTGGATATTTGCTCTGTGTGATGATTATGAAATGACATCAGTCCCATCAGTGATCCACTGGAGGGCAGAGCAGAGGCACCACTCTCAGCTCCAGCGGGTGGTGTTTCGGCACACCTGCAGCTCATAGCAGGAGGATAAAGGGAGCTGGTAGCCAGTCACTTATTGGCTGGGTGTTTGCCTGTGGAAACATTTCTAGCCGTCCTTGAATCCTCCAGTTATTTCCAATGTTTATTTCTGAGCTTTACCTTGATCTTATCCTTCATCTCCAGGTTCCAGCTTCAAGTCTTCATGCTACTTATCTCCAGATTACTCATTTTCAGATTCATACCTTTCTTTGCTTTAATCAGTAAAATTTATCCCAGCATCCTCTTTCCACCTACTTCCTCCTGCTGATATCCAATCCACACTCACCTCTCTCCATCAAACTCCTGGACTCTTTCTTCATCACCATCATCATCAGCAGTGTGCCTCCTTTTTGTCCTCCAACATCATCCTGTAAAAACTCACTCTCCAGCTCAACTTCTCAGCTCACCTCCACCCTTCAGTTTAGCCACCACACTGGTCATCCTGCAGCTTTACTCACTGTCCCTTGACATCTACTTCATCATCACTGTAAGCATTTAAAAATGACAAGAATCTCCCTTAACTCATCATCTGTCCATTTCGGCTCTAGGTTCTGGTCCCCAGCATAAGTTTCCAGCACCTCCCAGGTCCTCCTTCATTATCATTTCAGTAAACCTTTTAAAATCCTTCTGGTCTCCTGAAAATTTCATGCATGTAGGTCAGACAGATATCTATGCAAATCACTCAATCACTCAAAACGAAATCAATATTATACACTATTATTTTTTTGATGAACACTAAAATTAAAGAAACTGTTTTTTGTTGAATGATCTGCTTTTTATTTTTGCGGTTTTACAGCTTTTTTTAAATGAAGCTGATTTAGTTAAGTTAATTTGATGCTGAGGATTACAGGTGTTATTCTTTATTTGCTTCCTTTTTGAAGGACGTCAGGAGGGAGACCTGACGGAAACCCCAACAAAATGTTGTGCTGCCTAGTCATGTATCAAAATGAATAAAGAATAAAGAAAATATATGAAAGCCAATCAGTATGTGTCACATCTCTTGATGCCCAAGCTGCACAATGTTAAGCAGAGAAACCTGCTTTGAGTATTTGTAGGCGTAAACGATCCGTCCCGTTATCCCTGAACTGAACATTAAGGAGGGAGGAAAAAATTGGCTGAATTGACACAAAGCAACATTACCAGGGGGAAGCATGGCTGTCCTCCTGTGCTCCTAATTCCCTTGGCTAACAGCAATGTTAGCCAGAAAATTTGTTCAGCCCATCTGCACATCCCACTCTATTCTGCTTCTTTACATGAGCATGTATCTGTTGAAGATATGAAGTAAATTGATGACACAGAAACACCAAAGAAAAACAATTTCACAGTCAAAAATCTGCAACATGCTAGTCTCATCACAAATGATAGCAAGAAACACTTCAAATGACCAATCTGGGTCACGTGTCGGTCGGGGTATTCTGTTAGCTTCTCACTAAGTGTCGGAGGAATTTAGGTATCATAGAAGAGTCAGGATTCAGCATGAAGATTCAAAAGTTTACTTGCAAGCAAGGAGAGCAGGATACAACCCCGAGCAGATCAAACAACACTCTGTCCTGTTGAGACTCACAATCTACTGTTATACACAGCAACCTTGTCAGTGTTAAGCAATACATCATCATAGAAAGAGCATATCCCCAATATCTGTTTGGACCAGATGTTTGCTAATCTGTGTGCACACATTAAGTAACATCTAATTTTCTGATGATGATGGAAAGAGCTGGCTGAGAGAGAGGACACTTAATGGTGCAACTCCAGGAAGTGGAAGAATCCATCTGGCTGCTGGAAGCAGGGGACATGATGCTGAAGAAGCTCAAAGATCTCGAAAACTCAAACAATTAGGTACCAGTTTTTGTTAGGATGTATTATTTCAGATATTTGAGTTGTAGTTATAATTTGCTGACCTAATTAGTTTGTTAGGTTTATTCATTGCATGTCTTAGTCTCTTTCCCCTATCACCGCCTCGTTTCTTGTAAGCTAGCCCTTGTGCATAACTTCCAATGTGTGTTCACTATGAGAGGTCAATCTTTTGTTTGTTAGTCGTAGGTTTGTCTTAGTTGCCATTTTCTTTTAGACCCTTTCTTCTAGATCTTTGAAGATCTTTGTAGATTATTTTAGGGAAAAAATAAATAGAGAATAACTGTCAACCCTTGTCCTGGTGTCTAACTGTTTGGTCCTTGGGGTGACCAAACGTTCTATTTCCCCGAATATGTCCACTTTTCACATGCTATCTAGGGCATCTGGGTGTATTGACAGAATAATGAAAATGGCTTTCAGTATATTTCAGGGGAACCAGACTTAAAATACGACAGCCTTTCTTTGGTGTGACGTCCTCCCTGAGCTGCTGCCTAGTGGGTGGTTCAGATCTCGTCATAGACAGAAGACAGCGGGGTTTATTGTTTATTTGTATGACAGGTGCCAAAGATCTGATACGTCTCATGGACAGAAAAACGATGAAAACACTGACCAAAGTGAGAGTTTATCTATTAAAGGAATAACTAAAGTGTACACTTTTTAAGTGTCTCTGTGAGACTCCTGCTTTTTATTGTTATTAGAATATTCTCAGAATATTATTTTTAGATTGTTCTTTTAGGTTTTAGATGGCTGTAGGTTGGAATGATTTCCTATAACCGTCTGTATTACAGCAGGTTCCAAATGAAGCTTCTCTGAGTTGTATTACTGCACTTGTATTCTCAGCTGAAAAATTAACAGTGGTGATAGTGATGAACCTTAACACGTCATTAGTTTTTTGTAATGTTACAAAAACCATTTTTTAAATTTTATTATTAGTTCATTAAGGCTTGTTGAATGAGCTATCATTGTAACTGTCTGTTTTTAGATAGCATATAACACTCAGAAATTACACTTTAAGCTAGAAGCTAATGATGAGTGTATTAGAGCAGCAGGATGCTGCTACAATTTATGCGTGATCCGATTAGTTGACTAAACAGCAAAATCAGAATCAGAATCGGTTTTATTGCCATTGTTTGAGAACAAGTTCACAAACTAGGAATTTTTTCCGGTACAGTTGTGCACATAAAACATTTAACATAAGTAAAAATAAAATAAAATAAAATAAAAAAATAAAATAAAAAATAAAATAAAAAGAATAATTGGTGACTTATGGATTATCAGAATAATTGTTTGTGTAACCCTACATAGTAATATTAATTTGTTTTCGAAACCTGTCAAAACCCAAATTTTATATCAAAAATACACAAGATATTAAAAAGAAGTGCATAAATATGAGATTAGATATTTAAGTCTCTTCTAAATAAATGTGTAATGAAGAATATTAATACTTTTATATGCTTTACACATATTTGGGTAGACTTATATGTAGTTTCATATTTTCATATGCATTTTTGTATAACCTGCTCTACATATATTTGGGTAAACATTTTTGTGTGTAGTGAAGTAGTAAGAACATATACATATGTAAGGGTCATATATTCAGGTAGAATTGTGTGAACTTGTGATCGTGGGAAACTCAAGTGTCTGTAGTTGGCCTGGCAGGTGGTTATCTAGGAGAACAAAGCTGAGTCTATTAAACTTAGTTCTGGAGCAGGAACAGGGAGTGAAAGGGAGTTACAAAACGTTGTGCTGGGATAATGAGAAACATAGCTCACAAATGAACTGTTCAAGGTCTCAGGGAAGCAAAAGGTAAGGGAAAACTATGATTCTTCTGCTGAACATTCATATGTATGTGGAAGGACAGGTCACTGAGTCTAAACTGTGAAAAAATACTGGGTGTGTTCACTGTGATTCTGTGTTGTTGTGCTGGAAATAAAAACGTGCTGCCCTGATTAGGAGGCCAGTCATTGCAGATATGCTGCTTGGGCTCCAGCTGAATTCAGGTGCGCACTGAAAACAGAATTCTGTTGTCTTGGTGTGCTTTCTCCCTGTCTCTGGGTGCATTTTTACAAGGTCCCGCTGAGGAACGTCGGGTCCTCTAAAAATCAGCAAATAGCAGTTCCTGATTGAAGTCTATCCAGCAAAAGTAACAAAGAGTAAAAGTTTTCAACCCCGACAGTAAGCAGGCATGTAAGGACGGCTGTGTAGATGTGTAACTATATAAAAAGAGAATATCAGCTCAAATAGCTAATGCATAAAACTTAATAAATATGATTGAATACCATGTGTTCTACTGCTGCTTCTGCTATAGAGTCAGAAGGTTGCTATGCCAATCAACCCCACAACAGCACCAACAAGAACGAGGTGGATTAAAACATATCTCACTGAAACGGAACTATCATGAGAAAAATAGATCCTAAACGCACCATTTGTTATTTCTGGGTTTGAGTGTTTTATTACTTTGTTAGGCTATTAGGCTGTCAAAAGAACTCAGTGAACTGACTTTAGATAAAATCAGTTCAGAAAATGTCTTGTATCTCCACTCCATCAGTGGGCAGCCTCTTAATAAGTGCGAGCTGTTCTAGATAACAGGTTGAAGTTGCACCAATATATAGAATCAGTTCTGAAAGAGGGACAGAAAAACCTTAATTTCCAGATAAAAATGCTAGTGTTAAGATGAACTTAAAATAGAAAAATCTTTATACAGGAGAAGACTGTGATATTTCCTATAACAGTGAATTTATACATCATTATCATCATCAGTTTAAAATATACTCCCATATTGATCACATTTCTTAAAACATTTTGATAAGATCAAGAGATGATTTTCCTTCCAATTCATCATGAATTATGTGTTTCTCAAGTGGTACTTGAATGCACCAGCTCTTGTATAGCCATAGGAAGCTGTGTAGAAGTTTAAACAAGAATAAGCCAAGCAGAAAGAAACAAGACGGTGGTGATTAAACTGTGGTTTATCATTCTCTGGTTTTGTCTTCAGTCACTATGAGCTCAAAATAAACTTTTCCCTTAAGGCAAAAACAAACAAAAAATCAGTTTTCTAAAAATATATGTATCACAAAAAGTATTTATAGCAGGGAACTATTTTTATAGCAGGGTGGCTGCTTTTGGCTCCTGTAGCTAAAATTGACAGCATAGAAGGAGACAAACTCAACCTTGTTAATCACAAAAACACAACTCAAGGACCTTCTCTCGGATTTTACAACCAGAGTTGGCTGTGTGCTGCATTCACTGGCTGAAAGGGACAATGTGGTCAGCAGTTAGGAGGAATAAATTAGGGATAGATGAGGTCCAGCGGGGGCCTTACTAGCCCTTATTCACTCGGGCACATGCCTCAGTAAAAGTCTCTAGTGCCTCAGTAAAACATTCATGAGCGCATCTCCGTGCCTGCACGACTCAAACCTGTCACTTACAGGCCAAAAAGGAAAAAAGAAAGGGGTCACAATAGCCAATCAGGAAATAGCACCTCTGTAGCCGGGTAAGATTGACAGCAACAACCAATGAAAATCATTCACATTATCATTCACAGTACGCGGTGGAAACCCCACTGGAGCTCGTCACATCACTGTGAGCACAGAGTAAGTCGTCCCCTGTTTTAATGTTACAACAAATTCACAACTTGTTTGACAGAAAAAATGACAAGTTGATCGCTGTGGTCATTGTGGCCCAAATGTAGCAGTTTATTTAAATATACCAGCCTGTGATGTCTCCCTCACACACACACTCACACCAAGCATAAGCTGCATGCATACATGCAGACAATTAATAATGATTTATACGTACACTGTAGAGAGAGTCCTGTAAACGTATCTTATACTGTTTGTGAAGCTGTCCTACTGTAAAACTAAACATAGCATTCTGATAAATTATCCAGGGATGGACAGCAGAAAATTCTTCCTAAACAGAAGCAGAGGGAAAGGAACAGAGAGGAGAGATGAGGAGGACAGGGAGGCATGATAGTTGTTCACATTAACAGTAACATAAACATTTATGCTGGTAATAGCTGTGCTGTGATTTGATCAATGGTTTAATGGCAAACGTAAATAAGTTTGATGCATTTGCAAATGTAGCCTATAATAATCTACACAGAGTCAGAGTAGCCTATAGATGTTAATTTGCCTAAAATGTAGCCTAAGATAGAAAGATACTTTTTGTTTTTGTTTGTTAGTTACTTTGCTTTCCTGACCTACTTGTTTTAATATAGCCTACAGTATTACAGTGAAAATAAGGATTTTGAAGCTTTGTACCCGTAGGCTAGCCATTTATTTCATATGGTGAAAACATTTATTATTATTTTTCTATGTATTGGGAGTTGGGGGCCTGTGCCCCAGCAAAGCTCTGGGTCTAGAATTGCCCCTGAGGTCGAGCATTAATTAATGCCAGATATTATAACCTTGAAGACATTACCGTCAGCGACTTTATATCTACCAAATACATAGAGGTTTTAGCAGTTAGTGTAAAATCAGACGAGTTAGAAAACTGATTTCTACTCTTCATAACCTCTATCATCACTGTCTATACTACACACAAAAAAGAGACAGAACCCCCCCCCCCTGAATATTTCCTATATTAATTTGCTACCAGTAACCTGAAAGAGTTTTTCATCATACCAGAGAGGGTAAAACCAAGGAAGACAGACAAAATAGACTGAGCCCTTCATACATGACCTCCTCATGACTAGGCTGTCAAAAAACCATAGACTGTAAAAAAGAATAAACAGCGCCTCCTCACTCCTCCCCGTTTACCAGAATGACTTTCATGGGGGAATTCATGGAGGATTCATGACTTCGTCAGAGCTCCTCTCCAGCTCTGACGAAGCATGTTCCTAAAAAAGCCATAGGGGCGGGATCTTCATTGTAGACTCAGTCCTCGTGGGGCGTGTATGGGCGTGTAGTTCGGTCGTAATCACACCCATTCTGCTCCCGCGTCTTTAGCTCTGATGCTAAACTTGGCTCGGCCCCCTCATTAATTATGCAAGATTTCAAAAAATTATCTTACGAAAACCAGCCTGGTGCCCAGGTTTGTTATGAGCCCAGTGTTATCTCAGGAGGAATATGTAACCATAGAACGTTTTTTAAAAATGGGCACCAGGCATTAAAGTTGTTTTTAACGTGTCTAAAGTCCAATGCTTTTCAATGGGGGCCTAGCGGCCAAATGGAGGTACTGCAGCAATGGAAGAGCAATGGCGGCCTCCATGGTATGCGGTCACAAAGCAGAGCAGCCAGCGGCCATTGCAAAAAAACACCCCAACACAAGACCCTAATACGCTGCATTCATTATAGTAAACCACCACAACCCTGCACTTGTTGATGTCTTATGGCAAGAGGCTTGGTTGGGTGGTTTTTCAGGGACAAAATCGTCAAATCAGCTGAATTTCATCATCAGCTATTTTCTCTGTGGATCTTCACTGATGAACACAGTTAAAGTGATATTGAGAGCTGTCAGATAGATGTTCATTAACAACAGCAAAGAAAAAGAACCTTCATACCTTCATAATCTGCTCTACTGTCTGTCAATCATGACAAGAATGAATCTTGTGTGATCTAAACTTCATTATGTGTATAAAACTAAAGTAGACCCTAGTATCATCAGAGGTTAGGGACCATAGCCACCTACATATTACTCTAAAATGCTTATAACCGCCTCTTTTAATACTTAGAACATCAAATATGCATTATGTGCATCAATAATCACAGTGGAAACCATTTTAGCGCTACCACAGGAGCTAGCATCCACTTTCCTCCGTGTCTTTGCTCTTGGCAGTAGGTCTACAGCCAATCAGCACCAAGGAAATGCAGAAGAAGAGGTTTGCTGTTTTCCAAGTAAGTTTAATTTATGTCTCAGACAAAAAAGATGAAGTGAAAATAAACAATATTTATTTTCCGTTTCTTTTCTTCTTCTTGTCCCTTGAGCACATGCATTAACTAGCACATTGTTGCACTCCAATAGACTGTAGTGAAAACTGTTCATCTCAGTAAGGACAGAGTGGTTGAAATGAGCTAAAATAGTTTGAACAAGTGTAGATGAGGTCAGTGCAGCATATTGACTCTAACTCATCTCTAACTGCCACTCAAATGTGCTCATAACTGTGTGAGATTCTCTTTAGGCGATGCGTTGTCACAGTGGGGAACACCGGAGCAATCTCAAGGTAAACCAAGATTCAAAAAGAAAGCTGTGGTTTATTGTTAACAACAGGAGGAACAGCAAATTAGACACTGTACTAATCTGAAATGACCACTGATCACATTTTATTCTTATTTATTACTCCTAAAATATGTTTGTCATCTTTGCCAGAAGACATCACTAAAAACATTCTCAGCTGCTCCTGGATCAGTGAATAAACTACAGAATTGGACTAGTTTGACCCACAACTTTATGCACAGGAATGCATGAATGATTTCCTTACATAATTCTACCACTCACACTAGTTCACATGGTAAGTAAGCATTGCTATGTTGTTAAGATTCTCACCAGATCTATTTGCCATCTCAGTTAATGCTCCCAATAATACTCAAAGCTTCTTGTTATCAAGGATCATTACCTGCTGGATATGAGGAGCTGGCTGCCAGTCACTCAGTGTTAATCCATGTCGTAACTCGTAACCCTCTGGGTACCTTGAGTTTCCTTGTTTCATGCTTTTTGTGCTAAAATTAATATTCACTTCAATTAATGAATATTCCAAGGTTTCCCTCAGTGCAACTTTTTTCTGTTCCTTTGTGTTTAATTACTGATCTCCTTGTGTCACCAAAGGCCTGCTTCACACGGCAGGGTTTTAAAATTGATGCAGTTTCACAGATATTCCTTGTTCTGTCCTACAGTGTGTGGTGTGCGGTCACACAGCAATGACAAGACACCATACACAAACCAATTTTACTCAAATACTTTCAGCTCAGACAGGAAATCTCACAAAACCTCAAGATATAAAATGTGACTTAAGTCAAATAAATAAATGTGGATGCAGAGGATGAGGCACTGGTAGTAGTTTGTAGAGAAGTTTTAACAGAGAAAGACAAATATTTCTGGCGTATGATAAAGGAATGGACACAGCAGGAGAAAGAGCTCTACTCTCTACAAAAACATATGGAGGTAATTATTATTAATATTTTTTTTTTACTGGGAAACATTTGCTCTGACTGATCCCTGTTTCTATGCTTTTGTGGACTGCAGTCAAGTGAGACAACACTTGGAAATCATAAGCTCTTCCGAGGTGTATTGGTGCCTGTCACCTTGCTTTCTGATTGGCTACAGCTCCCATCAACGGGTTGAATACTTGTCTTTGAAACACACCACACACACTGCGATATGGGGCCGAAACAATCCAACATGTTGAATGTCCCCCGTTTTGAGATTGGAGCGGTCCTGACGTCCTCCTGAGCAGACCAGAGTGCTCTAAACACACGGCAGGAATATCTGTTAGGATAATCAAAGAACCATCCTGATAATTGGGACGTGTCGGCAGGTGAGAAATATCCTGCCGTGTGACCCCGGCCTAACTTTCATAAAATACTCCTAGACCATCACCTTCTGACTGGCCACTATTCTCTTACTATTCTCCACTTTCTCCATCTGCTCCGCCATCAGACCCTCACCACCAAGCTTTTGTCACTTACTGGATTGCCAAAAAGCAACACCCTGCAATGCACTCACACTCATTGCTAGAAAACCT
The DNA here is from genome assembly GCA_028564705.1 of Apricaphanius iberus. Taxonomy (NCBI): domain Eukaryota; kingdom Metazoa; phylum Chordata; class Actinopteri; order Cyprinodontiformes; family Aphaniidae; genus Apricaphanius; species Apricaphanius iberus. Next base: position 147,782 of record JAPXFQ010002241.1, on the reverse strand, counting down.
CATCGTCTACAATAAGGTATTTCCACAGCTTCTACAACCATCTATTTAATTCTCATATTCTCTGCTTTCCTTCAGTGTACCCAGTTCTCCATATGCCATTGGATTTCCCATGGATCATTATTTCAATGAACCTTTTAACTATTCATTGTTCAACAACATCAGATCAGTGAACAAAAAACATGAGATGGGCTTCCAATGCCTAGTTCCTTGGAGCTCTCCAAGTATCGCCAATAGTCTGTTGTGCTGATAAAGATCTAACCAATGCGGCTGCCTTTTTTTTTGCTTCCATTCTGTTTAAAACAACAAATGAAAATCAGAACCTCACAGCTATGAGACAGCTAGTGATGTAAAACACACATCAAGCCCAGTGCAATTTAATTTGACTAAAGGCTAACACCAAAAAAGTGGGTTTGCAAAATGGGGGCAGAAAGGAGGAGAATGCAAAGCACTCTTATCAGAAGAAAACTGGTTGAGTGCCTAACGAAGCTGAAAAAGAAATGCAATAGCTGTAATTGAAAGATTGTTGTTTGTCTGAATTAAGCATTTTGTGCTGGTTCTCAAGAATGGAACTGCAGGAGTGCTGAGAGAAGACTTTCATCACATCAGTAGGAAGAGCTGAAGGCTGCTGAGGTGATAAGGCAGCCACCAGGTTACCGGAGCATGTATGGTGACTGCGACGCAAAAGCAAGTACTTTTATCATAATTACAATGTTCATGGGTCTGAGGTGGAAAGTTAATTGTGTTTGAAAGAGGGGGGGGGGGGGGGCAATATGCAAGTGGCAGTTAATGTAACTATGACTCTTGCTTGGTCCTCTTACAGATCTCTGGATAAACAGAGCTTGGTGGTGAGATGCCAGATTTGTTCTGTCAGCAGAGATTCTGGTCAAATCCAATAATAATTGCTGGATTTCTTTCACTTTGGAGTGTAAAGGAAGATGTTTGCTATTGCTTGGCTGTTTTACTATAACCACACTAATTCATATTTTATATAAAAACTATAGCTATCAAATTTCTTAAGTGTTGCAGAAAAAGTATGCTGCCAGTATAAAGACCTGATAAAACTGGTGCTCTGTTCTTGTCGGCAGAATCTAGCAAACTGAGCCTAGTTAAAGTTGAGGGGAAATGACCTGTACTTCTATAGCGCTTTATTGAGTCCAGAAGAACCCAAAGTGCTTTACACTACATTCAGTCATTCACCCATTGACAAAGACATTTACACCCATGATGGTGAGCAACACAAGTAGGTAAGGTGGGTCAAGTATCCCAAGGACAGAACAACAGCAATGGCCAGAGCAACAACCGGCTTTAGGACAAACTCCTAAATTATGAGTCATGGTGTAACCAGGTTCTTCAACAGCATTAGGCTGTTTGTTTTCCAGACAGGCATAAAAACTGTTTTAGTAACAATCTTACAAGAAAAGTAACTTAGTTTTTTGGCAAATTGGAAAGGAATCATGATATGTAGAGACCATGATAAACTGTAAATGATTATGCTAGCAAATATCAAACAATGCAGCATCACTAAATATGAATATGTTGGAAAATATGAAGGAATGTGCTTTTTAGTATCTTTAGTAACTAATGCCCTGCTAAATGTAACTGCTGTATTGAAGTAAAGTGGGGAAAAAAGTATTTGGCAGCCACTAATTATGCAAGTTTTCCCTTTTAAAATGATGAGAGGTCTGTAATTTTTTTTATCAAGGGTACAACTTAAACTGTAACTGATCATTTATAAAAAAATCCAGAAAATGACACTGTATTATTTTCAAAGATTGTATTTGTATAATGGTGCAGAAAAAATAAGTATTTAACACTTACAAACTAGGAAGAATGCTGGCCCTCAAAGACCTGATATTTCTACTTTCCTCCCCTCGTTACCTGTCTTGACAGCACCTGTTTGTTTGTTTCTTTGTGGAACTCCCTTCCTCTCAGCCTGAGATCTGTGGACTCTGTGATCTCTTTTAAAAAGCAGCTAAAAACACATCTTTTTAAACTTGCCTTTGAATAGTTTTATTTGTCTTTCTGTCTCCTATGTTGGGTTTTATTGTAAAGCACTTTGTGATTTGTGATTTTTATCTTGAAAGGTGCGATATAAATGAAGTTTTACTTACTTACTTACAGTTTGAACATGCTATCTTTATAAAAGACGCCTGTCCACACCTTCCAACCTCCACCATGGCCAGGACCAGAAAGCTGTCCAAGGATACCAGGAAAAAGATTGTACACCTACACAAGACTCGGATGAGCCGATCTACAATATATAAGCAGCTTGGTGAAAAGATATCAACCGTTGGAGCAATTGTTAGAAAATGGAATAAATACATCACTGACAAAATCTCTCGACCTGGGGCTACATGTAGTTTCTCACCTCACTGGTTACACATGATTTAGAGCAGTGGTTCCCAAACTTTCCAGTCTCTGAGCCACAAAATAAATATATAAGAGACCCGTGACCCCAACTCTTGATGGAACATAAAATCATTTTTTTCAGTCACTTAAAAAGTTGTACAAAGACAACAAAACCGACATCAAACACCAATATATTGAGCAATATATGTTTGTGACCCCAAGTGCCACCTCCAGGCTCCCACGCCGGCTCCTCGCCGCCAGGCTCCCACGCTGGCTCCTCGCCTCCAGGCTCCCACGCCGGCTCCTCGCTTCCAGGCTCCCAAGCCTGCGCCTCGCCGCCAGGCTCCCTCGCCGGCTCCTCGCCGCCAGGCTCCAACGCCTGCGCCTCGCCTCCAGGCGCCTCGCCTCCAGGCTCCAGCGCCTGCGCCTCGCCGCTAGGCTCCAACGCCTGCGCCTTGCCGCCAGGCTCCAACGCCTGCGCCTCGCCTCCAGGCTCCCAAGCCTGCGCCTCGCCTACGGGTCCCCAGGAGAGGACCGCCGGGCCGTGCGCCCGCCTCCCGTCCCGTCAAGGGACGTCCGTCCAGCCCCCAGCTGGACCTCCCGGTCCCCAGGAGAGGACCGCTGGGCCGTCCGCCCGTCTCACGTCCCGCCAGGGGACGTCCACCCGTCTCACGTCCCGCCAGGGGACGTTCACCCGTCTCACGTTCGGCCAGGGGACGCCCGCCTGGAGGAAGGCATTCGGGCCGTCCGCCCGTCTCACGTCCCGCCAGGGGACGTCCACCCGTCTCACGTCCCGCCAGGGGACGTCCGCCCGACTCACGTCCCGCCAGGGGACGTCCGCCCGACTCACGTCCCGCAAGGGGACGCCCGTCGGTCCTTCGTCCGACCAGAGGTCGCCATTCGGGCCGTCCGCCCGACTCACGTCCCACAGGGGGACGCCCGTCGGTCCTTCGTCCGACCAGAGGTCGCCATTCGGGCCGTCCGCCCGACTCACGTCCCGCTGGAGGGCGTCAACACAGACACGCGGTAGTAGCTCACATTAGCTGCTCACATTAGCCGCTCAAGGGAACACAGGGAGAACATGCAAACTCCACACAGAAAGGTCACCCAAGGTGTGTGTGTGCTGATTATAGGGAGGAACACATATACAAAGCACCCACAGCAGAAGTTTTGATGGCAGATGATCCACCTCCAGGAATGGAAGGACAAGGAAATCCGGAGGCGGCAGAAGCGCCAACTCTGGGCCGCCTGTTTCCAGGCTGCTTGGCTGTGATGGAGATGGAAACCAAGCAGGCTGGGACTAGACAAATAGGAAGAGGGTAGTCCAGACCTGGAGCAGAACAGGCATAAACAGGCTTCCGAGCTGAGTAGGTTGAAGCAGAACTGACTTCGGGGCCGAGCTCGGAGAGGTTGACAGGCAGGATAAAAGTGGAGCCGGAGGAGGGAAATGGCTGGAAGTAGTTGACGGCGCATCATAAGCTGTTTCCTCCTCCCTGAAGGCGGCCACTCTGCGATGGTACCATCGTCGTCTCTGACGAGGTGGAGAGGAAGGCCGATACCTCCACATACCAACGCCGGGAGGAGTGTGTGCTACCTTCCACACCACGTAAATCAAATTCTCCGGTAGCCAACTCCAAAGAGCCCAGCAGTCAGCGGCTTGCTTCTGAGCAGAGCAGGCAGAGAACAGCGCATCCTCCAGCAGCTCCGTAGACGGGGGCGGCGTATCCAGGAACCCTGCCGGGACTTCAGGCATTGAGACGCAGGAAATCCTGGTCTACTGCAGCAGGAATCACAGAGGTGTGCTCTGAGCTGGCAGGAAGGGAAGGTGCCAAAGTGGCCGGGAAAATAGCTCGCCCTGCAGCCAAAGGTATCCGCTTAGCAGACCGGTAGACGGTCTGCGCTGCCTTCTCTAGGTCCTTCAGGTCGGCCAGGGGTAGGACACGGCAGAACAGAGAACGCTTAATCAATATTTATGGCCGGATCATTCTGTCACCGCTGAGTGAGGAGGAGTGACTGCTTATAAAGGGTAGAGGTACGGAGGATCAGATGTGGATAATGAACACAGGTGCAGACAATAAATGATAATCAGGGGCAGAGCCCTGGAGGCTCTGACAAGTAAGCTACATCCCAAGAACACAGATCCAATGTGGAAACATTATGGTTTGGGGCTCCTTTTCTGCAAATGCAACAGGCCGACTGATGAGTATAAAAGATGAATGGGGCCATGTATCGTGAGATTTTGGGTAAATCTGTCTTTCCGTTAGTAAGAACACTGAAGATAAAACCCCAGCAAAAAAGGAGTGAGTACGTAAAAAGCATTTCAAGGTTCTAGAGTGGCCTAGCCATTCTCCAAACCTCACTCTAATACAGAATCTGTGGAGGAAGCTGAAAGTCTGTGTTGCCCAACAACAGCACCAAAACATCCCATCTCTAGAGAAGATGTGCAGGAAACCTACAGGAAATGTTTGACCTGTCATTGGCAAACAAGATTGCCTTATGAGGTAATGAGGGGAACTTATTGGAAACATTTTTTATTTTTTGCACTTTTATATAAATATACATTTTTTTATATCATACCCGGTGATTTCCAGATTTTTTTCTTTACATTTTGTCTCTCACAATTGAAGTGTACGTATGATGGAAATTACAGGCCTTTCATCTTTTTAAGAAGAACAACTTGCACAGCTGGTGATACCAAAATACCGTTTTTGCCCCATCCTAACCTCAGCTTATTGAGGAAGTTGGGGTGCTTCATGCTTTCAGCAAGCTGCATATCTTCTGTATGTGTGTTGTGGAGAGTCTCATCACTCCTGTTATCATGTGTTGGGATAGTAGGATTAGAGCTAAGGATTTAAAAAGGCTCACCAACCTGATAAAGGAGGCTGGTTCTGTTCTGGGAACAACCGTGGAACCTGTGATGCAAAGGATTCTTTATAAAATCAACAACATTGTGCTCAACCCTGAACATCCTTCTCATGGGAATTTCCTACAACAGAGTCTTTGGTCGAAGGTTTCTTCAGGTTAGCTGTAACACAGATCGCTAAAGGAGATCTTCCCACCCCACAGCTTCCAGCATCTACAACAACTCCTTAAAGAGACTTAAAAATAAGTTACAACAGCTTTCATTTCCCTCTGGGATCAATAAAGGACTTTTGTATTTAAATTAAATTGAATCCATTCCTAAGTGTTATATTACAAAGACTGATGAGCAGCATCTCTAAGGTCTAAACCTTTACTGGGTAGAATATGTACTGGAAGTTTTCACAATGGAATTTCAATCCAAGAATATTAATATTACGTATATGTATATTGATTGATGATGAATGATGGCTGAATATTTTCTTTTGTGCTGTTGTAATGTTGTAAACTGTATTTGGTGATACTTTTTAAAGATAAATGTGTAGAAGCTGAACCGGGGATCTTCTGTGCTTCAATAAGCACACTCCACAGGACACAGTCTCCTACTGAGAAAAGCAGGACCCTTGCTGTTCGCCACACCACTTCTAATTGGCCCCTTGGCCTGTTCATGGTCTGTCAGCTCCATGATGTGCAGACTTACTCCTTGAGACTCTGTTCCAGGGTCAGCATTAATGGCTGTAGCTGAAAACAAAGGTAGCGTAGCGCTCAGGGTTGCCCTTTGTGCTGTCATCCATGTTAAATATTATCTTAGCCATATTTTAGTTTCAGCAGAATATTACATTAATTAAATGTGGCCCAGTGATCTACATGCATGCTAAAGCAAAGAAAGTTAAATCAGATAAGCTGAAATAAGTTGTGATAAAGAAAAGTGACAAAAAAGCACCACAGCATTGTTTGACAGGAATAAATACTTAGTCTCCTGTGTATATTGAAATGTAATCATTTAAAACCAAAACTGTCTCATTATTCAAGAATCTGTCTGTCTGTCTGTCTGTCTGTCTGTATACGTTTACATGCAGCAGGAGTTCTTCCATAATTAAAGTTTTGGTGTTGATGATTCAGTAGACCCTGATACAAGCAAGTTGTAAAAAACCTTTACTTAATCCCTTTTCAACCCACAATTGGAATCTTGAGTCCTTTGTGCCTGGTTTGAATAAAGTGTTGCCCCAAATGGGACTATACTGGGATAAAGAGTCAGCTATTTTCATGCACTCTCTAACTTCATACCATAATCTATTCATATTACAAACTATGGGGTGTTTGGTGACTATTTTGAGTTGTTTAAATTTATCAGAATATATATACAAGTCTAAAGGTAACTTTAAACCGCATGACTCCATATCCACCCAGGATGGTTTATTTCCAGAGGAAAAATAGAACATTATTGTTCTTAATTGTGCAGCTAAATAGTACCAGTACAGATTGGGACATTTTAACCCTCCAGTGTCAAATGGAAGATAAAGAAGAGAAAGACTGACTCGAGGGCATTTCTTGTTCCAAATAAATTTCCTGAATAATGAATTAATCTTTGAGAACACTCCATCTGGTGGCGCCAAGGGGATATTTTTGGAATAAATACATGAATTTAGGCAAAATATTTATCTTCCATATATTTATCCTTCCTATCAATGAAATTGGTAAAGATAAGCATCTCTCCAGATCTTTAGATGTTGATTCCATTATATCATTATAATTTGTAGAAATTATATTTTCTAATTGGGGAACAATTTTGATACCCAAATATGTAAAGCTGGGTGAAAATTTCAAGGTAAATAAGTGTGATGCATTTATACAGCTATCATTATTAAGCAGCAATAACGATGACTTTGATGTGTTCTCTTTATAACCCGATATATTTCCGAATTGAATGATCACGTCTAAAAGTGCTGGAAGAGAGGTGTTTAATTGTTTTAGGAATAACACTACATCATCAGCGAATAAAGCTATTTTATGTTCCTTGCCACCCATTTTAATCCCTTGTATGTGATTGTTCGCTCTTACGGCTATTGCTAGCGGTTCTATAGCCAAAATAAATAAAAGTGGGGACAATGGTGAGCCTTGAGGACAACCTTTTGTAATGTTAAATGGCTCAGAAATAATCTCATTGGTTAAAACTTCAGAATGTAATAATTGGATCCAATGTAAAAATGAGTTTCCAAATCTGAATTTTCTGAGGACATCAAAGATATAAGCCCATTCGATCCTATCAAAAGCCTTCTCTGCGTCGAGTGAGAGAAGAGCAGTATCCTTTTCCTCTTTTTGACTATGCAAAATATTTAAAACACGTCTTACGTTGTGAAATCCCTGTCTATTCTTAATGAACCCATTCTGATCATCACCCAAAATGCCCAGAAGTACAGTCTCTAGTCTTTTTGCCAAGATTTTACATACTATTTTGGTATCTGTGTTTATCAGACAAATAGGTCGCATATTACCACATTTTGTATTCGGTTTTCCTGGTTTCGGTAAAAGAATGATCAAAGCCTCTGTCATATACTTAGGGAGACGGACACTATTATAACATTCTATATAATAGAGTGGCTTAACCATTTTATCACTGAAATATTTATAAAGGTCGATTGGCAGGCCATCAGGTCCTGCGGTTTTACCACCTTTTAATGACTTTATAGCCTCCATAATTTCAACTGTTGTAATCTCACTATCTAATTTAATTTTAAATTCCTCAGATATTTTAGGAATGTTGAGATTATCAAAAAACGCAGATTGGGCTTCAGTCGTGGCCTTACATTCAGAGCAATATAGTTTTTCGTAAAAGTTTCTAAATGCTTTATTAATTTCCAACGGGTCTACTGTCATATTTCCATTTCCATCTTCAATACTAGTAATTGCTCTTTCTAATTCCTGTTGTTTTATACGCCAAGCAAGAAGTCTGCCTGGATTTTCTCCTTGAACGTAAAATTGCTGCTTTAATCTTAATAGATTGGCTGCTGCTTTTTCATATATTTTTTCATTATATTGGGTTCTTAACAAAAGCAATTCTTTTAAAACATTATCAGTATTTTGGCCTGTTTGTAAACTTTTTTCCTCGAGTAAACAAATTTTTTTTCCAGTGTTTTCTATCTCTCCTGTTTCTCTTTTGTCTTCCTACTCGTATAATTTATAATTTGTCCTCGTATAAAGGCTTTAAAGGCTTCCCATCTGATTATAGCCGATGTTTGGGTAGTGTTATGTTCGAAATAGTAATCAATTTGTTCCCCTAAGAATACAAGAAATCTTTTGTTTTGCATCCAGTGAATTTGAAATCTTCATTTAGTACGATTTTGAGAAAACTTTGGTTCAACGTATGTCAAAGATACGAGAGCATGGTCTGAAATTAGAATACTACTATATTGACAATTTCTGATACATGAAATTAGTTCAGCTGAAATCAGAAGGTAATCTGTTCTTGAGTATCCTTTAGAAGTACTCGACCAACATGAATATTCCCTTTTTATTGGGTTCCGTGCCCTCCATATATCCACCAGATTAAGTTCCTTTATAAAATATTGTAAAGCTGTTCTGGACCTTACATAGGTGTTATCTATACCACATGAGCGGTCCTTACTGGGCTGCAAGACACAATTAAAATCACCTGCAATAATGTATTTTCCGGGCATTGTGGATATTCTCAAAAATAAATCATTATAAAAATCTGCGTTATCATCATTAGGTCCATATACATTAATCAGATTAATCTGAGTTGATAGAATGTTTCCCTTTACAATCAAAAATCTACCTTTAGGGTCTTTAATTATTTTATCAATGTGCAAATGAAAAGACTTATGTATCATGGTTATAACTCCTCCGGAATTCGAATGGTAAGCTGAAGACAATACCTGACCTGGCCATCTACGCTTCATTTCGATTATCTAATGATCTAGCATGTGTGTTTCCTGCAGGAACACAATTTTGGATCTTATCTGTTTTATTCTACCCATTACTTGTTTTATTTTAGTTTACGTAGGCCTCTACAATTCCAAGATACACATTCAACCAAAACATCTGTCATTTTTGTGTTGTATTTAACATAAAGAAAGGTAAATTACCTTAGTGCAAAAGTAACAATAAAAACCTATAAAGGGTACCATTTGAAATAAAATCCAGAGTGAAAAGGAAGAGAGCAACCCACCCAGAATCCAGGCCTGATTCACTAGAACATACAGGCTCCCCCAAACCCCTAAATAACTTCCCTCCATTCTCCAGAATAGGTCCACACTATACTGAGGATCTATTCTCCTGTAAACCAAAGTTCAGCTCAATTACTTGTCTATGTAGAAAAAATAATCCAGATAAGATATCTTATCTATCAACTGAAAATAAAATATGTGTTATGCTACATGCACATACTTTTCAGCGCTCACATAAGAAGCACGAGATTGCACTTTAAGAGGAAAACGAAAGAGAAAACTAAATAAAATATATCTTTAAACAGGACTTATTTAAAACTTTAACTTAGTGTTCTAGAAGAATCAAGTCTATAAGTAGTACGATGTCACGTTTCCAGCAAATTTAGGCCCTACATACCTAGTTTCCAGCGGTCACATCTGACGAAAATTTAAGTTCAACAAAAGTTCTCATCAAATGGCACTTAATTTAGTCATCCTCTGTCACTGGCTCCAATTTATTGATGTACTTATTCACATCCGTTGGTGTATTGAAGACGACAGTGTGGTCATCGTTGGTCAACGAGAGTCATGCGGGGTATATTACCCGGTGCTTATCCAGACCGAGTTCCCGTAACCGCTTCCTCACTCCGTCGTAACTCCTCTGTCGCTTATACACCTCCGCTGGCAGGTCAGGAAGAAATCTTATTTTGCTGTTTTGGTACATCACCTCTTCTGTATCGGCGCAGCTTTAAAGATATTTTCTCTGTCCTTGTAGTTTAAGCACTTAATGATGATAGTTCTCGGATACGTAGTGGAACTTTGTCTCGCTGTTATCCGGTGCACTCTCGCAAAAACCGGCGGCGTTATCTTCAGAGTATCCGCTATCCATTTTTCCGTAAAGGAACGGGTATTATTACCTTCTACTTTCTCGGGTATGCCCAGTACCCGCAGGTTATTACGTCTACTCCTCCTTTCTAAGTCTTCGACTATGTTATTGAGGTTTTTTGTCTTGTTCTCAAGTTTTTGGATAGTTTCTTTCAGGGTTTGTATCTCATCTTCTGCCGTAGATATTCGCATTTCGGCTTCCATGATACGCCCACTAAAGTCTTTCACGTCCGTTTGGACAATTCTTATTTCCGTCAGTACACTGTCGATTTTTGTGTCGAAGTCTTGTTTGAATGAGGTCATGGCAAGCATGAGGTCCTGTGTTGATGGATTTTCCATGTTTATGACTTATTCAGCGTCCACGGACACCTCAGCATGTGCCTGCTCCGGTAAATATGACTCCCCTTCAGCCATCTCCTGGCCTACATCCTCGCATCTCTCCATCGTTTTCTTCTCCTTAGTAGCTTTTTTTGGCATGTTTGAAGTAGTTTACTCTTATGTTTACCATTTATCTCTTTATATGATCTCTCTCTGGAATATTTTACAGGATTTATCGAAAGGCAATTAAGCACGAGGAAAACACGTCTGCTCACCTTGCCACCATAACCCGAAGTCAACTATGTTTTCTTTGCAATCTGCAGCCTGGTACCAAATCACCCAATGCCCGGTACCGGCCCGGAGCCGACCTCTGGTGCAGAGGTGCAGCAGGCGCTCTATTTACAGTCATAGTTAGTCATTGACATAACCATCTGGGGTTCTTTGAGATCTGTGCTGAATGTCATCCCCTGTTCTCTCTGCCAATTTTCTGTCGAGGAATTACAAAGAGGCCACTAAGACTAAAAATCCAAAACACAAATTAGCAAGACATTGTGAAGCACGAGCTTCCGGGTTAGACATTCCATACAGTCTAACATGGTATCCTGCATCTTTTGGCTGTAGCAGTTAATCTGAGCACTGATGCCTTCTCTAACATCTTGTATAAGTCTTCCCTTTCTCATCAGAACTCTGACCTCAATAAGTAATTTTAATTCACACAACTCACTAGATTACACTTTTTAAATCTTTTTTTCTGTAAACCTGACACAGTTTTGGATAAAAATCTCAATAGATCATTAGTTTCCGAAATCCTCAGACCACCTCGTCTCTTGCCAACAACAAAGACCTCCATGTTCCTCATTCCGATGCACACTTCAGACCTAAACAAGTCCTTTTAATCAGATCTACAGCAGATGTCTAAATGCAGTAAGTTGCTACCATGTTGCTAACCAAACTTACACACTGATTATTACTACATTAACATATAAAGCTAATGTAGGAAACAACTTATTTTCATGCCAGGTTCTGCTTTTATAGTTTTCTATAGTCTATCTGTTTAGGTATGTTTTTAGTCTTTCTGTGTCTCTGCTCTGTCTTCTGAAATGCCCAGTTGGTCGTGGCAGATGGCTACTCATTCTGAGTCAGGTTCTGGTTCTGCTGAATGTTCCTTCCTCTTAAAGGGGAGTTTTTTCCTCTCTACTGTCACTACAACGCAGGCAACTGTCTAATCTCATTACATGGGGGTCCAAGAGAAGTGAATGCTGCAAGTCAATGACTCAATGCAATTTGCTGGGATTACTTAGAAAGAAAACTTTCAAACCAGTTGGACTTTATGTATGATTGAAATTAAAATTAAAGCTTTATAATTAAATTGAATTATGTTTATTCATTTTTTATACATATCCATTACATACTAAGAGAGAAACACTGTCTCACTCTTAGTTCTTACCAAAGTCACAGCTGCAGCCACACAAGGCCAAATAAGATATACCTAATTTCAGTGACAGTACAGCTAAATAAAATGGAAAATTTAGAACTAAACACAATTAATTCAGTTTGTGAACAGTTCCAATTCTTCAAACATTTGAAGGTGTATTACTTAGATTTTGCTGAATTTTCCTTAAATAACCAGTAGTGTTAAATATTATATATCATAAAATCAAGCTTATCTATCAACTCTACTAAAGTAAAAAGTACTAACACAATTCAAACACAATGTATGATCATCATAAAATCCAAACTTTATTCTTATAAGTACATTATGTAGGCTAAACAACCATGCACACATTCACATCTAAGGACAATGTAGAGAGACCAATTAACCGACTTAATGAGTTAAACAGTCATGTTTTTGGACTGTGGGAGGAAGCCGGAGTAACGGGAGGGAACACACACATGCAGAGGGAGAACATGCAAACTCCATGCAGGCTGGGATTAGATCCCTGCCTAGGGTCAAACCATCTTATTGCAAGGCAACAGCGTCACTAAGCAGCCCAGTTAAATAACTCTGAATTAACATTTATTTATAAATTTCATTTTATCTTGAATATATTTTCAATCAATATAAAGAACATCTTTGAATAGGAGAAAACTACTATATTTACTCCAGAGTAAATGCAGCCACGAGTAAGAACAAATAAAGTGAAAATGTTCGGCGTTTTTGTGACATCATCTTCTCTGTCAGAACCTCTGCACTCCGTCCTGCTTTGTCCCAGTCCAATCACTGTCTGCACCCGTCTTTAATCTGTCACACCTGATCCTACTTCCCTTTTGTGTACTTAAACCTGTCACATCCTCCCATCCCCCTTGGATTCATTAATGTTGATGCTGTTCTCTGTACTGCTCGTCTGTGCCATCTTGTGTCCTGCCTTCATCATCATCTTCCTGTAATAAACATCTTTGCACTTTCACATCTGCTTGTGGATCCATGCTACAGCCATCTGACATCCTGCTGTTTAGGACAGCCTTCTGAAGCATAAGCCAATCAAGTTGTGAGGAGCTGAAAGATTCCCACTCCTATTGAAGTGTATGCAGGTTCCAAGCTTTGGTTTGCAGCCTTAAAAGTTTGTACAAAGTACCACAGCAATTTCTGTGTTTTGTTAATCTGCTCAACATTAGGCAATAAAACCTTTCAGATTCTATTCTTTGTAGAGCGCTTTTTCCAGTTCTATCAGGTTTTGTTCTATAGCCATACTCCACTCAGAGCCTCGGGACTTCGCTGCTGGCGAAGTTTCCTCAATTAAGATTGTTTAAGATTATCAGTAGAGAGAGGAGATGAAGATTTATGAGAAGGTCTACACATTTTATAGGAGTCTAACTTTTTCTATGAATGCAACAAGAGAAAAGATGGTCTATTTGTAACACTAATAAAAAAGAAAAACATATTCATCATAGTTTATCTGTTATATAATCTGAGGAAAGTTTAATGCAATGTATCAAACAACTGCTCAGTTCATATGACAATTGCTTTTTTTGAACATATTAAAAAAATACTAAGCCTAAAGAAAGTTATTTCTGTCCAATTAAGCTATGGTTTCTCTCCAGACCTGGTCCAAATATTGCGATATTTAGCTCTAAATAAAAGCTAGGATGACATAATAAAAGATTCAAAACAGCAGTTCCTGATCTAGCAAGTTACAATCTTTATAACAATCAGGTGTCAATGAAATAAATCAAGCCTGACAACAGTTCTATTACCAACTACAGTGAAAACTTTCTCCTATGGGGGACACAAGAAAACTACGACTGATTCTTACTATCAGTCAGCCAATATTTGAGGGGTTGAGGTTAAATGAAAGATTGCAACAAAGCTCTGCAGGACTGAGGCTTGGCCTTGCTCTCTCAGTTTTAGAAGGTCACAACTTCGCACATAGCAGATGCAGGAAAGGCTGCTTGTCAGAAGAGCATATGTACACATATAAACTATGCAGAGTGGTTCAAAAAATATTTCAAGGGTGCACAGATGTTCTAGTAGGACTTCCTCAACAGGTGCCAAACAGGAAAGTCTGCAGAGCCTGAAGGGGATACAAAACACGCCCACTTGTTTTGTACTTATTTTATTTTCACTCTTCTGCTACATGCTTACAGTCCGTGATGATGTGGAGGGTAGTTTTGTTTTCTAAATGCAATAACTGTCTTTTCAAGACTACAGAATTTCGGGATCATCATAACTCTCCTACTTCATTTCATCTATTCCTCTCCTGAAGCTGTTCAGAATCATTTGTATACATATTGCACATTTATGTGCAATATGTATACCACAGGATACGATATGTACCACAGGATACGATATGTACCACAGGAGTTTAAGATAGCTGTAATTAAACCTCTACTTAAGAAACCCTCTCTTGATCAAAACGACTTAATTAACTATAGACCGATATCTAATCTTCCCTTCTTATCTAAAATTCTTGAGAAAATAGTTGCACACCAGATATGTGAGCATTTAAACAATAATGAGCTGTTTGAGAAGTTTCAGTCAGGCTTTAGAGCTCATCAGCCAGCAACTGAAACAGCTCTGGTGAAGGTTACTAATGATATTCTCATAGCCTCAGACAATGGACTGGTGACCATTCTGGTCCTGTTAGATCTCAGTGCTGCCTTTGACACTGTTGATCACAATATTCTCATAGAAAGGCTTCAAAGTGTCGGTATAATAGGAACAGCACTAGGTTGGTTTAAATCTTATTTGTCTAACAGATTTCAGTTTGTTCAGGTAAACAATAGATCTTCCTCAACCTCAATAGTTACTTGCGGAGTACCACAGGGTTCAGTGCTTGGGCCGATTCTTTTTACTATATATATGCTTCCTATTGGTAAAATAATTAGGCAGCATGGGATAAAATTCCATAGTTACGCAGATGATACACAGCTATATCTATCCATAAATCCTGATGAATCCAATCAGTTAGGTAGACTACAGGCATGTCTGGAAGACATAAAAACTTGGATGACTCTAAACTTCTTGCTTCTGAATTCTGATAAAACAGAAGTTGTCGTCTTTGGACCAGAAGCTGTGAAAAATAAACTACTTAGTCAACGCCTTCACCTGGACGGCATTAAATTAGCCTCCAGTAATAAAGCAAAGAACCTCGGTGTTATTTTTGACCAAGATATGTCATTTAGATCTCACATTAAAGAAGTCTCTAGGATTTCCTTTTTTCACCTTAGGAATATTGCAAAAATTAGAACCATCCTGTCCAGGAATGATGCTGAAAAACTAGTCCATGCCTTTATTACTTCAAGACTGGATTACTGTAACTCTTTATTATCAGGTAGTCCACAGAAAACAATTAAAAGTCTTCAGTTAGTCCAAAATGCTGCTGCTAGGATTCTGATGAATATTAAAAGAAGAGATCACATTTCCCCTGTTTTAGCTTCTCTTCACTGGCTCCCAGTAAAATCTAGAATAGAATTCAAGATCCTCCTTCTGACATATAAAGCTCTTAATAATCTAGCTCCATCATACATAAGAGACCTGATTGTTCCATATGTTCCTAACAGAGACCTTCGCTCTCAGACTGCAGGTTTACTGGTAGTTCCTAGGATTTCTAAAAGTAGAATGGGTGGCAGATCTTTCAGCTATCAGGCTCCCCTCCTATGGAACAGGCTCCCAGGGTTGGTTCGTGAAGCAGACAATTTGTATATCTTTAAAACTAGGCTTAAAACTTTCCTCTTTGACAAAGCTTACAGTTAGAGATATGTTAATAGGTAGTTAGAGACAGGTTAGACAGGTAGCTAGGAAGAGATAGGTTAATGTTAGTAGCTAGGTAGAGTGTCAAAAGCTAGGAAGGGATATGAAGAGGTAGAGTAGCTACGTAGAGATAGGTAGATTAATGTAAGCCAAGTAGAGAGTGTTAGTAGCTAGGTCTCCTAGTAGCTAGGAGACAGGTTAATGTTAGTAGCTATGCTGCTTTAGGCTAGGCTGTTGGAGGACATTATTAGGGTCTGTTCCTACTTTCTCTCCTACTTCTCCCCAACTGCATGATGTGCTGTCAATTCAAGCGCTAACCTGTTTTCTCTTATAGTAGGTGCTCCTGACCCGCCCTGCTTGACGACCCTGACTAAGATGGCATTGCAGTGACGGAAAGTTCTCCACGTCCTGCAACAAACTTCTGCATCAGTTCTGTTGCTCTTTCTGTGTCTCTGTTCTGTGTCTCTGTTCTGTATTCTCCAAACCAGAACGGTCTCGGCAGATGACCGCTTGTGCTGAGCCTGGTTCTGCCGGAGGTTTCTTCCTGTTAAAAGGGAGTTTTTCCTTTCCACTGTCGCTTCATGCTTGCTCAGTGTGAGGGATTGCTGAGAATTACACGACGCAATCTTCTGTGGTTCTCTAATTTCTAAATTAAACATTGTATTGTAATAACTCTTCTTGTAAAGTGCCTTGAGATGACATCTGTTGTGAAGCGGCGCTATATAAATAAACTGAATTGAATTGAATTATGTATAATGCTGAGTTTGATGCATGTCCTAAAAAGCATGCAACGCTTTCATCTGAGGAAAAAACAACGCGTGGGTGGGGCTTCTTCTGTTGCCGTACGCTCTGCTCTCCTTTGCATATCTGTCACTCAGACTCCTCCACCGCTTTTTACACACTTCCCCTTAATAAACAAAGGCAAACTAGTAGGGGCCGGACAGTTTTGAATCTTCTCATGACCATCTTTCGCTAGCTAATGACACGGGCAATAACTACGTTGAAAAAAGATTTGATAACTTACCCAACACCCCAATCTCTTCAGCGATCTTCATCCAAGCAAGTTCCTTTACATTCCTGTCTCTATACAAAGACGAGGACCGATTATAAAGTTATCTGCGATTGCAGACGGCCACGATCAGCTTGTCTTCCATTGTTGAATTTTTTTTCTTATCCCGCTTAATTCAAGATACGTGTATAGTGACATCACTACAGTGAGACACTCTGTCTGGTTGCCGCACTGTGTTAACTGCGTTGGGTCCGTCAAAAGTTCAGCTTACTGAACTTCTGCATTGCTACGTTGCCGTATGAAACGTATGAAATCACCTGTGCTCTCTACTCTGTGCTCCCTGAGTCGTCCCAGACATAAAGTGGATCTTAATTCATCCTGCCGCCTGCTGAGTCAACTTTCAACACAACGCAAACATGACAGAACGACAAAGCCAAAAGGACTCTGCGACAGGTGAAAAGATGACTTTGCTGGAATGGCTGCCTAGAGAGGCAGCTAAAAATGCCTCCCCGCCTAAGGACTCACCCTTCCGGGGTACCGGGCTGGTGCTCTGCCCGGGGGGTCTGGGGCCTCATCGTCTGAATGCTGATCTCCGGCCATTTTTTCGAATTCAGCGTGGACCTCGCCGCCGGACGCCGTGCTCCTGCGTCCAAAAACGTCCTGTTTCTCTCCTCACTGACATCCACGAGAAGGATCATTCTCCTAGTGACTCCCTGTGGGTACGAGCCGCCTGCAGTTTTTTCATGGTACTTCAGTTCCTGTACCAGCTCCGAGACGTTTCAACGATCCTGTCCCTGCTCTGAGATGTTACCCCGTCCTGCTCCGAGACATTTCAACGTCCCTGTCCCTGCTCCGAGATGTTTCAACGATCCTGTCCCTGCTCCAAGACGTTTTGTCGATCCTGTCCCTGCTCCAAGACGTTTTGTTGTTCCTGTCCCTGCTCCGAGACGTTCCAACAAACGCCCTGAGACGCCCCGAGGATGCTGTGTTGGGTCACCAGTGCTGTCCAGTTCCAGTTGCCGCTCCCTGCAGTCTGGGGACTCTGGCAGTTCCGCCTGCTTCTCCTGAGGATGTTTGGACTGTTCCTCCTGGCTTCAACTCTGTCAGGTCGGAGGAGGGAATAGGTGGAAAATGGGGGGATAGATGGAAAAAGAGGGGATAGGTGGAAAAGGAGGAGATAGGTGGGAGCAGGCGTTTCAACACCCCCAATGACTACCAGCAGAGACTCAAAGATTAATCATATATAAGTAGATGAGTCAAAGCAACACTTCTGTCATGTTTTTAATGAGGGAATAACATGTTATCAGGATGTTATGCATCAAAAAGTCAATTTTGCTGTAGCTTAGCATAAACCAATGTTAGTGAATTGGAAATAAAAGCATGCTAGTGGTAAAATTTTCATTTTGTTTGTATCTACTTGACCAAGAAAAACTTTTTTGAGTCACCTTAGTATCCAATCGAGTATCAAGTTTGTTTTTCAGTATCGAACTGAGTTTTAAATGTTAGTATCGTCCCTCCCCCTTCGCATGTGTACAACCTGTAAACAAGCATGGCATTGCCGCGACTGAGAGCGTAAATAAGGGTTTCCTTCCAAAGAGAAAGTCCTCATCCATTTTAACGAACCGGTTTGGCTTTTTACCAGACGACAAAGAGCAAACAAATATTATTTTCAAAGTTTGCACGGAGAGCATCAAGGCAAGTGATCACAACACCATAAACTTGTTTAATCACTTGAAGATAAAACATTGCAAACAACATAGTGAGAGCCAGCTGGCAGCTATTAAGCCGACTCCAGCAGCTTTATCTAGTGCTTCTTCAAATCAAACTTTATTTATAAAGCGCTTTTCATTTTAAAAAAATGCAGCTCAAAGTGCTTTACAGATTAAAATTACCCCACATAACCTACATTCCCATCCCTTCCCCACAATTGTAAAAAAAAAAGACAATTATTTCCCATTCCCAAACCCCGTTTTCCAAACACAAACAGACACACACAGGCACACATCCACAAACATACACGCGTACACACAGATACCTTCTTCTTCTTAATTCAGCAAAAACGAGAAAAAATAGTTATAAAAATCACTCCCTACGACAAAGACTGGAAACAATTCGGTACCATTTGTTTTTTTCCCAAACACCAGCATAACACGCATGTACGCTCAATGCACAGAGAGTTGCAGGGAATATTAAGAATATGTTTGGATGGATGGAAGAATAATTAGAACTGCTTACACAGTCTACCTTCATTATCTTATGTAGCAGCAGTACTTTTTATAACCTTGTGTTTTTTGTATTAGGCAGCTTCATGTGTGTCTGTTTATAATATCAGCATTCTGCAAAAAATTTTCAAGCAGTTAAAGCAGCATTTACCCTGTTGTGTGAGGATTCATTGACGTATCATAGATTGCACAATACATCTTGCACTATATTTGCAGCTGCATGTTAGTCTTTTATTTTAAAAGATTTTATATTTTATTCTATTTGCTCATTATCATATTTCTAAAGTAAAGTAAGTTCATGTTTGCTTTCCGTTTTAGTAGACAAGTCAAGATTAAAATTTTATATAATACATTTAAATACGTGCATGATTTTGAAGTATTTTTAAATTAACTTATTTGAAAAAAATGAAATATATATATATATATATATATATATATATATACATATATATATTAGGCCCAGGACTTTAACGCATTAATTAAGAATAATTAATTACACAAAAATAACGTGTTACATTTTTTTAATGCATTTTAATCGCATCTATTTATGCACCGCAACCTTCCAGCGCTGGTGCGCAGAGAAAGGCGCAGATCCTGTTTCATGTCCGCTAAGCCTCGTGCTGTCGTTCCTCCAGCAGCTGATGGACAGAAATTTAGCTTTCACTACAGATAAAACTTATGCTGCAGCTATTTCTTCCTGTCATGAAGGTTTTGGTGACAGAACGGTCTCTACTCTGTCCCGTGCGTGCGTACTCTCATAGCGCACACGGCTGCAATGCGCTGCTTCCAGCTTCGATCTTCCAGAGAATCTCAGAACTCATTCCATAGAGGGATTTCATCCTCCACAGCTCTGCAATGAGGGATGATGGTGGTGCCCTGCAGCTTCCTGGTCATCACCGTGTTAATTTATCAATTTCTGAGAGACATTTCCGCTTTCTCCGTGATTCTCTTATCGGTGTTCTGACAGAATTATGTTTTTTCTTTTTTCTGATAATATGACCTATATGGGGCTGCACGGTGGAGCAGTGGTTAGCACTGTTGCCTTGCAGCAAGAAGGTTGTGGGTTCATATCCCAGCCCAGGGTCTTTCTGCATGGAGTTTGCATGTTCTCCCCGTGCATGCATGGGTTCCCTCCGGGTACTCTGGCTTCCTCCCACAGTCCAAAAATATGACTGTCAGGTTAATTGATCACTGTAAATTTTCCTTAGGTGTGAGTGTGTGCATGGTTGTTTGTCCTGTCTGTCTCTAAGTGGCCCTGTGATGGACTGGCGACCCATTAAGGATTAAGCGGTTAAGAAAATGGATGGATGGATGGAAGTTAAAATTATGTATTCAGTCATTATTCATACTAAAAATCCATGTAAAAAAATTCTCTCTTCTCAGGTCAAATATTGATGTGCGATTATAATGCGATTAATTTTGATTAATTAATTACAAAGCCTGTAATTAATTAGATTACAAATTTGAATCAAGTCCCGGCCCTAATATATATATAAAACTATTAAAATGGAGAGACTCAATAGAACAACTATTGGATCAGGTGATGGCTAATAAAAGCTATGATAAGGAGAGAGCTTAGACAGTGCAGCATAATTTAACTGTAGAGTCAGACTCTGACTTGAATCCTGATTAACACCTTTCCAATCTGCTGTCTGTCTTTACGTTCGCAACACATTCAACGCAGTCCTCCTCACTATTTGCAGCATAGAGCAGATATCGTCCATTTTATTACACAATAACTATTCCACAGTGGCACTACAATCAAGACTTTCATTTACATAAAGACAACTTACAATTCATCTCAGAACATTCAGTGCAAAATTTGCAATTAAAATGAAAAGTTGTACTTAAGTGCATTCCCAACAGGCTGAGCTGTGCTGGTGTGTGATATACCAAGCTATGAGATAAAGCTCCAGACACAGTCAGCAGCAAACTAATTGAATGATACAGCCAAAGATGTTGATGTCATTAATATTTATTATGCAATGATCATTCTACTCACTGGCTAATTTTTAATAATGTACGCATTTGTTTGAGTCTTTTTTAGAAACCGAGTAAACACTCACACAAACACGCACCTCATGTAAGATTATCTTCTTAGAGATGTGCTGAAACTGTGCCAGTTCAATAATTGATTTTTTAAACATTTTTATCTGGTGCTACAGTTTTTCCCAAATGGCAGTTTTCATTACTCCACTTAAGGCTTTTTTGTTATGAGATAATGTGCCAGCAGAAAATTAAATAGCTTAGTTGAAACCATTAATTTCCACTAAATTGGATGTTTATATATGGAGCCATATAGTACTCCTTCTGAGACATAAAAAATCATCATAGATGTATTATTATCATTTATAACAATCTTGAAGAAACACAGGACATGCAGGGACATTGTAGAAAGGAAGACTCAAACGAAGTTATTAAGATGGGTTTAAAAAAAAATGTATGAACTAGATCATACCATGTGCAAAATATCAATCTATACATCCACAATCTACACCACCCCAATATATCTGGACTGGCTGCCAGTCCGTTCACATACTAAAAATACATAGAAAACACAGTAGTAAATAAAGGACCATATTATGCTCTTTAAACGAGGTCAAATAGGTCTATGGTCTGTACAGAACATGTTCAAGTTCGTGGCAATAACAAATCAGTCTCCCATGAAGAGATTTTAAAAATTTAATTTTTGACTACTTTAAGTCCCTTTCAGAATGAGATGTTTTGAAGGATCTGTCACTTTCACACAAATTGCCTGTTGCAGACCACGCCCACGCTACTTTGGCATGAAACTGGAAATGACGGGCAGGTGAGGGGCTGTTATAAGCAAATACTCAATGTACTGAATTTTTTTTGTTTATTCTTGATTTTAGTAAGGGAAAAAATATATTGCTTGGCCTCTACATGAAACCATCAAGTTTCATAGAAAATCAGATATAATAGACCTTTTGATGGCAAGGTAAGGCAGGTTTATTTATACAGGACCATTCATACATTTAATCCAAAATGGTTGCAGGAAAATAAAGAAAAGACAGAAACGAAATAAGGCATAAAAAGCATTCCATAAAGGAAACAAATGCTAAAATACATATAATAAAGGCAAATTTCAATGGGATTTCAGATTCAAGTTACATTTTAAATGTATTCTCATTTAAATATAGTTTTCAGACTAAAAAATGAAATGCAGTTCATTGGTCAGATTCTTCAGTCAAAAATGTAAAAACAGAATTGTCTTCAGTCCTGACTTAAAGGAAACAACTGTTTCTAAACATCTCAGGTTTTAAGGCAGTTTGTTCCAGATGTGATGAGCAATGAGTGTAAATTATTTATCTTATCTGATGACCAAAAGGTTTCGCAGGTTCATACCTGAGCAGCAACTCAGAAAGGTATTTTAGTGCTTTATAGTTTTAAATCAGGATTCTAAAATCTGTTCTTTGACAAACATGTAGGCAAATCAAGGATTTAAGAACTGGTTCTGAACTGATCCATCTTCCATCAGGTCAGGAGCATTTAAGAAGAGCTGAGAGCAGTAAAAACACTGCTGCAGTACTCTAACCTACTGAATATAAAGACCTGAAGCAGCTTTTCTGTATGCTTATTTGACAGAAACCCCTTTATTGAGGCAATGTTTTTTCAGTTTATAATAGGTCTAGTTTATAATAGGCTTAGATTTAGTAACAGGCGTTATGTATTTGTCAAGAGCAAGTAAAGTTTTGTTTCATGTGATGTAGCGTTCAGCCCATTTCCGTCAAAAGCTGATCTTGCTCCTTACTTTTTATGGGACAAACACAATGATTACCAACTTATTGAATTAAGCTGGAGGAAACTTTGATTTATATTATGGATAAACTGATGCAATCAGCATGATGATATGGCATATGTCAACATAATGAACATAATTAAGAAAACATTTAGTAAATGCTTGATTAAGTTGTTCTTATATAGTCAGAATGGCTATAATAAGTCTGAACCCAAATGAACATCTCTGAACCTTTTCATATAATACATTTCTTTCTTTCTGTTTCCTTTTGCAGACATAAGTGTAGCTAAGGGCTATTAATAAGGGAGGTCCCTGCAAACAAAATGTAACTAATTATTACTCAAATGAAAACCTCCCTGCAGGTATAATACAGATGACCTCAGACACTATTTTGCATATTAATGATGCTATCACATTACCTATGACATCATCAGTCATGAGGTGGTCTTTATTTTCTGTTCCAAAATTCAATATAAATAAAATCCGTTTGCAATAAAGATACGATATACAAAACCTTTATCTCATATGTGTCAAAATAAAAGAAGCCATAGAAAGATAAAGGCAGCCTCATAAGGTGAAGGAAAGATGGCAGAAACAATGGGAAGTTTCCCATATGTGACTTTTTTCCTATATATTTGAATTTTCCTATGTTATGAAACTAACCTTACATTTTGAACATTTCTGGATTGCACCACAGGTTCGATCTTGTGCAGACAAGCTTCTGTCCTTTTTTCACACATTGAAAAAGTGAAGGAGAAGTACGATGTTTGTGTGTCTCTTAAAAAAGAAAGCTCGACCTTATATACGTGCAGATTTCTGTTATTAGGGATGACTAATCTGTCAAGTGTAAATCATGTGACTTGTAAGAAATCAGCCGCAATTCAAGGGGAAATGCAACTAATTTAAAATGTCACCTTATAAAGCTAAATAGTCAAACCGCTCATATTAAAGTTGAACTTAAATATGTTATTTCTCTTCACAACCTTACCCAAACCTGTTGATTATTATTCCTGTGCTGTCCCACTAACGTGACCATAAAAACTTCATTCCCACTTCATAGGAATTCTGCAGGACTCACGTGTACCGCTGAGATCCCAAAACATTGCCAGCCTGTAGTTTCTTCAAAATCAACTTTAGGTGTATGTTGTGAAGAGTTTTTGTGCTTAATTAGCCAACCAGAGGGACCACAGCTACAGCAAATGGTGAAGAAAGAGGCAGGTGCTCATTTGTATAATCATTTATCTGTGCAAAATAAATGGGACGAGGCTAAAGCAGCACATCTAAACCACTTCTTTGCATAAATGTACTATTTAAGACATAAAACCAAAATATGTAATATTCATCAGAACCGGTAGGTAGCTCAAAACTGGTCAATTCTGGGTGCTTTTACATTTCACCTCGGTACAGAATGTAGTTTGATTGGGTTTGGTTTACTTTCACACAGAACCTCATTATCTTAAGTTCTGGATTTTTGCTCAGTCTATGTTCTGTTTTAGTTCAGTGTTTTCTTATTTCCACCATTACTTCCCATATTGTCATAAAAAATACAAAAAAATACAAATAAGTATGGTCTTATGAAAATATTAAGATATAAAAAACACATCTGAGGCAACAGGTCGACTCACCTTAAAAACATGACAAATGTTCTTTTCACAGGCTGTGGCATTAGCAGTGTAAAATCATATCTGGTCATAAATGAGGCTTGTTACTAGTGAAGTGCGAATACAAGCTCTTAGCAACAGGCCTCTACAACCTACAAGATGAATTCAGTCATGAAGGACAACTCCTGAGTTTAAGTCTATGTTATTAATAAGCTTCATCTGACATCAAGTTCCTCAATATTCTTCCCAGGACAAGGGAAGTTTATTTGTATAGAACACTTTCAGAAACAAGGCAATTCAAGGTGCTTTTGGTGATAATGGGGAAAATAAAAGCAGTAATAAAACAACAATAAAAACATAGAACAATACATAAGGAACATGAAGAACATTAAAACATACTATTGTTATGACATTGAAGTAATTACTAATTAGCAGGGCTGGGCGATATGGCTAAATGTTTATATCCCCATAACGATATACTACACAATATAGCAATTGCTCAGTTAATTTATTTCATGAATAGTTTATAAAAATGTACAACATGGAAATGCAGTTTTAAATAATAGATGACGATAACACCAACCAGACTCGTTATGTAGTGTATGTATGTATTAAGGCTGGGAAAACGAAATTCGATATTCGAATATAATTCGAATACTAACAAAAGTAATGACATTCGAACGAATGTTAGACATCCCTCAATATTCAAATATCATACTGGCATGATTTTTGTGTGTATTAGCTTGCAAACATAGATTTTTCGCTTCAGATTATGAGGCATTGGTTTGCCTGGAACGCGTTCCTATAGCAACGTGACGTCAGCGCGCCCAGTAGTTAGCGGCTTGTTGAAACAATGGCTGAGCTAGAGACGACACCCAAAGAAGAATTGGAAATATACACTCCCAGCAATCTGAGAAGTGACGTGTGGCGATATTTTGGATTCCCTAAGAAACAGGGTGAAATTATAAGAAAAAAAAAAAGGCAATATGTAAAATATGTAAGACCGGATTTAAACATCACGTGACAACGAGCAACCTGAGGGTCCACCTGCTAACAATGCACGAGGGCAAGCTGAATGAGGAGGGGGAGGGATCGGCGGCTGAACAGGCCAGGCCAGAATCGACCATACGCTACCTCCCGCTGTTACACGGGGCCTTCCCTATGCCCATCAAAAAAGAGCATTGGATCTGCTGACACGGGCCATTTGCCTAGATCTGAAGCCTTTTAACCTGGTAGAAGGCAGAGGGTTTCCTCCTTTTGTCCACGAGCTCGAGCCAAGATTCAAGATACCGTGCCGCAAGATCCTGACCAGCAATGTCATGAAGCTGTATGACACAACCAAAAGTGGGATAAGGGCACTTATAATAATCTGCAAGGAGAAAAAATCGCGCTGACCTCAGATGGTTGGATTTCTGTAGCAACCAAGTCATATGTTACAGTCACCGCTCATTTTATTAACAAGGAGAGGGAGATGAAGAGTATTGTCCTAGACACATCTGAGCTTCAAACTGCTCATTCAGCGCAGAATGTCTCCACATGCATCGAGTCTATCCTCCAAGAGTTCAACCTAGAGCGGGAGTCTGTGCTTGCCATCACCACAGACAAAGCGACCAACTATGTCAACGCTGTGGAAAGGTACTTGGAGATCACAGATATACCATGCATGGCTCACACGATTAATTTAGCAGCGAGGAAAAGACTTGCAGAACGTTCGGTTGCAACACCAGTCAGTCGTCTGAAGGCTGCCGCCTACAGATAGCTACCTCTTGGAAGCCAAGCAGAAGCTACTTGGTCTCAAACTGACCAGGCTTATCCTGGAGGAAGGAAAGAAGTGGGAAGTACCCTTACCTTGCTCGGCTGGCTCGCTGCTACCTAGCAATATGCGGGACGTCCGTGAGGGCAGAACGGGTTTTTTCCACAGCGAGGAACATCATTACAAAGCAGCATTCTTCACTTGACCCAGAAAATTTGAATGCCCTCATATTTCTGGCAAACAACTTTGGCTAATCTACCACACCCGGATAGTGATTTTCTTTATTTAGCTCAGGCTATGTTTGTTTCTACATGTTGGATGTCTGCATCAGAAATCAATTTACAACCCAAGGTGCCTTGTTCGTGTTCATGGTTGTTAGATCGCCAACAATGGGTCAGTATTAACAACTGTTAGTTTTGTGGTTTACTGCTGTCTGTTCTAATGTGAGATGGCATCTGATCTAAATAAAGGACCGGGGTTGACAGTGTTTCTTCTAAAACAACATTGATTACATGCTTGCACTGTCCTCTGGTGGACAAAACAATAGCCGCTATAACTTTTTTATATACCCAGGGAGATATTACAGGCAATTATTGGTCAAAATATTAATACATTTTCGAATATATTTGAATTTTGATACTAATAAAACAACGAAATTTGAATATATTTTTTTGGCTCAAGTCCCAGCATTAGTATGTATATTTTAGGAGAGCGGCTCAGCTCTATACTCTGCCTTTGAATTAAACACATTGTTTGATTGCAACCACATTTTGCCACAATACCTGCTGTCACTCATTTTCTTAACTTTACAGCACCTTTTGGCAGTAGCACTTTTTTTCTCTGTTCTCATGCACCCTCTCGTTTTTATTTGTTTCACTATCTGCATGTCTTTGTAAAAGAGGAATGTTACTTTGTTGCCCCCTCGAGATGTGTTCAGACTCCAACCACACGCGAGGCGGCTGCTGCTCGTAAATGGATGGATCACGTTAGGTTTAGGCTCTGATTCCTGAATTGTAGGATTAAGAATTATGTCAGGTTATGGTTATCGATGCCATTTGGACCGACGCAGATAAGACAACAGTTGTTTGTAAAGTTTACCAGCTCCCGGTCTGACCAACGGACTCAACATTACACATTTCTTTATTAGCTGCTCAAGAACCACGACAACGAATACAGACAGAGTCAATAAGAAAAAGCAGCGTGGAGTCGTGGCATAAGATCTGATAAACTCCAGATACAGATGCTGTTTTCCACCGTCTTCCTCACTGTTTTGTTCATGTATTGCAACATGCGCAGGAATGCCATAAGGTGCTTCTTGACATAATTTAATGCTGTAAAACCCTATAGTGGCTTAAACAATAGAGATTCTTATAAAGCGATAGACGTTTTCTATCGTACTGACGATATATTTCATTATATCGCCAGCCTAATTAATTAGTTAATCAAAGGCAGCTCTAAACAGATACTTTTTTTAGCCTTAAAGCTGCAGTCCAGAAAATGTATTTGCGTATCAAAATTTTCTACATTTTTTAAGTGATAGTTTTGTTCTATGCTTTTATATATGGGTGGTGCTCAACAACATTTGTTAATCCTCTGAAGTCCCTCCTTCCACACATAGACTCCTATGCAATTCGCACTGACCAGCCTATTTTTTTAGCATATAGGATTTGAGTTTCTGCTTTGTTGGCCGTCAATCAACATGCATGCGCATCACGCAAACCTGTGAAGATGGAGCTGTCCACGCAGACCACTGTGTGTCTTCCTGTTTACAGTCGCCATACTTCTACTTGCATAACACTACTGAAGGAGGAGCAGCTATATCCGAGCTCTCTTCATCTCTCTGGTTTTTGCCATATTTTCAACCTATTCTCCCGTTTTAGATTCTGTTTTTAGTTTTTCTCTAATTAATGTATGTACCCAGCCACTGGAATTATGCTTTTAGAGTGAAATTCTTTTTTTGTGGATTACTTCTGAAGGACATCTGTAAGATTGTGGTTTAACAACATGGTCTTTTGGTCAGCTGGAAACTTTGATAAACTGCTCCTAAGACAGGATGCCTTAGAAAAACAGCTACTAAGTATGGAAGCAAAATTACACCTTCTGGAAATGCACCTGGATATTAAGGCTGGATATGGAAATGAGACAATGCTACCTGTGACACGGAAGGCACAACGACCTGGCAGCCCCGTGCTCATGCGGTCCAGTCTCACTCAGAACAACACTATCACATCACAGAGGAGCGGAGCGTGAGGGACCCCTAACTCAAACTATGAAGAAAACTGGCCAGCTTTGACAAAATGCTCCTCAACACCTGCTCTGAGAAGGAATGAACCAAACAAATTCCATCACCCTCCTGAATTTTCCCAGATTTGCAGCTCTACTTTCCTGGTTGTAGTGAGTACACCAGCAGCAGCTTTCTGGTTTAGCTGCAGCTGTCTGATTGACTTTTTAGATAGACCTGTGAGGATATTGTTGCAGTAATCAACCCGACTAAAGATGAACACAAGGAGTTTTTCAAGGTCCTGTTAGGACATCAGTTTTTTAATACTGTGTTATGGGAAAATTTGTATTGAGAAATTTATATTAAGAATGATCCTTTTTGTTTATTCTTACATACAGAGAGAACTGTGTGCTATTTCTTTGTTGTTTTAGTGATAGTCTGATTGTGTGACACTGTATAATATTAGGTTAGGTCAAATGAACCGATATTAGGATCCCTATGTCTTGTATTGCCATGGAAACGACCCTCGGAGCACTGAATGTCCTTACGTGTCCTGAGATTGAGCCTGTCCTATCAGACGAAGACGCCTGAGAGTCTGGAGACTCACCATGGAGAAATGTTTACTGATATGGTGTAGACACTAGCAAGGTTGTCTGAATCTATGAAGTGGTCAGTCCGTTGGTGTAAGGCAGGTGCCAGCTGTTGCGAACATTCTGTAATAATGTTGCTCCTTGTTTGTGCAAACAGGTTCGAATTAAACCTCTGTGAAATGAAGGAATCTTTCTCACCCTCATTTAAAATGTTTTTCCAACTACAACTGAATATGTTACTGCCTTAATGTGACCCTAGATGTTCAGTTCTGAGTCCTGCGAGTGTAATATGCTGCCACCACAATTTTATCCAACCACAACCTTGCAGCAAAATTTCTGTACTCACAACAATTCATCACTTATAATGGGAGACCCACCTATTATATCCCGGAGGAACCTCACCAACACTTCCGTTACTCTTCTATCTAGCCAATCAGCCACTAAATTCAATATATACGTAGAAGACGGTAAATACCTGTTCTCTATTTTCATTTAGAGTTGTGTTAGAATGACTTAATGTATCCTCTGGTTGAACTGATTCATAAGAATAGGCTCAACAGAAGAAAAGGATGTGTTCTGGCCCAAGCACTTTGGAGTCAGCTAATAAAAAGAAAAATAACTGATGGCTGCTTGTGAAAGAAGAAAACCAATTTTAGATAACACTGGAACACAGAATGGACAGTCAAAGACTCATAGGACCTGATTTATCAATGGCTTGTGCTTGTTAAAACGTGCACAAACCTCACAGCAGCACAAAACATGTAGCAGGTAATTTACTAAGAAGAATTTCATTTAGTGATTGTGCCCTGAATTAATATTCAATGTGGTTGTGTTTCTGTCAGAAGGCGAAATTATTGGGTGGAGAACATGCAAATACGTAGGCATTCCAAACAGTGTGATTGATCAAATACTAAAACTGATTTGCAATTGTTTTTGCCTCTATTTTTACTGCCTCTGAAATGCATGTTTTAAAAGTCTTATACATGTACACTCAACAAAAATATAAACTAACACCTTTGTTTCTGCTCCCATTTTTCATGAGAGGGACTTAAAGATCTAAAATTCATTCCAGATACACAATATTACAATTTCTCTCAAACATTGTTCACAAATCAGTCTAAATGTGTGATAGTGAGCACTTCTGCTATGCTGAGATAATCCATCCCACCTCACAGGTGTGCCACATCATGATGCTGATCTGACATCATGATTAGTGCACAGGTGTACCTTATACTGCCGACAATAAAAGGCCTCCCTGGAATGTGCAGTTTTTTGCTTTATTGGGGTCTGGAGACTCAGAACCGGTCAGTATCTTGTGTGACCACCATTTGCCTCATGCAGTCCAACACATCTTCTTCGCATAAAGTTTATCAGATTGTCAATTGCGGCCTGTGGAATGTTGGTCTACTCCTCTTCAATGGCTGTGCAAAGTTGTTGGATATTAGTGGGAACTGGTACACGCTGTCGTATACGCCGGTCAAGCACATCCCAAACATGCTCAACGGGTTACATGTCCGGTGAGTCTGTTGGCCATGCAAGAACTGGGACATTTTCAGCTTCCAATAATTGTGTACAGTTCTTTCCAACATGGGTCCGTGCATTATCTTGCTGAAACATGAGGAGATGTTCATGGATGTATGGCACAACAATGGGCCTCAGGATCTCATCACGGTATGTCTGTGCATTCAAAATGCCATCAATAAAATCCACCTGTGTTCTTCGTCCATAACAGATGCCTGCCCATACCATAACCTCACCACCACCATGGGCCACTCGATCCACAACATTGACATCAGCAAAGCGCTCACCCACACGACGTCACACACGCTGTCTGCCATCTGCCCTGAACAATGTAAAGCGAGATTCATCTGTGAAGAGAACACCTCCTCCAACGTGCCAGACGCCATTGAATGTGAGCATTTGCCCACTCAAGTCTGTTACGGCGACGAGCTGGAGTCAGGTCAAGACCCCGATGAGGACGACGAGCATGCAGTTGAGCTTCCCTGAGACGGTTTCTGACAGTTTGTGCAGAAATTGTTTGTGTGTCTGAGTGGCTGGTCTCAGACGATCTTCGAGGTGAACCTGCTGGATGTGGAGGTCCTGGGCTGGTGTGGTTACACGTGGTCTGCGGTTGAGAGGCCGGTTGGATGTACTGCCATATTCTCTGAAACGCCTTTGGAGACGGCTTATGGTGGAGAAATGAACATTCATTGCAGGAGCAACAGATCTGGTTGACATTCCTGCTGTCAGCATGCCAATTGAACTCTCCCTCAATGCTTGTGGCATCTGTGGCATTTTGCTGTGAGACAAAACTGCACATTCTAGGGTGGCCTTTTATTGTGGGCAGTATAAGGTACACCTGTGCACTAATCATGATGTCAGATTAGCATCTTCATGTGGCACACCTGTGAGGTGGGATGGAATATCTCGGCAAATCAGAAGTGCTCACTATCACACATTTAGACTGATTTGTGAACAATGTTCGAGAGAAATGGTAATATTGTGTATCTGGAATGAATTTTAGATCTTTAAGTCCATCTCATGAAAAATGGGAGCAGAAACAAAGGTGTTGGTTTATATTTTTGTTGTATCATGCAAAACCAACTAGATTCAGAAACAACAAAAGACAATAAAATTATACAAACATTCCATTCAGTTTTCTATGTAAG
Organism: Apricaphanius iberus; assembly: GCA_028564705.1. Classification (NCBI taxonomy): domain Eukaryota; kingdom Metazoa; phylum Chordata; class Actinopteri; order Cyprinodontiformes; family Aphaniidae; genus Apricaphanius; species Apricaphanius iberus. The sequence goes on along the minus strand of JAPXFQ010002241.1, from coordinate 116,189 downwards.
GAATCCCAGCATCGACATGCACATCTAAATCAAACTTTTGGATTTAATCGAACTAAGGGCTTCCCCCTGTTGAGAGCTGAGTCCCAGTTTACATGTCACTCAGAAAATCGAAATATTAAATAAAGTACGTTCCCCTCCCCTATGATGGATGGCGATATGCACCCCTATGTGTTAGCCATATAGCGGTTAGCTTCTAGTTGCACTCAGGCAGTTAACAGAGGCTGACGGGAGTGAAGCAGACGGAGTTAAAGCAGGATATTCACAGTAACTATATTCCCATCAATGGTCATTCCAAACACGTTTGTCTTAACCGCCATATTTTCCTTATAATACTACTATGCTGTTGCTGAGCCACAATTTGCAGAGATAACCTGTGTAACTAAATAGAGCTTCTGAAACTCAAGTTCAGTCTGATTCAAGTTGGACTAAGGTCACGTCCCCACGGTGCGTTCCCTATCCGATCATTTTTTTTCCTCGTTCTAAAAAAAAATCCGTAAACACTGCGTCGTCTCAAGAAATATCTGCGTACACACGAAACCACTGAAACGACTAAAAACGACTAAAAACGGTGTAGTCTATATGCCAGACCAGCGTGGGGCGCTTTAATTCTGCCACAGAGATACACTATACACAGAGAAGAAGACTTTGAGCATAACCTTGCGCGTTGTATACGAATGAAGATGAAGATGGCGAACGCAACAACTTCAAGAGCAAGAGTGGAGTCTTTCGTATGGACTGACGACGAAGTCCACTAGGCTCCAAGAAAACATCGACTGGGAGTCGTGTCACTCCAAATATTGTGATATCTTGGACGCTTTTCAGGCACATTATCCGAGGGAGCTAACCGAGAAGGATTTCCCTCACGATGCTGCTAGCATGGTCTCAAAAGCCCAAGTCACCGCAAAGTTGCAAAGTTGAAAAATATATGCAGCAAATACCGGCATGCGGTGGACACAGGTCGTCACAGTGGTCAAGGATGGGTAGTACTCATATTTTATGAGCTTTGCGAGGAGATCTGGGGTGGTTCGCCTGCTATACGCTCCATCGACGCCGGCATCGAGACAGGTGACCTGGAAGAATCGTCTACATCGACAATGGAGCTGCCTTCCAATACTTCACAATCCACTGAATCCCTCGACACTCTTCCACCTGCGGTTGTAAAACAGCGCCGGGATTTGCTCCAGGTAAAATTTGTTCCAGGTTTATGATTTCAAGCTTAGTGAGTATGAATGTGCGAGACATATGAATGTGTGAGACAATATGAATTAACTTATTATCGGAACTTATTTTGCGTAGTAATAATAAAAATTTCCTCTGCTATATTTAAGGCAAAGTTGAACAGCCATATAGGAGACAGGCTGAAAAGGAAGGTTCCCACCGATCCGGCAGAGAAGGACCTTAAAATCAAGAGGAGGATGTTGGAGTTGATGGAGGACTCTTCTAGACGGAACTCCGACAACATGCATCAGATAAATACAAACATTGCTAACATTACCAGCACCATTCAGGAGTGTTTTTCCTTTATGAGGGAATTGTTATTCCAACGGCAAGTTACACCCCCCACAGCAGCAGTGGTCAATTCCAAGGACACCCACCATCCTTCATGAACACAACACCACACCCTACTACACCAGCCTTCCTGCATACACCTTGGCCCGATGAACCAGCAAACCAACTTCAACAGTACCGCCCTGAATGCTACACACCACACGTCACCCCACATCAGCAAACATAATTTTCGTACAGACGTGCACTGCTGCAAATTGACACAGAGTGACTGCACTGTTGCACTATATAATTCTTGATTTTATATTGTTTGCACTGCAGTTCTGTGCACGGTTGCACTTTATACATTTTTATCTGTTTTGTGTAATTTTATCTGTTGTACTTGACGTGTTGTATATAGTTATTGTGTTTTGGGCATTGTTGCACTTTATACCTTCTCAATATTACCTGTTTGTAAAATGGTTCTTTGACATTAATATATATTTTCCAACAGTAAAAAAAGTTCTGGAATTTTTGCAGTCATTTATTTTCACTGGACATATTCAACACAACACTTTCAAACTAAGCATTACTACATTTTGTAAATACTAAAAAACCCTGAACAAAATAGAAAAAAAAAAACTTGATGGCCAGCATTTTTAAGGGTCAAGGTACTTTGTGAGTACTCTCCTCACTCTCTTTCCCTCTCCTTCATTACAGTCTGTGATGTAGTTGTTGCATTGTGTAGGAGGCTGAAAGTCTGTGTTCAGCCACAGTCTCCTTACAGTTTTCACAAAAATTGTGATGAACAAAACAGGCGTAAATGACAAAGGGCAGGTCCTGCAAGTTGATGTCTATAGGCCTTTTCAGTGTGGCAAATCTGGCTTTGAGGCCACCAAAAGCACAATCAATGACCATCCGTGCCCTACACAAACTTAGCCCTAAGTACTGTTCTTGAGGTGTGGAGCCACCGTTTGCACATTCCTTCATCAAATAAGGCAGCAGAGGGTAGGCTGGATCACCAACAAGATAAATTGGTATGTCCTCCTCGTTGTCCACGATCTTTTTTTTCAGAGGAAGGATCTGGCCAGTCTACAAGTACAGGTTGAGCTTTGAATTAGCAAAAACCCTGGCATCGTGTACACTCCCAGGCCACTTTATTACAACATCCATAAATCTGTACTTATAATCACAGACCGCCTGTACATTGAAAGAATGTTTGCCTTTCCTGTTGATGTAGTCCATCGAGTTGGTAGACGACTGCTTGATGTGTGTACCGTCGACCGCTCCCAAACACTGTGGTATGCCATAAGCACGAGGGAAACGCAAAACCAGATCCTCGACCTCGGACTCCGTAAAAGGCAACTTGATGTACTTTGGACCCAGATGGACAGCGATCGCTTTGCACTGACACAGCCTGTTGCGACACGCCGAAGGTATTAGCAGGCTTTCTTAGCTGTCCCTCGTAGCTCAAATAATAAAGAGTTAATGCAACCCTTTTGAGTGTAGTAATGGGAGCCCTCATGTTTGTTGTTTGCCTTTCAATATACTGAGTTCCTCGCTAAGGGCGACAAGAGATGCTTTGGACATGCGGAAATTCTCCCTCCATTCATCTTTCACAACAACGCCATTGACAAAGTTGTCCCACCATCTGCTAGTTCTACCTGGTCTTATCCAAAATTTTCTACTGGTTGCTCTCCTGGTTGTGTTCCGCGGTGGATCTAAGAGCATGTGGCGTATGGTGTTGTCCATTGTTGCTTACCACAGTTGCATAAAAGCAATAGATTTGGCTGTAATGAAGCTAGTAGGCTTAGTAGCTTCTGCATCACGAACACAATCATGTAGTCCGCCATTATTGTTGTTGCTGTTACGTGTGACGCAGCCGACACATGGACACATCGACACAAAATGCACGGATTGGCCGTACACACGAAAACGCAAGGGCAGCGTTTTCAGATTTATCCACCTTGGGACCCGGTTTCGTGTGGATGAAACGCCAAAACGATAAAAAATGCATACGTATACAGCGAAACGGGTCTCCGTGTGGATGGGCCCTAAGACAATAATTCGGCTTTCTCTTGCTCCGTGTAAACCTACAGACTGGCTATCTAATTTCCTGCTCGACTGTTGTTATGCTAATTCTGTGTAAGTGAGAGGGGGTAGTCAGTTCAATCAAACTCAGTTCACTTTTATTTATATAGCGCCAATTCAAAACAATTGTCATCTCAAGGCACTTTACAACAAATCTCATTTGAATACAATTATACAAACATTCTAATCAGTTAAAAGTTTTCTATGTAAGGAATCCCAGAAGATTGTGTTGAGTCATTGACTTGAGGTTGTGTCCGAAACATGCAGACACCAACCACAGCAATCGCTCAGTAATCACTCATACTGAGCAAGCATGTAGCGATAGTGGAGAGGAAAAACTATCCTTTAACAGAAAGAAATATCCAGCAGAACAAGAACCAGAACCTGGCTCAGTACAACCGCAACCATCTGGGGGGTCTGAGAAGACAGAGAAGAGCCACAAAAAGAACAAAAGAACTGATGTAAGAGTACTTTATATATTAAAGAAAGTAAGAAGTTGACAACAGGACTTGGAGGATGTTTGGTTACTGGGAGCATCATTTGAATAGATGCCCCCCATCTGACAGGGTGTTGTAGTCAGTTTGACACACAAAGTCTGTGTCTACTGCTTCTTCTCACTCCTTTTTTTACTGACAATGAAGTTGAAAGTTACTCCGGGTACGTCATGAAATGGCCAATACACACAGGGAAGGAGGCAGGATTTTAGTGAAACCGAGTGTCTTAATTATGGGTCGAAGATTAACTCCAGAACAGTAAGAGCATCTAATCGGGCCTTAAAAGTTGGGCCCGACCCAACACCAAGAAAGTTCAGCCCGAGCCCGAAGAATATATTTTGATTGACAGCTTATTAAAGCACGAACCCAATTTAGCCCAACATTATTCCGCTAAAAGAAGCTGGCACCGGACAACATTTTCAATTTACTGGGAAAAATGTTTGAAACTCCGGTCAATTTGGCCTGTTATCTGAAGCTTAAAATTATAAATGAATAAGAATAATTTCAAGGCATGTTGATTTACAATGTTTTTTTTAAGTCTGCAGCTGTAAGAAGCTTTCACCGTTTGCTTCTGTTGTGTAAATGTCTGTCTACCTTGGCCATTGTGGAGAGGTTGGAGTTTGTTTGAGTGTGTGGACAGGTGTCTTTTATACAGGTAACAGGTTCAAACAGCTGCAGTTAATACAGGTAATGAGTGGAGAACAGGAGGGCTTCTTAAAGAAGAACTAACAAGTCTGTGGAAGCCTTAATTATTACTGGTTGATAGGCGATCAAATACTTATGTCATGCTATAAAATGGAAAATTTCAAAAATCAGCAGTGTTCAAATAGTTGTTCTCCCAATCTGCGGTTTGTCCAAAACACAGAGGGGAATAGTATTACCTATGAATAACAAAACATCATTAAATTAAGGAGTTTTATGGTAAAATATGTAGTTTAATTTAGAGCTACATACCCTAAAGCAGAATGTTTGATTCTTATTTAGTGTGGAAAAATAGTCTATTGCTATATAAAAAGAAGCTTCGAACAATCAGAACAGCATATTTTTCATCTTTAATCGAGGAGAATAAAAACAATCCTAGGTTTCTTTTTAATACAGTTGCCAAACTCACACAGGATCAAAGCTCTGTTGAGCCAACCATTCCCCCAGCTCTTAGTAGTGACGACTTCATGCAAATCTTTATAGACAAAATAGACTCTATAAAAAAATAAGATAATTGGGAACCTTCCCAATATGCTTGTTTCTTCCTTAGTTAATGAGGCAGCATCAAAAATGGTTGAATCTAATATATGCTTGAACTGCTTTAATGCAGCCGAACTTTCAACTTTCAACTTGCATGTTAGACCCAGTCCCAACTAAACGTTTAAAATAAGTTTTCCCTTTGATTGCTGCTCCAATTTTAGATATAATGAATCTATCCTTAGTCAATGGATATGTACCACAGGAGTTTAAGATTGCTGTAATTAAACCTCTACTTAAGAAACCATCTCTTGATCAAAACGACTTAATTAACTATAGACCGATATCTAATCTTCCCTTCTTATCTAAAATTCTTGAGAAAATAGTTGCACACTAGATATTGTGAGCATTTAAACAATAATGAGCTGTTTGAGAAGTTTCAGTCAGGCTTTAGAGCTCATCTAGCACTGAAACAGCTCTGGTGAAGGTTACTAATGATATTCTCATAGCCTCAGACAATGGACTGGTGACCATTCTGGTCCTGTTAGATCTCAGTGCTGCCTTTGACACTGTTGATCACAATATTCTCATAGAAAGGCTTCAAAGTGTCGGTATAATAGGAACAGCACTAGGCTGGTTTAAATCTTATTTGTCCAACAGATTTCAGTTTGTTCAGGTAAATGATAAATCTTCCTCAACCTCAATAGTTACTTGCGGAGTACCACAGGGTTCAGTGCTTGGGCCGATTCTTTTTACTATATATATGCTTCCTATTGGTAAAATAATTAGGCAGCATGGGATAAATTTCCATAGTTATGCAGATGATACACAGCTATATCTATCCATAAATCCTGATGAATCCAATCAGTTAGGTAGACTACAGGCATGTCTGGAAGACATAAAAACTTGGATGACTCTAAACTTCTTGCTTCTGAATTCTGATAAAACAGAAGTTGTCGTCTTTGGACCAGAAGCTGTGAAAAAGAAACTACTTAGTCAACCCCTTCACCTGGACGGCATTAAATTAGCCTCCAGTAATAAAGCAAAGAACCTCGGTGTTATTTTTGACCAAGATATGTCATTTAGATCTCACATTAAAGAAGTCTCTATGATTTCCTTTTTTCACCTTAGGAATATTGCAAAAATTAGAACCATCCTGTCCAGGAATGATGCTGAAAAACTAGTCCATGCCTTTATTATTTCAAGACTGGATTACTGTAACTCTTTATTATCAGGTAGTCCACAGAAAACAATTAAAAGTCTTCAGTTAGTCCAAAATGCTGCTGCTAGGATTCTGATGAATATTAAAAGAAGAGATCACATTTCCCCTGTTTTAGCTTCTCTTCACTGGCTCCCAGTGAGATCTAGAATAGAATTCAAGATCCTCCTTCTGACATATAAAGCTCTTAATAATCTAGCTCCATCATACATAAGAGACCTGATTGTTCCATATGTTCCTAACAGAGCCCTTCGCTCTCAGACTGCAGGTTTACTGGTAGTTCCTAGGATTTCTAAAAGTAGAATGGGTGGCAGATCTTTCAGCTATCAGGCTCCCCTCCTATGGAACCAGCTCCCAGGGTTGGTTCGTGAAGCAGACAATTTGTATATCTTTAAAACTAGGCTTAAAACTTTCCTCTTTGACAAAGCTTACAGTTAGAGATATGTTAATAGGCAGTTAGAGACAGGTTAGACAGGTAGCTAGGAAGAGACAGGTTAATGTTAGTAGTCAGGTAGAGTCAGGTAAGGTAGAGTAGCTAGGTAGAGATAGATTAATGTAAGCCAGGTAGAGAGTGTTAGTAGCTAGGTCTCCTAGTAGCTAGGAGACAGGTTAATGTTAGTAGCTATGCTGCTTTAGGCTAGGCTGTTGGAGGACATTATTAGAGTCAGTTCCTACTTTCTCTCCTACTTCTCCCCAACTGCATGATGTGCTGTCAGTTCAAGCGCTAACCTGTTTTCTCTTAGTCTCTTCCTATAGTAGGTACTCCTGACCCGCCCTGCCTGACGACCATGACTCAGATGGCATTCCAATGGCGGAAACGTTCTCCACGTCCTGCTACCAACTTCTGCTTCTGCATCAGTTCTGTTGCTCTTTCTGTGTCTCTGCTGCCTTCTTCAAACCCAGACGGTCTCTGCAGATGACCGCTTATGCTGAGCCTGGTTCTGCTGGAGGTTTCTTCCTGTTAAAGGGGAGTTTTTCCTCTCCACTATCGCTTCATGCTTGCTCAGTGTGAGGGATTGCTGAGAATTCACGACATAATCTTCTGTGGTTCTCTAATTTCTAAATGAAACATTGTACTATAATAACTCTTCTTGTAAAGTGCCTTGAGATGACATCTGTTGTGAAACGGCGCTATATAAATAAACTGAATTGATTGAATTTAAAAAATGCCTTCTTTAGAGACGGCACTTTGCGTGCCCTCAGCAGTCCCATTATATGGATATATGCTTGTCGTGATATAAACTTCTCTTGAAGGACATCAAGTGGCAAACGTAACACATGCTATAAGTAAGGTCCAGGTTGGAAGAAAAAACAAAAAACAAACCTCCCCTTTAATAAGTTTGACTCTGGAATATGGCGCCTGCATGGAGCAGAGAGAGGCGCATGTGCACTGCATGCAGTAGGTTTATTAATCAGAAATACAAAACAAAAAAACCTTCACATTAATTAACTAAGTAATTCATTCATTCATGATCTATACCACATATCCAGAAAGGGTCGCAGTGGGCTGGTCCCTATTTCTAGTGGTCAACGGGCGAGAGGCAGGGAAATAAATGTGATTGGGACCTATATCGTAACACTAGAAATTGTGTTACTAAACTTAACAAAAAGAAGAAGAAAATCTATTTTGATAATCACGTTAAAAACATGGGTAATGATTGTAAGAAGTTATGGAATACTTTAAATCAACTGACTGGTAAGAAACATAAAATAATTCCATCTTTTCTGGAAACATTTTTAACTAAGCCAATAGATATTAGGAAATTATCTTAATGATTATTTTAAAAGCAAATTTAATCAACTAAGTGAAAATATGCCTAATTTAAGTAATGATATATCTCAGCTATTAATAAGAAATCAACTGATGAAAAATAAAAACTCAAAATTTAAATTGGAAAGTGTAAATATAGATAAAGTAAAAAATCTTTTAAAATCCTTTAAAAACAAACCACCGGGTGTCTGCGGTCTTGACAGTTGGCTTCTTAAATTCGCTGCTGACTCGATCGCCCCTGTCCTAACCTACATCATCAACCTCCATTTTATCTGCTGTACCTCAAAAACGACCTTTCTCTGGTCCCAACAGATGCCCAATAAGTATATTACCTGTATTATCTAAAATAATGGAATATATTATATAGGATCAAATTAATAATTATTTTTATACAAATGATTTATTAACAGATTTTCAGCATGAACACAGAAAAAGTCACTCCATTGCCACTGCACTGACTCACATGTCTGATGATTGGCTTAGAGAGATTGAAAAGAGAAATATGGTTAGTGCTGTATTTTTAGATTTTACTGCTGCCTTTGATATCACAGATCACGAACTGTTATTAACAAAATTATCTTGTTAGGATTTTGAACACTCAGCAATAAGATGGATGTACAGTTACTTGTCAAACAGAACACAGACTGTTTTTTAATAGCGGTTTCTCAGGTATCAGAAAAATCAATTGAGGAGTGCCCCAAGGCAGTTGTCTGGGTCCTTTATTATTTAACATTTTTACTAATGATTTACCGTACATTTTAGATAAGGCTAGCATTGTCATGTAAGCTGACGATTCAACTATATATACATCGGCAAATACACAAATTAATCTAGAAATTGTTTTACATAAAGAATTACGATATGTAGTAGATTGGATCAAATTAAATAAACTGGCACTAAACACAGTAAAAATTAAATGCATGATTCTTGGTTCTAACTATAAAATTAATCATAATACAGTAATTAATATAAAAATTAATAATGTAATTATTAAACAAGTGCATGAGACCAAGCTGCTGCGTGTAACGGTAGACTCTTAATTAACATGGAAAAAACATATCAATAATATTATTTAAAAAATGGGAAGAGGTATACCTATTATGAGAAGACATGCAGACTTTGTAACTTCAAATATTATGAATTATGCAATGAAAGTGCTAATATTGATATAAACCAACAGTTTGGACAAATGGCATTGGTGAAGATATAAATAAATGACAACTTATAGAATAGAATAGAGCTGCACATGTAGCACTTAGGAGCAGTTATAGGAGAAATATTATATCAATGCACAAAGATTTTAACAGGTTGCTGGTAAAAGATATATGGTTGTATTCACTGTTAATTCTCATGAGAAAAATTTCCATCTCAAAACTGTCTTCGGTTTTGTTCAAGCATCTTTTTATCAATGTAACCAATAATCAGAACAGTACCAGACATGCAACTAAAGGCAACTTCACCTTACCCATAGCAAGAACATAAGCCATAAAAAGCAGTGTCATGTTCAGAGGAATGAAGGAATGGAAAAAACTGTCAAAGCATATCATACTCACAAATTAATTCAATTTCAAATAATGTCAATAAATTTAAATTATATGTAAAACCGTATTTATCGAAATAATACGTCCGACTGTTATATATGTGTGTGAATATGTGTGTACATGCACATGTGTAGTGTATGTTTTTAACATTTTTTAGTAATGTACATATTTTCAGGACCCTAGGAAAAATAGCTGCAACACAGCTGTAGCTAATGGGGATCCTTTTAATAAAACTAAAACTAAAAAACTAAAACTAACCCTGGACAGGTCGCCAGTCCATTCATAGACATTTTAGCCTAATACTAATCAACTCTCCAACAGCAATAGATTTTACAGGTATGTCATTTTGTTCCCCCTTTTTCTGTCAAAGACTTATCATGAATCCACTGGGCCTAATTCGACTGTCTCTGTCTGTGGCACAGTGCATGGGCTACAAAGGCTGGCGCACACAGCAGTGGACGTAAAGTCCTCATTTAAATACTGCTCACCTGCACATCAGTAGTGTGCCCTTAGTGTACATTTTTTTTGGAGAATGCATGTTTGGGCGTTTTAATTGGAATATTGATAAATCAGACCTATACTGTTTTATAAAATTGTTTTCAGAGTTCTGAATGTCTGACACATTTATATTACAGACATACAGTGACCAATTACAGTAAACATGGAAATCTAATAACAGCAAAAATAGTTGATGTTCAGTTTCATTTAAGTTCTGTGTTTACTTTGAGACGTAAAAAAATGATGTTAATATAAGTGAACATTATGTCCATCTATAGTTGTCTTAACAGAAGTCCTGTTGCTAGGGTAACAGGTCAAAGACATTCTCCAGCTCATTTTCCGGGATCCTGAAATGTTTCCAGGCCAGAAAGGATATATTGTCCCCTCAGTGTGCTTTTATCACAACCATAATGTATTTTGGCTTCAGATGAAGAGATTAAGACATGTTTTAATTAATTTCCCTTATAATAATAATGTGACCATAAGGTTCAACTTATTTTCTCTGTCTAAAAAGACTCTTTGATGTCATGTCTTTATCTTTATAATAGCAGGTTTCTGGGTTGATAACCAGGCTCTCATAAAAGCATCCCTTTCCATCTAAAAACAAGGAATCTTTCTGTGATGTTTTATGTTGATAACAGCATATCATTATCATTTAAGAAGATTTTTTTTTCTCTTTTAGAAGTTTTTTAGGCAGCGACCTCCTTCCTCTTTGGTACTGATTCCTCGTCATGTTCCCATCAAGTCCCAGTGCAAGAGATTAAATAATATTAATTTCCAGGAACATTTCCACCAACTCTTCCTTCTGAGTGTCTGCTTCCCCAGGATATATGCCTTCTTGTCTATCCTTTATTCACTGATCCAAAACTAACTAAATATCTGCTACAATCACTGTCCTGTCCTTTGCAAAACAACTTCTTCCTCAATGGGCCATACTGACTGAATCATCAGCTGTCGTCTGATTTCATTTCAGTCTCCTCTCCTATTGTTCGACACGGCCTGTGTGGGTCATCTATGTATGCTATCACTGCTTCTAGGCTGTTTCAAGTTGGTCAGCCAAACAGTCTGTGTCAGTTTTTCCATTCATCTCTTCTCACCAAGTCATCAATCTGTTTCCAAGCAACTGAACCCCTCTGCTTCCATTAAGTCTGAAATATGTCATTATTCCTTAATGTAGCACTCACTGAAACATCTCAAAATCACTCTTCTCAGTCAATGTCAAGCACTCACAACTCCAAATGAGTTCAACTACCTACCTGGTTATGTTAGAGTAAAACTGTTTCCATTTGAAACAACAGGCACATGTAGATATAATATACACAAAAATTATAGAGCTAACAGCAGGGTGGAGTGGTGGTAAAGAAGTAATGATTATTTTAAAGCACAAGGATCTGTTTTGACAAAATGATCCTTTTTAATGCACTTTTTTATTATCATATTAACAAAAACAAAAAATCAACTCTGCAAAAACCAATCTCTGTGATTTTGAAATTCTGAAACCTATTCAGCCTTTATCTTTCCTTAATACGCTAATTGTTATTTAAGACCAGCGGAGAAATCTATCTATCTATCTATCTATCTGTCTGTCTGTCTGTCTGTCTGTCTGTCTGTCTGTCTGTCTATGCAAAGTTGAAATGTACTGAACGTTTCATTTGCATTTGTTTTATAAAATTATCATTAGCAATCATGTGATTGAGCAGAGAATACAACAAATGAAGGATTATTAACAATGACATAACCACGCTCTGTTCCTTCCGTTCTCAATGTCTGATCACACCGTTAAAAGATTTATTCTTTAATAACAAGAATAATGTTTGTGTTTGTAAACTGGCTGGACATTTACCAATTAATTTGGGGAACAATGAGGCATGCTGAGCCCTAATAGAAAATGTTTGACTGTCATCGAGGTTATATCCAGATTACTTCAGCTAGATAACTCATTGTGCTCTTTCCCAAGGTTTACCTCCGTGTTTGTTTTTTTCCTGGACTCAGTCTTCAGTGATGCTTCTGGACCTCTCAGTTTGAGATCAACCAAACAAATAATCCTGATTTTTATTCCCAATGGCTGGTAACTTTAATATCCTTTTTCTGTTCTCATTCCTCCAGAGAACAGAGCAGTCTGCTCTCCATACCAGGCTGAAAGACAGCAGTGAAGCAGTGAACATGGCTCCACAGCACCAGAGATCCACCACACCAGGCAGCATCTCAGGTTCAGGCTGTGTCACTGATACCCAGGATGAACTGTCAGGATTCTACAGAGTGGTAGTGAACATACTTATTAATTTAAGATTGTTTTACATTTTACATAATATGGTATAATAAAATAAATGTTTGGTAATTTCTTGTTTTTGCACATAACTATACATGTTTTTACCCCCAATATGTATTTAACTTAACAAGGTACTGGCTAGCAGCAGAATCAATTGGGTTATGTTATATTTGCTCAGATAAGATGAAAAACTAAAATTAAATGCTTAATCATTAGGTTACGAACGGAAAAGTATGAATCCCATATAATCATCAACATCTACACTCATGTTTTCCTCCTAATTATTTAAAACTTCTTTAAAATAAGTAGTTTAGGTCAACTCTGTCATTCAGCTAACTTTCCGTTTGACATCAGGTAGAGAAGAGACAGACTGACATCTAGACATTGTTTGGGACTATACCAGTAATATAGATTGTTTTATCGAAGGATGAACATCATATTGAAGGTAAGCTGGAGCAGAGCTCGTAAACACTGGCATATTTAAGTAAATAGGACCAGATAAAACCTCTTTATGCTACCATGTAAATACCACCAGAAAGAGGTTTATATTGTGAATTTACACTACACTTTGGTTTTAAATGCATTTTATCAAAAACATGGTAGATATATTGATTGCTGTGGAAGAACATATTGAAGTCAAAATGATTTCTTTGCAGTCCAATTTCCCTCTTAATATACAGAAACAAATGTCATTTATGTGGCAAAATATATATACATTTATGAAATAATGAATTAAATAATCAGTGCACATGATGTAATTTAGAGAAAATCGCAAGAAAAGTAAGAATAAAATTGTTAAGTCCTTTACCGATAGAAATCAATGACGGCGCTGGAACGTTTGGAACTATTGAGGGATCCATGAACCGCGTGACGGCTAGTTCAAAGTGTGTCGTAACTCTCTCTACTCAATGGCGCTGGTGCTAACAAAAGAAGGAGATGGTTTCTTATTTTCTACAGCTGTTGTTGCCAGGGAACACAAACAAACAAATTAACACAGCCACAGTGGATTCTGGCTGTGAACTACCACTGGAACTAGTGTGGTAGACAAACCACACCAGTTGACTGTGAGCTATAGAAATAACTTAAACAGCTGGAAACCCCTTTTTACAAGTACAAAGACAAAGAATGAGAAACAGTGAAGTGTAATTTATTGAGTACACACTGCTTACACACTGCCCATGCAAAAACACACCTTCTTAGCTTTCATGAAACCTCACACATTCAATTTCACTCAGGAAGTATATTCACTGGTTTAAGAGAAGAAACATAAAATGTGTTTTTCAGTACAGCTTAGTGTTTTTGTATTGATTTCAAAAAGGATCCTCATATAGTTTTGCAAACGACTAGTAATGTAGCATCAGTGGATCTGGTGAGGCAGCCGGCAGAGATCCGACTGCTCAGGGAAATGTTTAAAGTTGGTGTGAATTATTGTTAGACTTTATTGGGTGTACGCTGCGATTTTGGTGTGTTTTTGGTGTGTTTTTCTTCTATGGTTTTGGGGTTTCCACTGAATTGTGGGATAGCGTAGCGTCTACCGGCTGCTTACTGTGGCGGTAGTACACATCCGGGAACTTTATGCCTACTACGGTAATCCATACTGGAGATTAGGATCTACTACATAGGCTGCACACTCCTTTTCGCCTGCTAGGTAGCAACCGTGGTAGAGGTATTCGGATTAGCATTTGAGTATACCACCATACTGTGATTATGCATTTTAATGATGTTATCAAGATGTGCCTACATACTTTGTACAAGGTACACAAAGAGGATAAATACTAATATGTAGTGTTTGTATTTCTATCAGACATAGAAAGTTTTAAACTTGTTGCTTTTCCTTCAACTTAAGAGAAACGTGTTGCACTTTAAAGCATTATTAATTCAAATATGTGTAGGTTTCCTTTTGTGTGATACGGAATTTATAAACAGGAAAGTTTAAACTTTATTTCCATAACATTTTGCTATTATTTAATTTAAAATGTCTTCATCTTATTTATGTTGTGAACATTTTTTGTGATTCATTATTTTGGAAAAACATTTGCATATTTTTAAAAACCTTGCACGGTAAATTTTCTCTAAATTGCATTGTAAATCTTTTGTTGTTCTGTTGTGATATATCTGGGAAATGAAAATGTTCATAATCAGCCATATTTGCATATAAAAAAAGAAAATGTCATGAATATTGTTACCATACTTTTTTTTAGAATATATCACAATATAGATTTGAGGCCATATTGTCTAGTCCTAAGCCAGCGTCTCCTAACGGAGGTAATTTCTTCACTTTCGTAGTTTCAAATTTAATGCTACAATGTGTTGTAAACGCGTGTTCAGTGTAAGCAGTCTGGTCCAAGCAGAGCTTTGGGTTGTACAGTGAGAGCATGATTCATGAACCCCACGATGTAGTGGTAGAATCTGAGCTTCAGATGAATACAATGACTGAAAATGTCACAGTGATATTGTGGCATTGATGAAGGAACAGAGAGTTTATCCAGCTTGTTTCCACCTCCGAGCTTTAAGAGAAGAGACCCACTCAAGCAGTCTGTGCACGTCTGGGTCTGATGAACACGCAGCAGACAGAACTCCCCTGGATGTTAGCACAGAAACATCCTAACCTGGGCTGGCCTTCAGCTTTGTTCTGCATGATCACCATGGGACCCGTTCATTCTGATGAGCCTTGCTTCACTTTGGAAATGATAAATGGCCTGAACTTATACATGCTGACCTCTCGACCCTTTACACTGGAGCCTAATTCACCCATTCATAGCACACAAGCACACACCTATACACCAATACACAGATCAGTAGGCACTTCACCCCAACTTAAGTGCCTTTCCCTGGGGCACATCGACACCTGACAGGCGGAATCAAACCTACAACCCAGTGTACCAACACAAACACCACAGTCCCTTTGTGCATGAGCTGGGCCACTTACAAGCTTCCTTTTTCCATCACAAAGAAGCAAGTAAATCCATAAGCTGTGACTCAGGGATTAATGGGATTTTTATCTACCTTGAGGGAAATATGAAAATCTTCACACTGTTGATAGTAACCATGCCGACAGTTTCAGAGAAGCAGAGACAGTCTCTCATTATCAAATAAGGCGTCTGACGGGGCATCAGGGATTCAAAGAGCTTTGCTTAGAATGATACTGAGTTACTGAGATAATGCAGAGACAGCGGGACAACCATCAGAATGATAGGCGGGGGGACATGATTGGTGTTTTCACTTCTTCTTGGCTGTATGTTCCATCTCCCAATCATTTTGGGTCGTCAGGTTTCAGGATGGAGCAGGTTAGCACAAATGTTAGAGCAATTTAGCAGGTGGAGGAAGGAACTCTTACTGATTACGTTGTACTTGTAGCACCAGCTGGAGGTCACTGGATGAAAGCATAATGTCCCCTTTGGCAGGGTACTTGACCTGTTGGGGAAAAAAGGGACGAGGTTAGAGACACTGTCATGTTCATCAAAGTCACACACACACCACAGGTAACACTAGAGACAAGGAGGTGCTGAGCAGTTCCACAAGGTGACTCATGAATTAGAAATGATCAATTTCATCCACATTTCAAAGCTCTTAAGTCCTGTTTTCTGAAAAGTAAGTATGTTTTCATCAGTTGACACTGTTACATGAAATGTAATACACATTATAATCCACTTGTCTACAAGTATTCACACCTCTTAAACTTGTTCACATTTAGTTCTGTTACAGCCACCAGGTTCCAATGATAACACAAAGCAGCCTAAAGATACGCCGATTTCATCAACTTTTACCAATTAAACTAGTAAAACTGGCGTGTCTATTTACTGCCCTTTACCTTATTAACCCTAATAAAACCCAGTGCAACGATTGCCATCAGACGTCATCACAATTGTGAAAAGATCTACCAGTTTGGAGTTTACCAATAACCTAAGAATAGAGCTGTTTGTGGAAGGCATCATGGTTTTGTTTGGGAATATTGCAGAACAATCGGCAAAATGAAGTCTAAAGAAGCTGTAGAGAACTTTAAAAAATATTACAAGACACTGGAAAGATTATGACAGCAGAAAACCTACTATGTAACAGCTATACACTAGAGCTAAATGACAGGAGGGCATTAATCAGATTATTTTGTAAGAATGGCAAAGAGAAGGATATCGCTGAAATAAAATAATACAAAGTCTTGTTTGAAGGTGTGCTAGAAACCCTGCAGGGGACAGAGTTATGTGGAAGAATTTGCTCTGGTCAAAGCCCATACTTCACTGTCATTCATTAATTCAGGTGGTGCTGCTGCTGGAATCCAACTAAAAAGATGATGCGCTGGATTTAGAATTCAGATTCACTATTTATGACTGTCCTTAAGACACCAAACAGGAAAAAGACTTGAAAGTCAACATTAAGGTTGACAGGATTAATAACAGGAAGGGATGTGTCAAATCAAGATGCATGAAAGAGATTATTAAACACGGCAGGTTCTGCGTTACCTGCCGTTGTGCAGCATCGTTTTCATAGCCGATATAATTTCCCACAACTGATGCATTGTTCCTCTTAGGTACCAAATATTGTGCAGCATTGGATTCTGTTAAGCTTTAGGCCATTTTATAACAGGTTAAAGTGCAGTGTTTCCTTCTCTCCCTGCATTGTTTGAGCTGTTTGTAAGTTACGTCAAGTCAAATCGCAGCCTTTGCAATTAGAAAATCTCATTTTGTCACATTGCAATTTAATTGCATATGCAATTAATCGTTCAGCCCTGGTTTATATTGCACAGACGTGGACAAAATTGTTGGTACCCTTCATTAAATCAAAGAAAAACTCATAATGGTCACAGAAATAACTTTAATCTGACAAATGTAATGATAAATAAAAATTATATAAATGTTAACCAATGAAAGTCAGACATTGCTTTTCATCCATGCTTCAACATAATTATTTAAAAAATAAATGCATGAAACAGGCCTGGATAAAAATGATGGTACCCCTAGAAAAGAATGAAAAGAATGTGACCAAAGGGACATGTTAATCCAAGGTATGTCCACTAATCAGCATCCTAGGTGTCTACAATCCTGTAATCACTCAGTGGGCCTATATATAGGACTCCAGGTAGTCACTGTGTTGTTTGGTGACGTGGTGTGTACCACACTCAATATAAACCAGAGGAAGCAAAGGAAAGAGTTGTCTCAGGAGATGAGAAAGAAAATCATAGACAAGCATGTTAACTGTAAAGGCTATAAGACCATCTCCAAGCAGCTAGATGTTTCTGTGACTACAGCTGCACATGTCATTCAGTAATGTACGATCCATGGGACTGTAGCCAACCTCCCTGGACGTGGCTGCAGGAGGAAAATTGATGACAGATCAAAGAGACGGATAATCCAAATGGTAACAAAAGAGCCTAGAAAGACTTCAAAATAGATCCAAGCTGAACTTTATGCTCAAGGAACATCAGTGTCAGATCGGAACATCCTTCGCTGTTTGAGCCAGAGGACAAATCATTAAAAAAAACAGACTGGAGTATGCCAAACTACATGCTGACGAGCCACAAAGCTTCTGGGAGAATGTCCTGTGGACAGATGAGACAAAAATTTAACTTTTTGCCAAGGCACATCAGCTCTATGTTCACAGACGGAAAAATGAAGCATATCTAGAAAAGAACACGGTCCCTACTGTGAAACATGGGGGAGGCTCGGTTATGTTCTGGGGCTGATTTGCTGCATCTGACACAGGGTGTCTTGAATCTGTGCAGGGTACAATGAAATCTCAAGACTATCAGGGGATTCTAGAGAGAAATGTGCTGGCCAGTGTCAGAAAGCATGGTCTCAGTCGCAGGTCACGGGTCTTACAACAGGAAAATGACCCAAAACACACAGCTAAAAACACCCAAGAAGGGCTAAGAGGAAAACACTGGCCTTCTATGAGCCCTGATCTCAATCCTATTGAGCATCTTTGGAAGGAGCTGAAACGTGCTGTCTGGAAAAGGCGCCCTTCAAACCGGAAACAACTAGAACAGTTTGCTCATGAGGAGTGGGCCAAAATACCTGCTGAGAGGTGCAGAAGTCTCATTGACAGTTACAGGAATCATTTGATTGCAGTGATTGCCTCAAAATGTTGTGCAACCAAATATTAAGTTGTGGGTACCATCATTTTTGTCCAGGCCTGTTTCATGCATTTATTTTTTAAATAATTCTGTTGAAGCATGGATGAAAAGCAATGTCTGACTTTCATTGGTCAACATTTATATAATTTTTATTTATTATTACTTTTGTCAGATTAAAGTTATTTCTGTGACCATTATGAGTTTTTCTTTGATTTAATGAAGGGTACCAACAATTTTGTCCACGTCTGTATGTGAATTCAGTTTTTCATTTGCCAGCAATAAACTTATGTCGAATGTGGTGGTGCAAAGTTAAGACAAGTGGTAAAAATATATGCTAAAATAGCAGTGCAAACATTTTGATGTTTAGTAAATCACACTGTGCATGGAACGCCTACTTCTTTGCCTGTTTTCCCAAAATGCTGAATCCTCTGACAGAAACACCCATATTTCTTTCTTTCTTTCTTTCTTTCTTTCTTTCTTTCTTTCTTTCTTTCGAATGCATAAATAAATCTAACAAAAAAAGTACAGTAGAACAAGAATTTTCATGAGAC
This sequence comes from Apricaphanius iberus, assembly GCA_028564705.1. Taxonomy (NCBI): domain Eukaryota; kingdom Metazoa; phylum Chordata; class Actinopteri; order Cyprinodontiformes; family Aphaniidae; genus Apricaphanius; species Apricaphanius iberus. Next base: position 97,024 of record JAPXFQ010002241.1, on the reverse strand, counting down.
ACTATGAAAGAATATAAAATGCCATACAATAGAAGCGTCAACATTGGAAGCCATGACAATAAAAACAACTCATTTATTCCCCCTAGTGACTGCCATGTAGGACATTTCATTTTTCCACCATCAGATTGAAACACTCATGACTACAGGCGTGCAACACAAGGCAAAACTGCCTAAAGGTTGAAAAACAGCCTCATTTCTCCTTGACTGTGCAGCAGAAAAACACTCCTTCAAGCAAATACACAACCATTTTGTTACGATGAGAAGGTATCAAACGAGAGCATAACAGAATCAGAATCAGCTTTAATGGCCAAGTATGACACATACAAGGAATTTGACTCTGCCAACTTTTCTCTCCAGTACAGAACTTCAATAAATGAAAAAAAATAAATACAAATAAATAATAAAGGATAATATATACACCAAACCAGGGTTATTGTACAGTAAGTATATAGAGCAGTGCAGAGTTTTAGTTTATTGTTCATGTGAGTGGACTCACACTGTGACTATTCAGAGTTCATCAGAGTGACAGCCTGGGGGAAGAAACTGTTCTTGTGTCGGGTGGTTTTGGCGTACAGCGCTCTGTAACACCGGCATGAGGGGAGGAGCCTAAACAGATTGTGGCCAGGGTGTGAGGGGTCAGTGGTGGTTTTTCTGGCCCGCTTCCTGACCCTGGCCCGGAAAAGGTCCTCAATGGAGGGAAGATCAGTACCTATGATCCTCTCTGAGGACCTGACTGTTCTCTGCAGTCTGTCCCTGTCTTGTCTGGTGGCGGATCAGAACCAGACAGAGATGGATGAGGTCAGGACAGACTGGACTATTGCTGTGTAGAATATGGTCAGCAGTTCCTGAGGCAGGTTGAACTTTCTGAGCTGACGCAGAAAGTACAGCCTTTGCTTAACATTATGTGTTGAGCTGAGCAAAATGATATGGTACAGTGATGACAGATCTGCATACTAAATTGGGGAGATAGGGCGCTTGGGTCTTTAAGTCTAATGGGATAATTAGGAAAAATATAATACACATCCAGATACAAACACTCTTAAACATTTCCATAGTATTTTTTTCTGTCCAACTATAAAATGATCATTATTAGTTGTAGGTTGTTAGTTAAGTCATCCTCCTGTTGTCTTTACCAGCTTGTCCTTGCAGGATCTGAGGGGGCTGTTGCTTATGTCCTGTAGTGACTAAGGTCCCCAGTCCATCACATGATAAAACAGTGACAATCTGACCACCAGCAGCAGGCAAAGAAGGGGAAGTGTCTGGGCCAAAAACAGAACCACCGATTACAGGACAAACTCCTACCACATGAGCTGAGGTCATATCTGGTTTTTAAAAGTGGTGGGGACAAAACTGTTAAGTATAAATATTCCCAGGGACGTGTCCCCCACTATAATGACACCTATGCTGAGCTGGTCCTCACATATACACATACAGGAGGTCCAGCAGAAACAACATAAGAAGTGCAACCTTCTGTAGCAGTTGGTGCTCATCCTCTCCAGCTCCATTAGTGAGTCTTTCCTGTGTTTGTCCATCACTGTGGGGATCAGATCATCTATAGAACAGGTCGGCAGAGAGCATCATAACGGCTGACTTTTCCTCCAAATGGGACTTGGACAGGTCTAGCGTCAGGAAAAGGGAAGCTAACATCTTTGCAGACAGCACACACTCTGGATTTAAAATGTTAATTTTTTTTAAAATTATATTTCTACTATGCAGCACTTTGGTCTGTCATATGTTGTTTATAAAAGTGCTAGACTGAGTATGGTGTGGTAGACTTTTATCTTCATTTCATTGCTAAAAAAATACAAAGACCAGCAGCCAACGGGACAATTTCCTCCACTAGGAGGCACTCCTGCACACTCTGACTACTCAGCTGTTCTGCTATAAAACAAACTGGGTGAATCTACCATTTCTTTATTTTCTTTACTGCATATTTAAAAAATGTCTGTACATATAGATGTACATACCTTTCCTTTAATCCAGCATTGTATTCCTCTAAAGGACCTAATGTCTGTAAACTGCTACCGCATGAGACAAAAGTAGAATTTCTTTTTTGTGAAAGAGTCATAGTCAATAAAGCTGTTTCTGATTCAGTGGTTCCAAACTAATTTAACAAAATAACTAGTTAACTAAAAACCTTGTAAATTACAGTAGCTAAGATGATCACATTCAAAATATATAACTTTACAAACCTACTAAATTTCATACAATAAAACTTTGCAGACCCCTATGATCTTTGAGCCCAAACAGATCAACAATTTTGGCAGGAAACAGGCTAGTAACTAACTTACTATGCCTGATTCTTCTCCAGCTTTAAAAGTTAAATATGTTACTTTGCCCCACAGCAAGGCATCTCCATTTTCCATTTCCCTTCACTACCTCTCCTAATACTCTGTGGCTGCCGTCACTCATCCTACAAAATGATCAAATGATGTTTCAAAGGTTCTGCTGAGTTTGTTGGGCTGTTTCTATACCAGTGGTGGGGGAAAAACAGGCTCCAAGTCCTCACATTCCTTCGACTGAAATTGTTCTAATAGGTAAAAGAGTAACATTTTAATAAACCATGCAAGATATATAAAGTGTGCAGTAACATGTAACACTCTGTCGCCTGTGTAGAGAAATAAGTTTTAGCCTACAGCAGCGCATCATAATGGACCATGGCAAATGAAAGAAATGGCAAGTTTAAAGTTAACTGAAAAATGGTTAAAGAAACCTTCCTCCAAGGAACGAGAAAAAGACATGCACACATGGGTGGATGGAAAGAAACCGGAAAAGTCTACGCAATGGTGAGAAACCACAGAGAAAGGAAGAGAAATGCAGCAGAAGACATTAGAGGAAGTCTACAAAGAAACACAGGAGGTTAGATGGATGAAAGATGGTTTAATGTGAACACTACGAATATAACGAGGGCTTCCACAGCCCTTTGTTTCTCCATAAAGGCAGAAGTATTAACCCACACAGATCTGATGATGTTTGCACTCTTCAGATCTTTGAAATGACTTTAGAATAACACAATGACAACAGCTTCGCCCTGTTACGGTTCTTTGATCTGTTTTACCATGAAATCATTCCAGTGGCAGTTTTTTATTTTATTTAATGACTGAATTCTACTTAAAGCTGCTACTGCACACAAATCACTCTGCACATCACGTTTTAGCAAAACACCCACATGGTTTTCCAAACGGGGGATGCATGATAGGGAATGGCACATTTGAATTGACTGAATTTACTTAATAAATAATAATAATAACGATACATGTCTTTCATAAGCACCTAAGAAACACAAGGACGCTTTACAACAAAAAAAGTGTTCATCTTTAGTCAGATTGATTACTGCAGCAGCATCCTCACAGGTCTACCTAAAAGTCTATCAGAAAGCTACAGCTGATCCAGAACGCTGCTGCCCGTGTTCTTCACTAGAACCAGGAAAGTAGAACACATCACCCCAGTTCTAAAGTCCTTCCACTGGCTTCTTGTAGCTCAGAGAATAGACTTTAAAATACTCCTACTAGTTTATAAATCACTGAATGGTTTAGCACCAAAGTATGTTGAAGATCTGCTGTCACCATAGCAACCACTCAGACGAATCAGGTCCTCCAACTGTTGTTTGTTAATCATCCCTAGAACCAGAACCAAACATGGAGAAGCAGCTTTCACTTTCTTCTGACTGAATGTAAAACAAACATGGGTTTGTTTTACATTCAGTAATCCTGCAGTCATCAGGATTAACAAACTTCCTGATGACTGCAGAGCTGCTGAAACTGAGCGGCTTTAAATCAAAGCTTAAACCTCCTCTGTTTGGGGTTCCCCTTCAGGAAACAATTAATGTCATATGTGTCATCATGATTTATTGTTTATCATATATTGTGTGTGTTTAATGCTTAATTGCTGTTTTTACTTTCTCTAATGATCTATTCTGTTAATTATGTATCATATGCTTTGCTTGATTCTTTATCTCCAAATCATATACAGCACCATTAATAACCCTGTTGTTGAAAGTGTGCTTGACAGGAAGGAAAATGTTTGTGCAGTTAAGACTACAGCATGTAAGCTTGATACGTTGGAGAAGAAAGCTGGAAGAACAGAGTGTAAAACGATGACAAAAGCTTTCAGAGGACTTAAAGACACTGCAGAAGACGACTTCATGAAGTGGCTTTAGAGTATGTTTAGTTTTCTAAGCAGACATGTTACTGTCATGTTGTATCGATGCCCTGCTGCTGGAACTAAAAGAAAAAAATAATAATCCATCTACCATCTTTTTGTTTAAACATCTCATGTTACAACATGAAAACATAGAGCGTATATTCTGGTGCATAATGTACAGGTCCAAAATGTATTTTTATTTATTTTCTTTAAAAATGTAGCTGGTGCTTTTTACATGCAGTTGAGCTCCATAGTCAGAAAATTATAGGAGCTTCATTTGCAATAAACTTCCAAATTCAAAATGAGCATCAGTGTGTACAACTGGAACCAGGTGATCGTCCCATCACACGGGAGGACACCATCAGGAAGCTCACCTGCAGCAGCAGTCCCATTTGGATTCTGATGAATACAAATCCCAATCCCAGACAAAATGTAAAAAATAAAAAGGTAGCTGTTTCCTATTTAGTGCAAAAGAAAATTAAACAGTATGAAGGTAAAGTGCAAACTGTGATCTATTCGTTGGTGTAAGAAATATTAAACATCTACTCTAAAACATCTACTGTGTTATTGGAGCGATGGACGAAAGTTATGAAATCAGGTCTGCTTTTTTTGTTTTGGCATTCTGAGATGGTGGATGCTTCGGCTCACAAACTGACGATGAGGTGTGATCTGTTCCTGTCTGTTACAAAACGCAGCCACACTTATGATGTTTCCGCCATTTGCTTAGTCCGCAAATTTGCGTTAGCATTGCCAAGAAAGTAGAGAAGTGCTGCTGTAAACGAGAGGTTGGGCTGTGTGACAGAGAGCAGCATCCTCCCTTTATGTGACATGCAGCAGAGGAAGGATCGGAGCTCTGCATCGCATTGAAGGGACATTTTATTTGGGGATGTACGGAAATCAGTTTTTCTTTTTTAGGTCTCAGTACTACTGAATGTTTTCTGTCAGTACTACAGAGGTACAAAGTTTTAGTACCCAACCCTAAACAAAAAATATTATTTTGTCTACTTTTAGGTTTAGTGAAATTTAAGCATGTGTGGGCATGAATACTGTGACATTTGTCAGAATAACAAAAATAGTTTTAAAGGGGATGTTGGCAGTTTTGATACTGAAATGAAACATGATTCAAAATCATTTTCATTCTAGTCACTATATGCGGTAGAGACAAAAATGAAAAGTCTATTTGTCTGCATAATTCCACAATCATGTGCAAACTAAAAGTTAAATGGACTGAACATATACTATGCTATTCTAGTCATACTGAAGCGTTCACACCAGAGCCACATTCACAACAACAATACAGAGCTGGGTAGACAACGTGGGGTTAAGTGCCTTGCTCAGGGGCACATTGACTTGTGACAGAAGAAATCTGGAATGGAACCTACAACCTAGAGTCCCCCACACTTTCCCACTGCCTTTTACTGACATTGATATGGAATGTGCTTATTGACTTCCTTTAGTACCAGTAGTCCACACTACTGGTCCAACAGCAACTGTAAAGGCAGTGAAAGATTTCTTTAGAGTGTCATCACTCTGCAAAGGACGTTCTTCTGTACTGACCGCACCTGAATCATAATAGCACTGAAGTCATTTATTAGTATTATTAATACATAGTTAATATGTGCATGTCTGTCAGAGCTAAAACATGCAAATAAATAGTTAGAAGAATTCATCTTCCAGCTGTAGTGATGAATACATCTTTCATTTCTTTACTGAGCTATAGTGAAAGCGGGGTGAAACTAGGCCATGAAATCGTCAGAAGGACAACATTCGACTGTGGAGCAATTTCTCCAGTCAGTCATTCAAGGAGCATGAAGAAGGTGCATGGAAGGTGTGAGTGGATGACGCTTTGGAGGCAAAGGCAATCACTTTGAAAACTTGAGGGAGCCTGAAGTGTGAGGATGGAAGAGTGCAGAAAGCTGGGCAGATCAGGAGGAGGTTTCTATGATGCAGACGGAAAAAGTGCTCTGAAGGATTTTATTTCATGGTATTGTGAGAGCTAAATGACGTTAAGTTTTTCTATAATTAATCGCTGTCAATGCTGGTATAATCAATGGGTGCTACTCATTTTTATCCTCCACCTAAGTCATGGACTATTCTGCTTTCACAAGCGTGTCTTCAACCCAGTCAGGAGACGCTGCTGCTCCTTCTACCTCCTCCTCCTTGTCTGTCTCCAGAAGTCAGGTGAAGGGACAGCTGGAGAAACCGAACCAAACAAGGCTGCAGGTCCAGATGCTGTCAGCCCCAGAGTCCTGAAGACCTGTGCAGAGCAGCTCTGTGGGATTCTGCAGCACCTCTAAAACCTTATGGCCGACACACACTACAGGATAATCCGGCCTGTTTTTATCCGATCAAAGCCAGCAAAGGTCCCATTGTGTTACGTATGCAATCGTGTCTGATTTTCCTGTAATGTGGTGTGTGATAAGAGTGACTTTGTCCGGTTAGAAGGCCTCAGAAGGAGACACCATTAATAATCAACACGTTTAATATTGAAGTGTGTTGTGTGCTGAGAATAGCCCAGCACGCACAGAACCACAGCCAATCAAGACACGGGCTGAGATATACAGGTTTTACTCACCTCAAACTCCCACTGTGATGCATACAGCCCACATTTCTGCCATCTACATGACTTGTTCCATAGTGGTTGGGGTTTTTCAGACAGTAAAAGAACAAAAACAGTCATAAAGGCTTCTTCCTTTTTGACTGCCATGTTTGTTTACACTGAAGTCACGTTTGACAAGATGAGATTTGGAATATTGAGTGTGAAGAAGCTGATACTCTCCAGAAGAATCGGCTAGTGTGATCCATACGCACACCACACACCATAAGATCTGCAGATTGATCTTGTGTGATCTGCTTTTTTTTTTCTTCTAGTTTATGTTCTCTAAATCTATAAAGGTTTGAAGACTCCTGTAGTGTGAACCAGGCTTTAGCCTGACCTAGGAGAAGGTTGGGAGACAGCCTGCTGTTTGGAATAATATTCCATAAAACTGGATAGACTGTATCTCCCAGCTTCCATTTGCACCACCCTCAATGTATTCTCATTGGTCTGTGACCAGTGATGACAAACATAGCTGACAAAAGAGCCTTGGTACAGGAAATCTATGATTTCCCCTGCTATTACAAGGAAGCAGTGGATTCATTGCTGGTGAAATGTCCTCTCTTATTTTCTAACATTTTGTGTGCATGGAAGAAAATCATTACCAAAGTAGGCTAAAGCAGGTTTATTTCTAAAATGTCTGGGTAGAGGAGTTAGTTCCAATGGGTTGGATCTCGTCTTTTTGTTAGTTGATATAATAATTTTTTGAACTTTAAACAATTCTGTGCTTATTGCTCATTAGCTTCACCGCACATTGGCTTTGAGCTGTGTTGTATGCTTTGTGTTTGTGTTTTAACTGGCTGCAGCCAGTAGCAGAGTGATATTTTATATTAGGGATGTCCCCAACCAAGGATTTACACATTTGAGTCAGAACTGTCGAATCTTTCTATAGTTGACTGATGGATTGACTGATCTGTGTGTACAGGATACAGGGATTGGTGCGCCACAAAGACTTATGGGTAATGTGTTCATGTTAATTGTAGAATTTCTCAATTTTACATTGTAATTTATGTTACCAATGTAGTCGTATTCTTAAGTTATCTTTTGAGTGATGTTGTTGTCAGTGTTTGGTTGTGTTAGTCCGTGCACCGTCTTAGAGATGGTAGTTTACGGAAGTTTGCCTCAAATCCTAGTCATCAATCTTTGTCCACTTATGCTGAAGTCGCATGAACCACTGCCTCCCAGTGATTGTGCAGTATGAAGGATAAGAGAAGTAAATATTTTGCAGTCTCTCTTGTGACTTCTCAGATTTGTGTGGTGGTGTCGTTTATTCTGTTGTATTAGCTTCACAGACTTTATTTTATATTTATAAACAGTGTTTAAAAAACTTCATATAACTGTACATGACTATCCTAACATGGTCCATCGTTCCTAAGAAGGTTATTGAATATGCCAGAACCGGTTATAAGTAGGTTAGTAAAACCAGGAACAAACTCAGGGGTTATAGCAACATCTTCGAGGTGATTCCCAGGTGATTGTTACTTTCCAATTCTATTAGTGTTGATTATGGTTCCACGTATTATCCATTTTTGAGGTTGGTTTGGTAGTTTTGTAGATTTGCATGCCTAAAATAGATGAGGATTGTTGAGGAAATGTATTGGCTGTAAGGTGCACCTATTTTGTTAATAAAACTGTGTATGTTTGGCATGTGACTACACATCCTTCAGGAAGAGAATGTAATGGATTCTATTAATATTCGTCTAATATAGAAGTGGTGGTCCAGTTAGATTTAATTAATCAATTAAATAATAGAACCTCATCAATGGCTTCATTAATATTAAGTTATTGATCACAACTATTGATGTTGATGTAGACTAGATTTTATTTGCCCCTGCTTTGCGCTCTCCCACATTAAAATAATAACCAATACTTATCAATAGTTTAATATTAATATAATTATTGTTGTTAATCATTAATCAGACGATGATTGCACTATTGTGTTGCAAACACACGTCTTCTTTCAGTCCCAAAGAGAACTCATCCATCAGTCATCAATGACTATAGACCTGTTGGCCTGAGTAAGCAAACTAGAACCTATCAGGACCCTCTGCAGTTTGGTTATCACCATGGAGTTGGCGTTGACGATGCCATCGTCCACCTGTTTCGCCCAACCCACTGTCATCTGGACAAAGCAGGCAGCACTGTGAGAATTATGTTCTTTGATTTCTCCAGTTCATTTAACACAATTCAGCCCGATTTGGTTCGTCACGAACTCCAGATGACACAGGTGGAGGCCTCAGATGAATCTGCAGTAGTTTAGTGGATCAGAGACGGACAAGAAGCTGAATACAGAGAGCTTTTTGTTACCATGTGTAAATAATCGTCCACCTTGAATACGAACAAAAGAAAGACGATGATTGTGGTTGAAGAATACAAACACTACAACAGTTCACCTGCACAAAACTGGACTGGAAACTGAACAGTGAAACCATGTACAAGAAGAGACAGCAAACTGGACTTCTGGAGGAATCTTAGGTCTAGGGATGCACCGATATCAATATTGGTATCAGGTATCAGGGCCAATATCGCTCTAATGTATTCGTACAAGTATCAGTTAGTTAACCGATAGCATGAAGCAAGACTTAAAATGTGGAAACTCTGCAATAATTTCACACAAAAATTTTATTTTTCACTTGAAATTTTAGTTTTTTTATTAATATTTTATTTTTTTATCTAATTCACCATAATATTTTGAAACAAGCAGAGAAAAAAAAACTTTTTTTTATTTTTTACTTTTTTTGTGTGTGGTAGTACATATCAACATATACTCACATCCAAGTATCGGTATGAAAAAAGTGGTATGAATGCAACCCTACTTAGTTCCTTTAAGGTTTGCAGCAAGATATTGCAGATCTTCTAAAGGTCTGTCGTGAAAGTGTAATCTCTTCGTCCATCATCTGTTGGGGTAGCAGCATCAGAGCCCGGGACTTAGGGCGTTTTCACATGGTACGGTAGTCCGTACTCGGGTACGGTATTTGGTCACAATCCACTTATTTCGTTCCATGTGAACACAGACTGGACCGTGCCAGGATACGGCCAGAGAGACCTGCCTTGGAGGTAGTATCGGAGTCCAGGTATGAGCGGCCACGTATCATGTGAATACAACTCGTACTCTGGACGTACTCAAGACAATAGACGAGCTCCACGCGGAAATGACGACACCGCCGGCTGGATTAGAGAATCACCTCGCGACCATAAAAATATGAAAACAATGCGATTCAAGCATCCAACAGCAACACATCAGGTTACAAAACGGCAGGTTTACTACAACACTCACCCTGTAGATGGCTTCAGGTAGCAGCTGACCAGTAGACCAGTTTGTATACATTCTAGGCTGTCGCTCGTTTTATGACATCGGTACTTCTCACTCCCTTGTTTGTTGGATAACTACAGACTTATATGTATGCCGCCACCTGCTGTTTAGTTGTAGTAAAACACTGAATTCCAGTACGGATCAAATATGTGCCATCTGAACAGAAGAAATTAGCATTTTCTCTGGCCGTATTCTGGCACGTCCACACATGTGAAAACGGCCTTACAAAGCCCTAACAACCTTTACATGAAGGCTGCTTCTGGTCTGTTTCTGATCTGGTTCTGATCTGGGGATGAATGTGGAACTTCTGGAGATGATGATACAAAGAAAGATTTTTCATGAACACTATGGACAACCCTGTCCATCCTCTCCATGATACTCTCCTACAAATACAGATTGTTTTCAGTCAGAGGCTTCTTCAGTGCCAATGTAATACAGACTGCTACAGAAGACTCTTCCTGCCTACTGCCTTCAGCATCTACAACTCTGTGAAGAAACTGAAATAATATGAGCGACAAGAACGCTTAATTTCCCTCTGGGATCAATAAAGTGTTTTTTAATTTGAATTGAATTCTGAAAGGCGTTAGAAGGCTGAGATGAAGATGGGAATGAGCAGATGCAGCAAGGTATTCATTACTGTTCCCAGCAATCCCCAATGGAGGCAGAGTGAGCTGTCAGAAAAGATTAGTAACACCCATCATCTCCACCCCAGTGTATATGCAATGCTAACAGGAGGTCCTTCTGTGTAACACAGATACACATTTAAATCAGGCTGTGTGTGTGAGCAACATAAGTATTTTTGTTCTGATAAATGATTACTTTATACTCTGATGTTTTCTGAAACAGGTACTGTAGTAAACTCAATATTCTGGTTTAAACCTTCCACCTGAACAAGTGATGACACTGTTTGTATTACACATGATCCAATCTCTTTCAGACAGATAAAAAGCCAATGTCTTGGCAAAAACAAGACATTTCTTCATTACCTGGCAGACCTCCATCAGATCCTTCATCAGCTGAAAGCAGCGTGTGTTCTTGTTCCAGCTTGTTAGGGAAGCGTTTTGATGTGTCTCAGGATGTTACGACACTGAAGCTGCCATTCTTGCTAATCACATCCATCCATGAATCCAGACCCAATCTATAAACTCACATCATCCGATTGGACGTTTGACGAACCAGAAGCAAGTCTTAGCTATTCTATTGGAATGCCAATGAGATATCTGCAGTGTTCAGAAGAACAACATACTATGATTAGAAACTTATACTGATAATGTATAAAGAAGTGGAGAAAAACTATAAGCCTCTTAGCTAAAATCATCTCCTTATCATGGAAACCATAGCCAGAAATGCATCAAAAAAATTAAAAGCTACTATTAAAATGGATCAAAAATGGTCAGAAATATCTAAAATTGATCAGCTACAGGGTGTTTTTATAGCATTCATATTATTAGTTTTATATACTTTATAAAAGTATATATATTTACTTATAAATAAATACTTTTATTTTGTATCAACCTGAACATATAAATTACTTTTGGGATGGATTGGTGTACTGCCTCTCACCTGATGATTGCTGGAAAAAGGCAGCAGCCCCTCATCAACCCCACATAAGATAGACAGAAAAGGTAAAAGATCGATGGATATAAATTATTTGTGGATGCTCATTAAAAGCTACGTTTTTATTTATTTTATTATTCATGTTTTTTAACGCAGTTCAAACATTTCTCTTTTGTCTCTGCTCTTTGGATCTAAAGGTTTTGCTCCTCCTTGTTTAAAGAACTAATCTAAAATCTCACAATCTGGGGATTTGGGTGATGGCACAGAGCTTTTCCAACCACGAGAGTTAGACCTCATTACCACAGATAATAACCATTACCAGAGGAAACTCGCAAAAAGCTGCTCAGTAACTACAAGAAGGTTTGATTTTCTTAAGTCAGATATATATTTTAGTAAATATAAATAATGAAAAATGTAAACAAAAACGGTGTCATATTTGGGTTGAAGGAGGACCCAGATGGAGTAGATGAAGTAGCGGACGCTGATAAGACGAACTCAGGGAACATCAACTACGACGAACCAGCTGAGACAGGAGGGAAGCATATATACTGGGAAGGGTGATTGGGAAACAAAGAACGGCTGGGAACAGAGAGAAGGAATGGTTGACTTTAATTAGACAAACACAGGGAGAAAAAAACAGGGTGTGTCCAGCAGTTTAAAGCTGCTCTGAGAACAGCTGACATAAGTTACATATTCCTTTAAACAAATAGCAATGGAGAATCTTTAATTTCAAAGATTGCAAAATAACGTATTTCTTTCATTTGCCTTTTAAATACATTTCTTCATTGTAAGAATGTGTCACTGTTACACTGTTACAAGCAGTCGAGGAACAGAGCTACAATTTTCGTCTCCACTGACTCCTATTTATTCAGGCTGAAAAAATTCTGCACAGTTTCACCACTTTTGCTTCTTTTTGGGTGATCCACTATTTGACCACCAGGAAAAAGAATGTTTGGATGCATTCCTTTAGAGTAATCTGTCAGCAAAATAAATAAGACAAGCTTAGCATCATTTTTTTCCACTTTAGCATTTTAAAGGGATTATACATAAGTTTAGGCACAAGTAAATTATCACATGCAGTCTTTCCTTAATAAATCCAGTCAGATTAGGATAGCCTCTGCACATATTCGTTTGTAAAGCAAGGCCGCCTCTGCACATGTGGACAACCAGTTTCACCATAAGGTATGCTTGAACTAGGGCTGGACGATAAAGAAAAAGAGCATATCGATAATAGGAATAGTCACATTGATCGATACCGATAATTCAGGCTGGGTATTGATATAAATATCAAGAATCGATTTGATTCCGATTCTCCAGAATTAGAATGGATTATCACGATCCGATCCGATTCAATCCGATCCAGTTCCATATAAAGATATGGGTCAGTAATATTAAAAACATTTTCTTTAGCTGTTATCTTAATCATATGCTTATAATTGAATGACGTAACACTGGGGAGTAACAGATTATCTTGAAAAACTGTATTAACACTTTTCAGAACTAAACCTTAAATCCATTGTTTGGATTTTTCATTCCTATTTTAATAAGGACAAACTATGTTAAACATTTAGACTTATTTTTGAACTTGTGAATCGATTTGATTCTTTGATTTCGAATGAGAATCGATTCACAATAGATTTTTTTTCAACACAGCCCTACCGATAATTATCACAAAATGTAGAAAAAGTGCCTCCCTGGTCTTTTGTTATTATTCAGTTAACTAATTTAACTAAGAATTAAATCCAGCTCTTTATTCAAACACCTTTTTTACTAAGTTTTTAAGAAAGTAGAACCAAATTTTTCATTCTTCAGTTCATTATTGTTAGTGTTTTTGTGCGTTAGGGATGTGTTCAAAATGGGATGCAACATTTAAAACATTTTTTCCTTGCTGTGAGATCTGTTGCAGATCAAATCATTTGCTGCGTTTTATGGTTTGACAGGAGATAGGACAGTGAGCTGGTTGATTTGGAGTAAGTAATGACTGTCGTATTAAGCTGCCTTATGGGTTTAATCAAACTTTTATATTGACCCCTTTTTGTCTATCACACCACACGTCTATATATCGATTTATATTTTTAGCGAATTATCCTGCAGCCCTAGCCTAAACATAACTTGATGAGAAGATGGAGGAAAAACAGAAACATGTTCAAGGCTTTTACCATTACTTTACTCAAACTAATTTAGCCCAGAAAATGGAAGCTCAACAGCAAATACTTCTTATCTCTATAGTTTACAGCTGTGCATTAATGTTTGGATGGTTGAATTTAGCAGCTGTGGCACTATTTTAGGTAATTCTGATCATTAATAAATATTTGTTGTTGATGCTAATGTATTCAGAACCAGTTGCTAAATTGTAACGTATGTCCTTTCTGGATATTTCCAACATGAACGTTGAGCAGTCCACATAGAAAAATGTCACATTCAGACACACCGGGAGGAATCTGCTTGGATTCTGAGCCACATATTTTATAACATCATATAATGTTAAGCACAATTCCCATCAGTGTGTGGGTCATTAATACTCTGAGTAAATTGCATTGCTGTTTTCAATATTAATCCATATATAGGTTTAAAACATATTGATATCACAATTAATTGAATCATTAAATATCATTTCCAAGTTACAAAATAAAGGGCAACCATGAGAATGATTAAAATGTTCTTTTCCAAGCTTATTTTTCTCCAGTATCAGCTTCTCATTTATCATGTACACTCCTCCTGATGCCATGGTTACTCATTTGAACAGATGTTAATAGCTACCAAAAATAAAAGCAGAGGGCAGAGCACAACAGAAATGTAGCTTCCACAACTAGCCTGGTAATTCTGTGTAATCATTTTAAATAGTTTTAATAAGATGTGGTTGAATCAAAACAGCAGCAAATAAATATCAAATGTAATATATTATTTTATGTTATATTATTTTAGCAGCATTAGGAGTAACTGTTACACTACCAGTCTGATTACTTTAAATTGGGTTATAGTTTTTTGTCTAAATCAGATTTTCTTTTATTTTTTTTTTGGGGGGGGGGTATGTAATAAAGCTCATATTTAGTTAGCATAACATGACAATCCCATAGAGGCATCAGCCACAATAGTTTTAAGATGCAAAGTTAACCTTGAAAACAGCAAAGCTCTCATAGGTTAAATTATTTATGAGAAAGGTTAAAACAATAAATTAAGAGAGCAAAGTGATGTGTGAATATCCATATTTCAGTCTGCTGTCCATCAGGATTCACTACCCAGGTCAGCTTGGCCACTTTTCATTAGAAGAGTCGCTGAGGGGCTTAAGGACTGATCCAGGCCGGTGCTGAGGCCCTTTGGGGGTTAGATCTAGCAGCAAGTAATAACCACTGATGTGGCAAAGGAGTCAGGTAAGCTCTTATCGAGGTCTGCCAGGTTCATTTCACAAATGTTGACATCAAGGCTAGGAAAAGTAAGACATTTAGCCCCCAGATAGCTTTTCAGGCCTCAAATGAGTCCATCTCTGCTTTTACTCCAGTCACTTTGTGTCTTGTTTGCAAAAAGAACGAATGTTACCTCCAACTCATCCACAGTCCTGAAGAACCAACTGGCACAGACTGGTAATCAGACCCACTCCTCTCCTACCCCCCACCACCCAAAAATACAATCAAATACACATATGTGCAATAAAAATCTTCATGGTTGGCACCACAAATCAAATGACGAAAAATAAAAGTACCACTGTGTCATTCTGTCAAGCTGTGTGACTGGATTCATCTAGCTCCTCTTGGCTCATTTTGTGTGTCTGTTTGTTTTTGTGTGTTTCCTCAAAGAACTGATTTGCCCAAAAGTCACTTTCAACTTGGATATACAATATTACAACGCGGAGAAGGATTCAGATTTAACGGAATGAAACGTATTATAAATGTCAAAAATCATTCCATTTTTCCATTTCTCACTTCTCCATATAACTTAACAATTAGAGGCACTTTGAGGATTTCCAAACATATAACAATCCTGAACTATGATGTGGTAAGTAAGGCATTTTTATTCTGCTATCCCTGGTGAAGCTGTTCAAGCATTGGAGAAAATCTCCAACAGTTTAAAGAGATATGGGTGAATAGAGCCAATTCTTCAGCATCATCATACAGAAAGAGAGGGAAATGTTCAATAAGCAAACCGTCAAATATTTTAAAAGGATTCATTAAATTCTTATTAGGAAACTGGAATGAAAATAGATTTATGGGAAATAAAATAGTGAGTCCTTGTCCTTTCAATTCTGTTTTGTATCCAGCTTCACCAACGTGCATTTCTGGATTTATTTATCTACCTGAAACATTGATTTTAACATCCTCCTCTGTGTATGTGAGTAATTTTTCAATTACAACTGAAATGACCTCCCATTTTAATACACCGGCTGCTTTTCTTTTCATTTAAATCCCATCTGGAGCTATATCCTTCTATTTTTTTTACAGTCAGTTTGAGGTCTTTCTATCTACTGAACGCTTAGAGGACAGAGGAGCAGATAGCCTACATGCCTTAAAGACATATCAGAAAACCCTCCCTGTCTAGAAAATTCATGGGACGCATCATATAATCCTACCCTCATAAATATTCCATTGTCTAAAGTTAAGATGGAACATAATGATTGAGTAGATGAAATCCTTTTGAAGTGAAACTATGAGACACCACACTTTGATCAACAAATGTAGCTACTATCATTTAATGGTGTCAGTAAAATGTGTTTTTTCCCCTCTTGTGATGCAAAGAAGGATTCTTTATAAAACAACACTGAGAATCCATGGGACTATGCTGCAGCAACAAAGTGTCTTTAGTAATTCTTCAAATCCATTGCAACACAGACAGCTACAGGAAATCCTTCCTACCTACAGCCATCAACTCTTTGAAGAATGAATTAGTATGAGCTACAAAAACATCTAATTTTCTTTTGGGATCAATAACTTATTTTGGTATCTGACTGAATTTCAATTTGAAAGAAAAAAGTAACAGACTGGCGTCCTGTTCAGGGTGTACCCTGCCTAACGCCTGATAATTGCTGGGATAGGCTCCAGCTGCCCCGTGACCCTGAATTGGATAAGCGGTTAAGAAGATGGATGGATGGATGGATGGATGGATGGAAGAAAAAAGTATTGTTGTATAGAAAGTGTCAGATCAGATCAGACTTTAGGCATAAAAATTCTCATTTGACATTGTCAAAAATAATTAAACTATATCAGAGAGATTCAAATCTTTAGTCATAAAATGACACAGATAAATTGCCAAATTAATAAGCTCATTCAACAGATAAGTAGTCTGCACAACTTTACAAACTGGGAGATATCGTGTTTTTTAAACTAATAATATTACTAAGATGATGTGTTTAGTAAAATATGTACTTTTTTCAACACAAGTTGAATCATTATACAGTGCATGTCACAATACATGTTTGCTCCTAATCAGCAGGAGAACTTTCTTAATTTCAGTTGCTTATAGTATAACAATAGTCTGTTGTAACAGTCTTAACATGACCAATCAAAAATGAGCCACAGTGATGTCATCAATACAGTCTTTGGCCGCTTATAACTTGAGCACACTGGCAAAACCACATTTCTCTACGTTATCTATTCCAGAAACAAAGAAAATGCTCAGACAAGAAAGTAAACATTTCATCCCCTATATTTTTTGCAATGTGTCTGTTGCATTCTACCTTTATGTACAACTTCTCCACTTTCATAAGCTACAGTAGTAGTTTCTTTAGTTTAATGTGTTACCAATGGGCGCTGGCTGCTCTGCTTTGTGACCGCATACCACGGAGGCCGCCATTGCTCCTCCTTTGCTGTAGTACCTCCATTTGGCCGCTAGGCCCCCATTGAAAAGCATTGGACTTTAGAAACGTTAAAAACAACTTTAATACCTAATTTCAATTTTTTTTTAATTTTCTATGGCTACATATTCCTCCTGAGATAACACTGGGCTAGTCAAAAAATAAAAACCAGGCTGGTTTTCGTAAGATAATTTTTTGAAATCTTGCATCATTAATGAGGGGGCCGGACTTTGATTGACAGGCCGTTCGTTGGACTGTAACACTACATTTTAATAATTATTTCAAGTTACTGCTTCTTACCTTTTGAGGTTTGAGAAATAGGAGAACCGTCGGAGGAGCGCAGATACGGTAGCAGTCAGGCATGGGGCTATTAGCCTTTAGCTTAGTTTGCAAAGTTTAGCATCAGAGCTAAAGACGCAGAAGCAGAATGGGCGTGATTACGACCGAACTACACGCCCCGCGAGGACAGAGCCTACAGTGAAGATCCCGCCCCTATGCCCTTTTTAGGAACATACTTCGTCAGAGCTGGGGAGGAGGAGTCTGTAAATCCTCCATGAATTTCCCCATGAACGTGTGTCATTCTGGTAAACGGGGAGGAGTGAGGAGGCGCTGTCTATTCGTTTTTACAGTTTATGTGTGTTACATTAGTGCTGCCTTTGAAGCTAAATGCTGACATTGGGAGGGTTGTAACAGATCTGAAAAAGTTTTGAAACCTTCCCTTTACACTGACAGTTTGTTTTAATGCATACATAGGCAGTGGAAGTGTAAAATAGAAATATTTGTCCATTCAGATGTTCTCCAGAAGGCAGCAAATGAAGTCATCATGGAACATCTGTGAGACGAGTTGCCAAAAATCCACATCATCTGTTTTTGTACGGTTCTTATGAAGCTGCAGAGCAGCTAAGAGAAAGAGAGATGTTTTGAACATGTTTAAAAGAGAGGTAATGAACAGCTCTGTAGGGTGCTGGGGATGGAGCCTCCATGAGAGGGAGACCCAAACTGTGTATGGATGTGGGACAGAGGATATGAAGTTGGTGTGGGAGCAGAACATGCAGATGATTCACTGTGGGGACCCCTGAAGGGAACATTTAAAATATATTTATTATTTCTTTTTTTTTCTTTTTACATTTTGTAGTTTTACAAGTTAATAGTTCCGTCTTTGTTATTCATTAAAGTGTGTCCATACATCTTTTTTAGTGTGGATCCTTTTTAAGCAGAATAATCTAACAGTTACATATGTTTCACCCTGTCACTGGCGTAGGTTGTAACATCATACCACTTAGTATTCAAATTCATTTAACTGATCTATGCTGGTGTGATAGAAGTCCACACATTCGTCAATTCCAAGACACATATATGGGTATCCCATGGTAAATGTTTGAGATCTCTAGCACAAAGTACCACTGACTTATATTTGTTCAGACAAGTGTTACTATCATCCCTAGTCTCTCCTACTGTCTCAGGGAGACGACTTTGCCCTTGCTAATTTAGGACCCATATCCACATCAACAAATTTTGGTGGAAGTTATTTGGTGAACCAGAATCTGATCGGCAGATATCAGGTTTGAAGTGAGATGCTAAACGCTAGGTTGGAAGAAATGTAGTAAGAGATCAGATGGTTAAAGGGTGAGAAAAGAGCCAAGGCCAAAGAGACTGCTTTTAATTTAGGAAATAGTGAAAATAAATTTGTTGTGACTGAGAATGGAGACGTCTGAAAGATATGGGAGTGTTAGGATTATGAAAGAGTAAGCCCAAAATTCAGAAGAATGTCAAAAAAACTTCTAGTTTCTGGAGTAAGTTCAGAGGAAGGAGGTAGAGAATACAACAGTTTAGGAGCTCTGATGGGAGTAGCAAGCATCAAGGAATTATTCAGGGTCTTTATTTTTTTCACCCTTTGATAATTGAGCGGCAGTGGGTATAATAGATAATCATTGATATTATACAGGTATGTGGCTAATCAAGGAACCATCTGTTTTATATATGAACTAAAATATCAGCCACTCTGTCTGGATCAATGGAATATATTTAATGTTTGCTACAGCGATGACGTTTGGGATGATTCTAAACAAGCTATAAAGTGTAACACAAAATATAGAATTATGGACTTAACACTTTAAAATCCTTAGTTTTAATTTTGTAATTGCAATTTCTTTCATCTCTTCTGCACAGAACTGGGAATACCACTAGCTGACTTTTGACCTTTGGAGGAGGTAATGTATGTATTAAGACAGAAAAAGACAAAATGAACAGTTTTGGGGGTTTGTTAAATATTTGGACAGAAGCTCAGGAAGTTTAAGGTAAGGTTGTTTAGTTTTTTCTGTCACGTCTTTTTGCTGTTTTGAATATGGCCGCATTTCCTGAATGTGTATTTTGCACATAACAAATTTATCAAAGGAAAAAAGGAATGCATGAATATGAGGCGGTAATGAAATAATGAATTCAGCCTTTAGATAAATATGCTGATTAATCCTTGGTGAGGTGCCCTCTCCTGCCTCTGACCCTGGCTGGGCACAAAGACTCATTCATCTCCACTCAGAGAGACATGTGAAAACAGAGAAATAAATTGATCACTAAGATAAGAAGCAACAGATTGCATAAATGTTTCCCCACAAACTTCTTCATGTCTTTTCATTCTCAATTCATCCATGTTCTTGACAGGCAGGAGACAGCTATTTTTCTGTCTGTGCTCTGCATGAACTATCAGTCACCGATGTTAATGGCCTGCTTGGATACTCTCTGTCTGCGGAGACCTTAGAAGTCTTTCTGCTGAGTGCAAAATTGTTAAAGGCCGTTTTTTCCCACTTTCACTCTGTCTTGCTTTCTGCTCATCACATTATTATTTGGGCTGGTAGGCGGGGGAACGGCAGCGCTGACACTTTCATTATTTTACTCTTGGTTTGGTCTTTTTTCTTATCGATGCGAGAAGTAGGTCAGGCAGCTTTAATATGTGTGTTACAACCGAATCACTTTTCAGGCTGTACCAGTGAACATTACATTAGACGGCAGGTAAAATGGGAAAAGTTACAACCTCAGCTTTGTAGAACCAGGGAGGAAGACAGAAATTACAGCATGGAAGGAATATTCAATAGCATCTCAGGAGGGATTTTTAATGTTAATAATTTTTTCTTATTATGGAGTAACGTTGTTTTTCTGGCTGTTTGCAGAATGCTGTGCATAAAAAAAATCATACATTAACAGTGGGCCTTCTCAGCTGAGACACAGTGAGAAAAACAGAGAGATGAAAAAACCAACAGGCAAGGGTGAGTGAAACTGGAGACAAAGAAAAGAAAAAAGGGGGAACACATAAAGGGAACCCAAGAGAGTGGGCCACGGAAGGAACATTTCTTTGACGTGAGAGATAAAAAGGAGGGAGTAGGGAGAGCAGGAGGGCACATCTTGGCTCATACTTGTCCTCTCGTATGCGAGCCATGTTAATGAGAGCCACATTTAGGTCACCACTGCTTGGTGTTTATTTGATCTCTTTTTCCCCCAACTCTCGTTTCTGGGAGGAGAAGCAGTTTGTTGTTTGGCCACAAAATAACAGCAATCTAACTTCAGAGAAAAAGAAGAAAATGGAAAAAACAGAGTGTGATCAAGGTACAGGATGCTGTATGGATTTCTTGTTCTGCTTGCAGAGAGGACACAGTGCATGAGGGTCAGGGTCACTATAGTTTTCTCTAAAATGAAATGATGAAATAGCCTTCAAATCACTGCTCGATAAACCTCTCGGCTTCAATCAAGGACAAACTCCCCTGGCCAAAATGTGATGCCTACCCAGAAGTCACAAAAATGACAGTCCCCACTCATCCACTAGGGGGCGGGTCCAGAAAGGAGTCTCATGTTCAAAATGCCAACTTAATATCAAAAATAAACATGTGTACAGCCAGGTTTTTTTAGTTTAGGTTTCAAAGATGCAATATGTAAGAATTTCCCTGTGAATTAATCACACAACAGTCTAATGTCCCAGTCATGTTGGAACGAGGGTTACTCTGAAACAGATTTTGATCTCAGTCGGCAGGGTGGTTCTAAGTTTTTGTCATTTTAAAAAAGTTGCTACAGAACATAGTCATTTTTTACAATATGTTTCCCGCTACCATATTTCCTGGTTCCAGGGAAAATGTCATGTGACGGAGAGCAGAGAACACAGACGAGGTAAGGTGACGAGCTGTAAGTGAAATCAAGGATTTATTTAGTGTGCAGTCGTTAATTTCAGACAGAAACTTTTTTGCAATCACATTTAGCGTGATCAGCCAGCGGCGGCACTCAGCGGGATAAATTATTTGCTCTGACCGCTCTGAGCAGAGCCTGGGCATGCAGGCAGGCAGAGCTGGATGCTACGCTATAAGTTTTATCAACTTTATCAGACGTTATTCTCAGCTTTTCCAACGTAAATGGCTGAAATAGTTTCACCAAGGCGCTGCATCATGTTGTCAAACATGAGTACTGTGTAAATTTGAAACAGAAATCACATGAAAAACGAAACAACAACTCACATGTCCGTAGCTTTTTGGCCTCCGTCCATCTTTTTATAAAGTCTATGGGTTCAACAGATAACAACTGATTGGAATGTTTGAATGACCTTTAGTCATTTAAAATGATAATAAAACTATGTTACATAGTTTGAAAAAGTCAACCAGTGGGGCGTGAACAAAGATTCTAGAAGCATTGGGCGTGGCCAAGTTAATATCAGCTCATTAATATTTAGTAAGCAGCAGAAACAGCACAATCTGACAGGGGCTGAAACAGAGGGAAATACAGGTTGGTAACAATTGTTTCCTACAAGTTATTTCTAGCAAACAACTTTAGAAAAATGATTTCTGGAACTCATAGACCTGTTTTAAATTGTGGGAAACATGTCTCTTTTAAGGAACGTTTGAAATGTATGTTGAGTTCAGCAACGTTGGATATCTAAAACTTATAACAAAAAAAACACAGAAAACAATAACATAAACTTCTGTTTAATGGTCGTTGGCATCTCAACCCCAAAGTACAAACAAACAAATTATATTCTCTATTTTAATCTTCTTGGTCTCTCAGAACCAATAAGCTCGCAGGCTGAATTTTAACACCAGCCCAGCCTAACTTAAAACAGTACTTTTTATAGCAAAGCTATTATTATTTGGTTTCGGAACAGTAAAACATAATTTTATTAAAGAAAGTAATTTTATAAACATATGTTTATATTTTATATTCTAATGTGCATCTACAGCTGTAAGTCAATAAAAGTCAATAAAAGACATGTAGCTTCGATTCTGAATTTATTTTTTTTTTTTTTTTTTTTTTTTTTTTTTTTTTTTTTAACGTGTCCTGTCTAGCAGTATGCTACTCAGAATTGGTGTCTGAGTACCAAGTACAAGCCCAACAGTTTTACTTTCCCAAGCAGAGTATTACAGCTTCGCTGTAGTACGCCACTTGATGTATATGTATGAAAAATCTTTATTAGTGATTACTGTGGGTTCAATTTCCTGACGTCATGGACATTAAACTGAGACAAGAAGGGAGAAAGGAAGAAGGTGAAGAAAAGAAACCGGACCAACAGAGGGGCGAACCGATGACACACGACAGGGAGGCAAATAAAGAACACAAGAAAACATCCCAGTCCTCCACCTCTGCCGGACGGCAGAGAAACAGTAATACAAAACAAAAACAACAAAGTGTACAGAACCAAACCAATAGTTCGGATCTGGTAGAATAAACAAAGAATTACACATTCACTACACACAAGCATTGATTAATGAACATAATACAAATGTTTCTGGTAAGCTCCTGTGAACAACTAACTAATGATGATAACCTCAGCTTAAGATATGTCCGTCCTCACCTATGTCCCCACACCTATGTGTGTGCGAGCATGCAGGTCGGAATAAGGTTTCCCCATGCAAGTGATTGATAGCTGGTGTAAGGAACCGTCAATCCGTCCTACAGGAATCGGCACAGACATGGAGGAGGCAAGAGATGTATGCATCCAGCGTCCCACAGAGTACAGAGTCCACAGGCGGATCAGCGCAGGGTCGATCACCCGCCAAGAGGGGAACAGATGGAAGCCCCAGGGGAGCACCCACCAGCCGCGATGCTGGGGCCCGAGAGATCGCAGTGACGAGCCCACGGGCTCCGCCGGTAACCGGCTACGCCAGGGCGGGCCCGGACCAGGAACCGGAGGCCACGGGGACCAGGGGCACCCCACCCCCCGCCGCAAGGGTCCCCCGCCGCCGCCGCAGGCAAGGAGGACCCGCAGCCAACCGACGGACAACACACGCCGCCGCCACCCCGGACCAGTACCCACCGCCAACAACCCGGCCCGCCTCCACACATCCACACGCCAGGGAGCCACAGCGGATGTACGCCCTCCCCAGGCCGCGCCCAGCCGGCACCTGGACATCCAGATCTTCCAGCTCCAGGGTCCAGATCCCGCCCCACGTGGGGCGCCAAGATCAGGGGCCCAGCCAATGCCGGACAGCCCCACCAGGCGAACAGACCAGCCAGCTGAAGTCCTGGAACCGGCAGGAGGATTGGGCGCCAGGCACGGTCCCCACCGATCCACCGGACGGCACCAACCTATTCTACAAACCCGGCACCCCCATAAGAGGTGCCCCAGTCAATCCAAGGAGGACATCGGCCCGAAACAGCGGCCGCCCGACACACCGGACCACCCAGGACCCGCCCGACATGCACCAGGACCGAGCCGGGCCGCAACCGGGACCCCCAGCCCCAGGCATCGAGAGTCATCATCAACCAGCGGGCAGGAGCAACCATCACCGACGGGGAGTGACGGGGAGGGAAGAAGATGCATCAGGCCAGAGAGCAGCCAAACACCCAACCTGACAGGTAGACATAGACAGACAGAGACACTCATACGTACCCTCCCTTTCTTGTGTACACATTCTTACAAATACAGGACATACGAAAAAAGGACGCTATACCCTCATTCATACCCCCCATACGTACACTATACTCCATACTCCCAGGCCCAGGGACAGACACCCCAGTAGAGAACCCTGCCCCTGCACCCAGGAGACAGACCCCTTTGCCCACCAGGACGGGGACAAGTAGACCGCCAAGGCCCCACACCGGCAAGAGCAGCCCACCAGCCCAGGACCCCGACCAGACGGCGTGATGTTCTATCCGGGCTCCGACCCCTGATGGTCCAACGAACAGGGGTGTGGAAAGACCCCCCAGCCTCTCTCCCCCAGCTCAATGTGGTGTTGTTGCGTGTTGTTCTAATGTGCACTTAAAACAGAGGGGGGGGACATGGGAATACTGCCGGGTACCCCCATCTCCCCCCCCCGGCCCTCAGTGTCTAGATGCGTTTAACCAGTGGGTGCCGGCACCACAGGCGAGGCCCCCACAACGGGGGGGCCTCGCCTGTGGCGCCACACCGCCAGGTCCCTACATGTGCGTTCCCTGTAAATGTTGCAAGTGTAGTGTCTAAATTGCTCAATAAAATCGGGACCCAGGCCGCCACCGGGTAGCGAAGACGGAAGCTCCATCCCGCACCCCTGTGACGTGCCCACGTCCCAAGGCCTTGTGAATGGTAGAATGAAGGAGCAGGTGGACAGAGGCATGGGGATGGGGAGAAAATAACTGGGGTGACCATTGCCAACCCCAGGGAGCCAGCTCCCCTGCTGACTCCAATAGGCACCCCCGTTCGGCCCGATCCACCAGGGGTGGGAGGCCCCAGCACGTCCAGTCGGGGCCCACGGCAGCGGTACCGCCGAGCCCCATGGGGGCCCCGGCAATCCACCAGCCCCCATGCCAGGGGCATACCTAAATCCTCCCCAACATTCACACTGCTAACAAAACACATGTCACTAGACACCCAGGTTGAGTTTAGCCCCCCCTCACCCTCAACGCCCTCCCCCCTCCCGTCCCAAGCGCACCCCGTTAAAAAGAGCGCCTGTGCTAGATGGTAAAAAGCCTCCCCGCCAATAAGAGACGCCCCAGGCACCGCCAGCGTCCGAGGACCCCCGGGCCGAGGCCGGAACCCGGCGCACCACCGACTCGGGTACCCCGGACATGCCGCGCCAGGCCCGTGAGCAGACCGAAGTCCCGGGCGGCCAATCCCCAGGCCGACATCCTCCAGCCTTGCTTCTACCGCCCGATGGCCGGGTGGCAACAGAACCCAGCACGTCCACCCACCAGCCCACACCCCACCAACTGGTCTGTCACTGTGGAGGCCGACCAACAACGGCCAGAGCCCCCCACCCCAGCACCCCCGCGAGGGCTAAGACCAAGACCCAGGAGCCATGTCCAGTGTGAATATAGCCGATCGGGCCCGGAGACGCCGGCCACCCGCCACGGCCTCTCGCCGACGCCCGGACGCGGCAAGCGGCCACCGGGGAGCAAGCGACAGGAACCAGCCCGGGGAGATGGAAAGGGCAGCAGCGCCCGCCAACCACCGGCCGACCACAGCCCCCCCCCAGCCGGCACCGACGGCAGCGGCCCCCCCCGGCCAAGCCCCGCCAGGGCCCCAGCCGGGGGGCGCGCCGCCCCAGAACCCCGAGCCCCAGGCCCAGTCCAGACCCCCCCAGAGCAGCACAGCACCAGGCCAGTAACCCGTGTCCGCCAGCACGACCCCTCTAAGGCGCCGCATGCAGCCACTAGGAGTCACCACACAAAGACCCCAAAGTCCCACCCCAGGCGAGGGTCTCGGCACCTATCGCCGAACCGCAAGCGGACCCACCCCCAAGGACCTCCCCGCAGTCACCACCAACCCTTAAGCTCCACATCGGCAACCGTGTCCCACAGAACGGAATCAAGGGCCCGACCCCACTAGGTGATGGAACTGATCAAGGGTGACCAGAAAGATTGATCAGATGTGGAGGCAGATGCCGTTTCTAGACCAATGTAATCCAGAAGGAGATCTCTATATTGATTAATATTCAGAGTATTTTTATTTTTCCAGTTCAAGAGGATATTTTTCTTAGCGATGCATAAGGCGATGTAAAATAATTGCATAGACTTTGTATCCATGGTAACTTCATCTACATTTCCCAGCAAGCAAACTGTGGGAGCAGGTGTGATATTACATTTCAGACACTTTGATAGATCTTCACATATCTGGTACCAATATTTCTTAACAGGTGGGCAGAACCAAAGAGCATGAATATAATTGTCTGGTAGATTGCTTGTACATTGTAAACAGGTATCAGACGGCGTATAACCCATCTTGAACATCCGTTGCCCTGTATAATGCACTCTATGAAGGATTTTATATTGTATTAATCGTAGATTAGGATTCTTAAGAAATTTGAAGGTTCTTAATGAAATTTGAGACCAGAGGTTTTGGTCTATTGAGATGGACAAGTCCATCTCCCATTTTGAAATAGGAAGGGCTATTGATTCATCTATTCTATTTAATGTTTTGTATATTTTAGATAGCAGTTTGGGAGGGTTAAGATTAAGGAAGTCTAAAACTTTTCCTGGAATTTGTAAATCAACTGTATTGAGCCTAAATTTATTTTTTATAATTGATTTAATTTGTTGGTATTCTAAGAATTTATTCTTGTTAATTCCGAATTGTGTAACCAATGTATTAAAGGGGATAAAGTCTGTTCCATCAAATATATGCTCCAGGTATTCAATTCCTTTACAACTCCAGCCTGGAAAGTTAATCATGCATTTTTTTTGTAAGATATCCGGGTTATTCCAGATGGGTGTACGCCTGCATGGGACTAGTGAGGTCTTTGTCATTTTAAGAAATTCCCACCAAGCTGTCAGAGAGGAGCTGATATTTATACTTTTGAAACATTCATTTTGTTTTATATTTGAGCTAACAAAAGGTAGATCTGAAAGTTTTATCTTATTGCATAGTGTCTGTTCTACATCTACCCAGCACTCATCGATATAACTGTGTTTTACCCATCTTGATGTGTATTGGAGTCTGTTGGCTAAGAAATAATGACGAAAGTTTGGTAGGTCTAGACCTCCTTTATCTTTGGACTTCTGTAGTGTTTTTAAGCTGATACGTGGGGGTTTATCTTTCCAAAGGAATTTAGAAACAGAAGAGTCCAGAGATCTAAACCAATCAGGTGATGGTTTGCTTGGGATCATTGAGAATAAATAATTGATTCTAGGCAAAACCATCATTTTTATTGTAGCTACCCTTCCAATAAGTGATATTGGAAGGGATTTCCATCTTGCCAGATCATCTTCCACTTTTTTTAAAAGTGGGACGTAGTTTAGCTTAGATAAGTCTGCCAGTCTTGGTGAGATATGGATACCTAGATATGTAATATTTCCGGACCGGAGCTGCAAAGCAACAGGACTCTGGTAAGAACAGTTGATTGGAAGGACTGTAGATTTTAACCAATTTATGGAATAGTCTGAAACTCTTGAGTAAGATTTTATTAACTCAATTACCTGATACAAGGAAGTTTGTGAATGCTGTAGAAAAAGTAGTACATCATCTGCGTATAAACTGATTTTATGTTCTATTTTGTTGCATTGTATACCTTTAACATTATTATTTTGCCTGATTGCTGCTGCTAATGGTTCAATAAAAATAGCAAAGAGGGAGGGAGAAAGTGGACATCCCTGCCTGGTACCTCTCTGAAGAAAGAACCTTGATGATGTTTGATTATTGGTCCTAATACATGCTGTTGGTGAGCTGTATAATATTTTTAACCAGTTTACAAAAGAATTACTGAATCCGAATTTATTTAAGGCTGCAAATAAAAATTTCCAGTTAACTCTATCAAATGCTTTTTCTGCATCTAAAGATAATATATTGGTTTGGACGTTTTTACAGTGGGAATAATCTATTAAATCTATTAATCTACGTGAATTTGTTGAAGAGAGCCTACCTTTTATAAAACCTGTTTGATCAGGGTGGATTATTAGAGGTGTTATTTTCTCTATCCTTCTTGCAAGAGCTTTGCAAATTATTTTCAGATCCACATTGATAAGAGAAATGGGACGATAACTGGTAGGAGACATAGGGTCTTTTCCTGGTTTTAATAGAAGATTGATGTAGGCAGAATTCATGTTTGGTGGTATTCGACCATTTTCCTTTGTTTCCTGTAACATTTTGTAAAATGTTGGTGCCAGAATATTCCAGAATTCTTTATAGAACTCTGCTGGAAATCCATCTGGACCTGGAGCTTTATTATTAGGCATAGATTGGAGGGCCTCCTGGAGTTCAGACACTGTTAGCGGTGAATCCAGGGCCTTTGCTTGACTGTCTGAAAGTTTAGGAAGAGTTATTTTATCCAGAAATTGTACAATATCATTATTTGAAGGGTTTATCTCTGGTGTGTATAACGTCTCATAAAATTCTTTGAAAGTGTTGTTTATTTTTTCAGGGTCATATATTATATTCCCAGTTTTGTCTTTGATTGCAGATATAGTTGTTTTTTCTTTATTTATTTTTAACTGATTAGCTAAGAAGCTACCTGATTTATTACTATGTTCAAAGTTTTCTATTCTAAGTCTTTGGATTAAGAACTGCGTCCTTTTATTAATAATTTCATTTAACTCTAATTTTGCTTTCCTTATTTTACTTAAGCTCTCTTTATCCAGGGAAGGTTCTAATGATTTAATAGTTTCTTCTAATTCCTGAACATGTTTATTTTCTGTTCTCTTTTTATTTGATGAGAATGAAATTATTTTACCTCTAATCACAGCTTTCCCTGCTTCCCATAGAGTGGATGGCGACATACCAGGGAGATCATTAAATTCCATGTATGAAGCCCATTCTTTTTCAATATATTTAATAAATTCTTTATCCTTAAGTAATGATGTATTAAATCTCCAATTTTTATATTGAAGGGTTGCAATTTTATTTGCTAAATTTAAAGAAACAGGAGCGTGATCGCTGATCACTATAGGATGTATCTCAGTGTCTGAAATGTCATTCAACAGTGAGCTGCTGACTAACAAATAGTCCAATCTAGAATAAGAATGATGTACGTTTGAGTAAAAAGTGTATTTTCTGTCGTTGGGATGAAGCGATCGCCATGCATCGCAGAGTCCATAATCGCTCATGTACTGTTTAACTATATCTACTGATTGCCATCTGCGCTGAGTCCCTGCTGTACTGAGCCTGTCTATTTCTTCATTTAGTCCAAAGTTGAAGTCTCCCCCAAGAACAAGTGAGCAATCCATGTGATTAGCCAGAACCGAGAAGAAAGTATGAAAGAATGAGGGGTCGTCAACATTTGGACCATATATACTAACTATACATAACTTTTGGTTATTTATAAATAGTTTTAATATTATAAATCTACCTTCTGGATCTGTAGCTGTGTCTATTACTTTAAAATTAGTATTTCTATTTATTAATATTGCTACTCCTCGTTGTCTAGAGTTATAGCATGAAGAAAATATATTAGGATACTCTGGTGTTTTTAAATCATTAGCTGTTGAACTTGATTTATGAGTCTCCTGTAGTAAGACGACATCTGCCTTCAGTCTTGTAAGATGGTTGAAAATCTTAATGGTTTTATCTCTGCAGCTAGCGCCGCGAATATTCCATGTTATAAATTTTACAGGATTCATAGAGCTAAGATAAACCTTAGATATGTACTATCGCCAAGGATGAATATAGGTGTAATTTTGGTTTGTCCATGGGGTTGCCAGATTGAAAAAAACCAGAAGCAGAGATAAAGCGAGGCAAATAATGCACCATACAGGTGTGTACAGAATGAAAGTATGATGGAAAAACATGAATATGCCATGATAAAAGTCTGTGTGTGTGTGAGAAGAAAAAGGAAAAAAGGTGATAAAGAGATTTGGTGGTACAAATGTGAGAAAGATAATAGTGAAAAAGAAAAAATGAAAAAAAAGAAAAAGCAATCTAGTGCACAGCCCTGCCCCTACCCACATTAACAAACAAAAACAGCCTGCTGAGCTGTGCTTTTTTTTTAAACTATAGTTGTCTGATAAAGCTAATTCTGTCTTGGTTCTGTTAAATATGACTAATAAAGCCAAGGAGTAACCTGAGGGTCCCTAAACAGCTGACCGTTAACATACAGTTTATCCACACTAACCGTAGCCCTACAGCCCTCACTAATATGTTTTTTTCTAATTGGAAATAACACGCGTCTTCTGTCCAGGATTTCTTTCGGAAACTGATCATTAACGCTGTAATTCGTCCCCCGCAGCTCTCTCCCGCGTCCTTTGACTTGTTCTTTTTGTTTAAAATGTTCAAATTTTGCAACAATTGGTCGCGGGCGGGTGTTGTTGGGCTTCTTACCTCCGAGTCGGTGAACCCGATGGAAGGTTATGCTTTTAACCGTGTCGTCTGGCAGTTTCAGTTGGTGTTGAATGAACTTTCGCACGGCTACTTCAGCATCTTCCTCAGGCTGCTCTGGTATCCCCGAAAAAACAAGATTGTCCCTCATTGATCGGGCCTGGATGTCTAGGATAGACTCCTTGAAGCTTTTGTTTTCTCCAGACAGCTGCTTCATCCCCTCGGTGAGTTTCTTAACGTCTTCTTTTAGTGTTTGATTTTCTGTAACTAGCGAAGCTACTTGTTGTTGGCTGAACTCCAGCGATTCCCTCAAAGCCTGAAATTCTTTATGAAGAACCTCAACCAGCGCGAGACGGGCGTCCAGGCTGGTTAGCTTCTTGTCTATTGAGTCCAGGATGTCGCCGTAGCTTCTATCTGGCGAGTCGGTGGATGTGCTAGCCTCGGAACGAGTGCGCTTCTGCGACGGTGTGCTCGTTGTTGTATCTGAAGCAGGTTTCCGTGACTTACCCATAACGATGTTATCAAAGCACTCGTCTAGGTAGCACTCCAGCGAATCCAATGTTTCCTCGTCCAGGTTGTTTAGAGAAAAAAAAAAGTAACTTGATGGTTATTTTAGAAGCTGCGTTTGATTCAAAATGATTGTCTTATTTTACCTGGGTGTATACATTACCACATAACCGCCATGTTCACCTATGCACAGCTCTCGCGAGAACTCAGCAGCTCATCCTCCTCCCCTGAATTTACTTTTTGTTAATACTTTTTCAGATGAAAAATATCTAGATATACTCTGAATATTGGCTTTCAGATGAAAAATATTGAGATACAATTTTTGGTTCATATCATCCAGCCCTATTTTAAAGGTACTAAGGTATAGGTTAGCAGTGAGCATACCCTGTATGTATGTTTAAGTAAAGTAAGTTAAGTAAGTGTTGTGTAAAAAATTTAATATTAACATAAAGGTGAGACAAAGGTGTCATAAATCCACAACGCACTGGAAATGGCCCCTTTGAACCAACCTGTACCACCAGCCTGGTCAAATAGCACCACAGTGAGAAGCTTGTTAGCATCAGAAGCTTAAATGACTAAGAAACAGCTTTACACACAGCCATTAATATAATAGTCATAGAATGTTTAAACGATATGAAAAATGATCCATATGTGTTATATCGATAAGTGTTTAATTTATTTAATATTATTATTTATTTACTGTGATGGACTGGTGACCTGTCCAGGGTGTACCCCGCCTCTCGCCCGTTGACAGCTGGAGATAGGCACCAGCACCCCCGCGACCCATTAAGGATTAAGTGGTTAAGAAAATGGATGGATGGATGGATGGATATTTTAAACAGTGGTTTATAACAATAGTCGTTCCTTTATGTTTGTCTGTACTTTTTGATGTCACTCAGGTGTCATGATTCCTTTTTGTGTCTTACAAATGTTCAGTTTTAGTGAAAATAAAAAAACAAAGGTGTTTGAATTGAATTCTTTATAACAATTATAACATAATGACCAGGACTGCACTTGAAATGAAAATTCTACATTTTTGATAGCTAGCTATATGACTATTCCCTTTATCAATATGCTGTTTTTCTGTATTGTTTTTCTATTTTGTTTTTCACAAGAATTTCTAGTCTAATTTATGTTATCATGGCAGGCCTTGTTGCTACACTAATAGCCATAAAATAAAAATAACGAACAAAAGAACACAAATAACTGAAATGAGCTTCTTGCAGTGTGGCTGAGGTCAACTAAGACGGTTTAGGCTTCTGATTATGATGCCTCCCGGATGGCTCCCTTTATGAGAAGATCCACAAAGATCTCTATCCTATCCTTAGCTAACTACAGACCTATATCTAACCTTCCTTTCTTATCCAAAATTCTTGAGAAAATTGTTGCTAATCAAGTATGTGAGCATCTAAACAGCAACAACTTGTTTGAGGAATTTCAGTCAGGTTTTAGAGCTCATCATACACACAATTTACTTTGTTTCTAATGCTAGATGGATTTGTGACTGTTCTGGTCTTGTTAGATCTCAGTGCTGCTTTTGACACAGTCGATCATAATATTCCTTGAAGGCTTTAAGATGTTGTAGGATAAGGGAACAGCATTAGGCTGGTTTAAATCATATCTGTCCAACGATCCAGTTTGTTCATGTTATGATAAATCTTCTCAATTCGGGTTACTTGTGGAGTACCACAGGGTTCTGTGCTTGGGCCGATTCTCTTTACTATATATATATGCGTCCAATTGGTGAACTAATTAGACAACATGGAATGAATTTCCACAGTTATGCTGATGATACACAATTATATCTATCCATAAAACCTGATGAAACCAATCAGTTAGGTAGATTACAAGCATGTCTGGAAGACATAAAAACCTGGATGACTCTCAATTTTCTACTTTTAAATTCAGACAGACAGAAGTTGTTGTCTTTGGACCAGAACCTTTAAAAAGGAAACTGCTAAATCAATCACTTCATCTGGATGGCATTAATTTGGCCTCTGGTAATAATGTAAAGAACCTCGGTTTAATTTTTGACCAAGACATGACATTTAAATCCCATAGTAAACAGGTTTCCAAGAATTCTTTCTTTCACCTCCATAATTTTAGTTATTGCTAAAATTAGAAACATCCTGTCCAGTTGCGATGCAGAGAAACTAGTCCATGCATTTGTTACTTCAAGGCTGGACTACTGTAATTCCTTATTATCAGGAAGTCCACAAAATGCACTTAAAAGCCTTCAGTTGATCCAAAATGCTGCAGCAAGAGTTCTGATGAATATTAAAAAGAGAGATCACATTTCTCCTGTTTTGGCTTCTTTCCATTGGCTCCCTATTAAATCCAGAATATAGTTTAAGATCCTCCTCCTTACTTATAAAGCCCTTAATAATCAGCTCCATCGTACATCAGAGATCTGATTGTTCCACATGTTCCTAACAGAGCACTTTGTTCTCAGACTGCAGGTCTACTGGTAGTTCCTAGGATTTCTAAAAGTAGAATGGGAGGCAGATCTTTTAGGTATCAGGCTCCTCTCCTGTGGAACCAGCTCCCAGTTTTAGTCCACGAGGCAGATACTCTGTCTGTTTTTAAGACTAGGCTTAAAACCTTCCTTTTTGATAAAGCTCATAGTTAGAGTGGCTTAGGTTATCCTGAGCTATTTTTGTAGTTATGCTGCTATAGGCTTAGACTGTTAGAGGACAGACTGACCACTTTTATACTCTCTTCTACTTTTTTCTTCTACCACTCTCCAGATATATTTTTTCTGCTGTTATTGCGATTTTAAATCTAGTTTTCTCCCAGTATTTTTCTCTCCATTGAAGCTCCACGTGGTCTGGTACCCTGCTGAAGTATAATGCCCCCTGCTGGATGGGGAACATCGGTCCAGATGATGCTCAAAGTCACCGAGCATCCTCCATGCTGTCTCCTCTCAGACCCCCAGTAACTCTTGTACAGAGCCAGGTTCTGCTGGAGGTTTTTTCCTGTTAAAGGATAGTTTTTCCTCTCCACTGTCGCTACATGCTTGCTCAGTATGAGGGATTGCTGAGGAATTGCTGTGTTTGGAGTCTGCATGATCCGGGCACAACCTCATGTCAATGACTCATCGCAATCTGCTGGGATTCCTTACGTAGAAAACTTTAACCTGATTAGAATGTTTGTGTACTTGTATTGAAACAGCTTTTGTTGTAAAGTGCTTTGAGATGATATTTGTTGTGAATTGGCGTTATATAAATAAAATGAATTGAATTGTTTTCTTAAACATACGGAAGATATTCTCAGTTTTGCAAGATCAAACTTCCCATAAAGACTTTAAACTTCTAGAGTTTCACCTGTCAACCGACGGCATCTAACTGTTTCATACGTCATTCCAATGCAAGAAGAGTTACTACACCAGCATCAATTGCCAGGGGAAAAAAGGAGCCTGTAGCAGGAGACAGAGGCAAACTTAAAGTTGGAGATACCTGCACAGTGAAATAAGACATTCAGTCATTATGATGTAAAATGGCTTATTTACCCAGAAATAAACAAGACTGATGAAAAAACATGCCAGGCACCCCAATCAGAGACATACATGGAGTATCCGGCACCACAGAGACAAATCACTGGTGAAAAGCCTACCAGTAACAGGAGCATGTGCTAATTTAACAAGGATTGCTTGTTAAAAAAACAGACACACACACACGGCTTGTCTTTGTTTGGAGAAACAGAAACAGCCACATTTGGCTGTGGTCTTTTGGCCCTGAATGTGTCAAACAGGTCTCAAACCGTTAAAAAAATCATTTAAAAAATGAGTCACAAATGTGTGTTGGCAGGCATTGGTGTTTGCTTTTATACGACTTTTGCCATTGCCACCTTGATACTGAAGTATTCTCGGCCCTCTGCCTTCTCTGTGTATGACCCTCAACTGGCCAATGACCAACAAACCGGATGCTGATTCTGCCTGTTAACTTCCGCCTCTGTGCGCCATTCTTCAGAATTTCACCATTACATCGGATTAGTAAATCATCTCAATGCCCATCCATTCCAAAGGAACTTCAGTATTCAAGTTCTCCCTCCCTGAATTGCCACTGGACTCCCACAGCCTGAACTCAACCTGCCCTACTCACTTATCCACTTATGGTATTTTCTGTTACCTCCTTAAATACACTGTAGTTTTTGCCCTAAATGTTTTAAAAACTCATACCCACTTTAAGATTAAAGATGTTCTCGAACTATTTTGAAAAGTGACTGGGGTTTCGTTGGATTGGCAAAATACCACTTTTTCTTCCACATCAATACGATAGCAATACCTGGAACTAAGTACTTGCCAATTGCGAGTACTAATGCCGCTACGTCTACGTCCACACAAAAAAAATGCAATGAATTGAAAGACAGGTTTTATTTTCTTCACTGCTTTTTACAACAAATGATGGTGAATTTGATAAAAATAAAATCTCAATAAAATGACAACAAAACAAAAGTTTCAAGTGAAAAGTAAAGATTTTCTGTGAAATTACTGCTTACTTTCCACATGGTATCGGTTAAGTTTAAGGAGTACGAGTACATCACAACAGTATTGGAAAAATATGGAATACTCGTATTAGTGCATCCCTAGTTAATTCCTCCTAGTTAATTGTCTACCACAGTGCCCTCTCTGTTCACCACCAGCACCTGCATGTTGCAGAGCCCTTTGTGCAAAGTGAAGTGGTGCCATCCAAAAATGCAAAAAGATCATTCTGAGGTTTGGTTTCTGATTTATTCCCATAGTCAACGAGTGCTCTATTTATGAGTCTGTTTGAGGAGTGGAGAACCGAATACCGGGACTGCCGGCTGCAGCATTTCCTCAAATAAACAATAATCTCTTTTTATCCATTTTGCCACGTGTTCCGATCTGGTCATTTTAAGTTCAGAGCAGCCTGACACACCTGCCACTTTAAAAGTTGCTACTTTAATCATCCAAGCTCTTAGTTGTGAACTAAACTTCCTTAAACATATCTGGCAATAAATAAGATTTAATGGCAATCTTCAAAGATATGAGTGCAAGGGGCTATAAGCATCTTCAGGATCTGAGGCATAACATGAAAGGACCCCAAGAGATAACAGAGAATTGCAGGCCTTGACCTGAGGAGTCTTTTCCCTTAAAGAACGTTTGATTTGCAGCGAGCTGAGCACTGGCTGCCGAGCTACCTCAACGAGGCACTGAATCAGTCAGGACTAAGTGTACAAAACAGTAATTTTACTGAAATGTCATGTGACATCAACTCTGTTCTTCAAAGTCTTAATCATGTTTCTGTTTGATAGGATTAGAGTTCACACTGGCAGCCCTAAACCTAATCGTCATTGTAAAGCTAATAATGAAGACAAGTACTAATCCTACAGTACTGATGAGGACACAGAGGACAAGGCTTCAGCAGCTTCGTTTAGGAGAATATATCATCCACTCAAAAAGAAAAGACACTCAAGAACTCCTGTGATCTGATTAGATGAACGAGTGAAGTTGATATATTAAAGCATAAAATCCTACGAAATGGAGACAAGTGTTAAACAGTGTCTACTAAAGGGACTTTGCATGGACCACAGGCGGATTAGGCGATAAAATAAAACACGTTTTCTGATCATATCTTGATTTTTATTAAACGCAAAACTAATCTAAATGTACTATTTTGAAACAATTCAAGATGAACGCATTAGAATTTCCTAAACATTTGAAACAATTTCTATTTCTCACAATAGGTGGGTGTATAAAGTGGAATAAGCTATGAGATTTGCCTTCTGAATTCTTCTAAACTCAGACAAGATTCTGGTAGTTTTTGAGCTGATGAAATTCCTTCACGAACACTTTCACAGATTGCAATTTACTTGATGGGAACAATTTACATTCCATCCACAAAAACCCAATCAAAAGTTAACATGATGGTTTATAATGACTCTTTGCAGGTATTTTGAAATTATGCCAAATCTCTGCTGATGAATCATTTCAGTTCCTGCTTCTGCTGATTGTTTAAAACACTTCACTTCCTTAAGAAAACACAACTGGGAGTTTCATTTCTACATTCGAAGCAAATTTTTTGATGTTTATTACAGAAACACTATATAAAGAAACATAAAGTAAACTATAAAAAAAGGCCCTAAAAATGAAATAAAATTAATGTAGATAGGTTGGTACTGTTGAAATCAAAGGGAAATATTTGAATAATGATATACTCAAATCATCCCACTTAGTTCCCCATTAATCTTCCACATATGTCTATCATGATGATTGTTAAATACGTTAAGCTTCATCTGAAAGTTATGCACTGTCACTAGGCCACAATAATTCATAAACACCCTAATCATCACCATAAAGCAATGATAAATAAGCTTATCTCCCATCTTGCTGTTTGTTTATTACCAGTATTAATCACAATAGCTTACTGTTGGAGTGTTGTGTGGCGCAGTGGTTATGACAGGCACCCCATGGTCAGAGACCTCAAAGCTAGTTTATGCTTCTCTGACCACAAATTTGCACGCAGATGTATTGATGGAGAAGTTTTTCATTTATGGTTTTTCATTTCTTTCTCTCACTTCTGCATTGATTTTTCAGCGTTTCAAAGCAATTCTCGACCAGGACAGCAGGGGGTGCTAAGTTTTCATGGCGTCGTCTGCCTACTACTGCAGTGTAGTTTCTGTACTTTTTCTTCAGCCTGTGAACGCATTTCCCCCTCAAGGAGGAATTGATGACAGAAAGTACATTTTTTTCAGGGTTTAACTGATGTCCAAAAACACTCTCCGCCTCCGTATGTTTAAAAGCCATTAGTGTTATATGCTTTTTATAATACAATCCAGTAGGAGGTGTGTTTACATTGGTCCTTCTTTTATAAAAAAAAAAAAGTTTTTGTATTGAGATCTGACACGCAGCAAAGGTTTACCCGACCAGGAAGATTGCCGTGGTCCCGGGTTAGCCAACCAGGTCCAGAGTTAATCGCTCTGCTACACGATGACTCAGGTCATGCTTGATTTTTGGGTATAAAAGTTACACCGATTGATCAGGTTAGGTTTAGGCACTGGTTTCCCGAATAGTACGATTAGGAAAATAGTCAGGTTGTCAGTTGTTTTGTTGTTTTCCTACATCTCCTTGTGCTCAAAACTGCCAAAAGAAGAGATTAGATAAATGATCCTTTCAATGTAAAGCATGTAGTGACCAAAAGCTGCATTAACTACTGATTACAGCGACTATAGAGCAACTCTGGCTGTTACTGAAACTGACCAATCACAGGCAGACGCTTTTCCGTTGATGGAGACAGATAGTTAGAAAATGGACCTGTACTCCATGCGTCCTTGTGTAGGTGACGGAGAGCCCTTGCGTCAACGGATATTGCCGCTGCGTCGATCCGTCTCCATTGTAATAGAGAAGCATAAACTGGCCTTTAGCCCTCAAAGCGGTTGTCCTGGGTTTGACTCCCGGCGCATGACTTTTGCTGAAGGGCTCTCCTCTACTTCTCTCGCCATTTTCTGTACTGTCTAAATCAATGCCACTGTGGCCACAAAATCTTTAAAAATAAAATAAAATAATAGCTTGCTGATTCATTATAGTAGTGAGAGTTATTCCGCTGAGTGTGAATACGTTTTTATCGAAATTTGATGAAACACATGTTTGCCTTTCCAAACTGTGTTCCAAGGTGAGAGAAACATTATTTCTCAGCTCTTTATAAATCAAGAACTTATATGACAAGCAGATAACCTCTACCAATTCAGTGATGATGGATAGACGTGATCATGTTTTGTGCTGTTGGTTACACAAATCAGTTTGATAAAAACAAAAAATTATGCAAGTTCCATAGTATTCCATCAACACATGCACCTGTCATGGCAAAAAAAAAAGACGTCTTTGGTTGCAAGCTGTCAGAAGAAGTGATTTAAATCATGATTAAAAAAGGAGACAATCTACAGTGATCACTTCAGGTGATGAACAGTTGGAAAGGCCCGGTACCTCAGTAACAAGTCAGTAATAAAAAAAGTGTAAACGTCACGGTACCAGGTTTTCTTAAGTGGTAGTCTAAAAACAAATTTTAACCCTTTTCAAATAAATGCACAAAAAATATTTCTTTTGTTGATTTTAAAAAAGTAATAAAAAAACACTTAACCCATGGTTATCAGCTTGTATAAGCACACATATAATCAAAGCAAGTGAAATTTACTGTTCAATATCAACAGGTCCAGTGCAAATATTTTAGAGTCAGGTCAAATTGCAATCACTTAATTAGTCAAAATAAGAGCTATAACCAAGTGTGTGTGCGTTTGGCAGACTCTCATCTAATTATGTGTATAACAGCAATAACAGACACAGAAAATCATGCCTTATCAAAGGATTTCCTACATCCATAAAGTCCCAGCTTGTCTATTTAATACCATGTGAACACAGAGCAGTCGATCCCCATCCAGCTTCCTCTCACTGTCTCTCCTTTGAAAAAACACTATCCCGAAATTAAACTCAGTTCTTTTGGTTTCTCACAGACTTTCAGCCAAATGTGCTGCTTCCATCTCTCTCCTCACCTCATTTCACTGTTATGATTGATTCTCTGCTGTATCCTATCCACAGACCTTCCCTCTAAACCATTTACCCATTAATGCACTTCCATATGCACATCCTTATTCATACAGAAAATCAGTTAAAAGAGGCAGAACCCGGACACACACACATACACGCACAGAAACACACACGGAGAAATGAAATGAAACTGAAATGAAAGCACTGTTACAGTATCAATCTTTATCTAATCCATTCTGAGGAAAGCAAGGCAACTTGTAATTACCCCCAACTCAGTTTGCTCTAACAATCTCCTGCATTCACATTATTCTTCCTTACATTTTCTCCTTTGTTTTCTCCCATCTTGAATTATCCATCGAAGACCAAAAGCTATCAATTTCCAACAGCAAAAAAGTCAAAAAAAGTCAAAGA
Organism: Apricaphanius iberus; assembly: GCA_028564705.1. Lineage (NCBI taxonomy): Eukaryota > Metazoa > Chordata > Actinopteri > Cyprinodontiformes > Aphaniidae > Apricaphanius > Apricaphanius iberus. The sequence goes on along the minus strand of JAPXFQ010002241.1, from coordinate 57,023 downwards.
ATGAATAGCTTTTAAGTCTCACAGTGTTTAAAGAACCTAACTGCCTTTCCCATTAGTTGGGGGCAAGCTGTTAAGGTCCCTGTTTCCAACAGGAGCTAAGGCACTTCATGAGGAATAGAGAAACCCTGACATCTCTGAGATGACCCAGAAATCATGACAGGATGATGGGGCTGCAGCCAGGTCAATCTGTTCCTGTCATTGTTACTTACTAGGCGAACCTTATCACTGGTTGAACCCGTCCACTGCATTGGTCAAAAAAGGTCACAACGGCAGCCGTTCTACTACTTTCACTCTACGGTCAAAACAAAATAGTCCCAAATTTGAACACTGATCATAAAAAACTGTGCTTACTAAAGGATAAAATGTTTACTTTTGAACTCAGTATAAATGTATTTATTTAAGGAAAGAGTAAGTAGGTAGAGGGGAGAGTTTGGAAAAAGATTAAATTTAAAAAGGGGAATGGCCTATAGGATGTTCCACACAAAGTTTAGTTCTTTATGTTGAGTGTCTTTGTTCTTTCATGTGTTTTGTTCTCTGAGTACTGGATGTCTTTGTTTAGGATTAGTCTGTTGCTTCTGGTTTGTTGATCATTTTGGTTCATTCTTATTCTACATGAGTTGAATTCTGTGTCTATCACCTCCCCTCGGTTTGCCTCCTCAGGTTCTTCCCTACGTGTACTGTTTTCTCCTGACTAACCACGCCTAATTCTCATGATACTCATCCAGCCTATCAGTACTTAAAAGCCTGTTAGTTTTCTTTCCTTCTTGTGAAATTGTTCTGTTCTCAGTGATTCATGTCTTTTATGCTGCTTTGCCCCAAGTTCTTGCCATCACTGTTTTCTATATGCTGTTCCTCTATTTTTTTAATCTACATTTAAATGAGTCTTCCATCAACGTGAGGCTGGCATTTTCCTATCTGCATTAGGGTCCATTTCCATATGACATGACAATATGTTGTCATTTGCCCTTGGAAATACTGTATTTCTGAACTAATGAGATCACAGACTCAAGAGGGAGCAACTGAAGTGTCCTAAGCACCACATTAGCTTCAGTAAGAATTAGAGAAGCAAAAGACATTATTCTGTGCACAGAATCAGCCTGTTTTTGATGCTGACCAGTGATCGAGAGTAAACTATGTTGTATTTAGAAGAAATATCTTTTATATTAGCAACTAATTATTCCCTGTCTTAGTATTACCCAAGACAGTAGGTCATGTAGAAAAACAAAGCCTGCTGTTCATCATCTCTCTGATACGTAGAGGATGTTCTGGACTTGGGGGACTGCTTTGTACTGTCTGACTGGCATGGATCGGTTATCCAGGAGAAGGACAAGAAGGATAAAGTGCTCATGTAGATAAAAGATCAACTTTGATTGTTAAATACTGTATACATTTTTTTAATAATAGAATAACTGGGAGGTTTGAGTGATGCCAATGCTGGGCTTACACTGTTTCTCCATGTTGATCAATATACTATATTAAATCTCAAAAATGCTTGACAGACCTCTGTCTCATTTTGGTGTAATAGACATCTATTTTTTCCATAATATAATGAATCATTCCAATGCAAGTATTGGTATAATATTCAAAAGTAAGGTCAGAGGAAGAAATGTGGAAACTATTTCCATAGTAACCTTTTATCATATGAAAGCTTTTCACCATATCATTTAAGGTGCAATAGAGCTTAAAGTTCTAATATCAAACATTTGAGTTTTGTCTTTCAGGTATGAAACAGTGCTGTCGGCCTGAGGTGGTATCATAGTGACTGTGCATTGGTTTGTACCCATCTTGGGAATGTTTCATACCTGCTTTGAGAAGTGTAACTAATACTGTTATAATATAAATGTGGTTATGTGACTTGGTCACTTGGTTATTTTGGTATGATGTGGGAGCTTTCATATTAATTAGGTGGGATAGATAGAGTTTAGAATAACCCTTTATAGGGCAAGTAATCATATATTGTTAGTTCCACATCTCTTATAAAAAATGTCACTGTGGCTTTTTGCAGACTTTTACAATTACATTATTTTACCCAACCAATAAGCAGAGATCAAGCTCTTCATAGGTTGCGACATTGCGGCGTTTGACCATTCAGAATGGGTCTGTAACATGTTAAGCATTAGTGTGCTTCCTGAACCAGAAAAGTGAGATCCTGCTGCACACTGCTGTCTCATTTTGCTGTCAGATCTCTTAAACTAATGATGTTAAATTTATGAAACTGTCAAATTACATGGGTGACTAGCTTTGCTAAATAACCATATATGTGCTATACATGTTAAACTTTGTGAAATAGGTGAAATTATACCACGAGAATTGGAGGCACCATATTTGATCTTAAGTAACAACAAACTGGCATTTGCAAAATGTATTTATAGACAGAAACCCAAGGCATCAAGTAAGACAGTTTAGGGTTAGAGGCCAAATCATTCTCTTTATGCTGTAACGATGGTGTTTGACAGATTATGTTTTGGGTTTTTTCTGTGTCAGTAGAATATGAAGATATTCTAAAGGTTATAAAGGACCAAGGCATGCCTGTTAGTGAGCTCCATTTTATTTGGATCAACACTAGAGTAGGTAGATTCTTCCTCCATGTTTCAGAATGCTGAACCTGCTGTCATCAAAATAAAACTCTGTGAAGATCAATCCATCTTCTCTTCCTTGACTTAGAAGTATATTTGTTAATGTTCCTCTTCTACCTTTCCTTACTAAAAGAATTATATTTAAATTATAAATCCTTTAATCTTTTAAGCTTGTTTTAGTTCCCTGCTGGACTGACAGGCACATAAATGGCTGCCTCTTTTAAAAAGTTTATCTTAAGATATCAAAGTTATGTTTTTTACTTTTGACAAGTTATAAATAGAAATGGGACTTTTTTGTTTTTCTCCTCCCTCTGGGGATATATTGGATATTTCTAGATAACAAGTGAGTATGGTTCAGAGGTGGATTAAATATTTGGATTTTACAAGGAAGGACCAAGTCACACACACACATACATATATATATATATATATATATATATGTGTGTGTATGTGACTTGGTCCTTCAATCAATCAATCAATCAAACTTTATTTATAAAGCGCTTTTCAAACAAAGTTACTCAAAGTGCTTTACAGATTTAAAATAACCCCACAATCCCCCCCCTAAAAAATTTAAAATCATCAACGCAAATACAACCCCCTCCCAACCCATCAGCCAAACACACACACACACCACACACACTTAAAAGCTACAAAAAGCGGGCTGAGTACAGAAGAGCCAGGAAATGCCATCATGGAGCCATCTGCATCAGCAGCAGCAGATCAACAGCAGCAGCCAAGGCTCCGACCCAGGGCGCCCAGAGGAGGGAGGGCTGGTACCCCCACCTCCACCCAAGCGCTACCTGGGAGGCACCCATATACGTTAAAATATAAAGTTTATAAAATATAAAGTGTATAAGGTATAAAACAATAAGTGTAAAACAACGATTAGATAGATCAAGATAAAAATGCAAAGCAGATTAATAAATAAACAGTTAAAAGCTAAACTAAAAATTAAATCAGGTAAAACGTGCTGAGCAGTTAAAAATATATTAATAAATGATAATTAGTTAAAGGCTAAGCTAAAAAGGTGATTCTTGAGCCTGGTCTTAATAACATGAACGTTCTCTGCGGCCCTGAGGTCCTCTAGCAGCCTGTTCCAGAGGTGAGGGCCATAATAATGGAAGGACGCCTCACCATGAGTTCTTGTCCTGACTTAAAACTTTAAACCAGCACAGAGACTGCGAGGGTTCATATGGTAAAAGCATTTCTGACAGATAAGAAGGCCCAAGACCATTAAGACACTTAAAAACCATTAAAAGAACCTTAAAATGGATCCTAAATCATACGGGGAGCCAATGCAGTGATTCTAAGACCGGTGTAATGTGCTCCTTCCTCCTGGTCTTCATCAGGACACGAGCTGCTGAATTCTGTAAAAGCTGTAAACTTGATGTAGTCTTTTTGGGAAGACCAGAAATCAGGGCATTACAATAATCAATTCTACTGGTGATAAAAGCATGCATTAGCGTCTCCGTATTATATTATATATATATATATATATATAGATACATGATGAGGATGAGATACAGACTACAACTGTTGAGAGACGAAAGTTCCTCACAATGCATGACGGGTTCCGTACCAAATCCAGCACCCTGTTCTTAAGCTGTAAGGATGGAGAGTGAGGAGTAGTTCGAAAGAGCCACTTTGTATGAAACAATCAAGCTCCATCAATGACAAGGCTTCAACGGATGACAGACTCAGTGAATGCCGGAGACAATGGCAAGATTAGCTGGTGCTGGAGGAGGAACCATCATGGGAGGACAAGCCTCTACATGGGATGTACCACCGGAACATAACTAAAGTGGCTGATCTCAAGAAATCATAACAATTGCTAGAGAGGGCTGGCCTACAGGACACCACAAAGGCACTCATCCCGGCAGATAGAGGCCCAGATCTACCACACCAGACAAGTCCCAAGGTGTGGGCTGTGCAAAGAGCACCTGGGACAGTCCAGAACATCACAGCAGGGTGTATGATGCTGGCAGGAAAAGCATACATGGAACATCATAACCAAGTGCCTGGCATAGTATACAGAAACATCTGTGCAGAGTATGGGCTGGAAACCCTGAACTCAAAGTGGGAAACACAATCGGATATTATGATGGTTGATAAAGAGCAGAGAAAAGCTGTTGTGGTAGATGTGGCAATACCAAGTGATGGTAACATCAAGAAGAAGGAACATGAGAAACGTAAGAAATACAAAGGGCTCAGAGAGGCGCTAGAGAAGGCTTGGATGGGGCACTTGGGCCAGTGACCCCCAAACTGGAGGAATGGCTCCAACAGATCCCTGGAAGAACCTCAGACATCTCAGTGTGGACTCAGGCTGCAGCCAGAGATAGAGACACATTTAAAGCTGGAGAAACCAGCACAGTGAAATAAGACAAGTCATTATTGTGTATAACGGCTTATTTACCAGAGTTAAACATATTAAATTAAAAACGACTGGAAACCCAATCAGGGCTACAGGAAGTACACAGCACCACAGAGACAAGTCACTAGTGAAAATCGGAGCAGGTGCTGGGTGCTAATTCAATGGTGCCTGCCCCCCCACACACACACACCGTTCCTACGAACACACACACACACACACACACACACACGCAGGAATGTTTCTTTCACATTAGTGTGTTTTGGCCAGCTGAAAATATTAACTTACTCAGCAAAACTGATTCAAACAGTGATTGAATATTCTCTGTTTGTGGAAGTTCCTTTTAATTTGGTCTAACTGAACCTGCATGCTCATTCATACAGCTTTTATTTATATATGACTCAGTCGTAGTATAGGACAGATTTAATATTTTAAACAGATCTTAGAGTTGTATCCTATTTTTAAACAATTGTCTTTAAACTGTCGAAAATACAGTTTAGTTATGTCTAATTAGTGATACGCAATATAGTGATTTTATAGACATTTCCTCCAATGTAATATATTTTAAGGTAGGTTGAATTTAGAGCTTGTAACTGCTGGAAATGTGTTATTATTACTAACAGAGGAATGTCTCGATTTGGACTAGTTGTTGTATTTCTGCATGTCCAGATGGTTTAGCTGAGATGGCGTAACAACGTATTGCTCAACAATAGTGATATGAAGAAGGAAGCAGATGTAGCCTGGGGATGAGTGCTTATTGTCAGCCAGGAAGGAAAACAGAATTTCAGCACAGCTGTGTCCCCACCTGAAAGGACATGGGGTCATTTCCATCGCAATTCAACACATGCTGTACGCCTGTACCACATAAAGGAATATGAGATTAGTTTGTAAAAAAACGGGCCACAAAGTTTCCAGTTTATCTATGATCAGTCATCAGACTGAGACAACTGAAAAAAAGAATAATCTGCATAATCTAATCATCTCATTTGCATTTCTCATTCCTAGAGCCAAATGTTATCCTGAAATGATTTCTGATGTGCTGTCAGTCAAAGAGCAGACGCACTTCTGTGATGTCTTCTTCCTTTCATCTTCTGTTTGATTTGGCTTGCTGATGACATGCTTGACTTTGCCAGTTCTTTGCTTCAGTTGGAATTGTTGTTTGAAATAGTAAAGTCTACATCTCTCTGTGATTTCACCTTGCCAGAGGTATGCTCTAGCACAGTGCTCTGCCTCTCGTATTATTTCCTGCCAGGACCAATGAAACCCCGTTTTTCCACAACAGAAGGTCAAAGCTGTGACATTACTGTGCTGTCTATAAAGAAACCATTTTATTTACCATCACTATAGGCATTGTTCTCAAGGATGAGCAGCAAACATGAAGACATTCTCTATATATATTGACCAATCAGTAAATTACATGTCTATATTTTCTGTATGTGGTCACTAACTGTGGTAGCATGGTTTACATTATTGCCTTGCAGCAATAATGTTAGCATGTTATCCATGTGCATGTGTGAGTTCGCTCTGGTTACTCTGACCTCCTCCCACAGCAAATTTTAGCAATTCTAGATAAAAAAAAAATCAAAAGCAATTTATCGTAATTACCACTAAATAAGGTTTACAGAATAGGAAACTTATTTAATGTGACGGTGTAGATACAGAATAAAAACAAGTTAGAGAAAAAATGTACTGTATGAAAAGCGTTTAACATTTTGCTACCAATTAATCAATTTTTCAGAGTAATTCATACTTTTCCAGAACTTAAAAAAGGTTTATTTAATCATTTCTATCATTTAAACATTTCTTTTTTTTTTAAATCTATTTTAAATTGACCAGCTGGATGTGAAATGCATATGCAAAACCATGGCAGTAAAGTAAGGGCCAAAGAACTATTATCTGAAAACTTGAGAAATGGAAGGTGATCTAGTGATTTATGATGCATCACTTTAAGAAGCAGTTCATGCAAATATTTTGAGGCACAGTAAGCCATCTTGGTAAATGTGATTATTATCAAACAGCAAAACTGGGCTGAAAATGAGTGAAAAAGCAGTTCAACTCCAAAGATACACCTCATTGACCTTCAGAGAGACTAGAAAAGTACTGATCCAAACCAACTTGGGGTACAGGTTTCTGCATGACAGAAACTGGTGTTCAGATGGGATTTTTAGTTTGTTTAGTCAATGAAAAGAAAAATGTATTTATGATGAAATGAAAAAGGAAATGCAAACCTTGACAGATGGCTTATGTAGCTTTCAAGATTCAAAACAAGAGCTAGACCAAAAATATAAAATTATAACAGTTAGGGGTTAGGTATTTTGTTTTCACCAGCATCTGCACAAACAACAAACACCTGGATGCCTTGAAGCAATTTATTCACAGACACCAGAAAGTACCCCTCCTCAATCTGCTTAAAAAAAGCTGGAAGAGCACTTTCTTCTACAATATCTTTGTTTCATCTGGACAGACAAAAATGGCATCATTTGGGACTAAGGCACGCACTAAACATGAAAGAGTATCCTCTGCAAAACTGTGTACTAGATAGAATACACCGGAGCCTAATAAAGAGCTAATTGGTGACCTTGCCTTAGACAAACAAAATATATATTGAGAAGAGCAAAACATTACCACATCTACATAATGGAAGACTAGCAACAACATTTAGAGTTTAGCAAAGCTGCGATTTCTGTACCAAATATTGACACTGCTTTTATCAGGTGTTCAAATACTTATGTTGAGTAGTGATATACAAAGAAATTATTTAAAAATCAAACAATGTGATTTCCTAATATTTCTTAAATATTGTCTCTCACAGGAGAAATGCCCGTACAATGTGAATTCCAGATCCTTCCATAATTTCAAAATGGGAGAACTGGCAAAATCGCAGGGTGTTCAAAACTTATGTTCCTCATTATATTTAGTAGCAGATCAAACTACATTCCCTCCTTGGGCTGCCACCTTACCGCGGTGGAGGGGTTTGAGTGTCCCAATGATCCTAGGAGCTATGTTGTCTGGGGCTTTATGCCCCTGGTAGGGTCACCCATGGCAAACTGGTCCTAGGTGAGGGATCAGACAAAGTGCAGCCCAAAGACCCCTATGATGAATGACAGCGTTGGACCAAGTGTTCCCTCGCTCGGACACGGGTCACCGAGGCCCCACTCTGGAGCCAGGCCTGGAGGTGGGGCACATTGGCGAGCGCCTGGTGGCCGGGCCTTTACCTATGGGGCCCGGCCAGGCTTAGCCCGAAGAGGAAACATGGGCCCCCCTTCCCATCAGCTCACCACCTGTGGGAGGGGCCATAGGGGTCGGGTGCAATGCAAGATGGGCGGCGGCCGAAGGCGGGGACCTTGGCGGTCCGATCCTTGGCTGCAGAAGCTGGCTCTTGGGACGTGGAACGTCACCTTTCTGGTGGGGAAGGAGGCGGAGCTGGTGTGCGAGGTTGAGAGGTTCCGACTGGACATCGTTGGCCTTGCCTTGACGCATGTCTCTGGCTCTGGAACCCGTCTCCTCGAGAGGGGTTGGACTCTCTTCCACTCTGGCGTTGCCCCCGTTAAGAGGCGCCGAGCTGGGGTGGGCATACTTGTTGCCCCCCATCTCGGCGCCTATACGTTGGGGTTTATCCCGGTGAATGAGAGGGTAGCCTCCCTCCGCCTACGGGTGGGGGGACGGGTTCTGACTATTGTATTTGCTTATGCATCAAACAGTAGCTCAGATTACCCACCCTTCTTGGAGTCCTTGGAGGAGGGGCTGGAGAGTGCTCCTTCTTGGGACTCCCTCATTCTGCTAGGGGATTTCAACACTCACGTGGGCAGTGACAGTGAGACCTGGAGAGGCGTGGTTGGGCGGTATGGCCCCCCCGATCTGAACCCGAGCGGTGTTTTGTTGTTAGACTTCTGTGCTCGTCATGGATTGTCCATAACGAACACCATGCCCAAGCATAAAGGTGTTCATGTGTGAACTTGGCACCAGGACACCCTAGGCCACAGCTCGATGATCGACCTGGTTGTCGTTTCATCGGACCTGCGGCCGCATGTTTTGGACACTTGGGTGAAGAGAGGGGCGGAGCTATCCACCGACCACTACCTGGTGATGAGTCGGCTCCGGTGGTGGGGGAGGACGCCGGACAGACCTGGCAGGCCCAAACGTGTTGTGAGGGTCTGCTGGGAATGTCTGGCGGAGTCTCCTGTCAGAAGGGGTTTAAACTCTCACCTCCGGCAGAACTTCAAACATGTCCCGGGGGAGGCGTGGGACATTGAGTCTGAATGGGCCATGTTCCGTGCCTCCATTGTCGAAGCGGCTGACCGTAGTTGTGGCCGTAAGGTTGTCGGTGCCTGTCGCGGCGGCAACCCTCGAACCCGATGGTGGACACCAGCGGTGAGGGATGCAGTCAAGGTGAAGAAGGAGTCCTATCGGGCCTTTTTGGCCCGTGGGACTCCGGAAGCAGCTGATAGGTACCGGAAGCCCAAGCGGAGTGCGGCTTGGATGGTCGCTGAGGCAAAAACTCGGGCGTGGGAGGAGTTTGGAGAGACCATGGAGAACGACTTCCGTTTGGCTTCGAAGCGATTCTGGTCCACCATCCGGCGTCTCAGGGGGGGGAAGCGGTCTGCTACCAACACTGTTTACAGTGGGGGCGGTGTGCTGCTGACCTCAACGCGGGGCGTTTTGGGTCGGTGGATGGAATACTCCAAAGACCCCCTCAACCCCGACACGCCTTCCTGCTTGGAAGCAGAGTCTGAGGACTCTGGGACGGGCTTTCCAATCTCTGGTGCTGAAGTCACCGAGGTTGTTAAAAAGCTCCTTGGTGGCAAGGCAACGGGGTTGGATGAGATTCGGCCGGAGTTCCTCAAGGCTCTGGATGTTGTAGGGCTGTGTTGGTTGACGCGGCTCTGCAATATTGCGTGGACATCGGGAGAAGTTCCCTTGGATTGGTAGACCGGGGTGGTGGTCCCCCTCTTTAAAAAGGGGGACCACAGAGTATGTTCCAACTATAGGGGGATAATAGTTCTGAGCCTCCCTGGTAAGGTCTATTCGGGGGTTCTGGAGAGGAGGGTCCGACGGATAGTCGAACCTCGGATTCAGGAGGAACAATGTGGTTTTCGTCCTGGCCGTGGAACACTGGACAGGCTCTACACCCTCGGCAGGGTCCTGGAGGGTGCGTGGGAGTTCGCCCAACCAGTCTACATGTGCTTTGTGGACTTGGAGAAGGCGTTCCAATGTGGGGGGTACTCCGGGAGTATGGGGTACCAGGCCCTTTGACACGGGCTGTTAGGTCCCTATATGAACGGTGTCAAAGTCTGGTTCGCATTTCCGGCAGTAAGTCGGACTCATTTCCAGTGAGAGCTGGACTCCACCAAGGTTGCCCTTTGTCACCGGTCCTGTTCATAATGTTTATGGACAGGATTTCTAGGTGCAGCCAAGGTGTTGAGGCGATCCGTTTTGGTGACCTCAGGATCGGGTCTCTGCTTTTCGCAGATGATGTGGTCTTGTTGGCTTCATCTGAACGTGATCTACAGCTCTCGTTGGAGCGGTTCGCAGCCGAGTGTGAAGCGGCTGGGATGAGGATCAGCACCTCCAAATCAGAGACCATGGTCTTGAGCCGGAAAAGGGTAGAGTGCCGTCTCCGGGTCGGGGATGAGGTCCTTCCCCAAGTGGGGGAGTTCAGGTATCTGGGGGTCTTGTTCACGAATGAGGGAAAAATGGAGCGGGAGATTGATGGACGGATTGGTAAGGCGTCTGCAGTTATGCGGGCACTGTACCGGTCTGTCGTGGTGAAGTAAAACGCTCGCTCAGTATTCCAGCTCCAACTCGCTACGGGGATGGCTTTTATGCCCCAAGCGGCAGAGCGACCTACGTCACACAGCACATAGTCACGTCACATAGCCACCAGAGCAAATGGGGAGGACAGGAATGAAATTCAAATGTAGTGCAACCGAAAATGTACCGAGGGCGCCACACAGCCGTTTTTAGGTTTAAAAGTGAGATTTTATCTAATTAGCACTAAAATGTCAAAAAGAGGAGCAGGACATGTAGAGAGCACTATAAGAAATATATTTATGCCGTTTATAAGCTACAAAAAGTTGATTTGGTGCTTAATGGTCCTTTAAGCAGTAAGTGATCACATTTATTCCAGAATTCTTCGGTTTTCATTGATTCAAAGGTAACTTTACTTACCAGTTTTTAGTTTGCTTGGCCTCAGTACAATTTAGCTCTATCTGTTTGTTTTACATCACAGGAAATGTGTAAGGGGAATGCAGAAACTTGGGACCAAAAGGCTATAAAGGTTTCTTCCATCTATGTGTCTCCTTAATCCTGCCAGGGTGAATGTCATTGGTGAATCAAGGGGGCTGGTGAGGTGAGAGATAAACTAATCACTAGGCAGACAGAAAGACTAGATATGAAGTTGTAAGAAGATGGGAAGATAAAAAGAAAAAGCAGCCGAGGAGAAAGAGGCGAATGAAAGTCTTTGAACTTTTCTGACAAACAAACAGAAGGACTAAGGCTACCACAGAAAGCTCCAACAACAAACCGCAACACATGAAGCCTCCTATGCTGCCGACAAGTGTCAGCTCTGTCTGAAGAAAGTACAGAAGGTCAGTGTTAGATGAACTGTTGCTGCCGTAGCAGATGGTCATCTACTCCCACCTGTTAGCCCACTGCCGAATCAAGTCAGTTAAATCATAACTCATAAATATGATCCTTGAAAGATATCCCCAAAGGTCAATATATTGATGGAATTACAAAAAGGAAACCTTATGAAAATTATTGAAAAGCGAGGGCTGTGTGTTATCTTAAAGCAACACGATGGAAGCAGATTCTTCCAGATTAAAAGTGACACTGAACACCCATAAAGATGTGTTTGAGGGAGTGTGACTGAACCTGGGAGACAATCTTAATACTCCTTATGCTGGGTTGGACAACAAACGAGGTTGTCGGGTAAAGGTTGACAAATGTTGATCAAATGCCAAAGATCCCCTGGTGTCTGAAGGGACTGTGGTTTTTCTTCCCAGTCAGTCAGAACAAATCCTCCAAATGTAGCTCATGAATGGCAGAATGAGTGAAGAAACAATCAGCCGACAATAAAAACCCTCTTTATGTAGCAGGAGTGCAGATGATAAAGAAACTTTCCTATCAGGCTTTTCTTTTTCTTTCCTCCCACATCTTTTTCATTGGCTTCTCATTAGAATGAAAAGCCTGAATGGTTATGTAGTACATTAGGGAGAAATTGATTCCATTTTTATTCTGAAGTAGCACTAAATTCAATGGTTTAAGCCTGGAAATGAACAATTTTCCTTCATCCTGCTTGATCAGTGATGAAGAGGATCCGACAATTAGAGATCTGAATCATTTTATGGTCAGTGCAAGCTTCGTCATCTCAGATGCAAATGACCACACATTTATTTATTTGGTGTTGCATCAGAAAAATATGACCCACCTTTGTCCGAAGGATTCCAGATGTTGCTTTTATCATCTCACCAGAACTTGTTTAACAGGTCATGAGCAAATGTTTGTAAGTCTGCTGTAGAGGTAAACCTTTAATACCTGTGCATCTAATAACTGTGGTAGATATCTTTTATGGACTTCAAGTCTCATACCGATAGGACAGAACTTTGTGTTTAACATCATAAATCTGGCTGTTGAGGTCCAGTCACAGAATGAAGGTCCTGGGTTTAGCTAGGCTCTCGCTGTGACCTCCCAATGCAACGCCCATCTTCTTCACCCACTCCAAAGATTGCTTGTGCGTCTTTGTGGACTTGTCCAAGGTGTAGCCCACCTCCCACCCCACTGGCCCATGCAGCGACACACAAGTAGCCAAACAGTGGTCAGATGAAGGCGGTGGAACGGCAGGAAGACAATGAGAATAACTAAAGCCAGGATACAGGATCTGGCTAAAAAAGATATTTGACTAACTTAACTTACATCAAATGTTTTAAAATGCCATGTCTCAATTTTATTTTCCCTTCTTCATTTAGTTTTGTTTAGCGAATTCTTTTATAAAACATTTTAATCACAGGAAGAGTGACATGCAATATTTCGTGGAAATGTAACCTTTTTAAAAGGCGATATACCAGAATTGTGAAAACAATCAATATTGGAAAAACTAATGATTCAAATATACCAGATCCCTGTTGTCATGCGTTTCACTACTTTTAAGTTCTAAAACCTGAAACGATCTGTTCTAATCCTGCTCTGTTCTACAGAGCTATGAATTAACACAGAAAAATGTTAATCAGAAAAATTGCTTAGGAAAACAGTATTTATTTCTATGCCGCTTTAAAAGCATCTAAACTCTATTAACTCCAAAATTCAGATTTGTGTCCTTTTTACTTACACATCTACTTTCAATCAAGCAACATTTAATAGTAACAATAATGTTTTAATAATAATAACATTTAATAATTTAATAGATATTTATACAGTGGGTTGTAAAGGGATATCTATTTTGCAATTAGGATTTGATTTCATTCTGTGTCTTAGTGACAGCATTTAGGGCAGGAGGTCAAGTTGTAGAAAACTAGCTTGTTGTTCTGCCATAATGTTCCTGATAGAGATGTGTCAGATCCCCGGGGCGACAGACTTCAGATGCAAGATGCCTACTGGAGGTTCTAGGCTTGATGGACTGCTTCAGGCTTTACTATCAGACTTGCATGAACTGGTTCTTCTGGAACTGGAGAAGAAGATTGAAGAGGATGTGCTGGAGAAGATAGCTAGTGATCGGTTAGGAGGGAATGCGGGAGTATACTCTGTCCGTCCATGTTTTGGCCAAATGAATGCTCATTAAAAGCTTAAGGACTCAGTGTCATCGTTGTTTTTAGAAGAGCTATGTTTTTAGCCATTACAGGGGCAAAAAAGTAATTAGCAGCCACTATTTGTGCACATTGTCCCATTTTAAAACAATGAGGTCTGTAATTTTCATCGTAGGAACACTTCAACTGTAAGACAAAGAATGTAAAACTAAAATACCAGAAATCACGTCATATACCTTGTCTATAACGTATTTGTATAATGGTGTAGAAAATAACAAAAGTTCACCTCAATACTATGATTATGTAACCTTGGTTGGCAATGACAGAGGTCAAATGTTTCCTATAGGTCTTCACCAGGTTTGGACACACTGTACATGGTACTTTGTCCCATTCCTCCATGCAAATTCCAATGATTTAGTATTTAATTTGAAGTATTTATTATTTTATAAATTTAATTTTCTTCTTCAATGCTCATACAAAACACTCCTGGTAAAATAAAATTGCCTTTTATAAATGTTCTATTATGCTTTCTTTTAGTGATTCTATGTTTTCATTTTCACATTTTTGTAATCATGTAAAGCACCTTGAATTGCCTTGTGTTGAAAGTGTGCTATATAAGTAAAATTGCTTTGCCTTCCCCCATTCATCCTCTCCTTAGTATGGATCAGCTGAACTGGAGAGCATTTTGGTGCTCAAGGAAATGTTTACACATAGTCGACTGTGTGGAAATGGAAAGGCTTTGAGTGATAACTGAACAGTGTTCATGAGTGACATTTTTTAAAATGTCTGTAAGGTCTGTTGGTGGGCTAACTAGACAGCTAGGGAGGGTAATGGATTTGTGGTGGATAGATTTGGAGAAGCCCAAACTAAGACAGGCACAGCTCGCTGCTGCCAAATAGGCACAAAAAGCACATTTCTGAAACACAGCATTATGTCAGATATTTTATGTCTACTGAGCAATTGCTACACGCATTAAAATGCACAAGAGGGAGTCACATGCTGTCAGTGACCACCACCAATTACAGAGCCCCCTTCTACCTGTCAGCAAATGATCAACAGGATGATGAACTAACAACAACCTCATGTGCTGCTCTGCTTAATGTTGCAGCTCCAAACATTTCACATGTCAGACCAACAATTATGAGAAGCAAATTAAAACAGCAAAAATAAAACAGCCCATCCATCCATCCTTCAATTATCTATGCCACTTATCCTCTAAGGGACAAAACAGCTCATTGGCTAAAAATTACATCAGAAATTCTTCAGATGAAGGTATCAAACTTTTGATATTTTTGGTCTCCAGCACAGTGCTTTGCATTGTTCAACAATAGAATTAAGTCACTTTAAAATGAATGTTGTCTCTAAAACTTTTATTAAAGGCAATTTTGTGCCACATGAAAAAGAGTCCAGTTATGTTTGGCTAAGATATTAGATTGCATATAAAGGTCAGACAGACAACACAAAAACATTCATGCCTCGAGTTGCAGTCGTCATTCATTTGGGAGGAGAACAAAATGCAAAAAGCTTGGAGCTGTGGTTTCTCCTCGCTGAACACAGGAGCTGGATAAGGATAAATACGGCTCTGAGGGTGTCATTCCTTAGGCTTGGGCCTTCTTCTCTGTTTTCCTCTCACTTTCTCCAACACATCCCAAACGTTCCACTGCTTGCCAAGGCAACAATCAGGCCAAGCATGAGCATCTGTCCAACAAGGCACCAAGCCATAATTCCATTCATGGTTGAACAAATTCACACAACTCTTTGTCTACAAGAAGCAGTGTGACTAACATGACAAATTGTCTGCTGCTCTGTGCTAGACATGAGCTCCAGAAGCAGCTGTTTCTGTGCACAGATTTTATGAAATCCATTTATGTAGCTAGTTAAACAAAGAGAAGCTGAGCGTCAGTATGTGTAGGTTCCAACACTAGGGGGCGATAATCCAGTTAGTGAAAGGAAAGGACAGGACATCAACGCCGCAGGGCGTCGAGAGGAGCTGAAGACTGAAGCCAAAGGTTCCTCAAGAAGTGCAGCAAGCAAAACCAAAATCTGAGGCTTTAATCCCAGGTGTGTAAAACAACAGTGAGGATCACTCTTAGCTAATGCTGTACACCATCACGAAACACAAGGCAAACAACACAAGCCTGAACATGTTTCCCCACTTTGTGGAATTCCTAACAGTTAGCTTCTACTAGCAGAGACAGCTCTGTTCTTCCCTGGCTGCAAAATAAAATATAGCTTTCCCATTGGCGGTCACAAGCCAAGGTAGGTGGGGCCAGGAATACTCATTTTCTTTGTAAACCTAAAAGAGACTAGCTCGTTTTTGCATTCTGTTTCCTTTTTTGCTGTTAATGTAAGCAATAGAGTCTGGAGAAAATGGAGTCTGCATGTGGATATTAGCGGCTATTGATAAAAATTGTAGATATTTCATTACATTTTTGCAGAGCTGGCGGAAAATGATGCATTATTTGGAATCCGCATTGAGTACCTGAGACTGTTCTTTGGTGTGTAGAACAGAATAGAACAATCTTTTATTGTTCCAAACGGGAAAATCTGGTTGTAAAAGCAACAAAAGCAAGAACAGAACACAATTTAAGGGTCCAGAAAAAAATATATAATTACTTTATGGACATAGTTACAAAAACAGAGTACTGTGCAGTTATTAAGATAAAGTGGCATACCCAGGTTGTAATGTGCAACAGAGCAGAATACTTAAAGATGTTTAAGTAATTACAAATATTTTTGATATATGTACAGATTGTGCAGAATAGAGCAGGGAGAAATATGTGAGAATGGGCAGCGAATGCAGGGTTTAATCTAAAGGTGCTTTTTTTTTACTGGAGGGGAATTTATCAGCCATTATATTGACCTATAAATCTATATCTACTGTTTTATATCAGTATCAGAACCCAAAAATCCATATCGGTCAGGTCTTATCCAGTCAGTATCTAGTTAATATTCTAAATGACTTAAGCCAACTAATATGGCAATTACAAGATGCAATTCGTTGCTTGTGCCAACGTGAGGTTTTACAAAAATGAGACATTCAGCATTAGAACATCAAGAATGTCTACCAGAATCATAATAATTTTAATTAAAGCAATATGATGCAGTCCATATGTCAGTAAAATGGCTAATTAAAGCACATTTTTATATTCTTCAAAAATACTGTTAAATACCTCAATACCGTTATGTTTTTAAAAAATACTGTGATATGAAAACTTTGCCATACCGCCCACCCCTAGGTCAGAGTAGTCTGAATAGCATGTTTACATGAAGCATTTATATTCTGAACAGGCTTTTAATCCGATTACTTGTGTCTATGTAAAAAACACAGCTATGGATTCATCCTCTTTAATATAACCTTTGTCAGATTTAAATTCGAATGAAAATTCAAATTAAATTGTTTTCATTGGCGATCTAAATTGGAAGTGGTTTCAACCAGAAAATCAGCGGGTGTATACCAGGTTTCTATGTTAGGCCCACTCTCATTCACTAAATAATAATTGGAGGATTTGAAACTTGTTTTAAATGCAGACATGACAAAAGTCATTTTGTTTCCCAGTGAATAATCAAAGTAGGTGAATCCACACCCATAAATACTAGGGCTGTAGCGGTACATGTGTTCATACGTCTGGTATATTCTGTGAGAGGTGATGTGACAACTCTTTTCTATTTTGCAAAAAGACTGAAAATAAAGAAAATATCAAATGAAATGTTAAAAAAAATATGTCTTTAAAAAAACCTACCTGTGGAGTAAAAGGCAAATTTTCACTTTGGTGGACAATAAAGCTTATTATTATTATTATTATTATTATTATTATTATTATTATTATTATTATTATTATTATTATTATTATTATTGTTACTATTATTATTATGTTCCTAAAAATGATCATTTGGAAAAAATATAAAACAAACCACCACAGAATTATTTCATCGAAGATTTTACTGAATTCCTTACATTTGTTTGCACGGACTTTGATAGTTTAGTAATTTCAGGTGATTTTAATGTGTTTTTTGTGTCTTCTTTGACCCATCTGTTGTACCCAAACCAGTAGTTGGGCCTGGAGTTATTCAAAAAAGACACGAAAATGCTACAACAAGGACACAGTTTATGGAATTGATCAGATTTGAAAATCCCCCATGTTCAAATGTTGATAATCTATTGGACTCTTCAAGGGTTGTAAATGTTTTGGATACTATTGCTCCTGTCAAGGTTCAAATGGTTAACATTAAGCAACAGGTATCCTGGAGAAATGAAGTTTCGGTCAGGTCACAAAAAAGGGAGTGCCTGAAAGCCAAACGGAAATGCCGCAAGTCAAAGCTCCAGGTTCATTATGAGGTTTACAAAGAAGTGTTTTTGTGTGTTTAACCAGATTTTACGTGGAGCAAGGGTTAAGTATTTCTCTGAAATAATCGCAAACTGCAGAAACAATTCTTGTGTTCTGTTTGCCACAGTGAACAGATTAACTAATCCTCAACTTTCACTGCCCTTAGAACTAATTTCTGCATCTAAGTACAATGAGTTTGCAATATTTTTTATGACAAAGTCCAAGGCATTAAAAATTCCATAATTACCACAAAAGAAATATCAAGACTGTTTCCAGATAAACACCTTGAGCTGACACATTTTACACCTGTCAGTGACAAAACAATGGAAGAGGTTATCTCTGGTCTGAGTTCATGTACATGCTGCCTTGATGAAATAACCACTCGATTTCTAAAGTCTGTGCTGAGCAGATTGTTACCACAACTTGGTCAGTTAGTTAACATCTCACTTGAGACTGGAAAATTCCCAAATGCCTTAAAAACTGCGCTCATTAAGCCTCTTCTAAAGAAGAGCAGCCGTGATGCCACAGTACTGAGCAACTACCAGCCCATATCAAACCTACCATTCTTAGGAAAAGTCATAGAAAAAGTAGTATATCAACAGCTTACTTACTTTCTCCTGTCTAACAATGTGTTTGATACTTTACAGTCAGGCTTTAGGGCCCACCACAGCACTGAGACAGCTCTGATCAAGGTGACAAATGATATCCGCATGAACGCCAACGCAGGCAAAGTCTCAGTTTTAGTTCTGCTGGACCTGAGTGCTGCCTTTGACACAGTGGACCATGGGATCTTACTTCACAGGTTAGAAAATCGGGTGGGAATCTCTGGTACTGCTCTAAACTGGTTCAAGTCCTATCTCAAAGACAGGACATACTTTGTCCAAATTAGCAACTGTGTCTCTGACAAAATTCCCATGACCTGTGGAGTCCCTCAGGGGTCAATCTTGGGGCCACTTTTATTCAACTTGTACATGCTTCCATTGGGTCAGCTAATTAACAGCAATAATGTGTCTTACCATAACTATGCAGATGACACTCAGATCTGCGTGTCACTGACGGCAGGTGAACATGGGCCTATAGATACACTCTGTCACTGTGTTGAACAGATCAGTGTGTGGATGCAAAACAACTTTCTCCAGTTAAACTCAGACAAAACTGAGATCATATTTTTTGGCCCACAGACACAAAGAGAAAGTGTTATCAGTCATCTTGAGTCTCTCTGTCTTTAACCAAAAAACATCAGGTTAGAAATCTAGGGCTAATCATGGACTCGGACCTGAAGTTAAACAGCCACATCAAAGCAATAACATCACCAGCTTTTTACCATCTGAAAAACATTGCTAAGATCAGAGGAATAGTGTAGAAACCAGACTTAGATAGACTTATCCATGCATTTGTCTCCAGCAGGTTAGACTACTGTAACGGCCTGCTCACTGGCCTCTCTAAACGAGATGTTAGACAGCTGCAGTACATCCAGAATGCTGCTGCTCGAGTCCTGACAAGAACCAGGAAATACGACCATATTAGTCCAGTGCTCCGGTCTCTGCACTGGCTTCCTGTTGCTCAGAGAATAGAATTTAAAACAGCTCTGCTTGTGTACAAGTCTTTTCATGGTTTGGCACCAAAGTACATCTCTGATATGTTAGAGACATATGAACCATCTCGGGCCCTGAGAATTTCAGGGAGGGGTCTCCTGGTGGTTCCCAGAGTCAACAATAAACACGGTGAGGCTGCATTTCAGTTTCAGGCAGATAAAATCTGGAACAGTCTTCATGGGGATGTGAGACAAGCCTCAACTTTAACAATGTTTAAATCCAGGCTGAAAACAGTTCTTTTTACCTGTGCAAATGACAATTGAAAGTATTTTATCTGCACTCTTGCTTTTTATTGAGTGACTGTGGCTCAGGAGTTGGGTGTTTGCCTTGTAATTGGAAGGTTGCCGGTTCAAGCCCCAGGGCAGCTGTGGCTACAACATAGCTTGCCATAATCAGCGTGTGAATGTGTGCGTGGATGACTGAATGTAGTGTAAAGCACTTTGGGGTCTGTAGGGACTTAGTAAAGCGCTATACAAATGCAGGCCATTTATTGTAATGAAATGTTTTTTTCTGTTTATGTGTTTTCTTAATTTATGCAACTGTGAAGCGCTTGGAATTTGCCTTGTGTATGAATTATGCTCTACAAATAAACTTGCCTTGCCATACCTTTGTCATAAAAAGAGAACAATCTTCTACCACCTAGTATGCAGTCATATTTAATAAATTAGAGTCAGCATTCTGATGAAGGTCAGATTAACAGTAGCTACCCTTAGAAAATTAAAATCTTGAAACAGGTAATAAAAAGATTTTCATTAGGCCCACTTTTTTTAATTAAATATGCTTTCTGTTGGTCTGATGTAATATTAAAATCTTAGATGTTGTTTTTTCATAAGGTATAAGCAGAATGATCCAAAATAAAGGCTGCATGGAATTCATCTGTATGGAGTCACTGAATTAAATGAAGCTTTCAGTAATATTCTCATTTATTGAATATGACTATGTTACTTCCGTTAATGAGTCACTGACACTTCTCCGTATAACACAAAGTGAACTACAAATATGTTGATTAATGTCGTATTCATTATGGAAGATGAACTAAATGCCATTAGTGGCTCCGTCTGAACACACTTCATAAACTGTTTCAAAGAGATTAAGATTTATATCTTTTTCAGATTAACAGAAATTATATATTTTAATATTTTTTTTGTCCTACAAGGTTATGAAAAAGAATAGATTTTTCAAGTTGGGAAGTTAATAAGCCATTCAAGTGTTGTTCATATGAAAATCACTCACTTTACTTTCACATCCTTAAAGCCCCCGTGTTTAAGAATTACCTCCAACTAGTGGTGCGCTCACTGAATACAAGCAACTGAACAGTGTTTTCTGAATTTTATTAATGACATTTTTTTACATGTCCTCTCTGGTAGTGTGTCTCACAGACTTGGTTTCTGAGTGCCAATGAGATCTCCACTGGCAGGGTGTGTGAAGCAGGGCCCACATTTGGAGAGGGATTAGCTCAGGACCTAACCTGACAGATAAACAGGGAAACACAGACACAATCACACACTCCTGCATAAACACACACACACACAATCACACTGTAAGACCCAACGTAAAGACCCACATGAATGGATGCTGTACAGCCACTCACACTTTCCATACACAGTCAATGTACTGATACACCACAGTGGCTACTAGCCCTGAACCCAGGAATTGTTCCCCTTCATCCCAGAGTGAAGACAAGCAGACCTCCAAAGCCTCCAGCAGCCCAACAGACTGCCAGCTCCTCCTCCCGCCCTGCAACGCTTGGTGATGAATAGCAAATAACTTTACAGCTGCCACATCTAGCCCACGGCCTTCAGCTTTTTCTTTACTCAAAAAGGAAAATAAGACTTCCACTAATGTGTGGTTCAGACATATATTAGACAAATACAGTAACAACAAAAGGGTGCAATAGAATAACTTCTTTTTCTTTTGGATTTGAACTGTAGCCTTTTTTATTTATCAACCACCCAGACATTAGATTTGTAAACACATAAACAGAAAGTAGGGAAGCAACACCACCACTTTTTTCAAACTGATACGACACCGATACTCAGATCTGAGTACTTGCAGATACAGAGTACCAATGCCGGTACTTCTACCACACACAAAAAATGCAAAGAATTGGAAGACAGGTTTTATTTTCTTCTCTGCTTGTTACAACATATAATGGTGAATAAGATGAAACATAAAATATTAACAAAAATGACCACAAAACTAAAACGTCAACTGAAAATTGTACATTTTCTATGAAATTATTGTCAAGTTTCCACATTTTAAGTATTGGTTAACTTTAACGAGTACATCAGGCAATATCGGGGCCGATACCAGTATTGGTATCAGTGCATCCCTAACAAAAAGATTTTATTCTATATGTCGATGCCATACTGGAGGTGATTCTCATTCATCCACAGCTGCACAGGGACCAGTGATAAGGCTTTGAAGGGGAAGGCAATTAAAATACAGGAAACAAAAGACCTTCATATCACCATTCACACAGAAGTTGTGCATCCCCTCAGGATACAAGAACAGAAGGACAGGAAAAAAAGACGTCCTTCATTTGTCTATAAAACTAAAATGTGAAAACGGTTGAGTTGGAAAACAAGCAAGTTGTTCTTAAGTTCAGTGACATAAAAATTCAACCTGCTAAATCCAAAAGAAAAACACATACAGATACATGTTAGGAGTAAAGTTGGTTTGTTGTTCTCAGCACTGCTGAGGCAGCAGAAAAAAAGCCCAAGTATTAATCCGCAAGATCTAATCAGTACACTAATTTCTACAGACAACAAACAAATTTGGACTTTTAATGAAGTGAGCTTCATCTAACCTGTTATGAGGATTTCAAATCTTGGTATAAGGTATATTGATGTAGTCTGGTAGTTCAAATCAATACAACAAAGGACAATGAAAGTCAGCAAAGAGTCTGACCTGTGTCTTGTTCTGTACTGCCCTCCTGGCTCGACCTTGAGAAAGCCAGCGTACCGTCACTGTCCTTCCCCTGAGCAGCCCTGGGGAACACAAAGCAGCAACGAGATGAATGTGATGTTGGAGTGCTTACATAGGCTAGGTAAATGCACAGCAGTGTGCGCTGTCACGGTGTCATTGAGCAAGAGACAAGTAAAGAAGATGGCCATGCAAAGTCTCTGAAAACACAGGAAGCTTTCATACATGGCACTAAACAGTAGCTGCTGGGAGAGTGAGTGTTCTAAAGAAAAGATTGGCATGCAGAGCAGCTAACATCAAGCTTTTAATAAATGTATAAATCTTACAGAAGGAAATTGACATTTTTTATATGGCAAATTGTTACCACATCATCAATGACTCAAAAAGCCCATTCAGTCAGATTCTCATCAACAGATGTCTGATCACATCCACTAAAGTTTTGACCTTTCATAGAACAAAAACTCAAAGACTGATACAGTGCTTTGCTTTTCAGGCTTCCTGCTTTAGTTTTTGTCTCGCCACTTTTTTTAGCCCACTGTGCGGTGAACACCAATCCACTAAATCTTTGCTAACAGCTTCATGAGCCTAGTAATGACGACGGAGACTTTAACGTGTCATTCTGATTAATTAATTACAGTTATACTGTTATATGCACACCCTTATGCCATTAGAGCTATTGTTTAAATAAATATCAGACATATGCGATAGCCCCCCCCCCCCTTTTTTGTTTGCCAGTCGCATAGAGCAAGCAAAGAGAGCTGAGGCACCCTTCCATTTAATGAAGGTTATATCAACAAACAAATTTGGACAACACTAAACACTTCTTATGAGAGTAAATGTCACAGATTATTGGTGAAACAAAGACCCAACATTTAAAATCTAAGACAGAAAATATCTGTGGTGGGATTAAGACATCCAGATAAGGTGAGAGTTATAATAAATACAACTGAACATGTGTTACTGTTGCCATGTCAACATGCTTTTAATCCAGAAAGTTCCAAAGAAAAGACTCCACATGTAAAAATTCACAAAGCACATTTCTACTAAATTGCTATTAAATTACTGTACATTCATGTTAAAAAACCTGTCAATATAGAAATAAAGAAAAAAAAAATTTCCAGCAGGGTTGCAGGATTTGAAAGAAAATGTAGTTTTTTTTCCTGCACATAACGATAAGTTAAATTTTTTTGACATGATTATGAAGGGGAGTATAGAGATGTCATCCCATAACCTATATAGTTAATAAAAATGTAGGCTACTATATTCCTTGTCAAAGTGAAGTCTCTCTTGCAAAGCTTTATCTAGTTGCTGTCAGTCTATGAATTTTCTGGTTCTGTAAGTCTGAGCTAATATTGTGTGTTATTGCATGACACTGCATTCATTGGAAATCTTATTTTGTATTAAAAAAGGAAACGAGTTTTGAGTTTCCCTGTTGACTAAAAAAGTCATACAATAAAAAGCTTCCCCCAAGACTGTGTGAAACATAACATAAAAAAATGAAGAAACCTCAATCAAATCATTTATTTGACAGCATTCTGGTACCTCGTAGAAAAAAATCCCCAACATAATAATAGACTACGGTAAAGAGGTGAACATTTTCTGAGCAATGTAAGAATAAAGCAACAGATTTAATGTTGGAATGGTGGAATTGCAGTGCTTCCTACAATCAGTAATCAAAAGTTTTTTTTAAGGAATCTGGAATTCATGTGATCATGTTTAACGTAAATAGCCTTGTTCAGTACAGTTGGAGTGTCCGGGGGGGGCACAAGAGGCAGGATGATGTTTTAGTATTAATGTTTTAGTATTAATGTCTCCATTCATTCTTTAAATAGCAATAAAAAAGCCTCTGTCATGTCATATATAGTCCAAATGGTCCTACAGTTGTGGATTGGGTTTGAGACTTCCAGTTTTATTTTGAGTACTGATTTCCAGACTCCTTTCAGACAGCGTCACTTCCTGGAATGTCCTCCTTATCAGCCTCTCCCACACCTTAATGCAGTGGTTCCCAAACTTTTTTTAATGGGCCCGCCTTTGGTTAATAAGGAAATATTCACTTTGGGAACCACTGCATTAATTAATGCCATTCATCTGTGTCTCATTGTCTTCCCTTGTTTGTTAGACTGTTTAGACTTCTCTCATCTCATCTTTGTCCCCTGTGTCAAGCATTCCAGCCTTCACACTAACTTAGTCTTCAAGTGAATCTTCCACCCTGCTTGTATTTTGGACCTTATTCTGCCTCTGCCTTGGAAAACTACACTTAGTTTTGATTTTTGTGTCCTGACGTTGGACCATAACAAAGGATTGCTCATTTTTCCACTGTGTTGAGTCCTGCATTTGAGTTCCCTACACCTGTACCATGAGGAGCCAAAGCCACGGCCTTCTACTTCAGGCCTTCTACTGTCCAAAAAATGATTGGAGTCAATGGAGCGATAAAAGTTATTTTCTGATCCCATTTGAAATCCGCCTTGGACCGAACATATGATGTCCGAGAATTTTAAAGACACATTTTGATGCAGATATTACGCAGATTTACACAGACGGAGCATTAAACACGGAGAAACCTCTACAAATCTGAACACGTGGAAAGTGGCAGCTGTGCTGGGGGAGAAATTTTTGGTTAAGTGAGAGCCGGTATGCTGCAGAAGCTCTAAAAGAGCTCTTGGTGGGTGTTTTAAGTGCTAGCTACCGCCAGCTTACCATTAGCGCCGTAATGTTAAATATGCAACTTCTGATTTAGGCATTTTGATTTCGAATTTTTACAATCAAATCCAAAATCACATGACAATTTTAAAATTTGCATAATTAGTTATCATTTAAATTGATGTATTGGTGATTGAGGATGTAAGACAAAGCAGACCAGAAAAATTACTTTTATCGCTCCATTGACTTCCATTCATTATTTATTTGGCCAGGGGACCCACGGACCGACTGTCACTTGTACCACACCTCCAGTAACTTGGGTGCAGCAGCACTCAGCCCAAACAACACTCTACGATGTCCACAATGTGGAAAATGACGGTAGAATCTTCCATCCACACAAACACAATAAACTGGACACTCAATACGGAAAATCTCAGTGATACACCGACAATTAGTGCAAGGCTCAAGGCGAGCAAGTTTTATGAATCAATGTTTTCTATAAATTCTGTCAGAAGCCAGTCAAACCAAAAAGAAAGTGTTATCAGTCATCTTGAGTCTCTCTGTCTTCAACCAAAAAAATCAGGTTAGAAATCTAGGGCTAATCATGAACTCGGACCTGAAGTTAAACAGCCACATCAAAGCAATAACATCACCAGTTTTTTAACATCTGAAAAACATTGCTAAGATCAGAGGAATAGTGTAGAAACCAGACTTAGAGAGACTTATCCATGCATTTGTCTCCAGCAGGTTAGACTACTGTAACGGCCTGCTCACTGGCCTCTCTAAACGAGATGTTAGAGAGCTGCAGTACATTTAAAGTTAATGTTTTTTTTCTTTTCATCTCTTTTCTTAATTTATGCAACTGTGAAGCACTTTGAATTGCCTTGTGTATGAATTGTGCACTACAAATAAACGTGCCTTGCCTTGCCTAAAACAAGTAGACTTTCCTTTATAAAATGTGAAAAACATCAGATTCTCTGTTTTTAACAGAATGTTTTGGTTCTTTAAAACGTTACAGTGAAATGCTTCAACCACAACTCTGTTATTTCTATGAAAATATTTGTGAACAATAGCAAATATGGATATCTTTGGCTATTGGTTGCTTAAATTTCTTTCATTCATCCATCCATTTTCTGAACCGCTTAATCCTTAGGGGGTCTATCTTCAGCTGTCAACGGGCGAGCGGCGGGGTACGACCCTGGAAAGGTTGCCAGTCCAGGTTATCATTTTCTGATAATAATGGGGTAAATAGCTTTGGTTCCTATTATTATTTGTGGGTAATCAGCAGATGCAGTGTTGGTTAGCTAAGTTAACCTGTTTGTTAGCCAAGGCCAGGGGTCGTGCTGACTGAATATTTTTTGTTAACGTTTTTGTTTGTTTGTTTTATGGTGAACGAACAATCAAAAGGCTTTCTCATTTGGACAGATTGCAAACCCCTGACCACTTTGAGCAGACATTTTCAACCTCATGCACAGAGTTCATGGAACTAATCAGTGAAAAAAGATTCCAATGAGAACATCTGAGCTTTCATCTCAGACCTGAGAACCAAACCCTATGCATCTCGATACTGGGATGTGACAGTGGTTTGAACAGTTATGGAGGCTTGGAACGCATCTTTCACTTCACCTGACAAAGATTGGCAGTAACACTTTACTGCAACTAAACCAATAATGAAAAGGGAGCACATGCAGGGATTTCCTCCAGCTGAAGCATAAGAAACGTTGCCATTCAGAGAGCCAAATTCTGATCACTTCAGGTTCAGGCCACAGCAGATGAAATTTTCATAATTAATACACTAGCTTGGATTCTCTGTTCAGTTTGTTCAAACTGAAAAATTAATTCAGATAAATGACGATTAGATACTAATGAATATGTAATCTATCTAAAAACTGAAAGGTAAAACAAAATGTTGTTCCCGTCTGTCAAAACAACAACAGCAAAATTATTTTGAAGTTCTTGTTGCAGGTTATTGCATTTTAAATTATTACTTATACAAATTCTTCTGATTGCTTACATTAAAAGACATGTCTTGTGTAGAACTTGCACATTTAGTTATTTTTATTAAAGCGATTTGTGCAACAAACAGGACAAGCAGAGCAGGGAGTGACATTGACCCAAAATTCCTCTATTAAAAGCAGTCACAACCAAAATGGCCAGTTTCTTTTAAACATTTGGTAATAAGAAGTCTATTTAAAACGTTGCAATTGTTTTGAAATATGTTTCTTCCTGGCAAATAAATCCAGTATGGAGTGAGCTAAAAAAAACCTTAGTTATTTAAAAAACATTGGCATACAGCTTTGATACCACCCAACGTCCTTTTTTTACCATCACTGTAGCTGAATCAGAAACTCAAATGTTTTTCGGCTACAGAGTTTAGTGATAATTCGGTAACTTCATACCCTGTTAAGCTTCACTTTGGAAATATTTGAAAACAGCATAGCATAAACAATGATCTGGTTCATGAACATGAATACAGTTGCTACACTGTTCAATCCAATATTTGTATTAGCTTAGCATCATGCTAACAGGATTGGTTGCCATGGGGTCTAATACATTTCTAGTTGGTTTCTCTCAGCCTTAGCCCGGGTCTTAAAAAAACCCACACCAATCAAATTGTTGTGTGACAGAATTCTGAACTTTATGAACTAATGGCCTTTGTTAATGATAAAATGTGTCCCATATGTGGGTCTTCTAATGTTGGTTTTCTTATTTTATTTTAGTAGCAACATTTGCTCATTCCTTTAGTACCTGCTGATCAGAAAAACTAGAATAATTGGGGTAGTTCTGATCATTTTGCCTCGTAACCATCTCTGATCTTTTTAGTTAGAAGTTTTGCACAGAGAGCTTTGGGAAGTGAAGTGACCATAAATGAATTTGTTTCTACAAAAGAGACAGAGCTGTAATGAAGCTGTCAGAAAGTTACAAAGATTGAAACACGAAACATTATCTTTGGTTGTTTCAAATGTAATACTTCACTCGTGTACATACTTAGGCTTTAGTAAACTTGAAATATGTTAAAAATACCAGAGTTGCCTTTATAACAAGCTTAACTATGTTGGCAGAGCTACTATACAACTTAAACAAGGGCTTATCTATCGTCTATAGCTATCTCTGCTCATTTGGCTCATTGGCAATACTCCAAACAATACTTTTACTCTGACCTTTGCCTTTTAAAATGAATTCTACAGACATGTTTGCTGTTTTCTGCAAGTTTTAAACTTCTAGCACTACCTACTTACTGTTTTGATTGTCAAACATCATTATACAGGTAACCTCTAAAGAGGAACAACAGGGCAGAGCGCTGCTGAGTGAAACTTAGAGCCAATCTGGAAGATGAAAAAGTGTTTGTAGCAATTATGTCACAAAGGTAAGTATTTTAAGTATTGATCTGAGTACTGATTATTTTGGAAACTTTATCCACCTGTCTCATTTTTTTCCAGATTCTCTGGATAAAATGTCATATTTTAATAGAAGAATGCAAACACATGAGATGCTTTTAATAAATTTCAATAAAACGTAGAAATCCTTTCAAACATCTTAAAAAGTCAAGGCAAGGTAAAATACTGTATAAGAAAAGACAAACAGTGCAGAGGACTATATATGTATGATATACTGCACTGTATCATTTCATTACTATTTGCCATAAGTTTCTCTCGAGGAAGCTCATTCCCTTCCAGTTTTCTAGTAAAATTCAAGATTTGATGGCAGTTGGTCCATTAAGTTAAGTCTTCATTAAAACTAAAAATAAATGACTCACTTATTTTTGTTCTAAAGCGCTCTTTTATCATTTATCCCCACGAGAGTTCTGCAGCTCTGTGGAAT
The DNA here is from genome assembly GCA_028564705.1 of Apricaphanius iberus. Classification (NCBI taxonomy): domain Eukaryota; kingdom Metazoa; phylum Chordata; class Actinopteri; order Cyprinodontiformes; family Aphaniidae; genus Apricaphanius; species Apricaphanius iberus. Next base: position 28,028 of record JAPXFQ010002241.1, on the reverse strand, counting down.
CATGGCAAACTTTTTGGTGAGCAGAGATCTCTACAGGATGGCTATATTAGAGCAGATGGATCTTTAAAATGACAAAATCCTTTTCTGCATGTTGAGTTAGAAAGAAAGTTATTCATACGCATCAACGTAGGCTCGGTATGCTTTCAATCGCAGATAACCCCAAGAATTCTACCATTAGTCTTCAGTAGTAAAAAAGGAAACATAGTTATTCTGAGCTTTTTTTCAGCTTAAGGGAACATTTACCCAATTAAAGGTTCATTTATTTCCCTTTAGGCAATATCACTTCAACAAGAATCTAGAGGCGTAAGCCATCACTAAAAGGGCATTAGAAGGTCAAACAGCTTACTTTTGTAAAGCTGATGAAGAAAGTCAGTTTATATATATAAAATATGTGCTAAAAAGGTACATATAAAAAGTGATGCTATCTTTAGATGACAGTGATAGATACACTGTAGTCCTGACTGTAATGGAAACATTTGAAATAACTAATTAACTGTGGTTTAATAAAGGATAATGGATATATCCCTTCTGCTGTAAAATCAGGACCATTGAGTATGTCTGCAGAAGGAACTTTCTATTAGATCCCATAAAATATTTAAAAGATTCAATGTAAAAGCAGAGCAGGCTTTTAGCAATGTTAGAAACATCCAGTTCATTTAATTATGGTGCATTTCTGTTTTTACTTATTAGATAAAAACAAAATGTGCATTCAATAGAGGGAGGCAACTTTAGGGCAGTACAGAGGTGATATATAATATGGTTATTATCTTTTTATAACAGTAAGATTACAGTCAATATTATATTATAATTTCCCAACACATATCAGTATGGAGTGTCAAAGTGCTCTAAATTAAATAAATACATTAAAAAAAAACATTAATATAACTGTTTTTAATAATCATTATTATACAAATATTGTATGTTACAATGAAATTGTGAAAAAAAGTTATGAAATCTTTTTCTTTAAAAATGCATTTGTTATAAAAAAAATATACAATTGTAAAAAATGATTTTATAATAGATTTGTTTATTCAGTCATTTTCAATTAATTTAATTAGTTTTTATTCCAAAACTTCTTTTTTCACAAGATAAGCTTTTATTTCATAATGTTTTTTTTCCAGAGAATTTATCCATTGAACGAGATCCTCAGCCAATCAGAGTCAGTGTGTTGGACCTGCATGCTCATTGGCTGGTGCTTCAACATAGATCTTCCTGGTTTGCCGTTTTCACGGATTGCTGTAGCTTAGCATAACATGCTAATTCAAGGCTCGGAGGTGCAGGAACTTTGTCCAGCTCCTGTTACTTTGGCTGATTGAATTGAGAGGAATAATCATATTTATGAAATAAAAATAATTATCAGAGGCCGACATCTTGAGTCCTTAGGATTACTTTTGTAAAATGATCCCAGTCAGCACTGAGGACTTGCTTTCCAACTCAACCAGCAGAGCTGCTGCTGTGTCAGTGTCATCCAGCATACATCAGAGGAGAATGGGGGAAGAAGCCCTGGTTGGTGCTTAGATATAGACAGTCAGTTAAAGGGAGAGTTAATTTAACCACGGTCTGTGTTATTTATTCATCTTTTTATTGATTGTATCTAAACTCTGACTGGGGCTTCTTTCGGCAGTCTCATCATAGGCATGGAGCCCCAGGCAGCTTTACTCCCAGAACACTGATGCAGCACCAGCATCAGCCACTTTAAAAAGTTGGTAAATATTATGAGATCTGGGTAAAGCCATACACTAAATCCAACTGGTATTAAATTCAATAACAGTGTTAAAGTTATTGATTTATTAATAAATCCTGTTATTATTATTAATAACAGGGTTGGTTCGTGAAGCAGACAATTTGTCTATCTTTAAAACTAGGCTAAAAACGTTCCTCTATGACAAAGCTTACAGTTAGAGATATGTTTATAGGTAGTTAGAGTCAGGTCAGACAGGTAGATAGGAAGAGACAGGTTAATGTTAGTAGTCAGGCAGAGTGTCAAAAGTTAGGAAGAGATAGGAAGAGGTAGAGTAGTGTCGGGATTGATATTTTTTTAGGGCTACTTTATATAACAGTCTCGTATTGAATATGTTTATATAATCTTTAGTTAGTATTCAGAAAGTAAAAGTCTGTTTTTATTAGCTTGCATGATAGTAAAGAAATGTTTGTCAAGTATGGTTTATGGGGGAAAGCTTTTAAGTCGTAAAACTCTAGGCTAAGGTTATTGCACGTTGTAAAAGTGGGATGCGGAGATAAGAAACAGAGTAGAGAGTAGACAGTCATAAACAGACCGGATGGTTACAGCGATAACTCAGGAAACCTTGAGAATAAACGTTTGGTGTAATAAAATCTAGGGGGAGGAGAATAGACATGTGACTATGTGCTTTGTTCTTCTTTAATAAAAATGGTACACTCCTGTACACGACAGTTCAGTTCAGTTCAACTCAGTTCTGACTGTTCTCCGCCTGCAGGTGTGTATGAGTGTGAAACAGAAATTCTGTGTCTGTGCATCATTTCCATCTCTGTCTCTCAGCTCTGATTTTATTTTGAAAAACTCCCGCCGGGGTAAATGTTGGCGCCCCCTACACTCTCCGGAAGCGAGTGCCGATCGCATGGGAACGAGGAGCCAACAGTAGCTAGGTAGAGATAGATTAATGTAAGCCAGGTAAAGATCCGGAGCCGGTCGCGGCTTACCGCTGCGGAAGAAATGTGCCCCACAGGGGCCAGCCAGCGCCGGAGAGAGGTCCCTCAAGGGGATCCTCCCGCACAGTGCGGCCGCCCATTACCTGCCGGGTTGAATCCCCCGGGCAGACTGTGCGGACCCCACCCGTTTATCTCTTAAACGTTTCTCGCCCTCTTCAACTCTGTCCTCTCAGTTCTGTCTATTTTTCCTTAAGATAGTTGTCGACTATCGGTCTCGTGCCGGTATTTAGCCTTAGATGGAGTTTACCACCCACTTTGGGCTGCATTCTCAAACAACCCGACTCCGAGAAGACCCCGGCATGACGGGGGCCGTTACCGGCCCTACACCGTCCACGGGTCAGGAGGACTCAGACAGAGTGTTGGTAGCCAGGTCTCCTAGTAGCTAGGAGACAGGTTAATGTTAGTAGCTATGCTGCTTTAGGCTAGGCTGTTGGAGGACATTATTAGGGTCTGTTCCTACTTTCTCTCCTACTTCTCCCCAACTGCATGATGTGCTGTCAATTCAAGCACTAACCTGTTTTCTATTATAGTAGGTGCTCCGGATTAGCCCTGCTTGACGACCCTGACTAAGATGGCATTGCAGTGACGGAAAATTCTCCACGTCCTGCAACAAACTTCTGCATCAGTTCTATTGCTCTTTCTGTGTCTCTGTTATGTATTCTCCAAGCCACAGACGGTCGCGGCAGATAACCGCTTGTGCTGAGCCTGGTTCTGCCGGAGGTTTCTTCCTGTTAAAAGGGAGTTTTTCCTTCCCACTGTCGCTGCATGCTTGCTCAGTATGAGGGATTGCTGAGAATTCCACGACGCAATCTTCTGTGGTTCTGTAATTTCTACACTAAACATTGTATTGTAATAACTCTTTTTGTAAAGTGCCTTGAGATGACATCTGTTGTGAAATGGCGCTATATAAATAAACTGAATTGAATTGAATTGTTAAACAACTTATAATAATAATTATTACTTCATAAATATGAACATTCCTCTCACTTTAACCAGTGAGGGTAAATAGAGCTGGATAAAGTTCTTTGCAGCTCCGAGTCATGCTAAGCTACAGCAAACTGCTAGCAGTGAGTAACAGCTATCCAGGAAGATCTATGTTGAAGCACCAGCCAATGAGCATGAAGGTCCCACACAGTTATTCTGCTTGGCTGAGGATCTCGTTCAGTGGATCAATTCTCTGGAAAACGCCATTATGAAATAAAAGCTGATTTCGTGGAAAAAATAAGTTTTGGAATAAAAAATAATTAAAGTAAATAAAAATGACTGAAGACCTTTTACAATTAAATAACTTTAAGATTAATAAGTGCATTTTTAAAGAAAAATGAAAAATATTTCTTAATAATGGTCTTAAACTTTTATATGAATTGAGGTCTTTCATAATTCCATTTTCACATAATATATTTTTATAATATTTATTAAATTATTATTTATTTCTTTAATTTTGAGCAGTTTGGTGATCCATAAATCAGTATCAGAAATTCCAAAGTCAGAAGAAGAGTGTGAATTTTTCTTCAATTTCAAGCACCTGTGGCATGACCACATAGCATGAAACTATCTATATATCTATATAATGCAACAGTTCTCATTAAAAAAATAACAAAATGGAATGATTATTAATATTTTCTACTCTGTCACTATATAGGATCCTGTTGTTGAGTCCATTTCGAGCTGCTGACCCTGATCCTTGAACAACTAACGCTACAACAGGAGAAAAAAAAGAGATTTTTGTCTGAATGCCATGATCAAATGATGAACAGTACATCAGGCTTGGCATTTGCATCAAGAAAACATTTCATCTGTGAAACATTTGTTTATGTTTTAATTCATTTTTTTAAACAAGGCTAACTATGGGTAGCTTTCCTTGTTTATTCTGAAGGACAGGAAATTTACTCACCATCATTCTATGATGTTACAAACCCACAAACCAAGCCATAAATCTACTGGTGTTAGTTAAGTCTAGCACCCTAAAAGCCTTATTTTAAAACATGAAGTACTACAGTCCAGTTCATCAAACATTGCTATTCAAATCCCAAATAACCCCTATGAGAGAAATAACTGTTTATGTTGTTGTTACATTATTCTACATAAATTTGTTTTACTGAGTGCAAAATATATGTGTATGCATTTATTTATAAATGGCCAATGGCAATCCATCTGAAAAACATCAGTATTCTACAGAAAACAATGAATTGATCTGATGAGTGAAATAAATCTATATTTGATGCAATCTGTGAGCAAACGGGCTCTTCTTTCCATTTACTCTTTAAGGTAACATGTAATGGGGCTAAGAGCCTCTCAAGGACATCCTTCAAAGTGCTTTAACAATAGTACACAGCATGGGAGCCATCACAGGCTTTCTCCATGTTCATGTAAGTTATGCCACTAAAATCTTTTGCTATTTCCGTATGCTTTGTGCTTTGTGGGGCCTTCACTGCTGTAAGAGGCACCTTCACAAAGCATTTGCTCTGAAAATAATATATAAAACATTTAGTTACAACAAAAGGATAATCAGGGTAACCTGCTTTGAAATGACTTTATAAACTCTGACATTGATAGCTTTATTTCTCCAGGTTGGAGAAGATCACCTGCTTTCAGGCCCACAGGCAAATGTTACCATTAAAGGTTGATAACACTGAAAGAAGTACAGAAAATGTCAACAGGGGTTGGCCTAAGACTGCTACAGACACAGATGGGAAACATTTCTGTGACATTTGGAGATTTCTGAAAAAGGAAAATGGAAAAACAATAAATCGAGCAGCGTGGGGGAGGGGGGTTAACCTTTTGAACAATGTGCTGACTAGTTTGCTTGTGATGTGACACATTTTCAAAAATTCACTTATCAAAATTGTTTATACACAGAATACAAAAAATGTGAACTCCATGAAAAAAAGCATTGCATTAATTAATATACTATATTATAAATAAACTGAATAAAGTTTATTGATTGGTTAGAAGGAAAGATGGATCACTGCTTGACCGGTCGGCAGATATGTCGAGCCGATTTTTATTTGATTTACATTGGCACCGGCTGACACACATCTGTAATAGAGCCATTTAAAGTCAGGCACATCCAAGGGCAGCCCACATCTGCAGCAGAATGTGAAAGACCTGAAGCCAAAACTTTAGGAATATTTTTCTGAGAGTAAAAGGTAAAGCGTCACTTCTGATATTTCCAAATTAATATTTAGTGTATGTTAAAGGTAAACTATGAAGTGCTTCTTCCCCTGGTCAAAGGAAAAAACAGTCGTATAAAACTACTGATAATCAGCAGAATGCTGCAATTGGTTTGATGTTCATTCGGCTTTTCTCTGTTTATATTCTGCTAACTCTTGAAAATTATAAGTTTACTTTTTAATAAACAATTACATATTTCTAAATATTTTTTATTATTTAAATATTTTTAACGTATCCTGCTTTGTTGCACGTTCCAATCTGGGTATGCCACTTTATTTTTATTTTTAAGGACTGCACAGTACTCCGTCCATAATGTATATATTATTCTTAACTCTTACATTTTTTTAGATTTTTTTATACCTTTTCCACATCTGAGTCTTAATGAATGTTTGTATTTCCTATCACTTTGCTGTTGTTGAACCAAATTTCCCCTTTAGGGACAATAAATTAGTTCTGTTCTGTTGTAGCTTTTAGTCAACTTTAAGCACCGTCTGAAACCACCAGCCATTTGTTTGCTTAATAAACTCCAGTTTAATAGGTTACACAGCTTTTTCGAGGGTGGGTGGTGTAGAAAGGACGGTAGCACCACTGTGGTGTTACTCGTTACTCCGCCCCTCTCACAGACACCATCGTGTTACACAGAAAATTATTCTTTAAATTTAGGTCGTAACAGAAAAATATTCTGACAATTTAGATTATACAGTTATTTTTCACAGTAAATCTGTCAAACATGTCTGTCTAACAGTTAAGAGTATTAGAAATCACCACGGCGTAGGGAATTTATCAATTAAGAATTGATCAAGTTAAATTATAGTCTATGTGGTTATGTTGGGAATATTCAATTAATAATTTCTAAATTAATAATTTAATTATTTTTTCAAATCATCTAATCGGGGCACTCCAAGCCTCTTGGCTAGAAACAAAATCTTATCTCTATTTAAAAGATTATCAATCAATGATTTTACGTATAATTATTAATTAACAGACATTATACCAGGAAGACCTCCTGAAGGAATTTAATTCTTTGCAATAATTCACACGCACACTCAGAATAAAAGAAACCAGAGATTTGATTCAATTTAACAAATTTATTCTTACCACACCAAGACAAAGAAAAAATACTAACACACACGGAATGCTAAGGCTAACGGCTATGCTAAAGGCTAATGCTACGTAACAAGATGGCGACCAGTTGTGACGTCACTTAGGCACGTCACGGGGCGCTTCCTGCTGACGTCCGTACGCAGCGACTCGCTTCGCGCGGACATGAATGCGCAGCTTGCCAAATGGGGGTTTTATGGCTTTTTATGACAAAGCGAGGTACCATGTGTTTTTTCTTTAACAAAGAAAGACCTCGTGGCTCTTATCAGTGGGGTAGCTTTCTGCTAATAAAGACTCTGGTTTAGAAACATGGGAGAATAAGAATTCGAGTGTCCGTTTGGCTCGCGCCTCTCTGGGAAGCACCACGTGTGCGTGTTGACACAACGCCTAAACTTACTATCAAATTAACGGGAGAAAACCCAAAGCCTTCTACCAACAGATAATTCTGCTTATTAACAAAGGACGACAATACAGAAACTTACAATCAAACGACAACGCTCACAACTTTACCCCTGAATAGAAACACAGCACAGAAAGTTCACAGTGCTCTTAGAGTGCACCGATCAGTAAAACTTGAAAATATGCATGAATGCAGCTATACAAAGGATTTCTGATTCACTCCACCCAGGCAGTAAATAAACCAAAACCGTATTACTTTGTTTGAAGGAAGAAGCCATTATAGGTGCAAAAGGAGAGGGATGCCGCTTTCTTAATTTTGACGGAAAAACGCGGAGGGGAGAAACGAAGCGCTCAGCTCACCAGCCGCACGGAAGGGAGAAAACAAAAAAGCAATGACAGGGTAAGTCTTTGATGGCCGGTCAAAGACTGGAGGGTTTGGTTGCAAAAAGGGGAAAGGTTAAAACACGTGCTGGCAAAGGGGATCTCTTCTTTGCAGTTCCAGAGGAAACCTTTGATCCACCAGAGCGAGTTGGAAGAGGGGGATCTCCTATAGTCCGATGATCGAACCAGAGAGAGAACAAAGTTCCGTGATTCAGAGATTTAAACAAGGCACCCATGCTGTCCCCTCCTACTTTGTGTGGATGGTCCACTTACACTGCACGGAACTGTAGCGGGTTTGATGGATTGGCACTCCTGCCAACCAGCGTGACAGGTCCTCCAGCGCTCAGCGGCTTGGAGGGGAGAGCGAGAGATGGACAGCTCTCTCATTGGTCACTGGAATGCTGGCATCATATTTCTAGGGCCCTTTTGGGTGAAACAGTCCATGAGCACAACAATGACTCAGTCCGTTGACGGAATCACGACAAAAGGTGAGAAAAAGGGGGGTAAAAACGGTATGGGTTTGACGATATGTGTCCCACCAACGGATATGGAATGGTCGTTGCATGTCTAAAGTGATTTTTTTTTGTAAGGTAATTTGGTATGAATAATTGTGAGAAAGTTTAGAAAGAAAAAAAAATACAAAAATATACTACTGAATTGTTTTTGTAAACTTTTATTATAAATACATAAAAAATACAAACATTGGTGTCTTCTGTTTAGTAATAGCTGTCTGTTGGCTTAATAAAAGCAAATTCCAACATTTCTTTTTATTTACTGGTTTTGAGTATTTAACTCTTGGTCAGTTTGTTGATTTGTTTGATTAACCTTGGTTAATGCAATGCAACTGACAAAATTAAGATTCAGGAGTTGGTTAAGTTCGGTACTAAGCAGCAGCAAATAAGGCAGAAAAACATTCAGATAATGACCATCACATTTGGTCCTAAATATTGGCGACACATATCAGCATGGGCAACAGAAAAACCCATATCGGTCCAACTCTAATGACCACCCATCAATAGACCATGGCTGTTCAATCAGTTTCAAAAGCAAAACCTTAGCAGATGTGAGCTATAAAATATACAAATCAAAGTCCAATAATCCTATCAGCTCTTTACTGCACATTGGTACGACATATGAACATTGGAAATGAGCTCAACTCTACAGGATGTCCATTTCAAATGGTGCAAATTAGCTGAAACCCATTACTCTACAATGATTGCCTCGAAAGTGTAGTACAAAAATAAACTGGTAAGAATTGATAGCTGAGCCTTCCAAATTCTATTTTTAAAGTCAAGATTGGTTATGAACAGCACAAATCCTTTCCAGGTTCCTTTATGAGGTCTTTTTTCCGAAGAAGCCTCCGTTCTAAACAGATTTTAGTCCCTGATTGTTGAGAGTGATGTACCATCATTGTCAGTGGATTTGCAGGAGAGAGGCATCTCTTAAAATAAATCAGCTAAAATAAGAATTGTTTGTGTTTTCTTAATTAAAATTAGGGCCCGACCGATATATTGGCCGACCGATATTATCGGCCGATATCGGGTTCAGTGTCATTATTGGCTATTGGTAAAAAATGGCCAATTTTTTTTTTTATTATTATTTTTTTCTATGCGTAACTTATCCAGAAGATTGTGCCAGATTTCCTCAGGTCATTTTTGCTTGTCCAGTCCTTGGGGGCGGAGCCACCAGCTCAGTCTGAGCAGCAGAGGTGAGTCAAAGGAAGTCAAAGTATATTTGTTGTCAATAGTCAGCTTAACTGTGAATTAAGCAATGACATAAATGTGTTTCCCCCTAAGCCATCTTACATAAGCTTTAGGTGAGCCTCGTGACCATGCAGCTCCTTAAGTGTATTAAAAAAAGGCCGTACCAGCAGCATACCATTAGTTACAGAGTGCACGCTTTAATGACTCCCTTTAGTCATACAGTGCAGCAAGGTAACAATGAGACTGAAGCAGCCTATCATATAAAAGTATCCGTGTTGGTTTTGTGAAGTCTGGGTGACAGCAGTAAAAAATAATAACCAAAAACGAGTTTGTCACTATTTTTAAATCTACCTTATGTCGTATAAGTACCGTAACTTGACGGTTTGCGAAGCTTGAGAAGAAAAGAACTTCTATACAATCTCACTGAAAAATATGTAATCCCTGACGTTCACTGTGCATTTTAAATAGCTGTATTTGGAATATTTAAACAGATAAAAACATTGATGTGTTTAATACACATTTTTAGAACCCAGGTAACCCTGGCTAAATTACACAACATACAGAAACGGTCAAACATAGCAACAGTTTTGTTCTGGATAATCCCATTTAGGAGACACATTTCATTATTTTCTCTGACACAACAACTACTGTATAGGAAAGGAAGAACAGTGAGTGTAGTGTACAGGCAACAGCCAGCCCACCATATAAACATCAGGACTTAATTGCTTAGAACTTAGTATATTCTGAGGTTACCCTTCATTTCATGGCATGACAAAAAGACTTGGAAGAGTCCGTCATTTAGTATGCTTTGTAAATTATGTACAGTACAGGCCAAAAGTTTGGACACACCTTCTCATTCAATGTGTTTTCTTTCTTTTCATGACCACACTGTAGATTCTCAATTAAGGGCATCAAAATTATGAATGAACACATGATGTATGGAATTACTGTATGTACTTAAACAAAAAGGGTGAAATAACTGAATACATGTGTTATATTCTAGATTCCTCACAGTAGCCACCCTTTGCTCTGATTACTGCTTTGCATTCTCTTGAGCTTCTAGTCACCAGAAATGGTTTTCCAACAGTCTTGAAGGAGTTCCCAGAGATGCTTAGTACCTGTTGGATCTTTTGCCTTCACTCTGTGGTTCTCCTCACCCCAAATCATCTCCATTGGGTTCAGGTCCGTTGACTTTGGAGGCCAGGTTATTTCACAATTTTTTGTAAAACTACTACTTAATTCCATATGTGTTCATTCATAGTTTTGATGCCTTCAATGAGAACCTACAATGTAAATAGTCATGAAAATAAAGAAAACATATTGAATGAGAAGGTGTGTCCAAACTTTTGGTCTGTACTGTAGATCAAATCAATGTTTTACCTTGTATGACGGAAAAGCTGCCAGCAGAGGATAACAAGAAGGAAGAGCAGATTCAACTCAAAAGAAAGTAAGAGTTAGGGAGTCTACCACTAAAACTTAGTGAGGTAAATATGGTACACAGGAAAACCAGCAAAATCAGAGCCTGTCAATACCAAGAGTCACTAATTCAGAGGCGACAGATGTTACCACCTGTTTATCTCTGTGGGTGTTAAAAACACACTACAGGTCAGATCTTCTCAGGAAAACTGCAACCTGCTTCCTTCCTTAACATACTGTCGACAGACAGTGGAAGCATGTTGATGCAGTTTCATTACTTCAATGTTGAAAATAGTTTGATTGAGCCATTATCTGTTATCCGCAGTTATTATTGATTTTGAATCTGTTTACGACATATGCAGGAAATACACCAACTTTTGGTTGAAGACCACTGAAGATAGTCACCAGCCACACCAAGACCGTGCAAGGATACATGATATAAAAGAATGATGTTCTATGGCTGTAGGCGTTAATAACTGGCTAAGAGGAACTAAAACATGTCCCCTTTCCATCCATTCTGCATTGTCAATGCTTCTCATCTGCAACTTTTCTTTCTTATTTATCGCTTCACCACAACAGACCAGTGCAGCGCCCGTATCACTACAGACCAGCAGCACCGATCTGCCTATCAATCATCCACTCCATTTTTACGTCATTCGTGAATAAGACTCCGAGATACTTAAACTCCTCCATTTGGGGGCATGATCCCATCCCTAACCCAGAGAAGGTACTCTGCCGTTTTTTGACTCCGGACCATGGCCTCAGATTTGGAGTTGCTGATATTCATCCCAACTGCTTCAGATCTGTAGATCAGAATCTGATCAAGCCAAAGTCCTCAGATTGGAAGTTTTGCCAGTGGGACTGAGGAGGTCTTCGAAGTTTTCCGTCCACCAACTCTCAAACTCCTGAATTGAGGTTTACGGCAATTTGATATCATTTGTAAGTTGCTTTGGAAAACAGCCCTGCCAGATGCATTAATATAAAGATAAACTTACACTCGTAACTAGGGCCCGACCGATATGGATTTTTGGGGTTCGATACCGATATAATGTATATTATATATACATATTATGTAATTATAATTACGTAAAGCACATTAATTGCAAACTATTGGCGATATTGTAAAATATTACTTTAAAAATCTGTTTTAAAATACATAGGCGCGGGTCTTCTTTTCAGGGGAAAGCCATATTAGATGACGTCTTTACTTCTACAAGAACCCGGACAGACAAAGCGCACGGAACATGCCCGCTATTAAAACATTGATTTCCCCTCAAAATGCAAAAAAAGTTTCACCATAAATACATTTTTACCTCTTCGCTAGTTCAAAGCGATGAAAGAGAGACTGATGGGCTCGTCATGTTGCTGCAAATAGATCATTCTCAGGGAACTGAGCGTTTGAAAACAGCAGTAGTTGGACCTCTGTTGTTGAGTTTCTCACTCGAAGACACAGATACCGCATGCTTGTGATAATTTAGGTATGCACTGCCCCCTACTGGCCGAAAATTATACACTCTGCCTTTAAACCCTGCCTTCTCTGCCCATTTTGATGCTAACAAATGTCTTCCTGGTCTATTCTGCACATTCTATACATATTTTTAAACATTTTTTATTATTTAGACATCTTTAAGTATCCTGCTCTGTAGCACATTACAACCTGATTATGCCGCTTTATCTGTTTTTTTATCTTAATAACTGTACAGTTCTAGCTTTTTCTGCAGTTAGAAATAAGTTTCTCCTTGTGGGACAATAAATGATTGTTCTATTCTATTCTACACACCAAATAACAGTCTGAGTAACTCGCTGGATTCCAAATAATGTAAATAAATTTTTTTAGCAATGATTTTCAAAAACAACACAGAACACACAACATTTCTTGAATGCACCAAGTGTGCATGCAGCTTATAATGCAGACAAACTTCTGCAAACATGAAGAACAAGATGGCTCTCTAATCTGTAGGGAATATCAGCAACAAATTTTCACAAAAAGTAACCAATGGTGGTCAGAAATGTCACCAGATTTGTCGCTAGGCAATTTTTAGGAAAAAAATTGCGCCATCGAAACAGTGCATCATTGTTGCTGCGTTTGTCTAACTGCAGCTAAATCCCGACCCAACAGCAGCACTGAAAGTATTTATTTATATCCCCATTGTGAGCCAGTGGCGGTAATAAATTAGACAAAGGCGGTCACTGCTGAGCTTCCTACGTATGAAAAACCCTGTTAAATTAAAAGTAAACAGCACACAGCGACCAACTTCTAAGTATTCTCATTTAAGAACTGGGCTCTGCACTGTTTGTTACAAACATTGTAGCGCTCTTCCTGGGTTTTTTCTTCTCAAGCATCACAAACTGTTAAGTTATGGTTTATGACAGTAGATTTAAAATGGTGACAAAGTCGCTATTGAGGATTTACTGCGGTCACTCATACTTCACGAAACGGGAACACGTTTTTGTCATTGCTTATTTCACAGTTCACCACTGACAACAAATTGGGCCTATGCTCAAAACTTTGTTTTTACTGACATCTGCCACTTTTTTCTTTACAAAAACCTAACGTAACAGTCTGGTCAGCTGCGCGTATGTTAAGCTCCACTCCTGAGACGTGAAATTATGAATCTGGCGCCATCTGCTGGATAAGTAGCTCAATTATATTTTTTGCCATCCCCCCTCAAATTTTTTTTTTTTTAATTATCTGCATTTTTTTCTACCGATAGCTGATATCATCTGCTGATAATATCGGCCAGCCGATATACCGGCCGGGCCCTACTCATGACACCATACCTAACTATCCAAACTTCTCACTGTGAACAATATCACACAGGCCTAATTCTTCCCTTCCAGACAAACTAAAAATATGTAACAAATCATGGACGGAAAATTCTCATATGTTGTGGACTTCACACACATCTTTTCATGGTTTTGTTTTAAAAAAGCATATTCAATAATAATAATAATAATAATAATAATAATAATATGTGGTGAATAAGTATCCTCCTGATGGTACTTTAAGTGTTTTGGAACCTCCATTAAGCATATCTCATCATTAGGCATAACATATCTGAGACTGGTAAAAAAAGAAAAAACTCTCCAAAAATGTAAACTATGAATGGCGGACTAAACCCTCAATCCCATTTAAGCTGTTACTGAGTTTGGGATGGAAGGTTATTTGATGATAATAGATAAACCTTGTCTAGACACCACAGACAAGAGTTTCCTATCTTATTCCAAATACAAAATCAGTGCAAGGAAGAATCCTGAGAATAAAAGCTTTTTATATCGTAAATATGCTTTCTTCTTATCAGTTTTTTTTTTTGCACAACAGGTGTGCTGAAACAGTTCTTTTTTTAAAGTTATTATGTTGTTGTTACCCTTTTTTGCATCTCCAAAGTGTTGCTCAAGCACATAAGCCTCTTCCACTCCACAGCTGTGTAAATGGACTTGGCAGATGTTTTCTGCCAGATGCCCTTCCTGACGCAACCCCTTGATTATTATCAGGAAGGAATGGCATTTAAGGTTGTGGCCATCTGCCCTACCACTAGAATCACAAATTGTTAACTTATTTTGATGGATGTTGTGTTATTGATTTCTGTTTCTCTATCTACATAGGTCTTTTTTACACTGAAGAGCCCGATAGCTCATATGAAATTTGCTAAATTACGTCACATATGTTTACAAGCACTATTATTCCACCTCCTCTGCTTTAGCTACTTCTCTTCAAATCTTTTTCTGCTGGTATAGTCAGAAAGCCAGGTCAAAAGACTGGAGTCTGGGTTATGATCCTGCAGCCCTGTGTCAGTTTTGTTCGTCACGGATCATACTTTCTCTGTTACGATCGAAGGAAGTGATGGTTTTAACTTCCTCCCTTTCTCACTGCTTTGCATCAACAATGTCTCTTCAATTTTAATGGCATTTTTAGGTCGCAGTAGTAAAACACCAAACAGCTGCTATTGTTATATTTTATAACAACTCTCCAAAAATCATGTAAAACTTCAACTCCAACAAGCTAAACCATTGTTCTAAATGCTTTGTCATGTACCCAAACTTGAGGGTAATGGGCGAGTTTAATGTTTGAATTATTTAGTAGTCTCCAGTCTTCTTATTGACAAAACTGTTTTTTTTTTGTTAATATATTTCAGAAATCTACTGCAAAACGACATTAATATAAAACGCACAAACATAGACCACGTTTTAGTAAAGGTGTAGTAAAAAAAATTAACCACAAAGAAAGAATATTTGATTTGTTTGTTTCTTGCATAATAATATAAAAATGTGAGAAAATCTTTAAACAACTAGATTAAATTGCAAAAAATTATTCTGCATTTGTTCTAACTTTCAAAAAAAAAATTTAAGAAGTTGCAAACATATTTAAAAAGTTAAAAAATGTTCAAACACTTTACCAACAACATCAATATGAGGATTCTCTTGTCTCATTTACAGAAAAATTCCAAGTTCCTCAAGGAAAACTGAGTTTTGATGATGAGCTGCTGATATTGCAGAATACCGTATAGATGTAGATAAAAATGTGGCTATTTCAATCTCCAATGGCGTTTTTAAGATATTTATTTGGATCTGAACAGAAACCAATCTCTTGGGTAAGGGCTCTCTCTCCAGCTAGACATAAGTGTGACTCGCTCTCTGTAAACTCTGTGAACTTATCTCAGTGTGAACTATTTCAGACATGTCTCTTTGTCCTTCAGTTGAGCCAAAGTAGGTAAAATGTAAATAAGCCTCCTCCAACTTCAGTCTCTAAGTCCCAAGCATTATGCTATATTCACTGGATGCCTTTACTTACCAATCACTAATGAAAGTTTTTTTCCCCAACAATCAAATCACTTTTATGAACCTGTTTTTTAAATTACACTTTCATCTATATATTCTGTACAGCTTTAAAACAAGAGTGATGTGCAAAAAAATGGATGATTTCCTACATGTGTTAGTGCACTTCACTTCCAACAGTGATAGACTCTCCTCCCACAGAGCCTCCATCTTAACTTAAAGCCAGAGTAACTGTGCCCACTCACTACACTTGAGCTTACATAAAATGATTTGGTAGTTTTCAATGAGCTCTCATGAAGGCTTAAAAAACAGACGCATTTCGGCCTGGAGCAAACTGTTTCTAAAATGTATTTATCAACTATTCCATTACTAAGTTTTTAACCTTTGCTGAACACTCTCACGTTGGTATTTCTTTGTGTATGTTTCAAATGGGATTAAGCCCAGAGGAAGACCCAGGACAGGCTGAAGGGACTATGTATTTCAGCTGGCCTGGGAACGCCTTGGGATTCCTCGTAAGGAGTAGGCTAAGTGAGATGGAAGTCTGGGTCTCTTCACTCAAGCTCCTGCCCCTGCAACCGCACCCCAGATAAGTGGAACATAAAGGATGGAGGTTTCAAATCTTGTGATGATTTTAACTGTTTTCACTTTAGAGGAGTGCTTGAGGGAGGGCCTAAAATGTGGCCAAGAACACATCTGTTTTCAATATTCAATTACAGCCAAAACCAACAAATGACACATTGATCTGGAGTCTGTCTGTACGGCCTTCCTTCTGAAGAAAACATTCAGCCAGGCTAATAGCTTCAACAGACACATTAGAGGCTGGATGGGATGAGGTTCTCCATCAGGCCGCTCCCCCTAAATGATCTAGTATGACTCGCTGTGGCTTTGGGGTATAATTAACACCAGGCAGACGTGATATCCAACATCAGGGTTAACAAATCATGTCTGCTTTCTATCCTTACCTGGATGGAACAGTTCTGCTGAGGTAATTAGAAGAACCACATTACTCCCATTATCCCCTAAAAGTGAAGAAGAGCAGCCACAACAGGATCACATGTCAATGTCAAGCTCTGTTTTTACATGAAGCCAGTCTTCATCCACTGTAGGACTCACACATGGTAATGGTTGTGCTAAGGGGCTTTTTAAATTGATCCATGTGTTGTTCTTCACCCTGTTCTCCTAATGTTCACCAAGTGTAGGATATATTTAACAGTTAAACACAGGTTTGCCTGGAAACATGTATGCAGTAGAGAAGAGTTTCTTCAAGGTTTGGCAGCTCTAATCTTTCCTGCACTTTGAGGTCAAAGTGAATATATGAAGTAAAGTTTGTGAGAGCCAACGCAATATGTGTAAAAACTTTGTATAATCTTTAGATCCAGCTTTTCAGCTCTAGCACATTATTTACTCCTCTCATTTTTATATTGGTATATCTAAAGTTTTTTTTTTGCATGAGTATAAAAAATATAAAGTAAAGTGTATTTTATGAAGTATCTCATCCTTTCATATGATATAGTATGTGTTTATGCTTGTGTTCAGCATAGAGTATGTGCTTTGGAAAACATGCTCTTGGGCTTTTGTCTGTAATTATGGTTGATAGTCTGGGAATGAAAGATCAGTAATCATTGCTTTATACGTGGTTTATGAGACCTTTTAGTAGTCAAATAATTGATAGTTGAATTAATAAGAAGAAATTGTCTCTGTTGGATTCTATTTTAAGCATTCTGCTTGCTGAGGAAAAGTGACTTTTTATCATTGCACACAAAGCCTCTTTAAGCATAACAAGTAATGCTAAATGTTGCATTCATTTGTGTTCAGATTTTTCCATATCTATGCCCTGTAGGTTTAGTATGAAGCTGTTTTATACTTGAAAGCAGCTTTCTTATTATGTGCAGAACTTTTTTTTACACAAAGTAATTATTTATTATTCAGAGGTGTGGATTCAAGTCACATGACTTGGACTTGAGTCAGACTCGACTCATTCATTTTATGACTTTAAACGACTTGGAAAAATTCTGAAAGATTTTGACCTGAGTTTAAGGTAAGGTGAAGGATCGGTTTCTCCAGGCTGGATCATGTATACTATTGGTCCTCCTAATTGTCAGTCATTCTGTTGATATTTTTTCACCAAGCCGTATTCTGCATCGGTGCATGCACACGCTCAGGGGAATATGTGTAGTGCGCTACTCATTCTACCTGGCAGTAGTTGCAGGGTCCTTTGAAAGTGGTGAGTCACAAGAGAAAAAGTGCATTTGCAGACAGCACAGGTTGGGCTCCCTACTGATGCCTCCATCACCAAGTTTCTCCTCGGAGCTGCAGCTTGCTGGTAGCGCTCTGGGCCCATTGCAGCTCCACTGCTCAATGAGAGCAGTAAAAATAATCCATGCTCCACGTTAGAGTCACAAAGTATCCAATAACAGCATAAATGGTGAATAGATATGTGGCTAGAGGGGTAAAAACACATGTTAAATATAGTGAAACAGTCGCTACGTTGACAGGGCTGTTCCCTTCTGGATGGGATGAAATCACATGACTGTACGTAGTCATGTGACTCAATACAAGCGCTACACTGATCTTGAAGCAGCATGAGCACCGCTAACTAAAACTCATTTTTCTTGTTTTTCAACAGAATTTACTGCCATGGGCAAAATGACGTCCGTAACAATCATAAATTTCGGTATAGGTAACTTTTCGGTATGCCGCCCAGCCCTACTTCAAACTACACTCAAGTTTATGGTTAGTGTCCCCAAAAATAAAAAAAAGCTTATTTATTAGAAATGTCAGTACATTTTTGGAGTGTTGTAACTTTTGTCTGCTTGAAGATTGATGTTTACATGTCTGTGGATGTCTTTCCTTTTTTAATGTATAATATATATAATTTGCATGCCAAAAAAAATGATAACTAAAAAGTAAGATTTTCCATCTTGGTCTATGGGACTAATGGTTTGCCATGTTTTCAAATGTTCTCTGTTGTTATATACTCTTACTGGATAGCAAGCTGGCTGATTAGGTAATTCAATCACTGAAACAGCTGTAGTAGAGGACCCGGTGTTAGATCTACCAACCTGCTGGAACCGTGCATCCCGCTCCACGTCTTCTTTTTTTATGTCAGCAATGCTGCATCATTAATGCTGTCACTGCAGCTCTTCTGTTTATTTGTGACCCCAAATAGACTTAAAGCACACCTTTTCTGTCAGGCTTTAAATATCTAGTAGTGCTTAATAAGTTCTTCTGTAATTTAGTCTGATATGTTTTAATAATTTGCTTGATTTAATAATTTTATGTGAATAAATTCCAGTCCTATTGTTGCTACATGAAGTAATCATTTAATTCAAACTTTATTGTTCTTATTTTTATCACTTGTGCTGCTTTTATTTTTAATTTGTCTAATCTTTTTACTCTCTTATTACACATTTTTGTTTTTGAGACAGTATTTTTGTGTTTTAATGTGAAGCACTTTGGCTATCTCTGGCTGAGTAAAACGCTATAGATAAACACTAATGGATTGGATTTACAAGCTAATAGTCTTTTGATTCCAATTGTGGGTACCAATCAAGTTCATGATCATAACTGTAGACCCAGACAAACCCTCCCCCAGCAAAAGGAATATGTAATGTTTAACCCAATATTCATAGCCTCAAAAAGGTGTCCAAATGGAGCCATCTGGAACAAAAACTGTCTTATAACATCCATAAGGGACCGATCACTTTCCTCCAATAAAATGATTAAGAATAGTTTATATTTCTCCATCAGCAAGTTTGTTCCAACACGCAGACGTATTGTAAGAGACATTTTCCTTTTCTACTTCTCCGTTGGTCTGTCAGTGTTGCAAAGCCTACAACTGCAGTGTTGTTTCTGGTCAACCACAGTTTTTCTTTTTAGCTTGTAAACACATTTCCCTGAAGGAGCCATGGGCGACGGAAAGTACGTTTTGATTGAACTGGAAAGCTTCTTACTAGAAGTGCAGCTCAATGAACATTTTCAAAACGCATTGAAACAAATCTAGTGGTCTGTTTTGTTGTTCTCTACATCTCCACGGATAAATGCAGGGGTGACCGTTAAAAAACAATCCTGAGCCTGAACTATTTTTTCCCTTGTGAGGCACCTAAGCCAAGATATATACCCTGATCGGCGTAACTTTAAGCGAGATGCAGGAGTGTGCTCCCCTGGGAGAACATTTTGATAAATAGCAGATTGCATTAAATATTCTGATTACTTTTGTGGATATAAATGGACATTATTCAGACATGAGATGAACAAACCCAATACAAGCCTATATTACAGAAGCATTTATGTGTAGAGCAGCAGAGCTCTTTGGACCCTGGGCCTGGTAGGCCTGTTCAGGAATACATCCCAGCTTTTAACTAGTCACTTACCTGCACAGGTATTGCTTGTATAGCAAACTGAGACTACGGATACTACAGCCATACCAAGACAGGTCAGTATGTGGCAATTATAATACTCATAAGTAACTAGGAATTAATTAGTAGCCTAACCATAAATTAAAGGGCATGAACAAGGAGACATTCATTTTTCAGAAAAAAGATTAACCGCTTATTTTAAATTATAACGTATCGTATTTGTAATTTAGAGAAAGTTTATTTAAATAACGTGAGGTTTGTGTATTTTAACATCCTCTGCGTTATATTGTTTTCACGTTCTGATACAGATGTCCCAAACCGCTATCAGCACCTGATTATTAACGCCGTAGCAACAGCTGTAAGTCCTATCCTAACACCTGCTTCTAATTTAATCAGCTGCAACATGACATCATATTTTTCTCCAAGACTGGATTTCAAAAAAGAACCGTGTACGCAGTAATATTCGGTTTTTTGCCAGAGACCAGACGCCACTGAATTTAACGTATTTCCACAAATACATAAAAAAGGCTATAAGGACAATGATCAATGAGGACTTACCCAGCTTTGCAGTCGCGTGGAGGATTATGCAATTCTCCTTTGCAATTCCTCACAGCTGATACGAATCACGCTGTTTCTGCTCGTCTGACCTCTGCGTTTAGCACAAACACGGCTTTCTGTTTCGCAGAGATCGGCCCAACTCCCCTTTAATCAACATAATCTCAGTCCTCCAGTCTTTTGAAAGCCATAAACTTTTTTAAGTTTTTTTTTCTTTAAGAATAGCGATAAATATCTCCAGCGGATTTGTGGTGAATCAAACTAACGTCTTTCACATATCTAAAAGGTGCTTTAAATAACTTCTATTGAACCGTCAATTGCGATTTTAAGTTTCTCTTTAAAGTTCTCCCCGTTTTCAAATGTTAAAGTGGTTATATATCGGAGATTTTGCCTGCTAACCGTGCTGGAAGTGTTCGTTGAGTCTCTGTAGCCGCCATAAATTTTGTTTGCTTTCTGCGACCCAATCACTCGCGCATGCGCACAAAGATGTCAACAAACATCTTAACATTAGCACGTGGAGTAACTGCTACATCAATCTGATTGATTGAAAACCAAAGACCAGCCCCTGCCCTATAACCTATGCCTATAACGGATAGGCTTAAGTAGGCCTACAGTGGTGTGGTTTAGAGTGAAAATGCCTCTCAAATCTTGGGAATTTTCATATCACGCAAACCTGATTTTTTTTTTTTTTCTCAAACACTTCAGTACGACGGAAATCTGGCATAGCGCCGGAGTGCTATCAGGCCTGTAAATGCATTGCGTCTATTCGTACCTACACAAACAGAGAAGTATTAACTAGGCTTTAGTCCATGGCAATCTGATGTGGATGAACAGGTAAGACCCAGGATAAACATCTGCTTTGACTGCAGCTGCTCCTGTGCAGGTGAGCAGACTGCAGCAGGAGGACTGGCTGCTTGCTGTGAGCTCTCCAGAAAGGGAGAGGATCCCACAGGAGCTGCCTGATGAGGAGAGTAAGGATACATACTTCATAACACAGTCTCTATTTTGAGAAAGAAAGTGGTCTAAAAGTCACCAGACACAGCTACAAAGCTGCTAAACTGGAAACGCTGAGGAGGCAGCTGTTCGGTAAATGACATCATGACAATATGGTGTGTGATCAAACAGTGTGTCAGGAAAAACAATATGCCTGATCAATCTGTAAAGCAGCACCCAACCCACCATCATTTTAACTCCCATGTAAAAATAATGCAGATAAAATTTCTGATTTCAAAAAACTAAATCAATCACATCTTGATGAAATTATTAAACAGCTAAGCTAAGCCTCCTCTTGCTGCCTTGATATTTACCAATACCTTTTTTAAAGAAAGTTCTCCCTGTCATTAAGTTCGATCTGATGCAAATAGTTAACACATCCCTCCAGTCAGGTGTTTTCCCCCAGGCCCTCAAAACAGCAGTTATCAAACCCCTATTAAAGAAGAACAACCTAGAGGGAGTGACGTAAGCGGTCAAGATGGCAGGCTAGGGGGGAGCTCCGTCGCAGAGGTAGCTAATTTGCTTAAAAACTTCAGCTATAATCAACAACTGCACACCAAACGCTGTTTTAGGATAATAGGGGACCTTACGCACCGGTTCACAATGCCAAGCCACCAACAAAAACTCGCATTAAAACGCCAAGAAGGCGCTAGCAAGGAAGCTACAACGAAAGCTAACGACACGCAACAGGTAGACTCCCCGCCTTCACTGTCAAAGTCAGATACAGCTAAATCTGATCAAATGGCGAAAGACATCGCAAGCATCTACGCATTACTCAAAGAAACGTCCGAGTCGCAGGAGAGCAAGCTGAATGCAATCCAGACCGCAACGAGGGCAGTGGAGAATAAGCTAGCTGATATGTCCGCCCGCTTAAACAACGTGGAGTCCCGCATAGATTTTCTCGAGGATGCGACCAGAGGACTAGAGGAAAATCCTCCAGCTACCCGCGACGAGGTGAATGTGCTGCAGCAGAAACTGGATGACCTTGAAAACAGGAGCCGGAGGAACAACTTACGCTTTGTGGGCTTTCCGGAAGGCTGTGAGGGCACGGATACAGTGGCTTTTATGCGAGACGCCATCCCGCGACTCCTGAACATCGATTTCCCGGACAGTCTGGAGATCGACCGGGCTCATCGGAGCTTTACAAAGCGGAAACCTGACGGGCAGCAAAAAAAAAAATGTAACGAACTGGTGGCTAAGGAGCAATACTGCTGCTCAGTTTGCATGTGGTGACCAAGTTACAGGACCATAATAAATTCTAATGCATATAATAGATAATGTGGGGGTATATACAATCTCTCACAGATAGTTTCTAATGGTAATATAGGAGGAGAATAACTTAATTTTTCTCTGGAAACCTGACGGGCAGCCTCCAAGAGTTATCATCGCCCGATTTCTGCGGTTCCAGGACAGGGAACGGATCTTTGAAGCCGCACGGAAGTCTGGTAAACTCAGCTGGGATGGCCACAACATCATGATCTCCCCGGACTATTCCAAGCTCGTCACCGACAAACGCACAGCGTTCAACTCTTGCAGACGCATCCTACATGAGAAGAAGATCAAGTTCTCCCTGCTGTTTCCAGCTGTGCTGGTACTGAAGCTGACGGAAGGCAGACGTGAGTTCACTGATCCAAAAAAAGCACTGGATTATATTCAATCTTTTCCATAATGGAGATATCCTCTACAAACTGTCTTTTGGTGCCCAAATGCCAACTGAAAGTTGTATTTAAGCTAAATTAAGACTGTTTAAACACTGAATGTGACTGTTAAAAACTAAGTTGGTTCAAATCCCTCCATTTGCCCAGGCCTGTTAATTGTTGGTTGGTATAGCAATACATAGGGCTTTGCGCACAAAGTTATCTGCTTGTTAATTAGTTTTGGGTAAATCTGGAGATTATAAAGGAGGTTACTTTGGTAAAGCATCTCAGTTAAATTTATATTAAAAAGTGGTTCAACCCATACTGTGGAGTGACATATTCTAGTTGTTTTCTTAACCTGATCTACTGCATTAGCTTTATTGTTCGCGCATGTTTAACTACTATTACCATCTGCCACCCTTCTATAATGTTAAAGGAAGGCTATTATTAAAATGCATAGGTGTGTAGGTAGGAAAGCCTAAGAATTTTTGCTCTTATTTTAGTACAATGACTTCTCATGCTGCCCCTGCGTATGATTCCCTTCTAAGTCTGTCTGGCTAATTAGAGTCACGGACCAAAAAATTTGTGTTTCTGTTTGGGTGCTTCTAGGGCACCTGAGGGTGACAACAGTTCTCAGTCACCCCAAATATGTTCATTTAAACGCTCACTTGTTCTCATTTTCATTTACTTTTATATCTGTCTTTTTTACTCATTGCCGGCTTCTTAACCATCATTCACTCGGTGTCTGTGTCATGATAACCACAACTATCCTCATAACCATCTATCTGACACAAGACCTATGACGGTGCCGAGTCACCAAATGTCCCTCACCTTTATGTCCTGGAATGTAAAGGGTCTAAATCACCCAATCAAGAAAAAGAAAATAATGGCATTTATTAAATCTAAAAAGGCTGACGTTGTTTTCCTCCAGGAGACTCATTTGTTATCTCAAGAATCGGAAAAGCTCTGTCGCGACTGGGTGGGTCATGTGTTTTTCTCATGTGGTAGTAGTCGGAGTAGGGGTGTAGCCATACTAATCCATAAGCGCATACAGTTCAAATGTACTCGGGTAGTTAGAGATGACGATGGGAGGATGCTGTTGCTGCTTGCTGAGATTCAGGGTCATAGTATGATACTGACTAATATCTATGCACCAAACATAGATGACCCTATGTTTTTTGGACAGTTAGAATGCAAAATTAGTGATATGGGCCACCACCCAGCTTTGATAGCAGGGGATTTCAATTTGGTAATGGATGAGGTACTGGACCGGAGCACCCCTTCGCAGCACCACTCAAGATCAGCATCTGTGTGTCAGAAACTGTGCAAAGCCTTAGGGTTAATAGATGTGTGGAGAATATCAAATCCCTCTACAAGAGATTACACCTTTTACTCTTTACCCCACAATACCTTGTCAAGGATTGATTATTTCCTAATATCTCATACCATCTTGTCCTCAACAGTTTCCTGCACAATTGGTAATATATTCTTATCCGACCACGCCCCCATTTTCCTCCATCTAAACGCTCCCAGCAGCTCCCCCAGGTTTCCCAGGTGGAGGTTCAACTCAAGCCTTTTGAATGACCCCAGCTTTCTCCACTCTGTAAAACATCAGATTAATTTTTATATTGAAACCAATCTCTCCTCAGCGCCTTCTGTAGGGGTGGCTTGGGAAGCCTTAAAAGCTTTCATTAGAGGTTTCATTATCCAACACGCCTCGTATAAGAAAAAAGCTGATCTGGCTAAACAAATAGATCTAGAGAGGAAGATTGCTATAGCTGAAGCCATTTTTAAAGTAGACATGAGCCCTGCAAAGTTGACCCACCTTGTTAAACTTAAATACGAGCTTAATTCAATCTTGACTCAAAAAGCAGAGTTTTCCCTCTTTCGTGCTAGACAGAAGTACTTTGAGGATGGAGAGAAGGCTGGTAAACTTCTTGCCAGATATATTAAACAGAAAGAGACTCAGACTATCATACCAGCAATAAGGGCACAAGATGGTACACTAACATCAAAACCTAATGAAATAAACGAGGTTTTTAGGAATTTCTATATGCAACTCTATTCTTCTGAATCTCAGGCAAGTATCCTGGAGATTGACAGCTTTCTTTCCCCCCTCAGCCTTCCAAAACTTTCAAAGGCAGAATTAGATTCACTGGAGGCCCCGATCACAAACGAAGAGATCTTGGGTGTAATTAAAAATCTTCCAACTTGCAAGGCCCCTGGATTAGATGGATTTACACCTGAATTTTACAGGACTTTTGCTGAGGAGCTTACCCCTCTACTTCTACAGATGTTTAATGAAGCGCTGGACAGGGGCAGCCTACCACCAACCCTGTCAGAGGCCCTTATCTCCCTCGTCTTAAAAAAAGACAAAGATTCACTTGACTGCAAGAATTACAGGCCAATAAGCTTAATTAATGGTGACTGCAAAATTTTAGCCAAAATCCTTGCGACTAGATTAGAGAAGGTCATAACTAGCCTAATACACCCTGATCAAGTTGGTTTTATTCGGACTCGTAGTTCTGCTGATAACATTAGACGGCTAATTGATATCATGTGGGCAACCCAAAACAAATACCCAACTATTGACTTCTCCCCTGCCATAGCCCTGTCTCTGGATGCAGACAAAGCGTTTGACAGGGTGGAGTGGCGCTTTATGTTCTGCGTTTTGGAGGCATTTGGCCTTGGCCCAAAATATATTAGCTGGATCAAACTCTTATACAACAACCCAAAAGCTCTGATATCATCGAATCACATCATTTCAGAGTCCTTCGATCTCCATAGAGGAACAAGACAAGGCTGTCCACTGAGCCCCCTGCTTTTCGCTTTGGTCCTGGAGCCTCTGGCAGCAGCAATCCGCAGAGACCCCGATTTCCCAGGTATACAAATTCACAATAGCAATCATAAGCTAATGCTCTACGCGGACGACGCCCTGGTCCTAGTAACGCAGCCAAAGCGTTCCCTTCCTGCTCTCTTTAACATTATCAATCTGTTTTCTAAGCTATCCGGATATAGAGTTAATTGGTCAAAATCTGAAGCACTCCCCTTGACAGCTTTTTGTCCTAAAACATTGTTTCAGCCAGGAAATTTTAGCTGGCCTCGCTCAGGTATTAAATATTTGGGTATAACATTTCCTCATTTACTGTCAGACATAGTTCAGGTTAATTTCGAACCTTTATTGGACAAATTCAAACGTGATATCATTCGATGGTCCCCTCTATTTCTTTCCCTCTGGGGAAAAGCCAATATTATTAAAATGAACTGTGCCCCAAAATTCAACTACTTATTGCAAGCGCTCCCACTGAAGATCCCATTAAAGTATTTTCATCAATTTGACAGGCTGTGTAATCAATTCCTATGGAACAATAAACGCCCCAGAATAAAGCTTAAAAAATTGCAGCGCCCAGTAGAATCGGGAGGATTGGGGATCCCGAACTTGGTACTTTATCATTACGCCTTTTGTCTCAGACATATGGTTCACTGGGCTTTGCCTCCTGAACGCGCTCCCCCATGGTTTAGTCTTGAGAGCTTCCTGTGTACACCGCTCCCTTTAATGCATATTATTACAATCAAGCTGTCACAAGAGGCACAAACCCACCCCATTCTCTCATTCTTGCAGGATGTCTGGAAGAAAGTGGCCGTGCTGTTAAATTTCAGCTCTAACCTTCACACTGATGCATCCTTATGGCTTAACCCCAAACTCTGCATTGATAAGTCCCCATTTTTCTGGAAATTATGGGTTCGGAAGGGAATTCTTGTTCTTGGTGATCTATATGAAAGGGGAATCCTTAAGTCTTTTCAGGACCTTAAAGCTCAGTATCTGCTCCCACAGAGCCAGTTTTGGAAATATCTGCAGCTCCGGCACCTACTGCTCCAGATTTTTGAATCTCCCTCCACACCACCTCCAACTGTAAACTGCCTCACCTATATTAGGAAGGTGTTTGGTGGAGACCACGAAGCCTCTAGATATTACTCAATGCTATTAAAAGGCACAGATAAGGGGCTCCCCTCCTTAAGATCAGCCTGGGAAACTGATCTCAGTACGTCCTTTACAGATCAGGAGTGGACCATGATCCTACAGAACTCTAAGAAACTATCTAGAGAATTGAGAACAAGACTCATTCAATTCAAACTTTTACATAGAATTTATTGGTCACCACAAAGATTATACAGGGCAAATCTCATACAGGCTCCAGAATGCTGGAGATGTCTGAGTAGGGTGGGCACATTGACCCATATGATCTGGAACTGTCCTAAAATCCAAGATTTTTGGACTGGGGTCTATGAGTACATCAAATCAGTCATACAACAGGACATTCCCTTCCTACCGAGACTATTCATACTAGGAGATCCTTCCCTCTTAAAGCATTTCCCATCAAAAACTGCTGAATGGGTGCAGACTGCTTTGATGCTGGGGCGTAAATTAATAATTTCTAAGTGGAAAGCCCCCTCCGCTCCACCCATTACTCTTTGGTATAACCAACTGGGGAGATTGGCCGCACTGGAACGCCTTTCATATAGACTGATGAACAAAATGGAGAGTTTTCACCTGAAGTGGGATCTTTATCTGTCCAAATTGAGAGGACCAACCTAAAAGTCGGAATGGGAGTAGTGGTGGAGGGCTCTACAGTCACTGAGTGAAAAATTGTTCGTCTAAATAAATAACCGCCGGCTTTTTCCCTTTTTTTTTTTTTTTTTTTTTTTTTTTTGTTTTTTGTTTTATGTCAGTGTGTATCTCTGTTTTTTCCACTGCTTTATTGTTGCACTGAAGCAAATTTGATGTGATTTGTATCAATGGAGTGGTGACCTTGAAAATTTAATAAAATGTTAATCATAAAAAAAAA